>VSWD01000009.1:22422248-23631612 GCA_033119305.1 Pinctada imbricata
CGGACAAAGTTATTCTGCTGTTTGTTCATTCATCACTTTGAGAAAAAAAAAATACAAAATGTATAACAGTTTGTCAGTAATTTTTAAAAATACACTGTATCATAATTTGTACATGTATCTGTATAAAATTATCACACAAAAGGACATGTGACATCAATTTTTTAAAACTGTTGTTGAAATGAACTATTCTTTGTCATTCAAACTAGTGAAATAAACAAACAAATACACGTAGAAGCGATAAAGTGTACAAGTAAATGTCAGCACTATAAGGTGATAAAGTAGAACATGTACATGTATCACAATTTGTATATCATGTTGTTCAACAAAATATAAAGTGTTACTCTAATGCATAAAAAACAATTTGAAAAGATAAATGTACATTTTAAATAATTGTGCATCTTTGATCAATAGCATCTCTGTTGTGAATTTGGATACTTTGTTTTCAGTTCTTCCTTAAATTTTCTAAACAGCAGTCTATTCCTATTTTGCTCTTCTTCTTTAGTTTCATGGAATTTGTGAGGTTGTTTGAATCCCTTGTGAAGAAGGAAGGCATTGTTGAGGACAGCAAACTTGTATCCTGCTACATGGAGCTCACAAGCCTAGAAAGACAAAAAAAGTAAAAATATATACATACATGTATATACATGTATATCAGTGTAAAAAGGCATTATGTGATATAAAAAAAATTATATGAATTCAGTGAATAACTTCAGCAATGCTAACTGTACTACTGGTACATGTATATGTATCAGTGTAAATGATAAAAAGATTGGCATGCTTTAGATAATTTTATACATGTACAACAGTGCATGTAGTGCTAAAATGCTAGTATCCTCCAGACTGAAAATACAAAATTCATAATACATTAAACTTATATATGCCCTTAAACGCTTACTTGACTGATTCTGTTAAAGCCATACTGCTTGAATCTTTCATCAAAGAGTGGTACATCCCTACTTGCAATGTAAAATGGTTCCCATGGATCCCTCCATTCCAATTCATAACCAATGTCTAAATCCTCCTCCTCTTCTAACTTCCTCCACCTATCATAGTCAGTGTACTTTTGACACTTTTTGCACATCTCAATATAAAATGGACGGATAACACCATAAGACCACAAACTTATCACTACATCTTTAGAGAAGGGGAATTCTTCACTGGAACATTCAAAAGCTGGGACCACAAACACAGTATTTGCTAGATCGTTACTAGATGGAAGATGACGATGATGATGAAGAAAGTCCACAAATTCCTGATGAAGGCTGGAAGATGGCACCATATCTATGTCTATCATGAAAATATACGATGTTTTAGAGTGTTGGATAGCAAGGTTGCGTAGCATGTTATGAGGATATTCCAGTCCTTTTATTTCATAATTGCGCGTTCTGTTGTGAAGAAAGTCCTTCAATTTCATGTTACAACTAATATCAAGATCTTTTACATCAGAGTTTCTTGGACTATGGCTTAATGGAAATGCAATATGAAATTGAGTGTTAATACGGACTTTTTCAAAGCAAACACAAAGATAAGCAATGGCAGCTATGGTGAAATAGGCGTCAACATCGTAAGTAAACACAGAAACAGACATGGGTCCATCCCATCTCTCACTCAGTAAAATCAGATCCTCCATGTGCTCAGATGTGGTGTGCGTAACCACAGATACATCCTCTGTACTTTTGATGTAGTATGGTGCATACAAATCAGGAGCAATCCCATATGTCCCACTTCTGTCTAACATATGCACATTCTGTAGTTTATTAATTATTCCACTAATTATCATTTTGATAGCTTCACTACTACTTTGTCCCCATCCTTCCACTCTATGGTCTTTGTTTCGTACTTTACCATTTTTGTTCAAATTTGACTTCATGTCTGGTTTGATGTCACTCAAGAGCTTGAAATGATAAATGTGTAAAATAATAAAAGTAACGACCATACAGGCAATTGTTGGTACTAAGCCAATTCGTCTACAAATACGAGGAATGATAACCTGTACCATAACCCTAGAAATATACAATCATTCCTGAGCAAAGTCCTTCAAAGATATAGGCCTGCATCTATCAGTCTGATGCGTTGCATAATTTTATGAGAAGAATGGAAAAATATATAGACATTATCCAATGAAGGTGGTGCATTATCCTTTTAGTTTACACTTTTATAAAGAGGAAACATCGGAATTTAAATGCGCAATTAGATGCATTTATTTGCCTCATCTCAGACAGATGTTTACAGTGTATAATTCTCTCTTGACACATCCACAACCACATTTCTGCCCTAAAACCTTCTGGTAGACAGAGTCATTTCGGTACAAACAGTCAAATAAAATGCAAGAAAACTAATTTGAATTTGCTGAAAATGTTCTTTTCTATTTTCACTTGGCTTTGCTGATAAACTCTGAATGTAGAGAGACTAAACAACGATGGACTTGAGGACGTAGCATGGTCATGGATCAAAAACTAGATACACATACGCCCTGCACATGCTTGTTGTTTGTTTACGCTCCTCACACAAGTTCACGCACCTGCGCATTGACGTAAACAGAAAAGATGGCGACTTGATTGACCTACTTATCCCAGAGGTGGATACAGTCAATATTTGGTATATTTAAAGATCATGTGGTACGGTATAAAGCTATTTCATATTTTCTATCGAAAAATCTATTTGATTAAATATACTGAAAGAGTTAGATTGACGATCCATGGGTGAAACAAGAAATAAATGAATGTGGCTCGAATGTCCTTTGTCCTATTTATCATTCAGTCATTGATATAGTTTCCTTTTGTGATCCATTCACCCAGTGATTGAATATATCGTAATGTATGATAATGTAATCTAATTAAGAAAAGTAATGTAACATGAAATATCCCTGAACAATGTAATTACTGATAATGAAAAGAATGATTTCGACTATTCTCGGTCTCATATTGGACTCTCGCTTTTCTCAATCATCTCATACATGCCAGATGTCCCGGCCGGACAAAAATGTCCCAGAAAATCACACCTAAAAAATCTGTCACGCCGGGACACGAAAATTCCGTAAACTAAAAATTGTCTCGAAATGTCCCCTATTTCAGTGCAAAGTCATTTTTTCTTTCATAGTTCAAAGAGAGTCGCGTAATTGTCAGCTGATCAATGGATCTAACGTATGCCAAGTTACGGTTCACCTGAGATTATAGGTGTGGAAACATGTTTTGATAGTGATTACTGTTAATTAGCTTACACGTTTACCGGTATATTTCATATGATTATCTTAGGCCGATAGGTTGTTTCTCAGACACCACCCGCCCCACGCTATGATTTTAGGCTGACAAGACTTTTTCAGATAAAATATCCGTCCTGCCTCATGTATGATCCCTGGTTGAATTTATAAGTATCAATTTATTTAAAGGAAATTATGTTATCGTAGTAGATCAGACATTGTCAAAGTCACCGGTCTGTCGGCTATAGCCGGTAAAATTCAAAATTTTCTGGTGAAAAAATCAATGTATCGGACAAATTGTCCGGTAAAAAATAAGACCAAAGAAAAAAATATGTTTGTTTCCAGGAACCTAATCGACTGTTAAAAATCGTGCCGACTCTGTTTTTTATCGCCATTTCCCCCATACTGCCTTAACAAAATTGAAATTCCTTTAAAAAAAATCTGAAAGTCCTTCATATCCCAGACTCGTCTTTGGACGCATCCCGAATCCCGTGACTTTTTCAACTTCCTTATAGATGAGCCGTGATCAATATTACATATATGACGCATCTTTGCATAAATTACTACAGAGAGTAGTTCTCACCTGACCACCAGGTCTATTTAATCTGTTTCACATGAGTGACCGCGTGTTGAAAGTTCTGAAGGATTAAAGTTATAATCGTGTCACCTTGTAATACCTGTAAAGTGTACATGTACCATAACTGGATCGTCGACATTTAACTTATTAAAGATTAGAACAGAGGAGCAGACGATTTTTTTTGAAAGACTATTTTAGAAAGTATGAATAATCTGTTCATCAGAAAGATACTAGTAGTATACATATTTTCTGCAACCCAGACAAGTGCAGATTTCTAGGGGGGGGGGGGGACTTGAATTTTAAAATCTTCTTGTCCTGATTTAAGAATTAAGTAATTTTATTTTAAAATCACAGGCTGGAACCCAACCCCCCCCCCCCCCCCCCCTGGAAAAAAAATCAGGATTTGCCCATGCTGGGCACGGGGATTATAATTTAAAAATACCACAACCTGTCACCAATTTATTACTTATTAAAGCTAACTGATAACTTGATACTTGGAGTAACTAAAGACTCAACTGCAGTCAATGACTTGCGGTGATCAAGAAACTTTCAATGCATGGGGTTTTAACATGCTCAGATTGCTTTTTTTTTTTTTCGAAGGCAGAGAGAGAGGGGGGGGGGGGTTATAGTACATATACAGATATACAAATAGCTCAAAGAGAAGTTCTTTCTCATGTACAGGTGATATTTCCATTATAAGAATTGTCTTGTAAAATAAAAATTTGACTGGTGAATTTTTTCATTCACCAGACAAATTGTCTGGTAAAAATTTTGAACTTTCACGATGTCTGGTAGATATGGTATTTCAGTAACCACAGGGCGTCCAGTATTTAAAAAGAACAAAAAAGAAAAACGTGACGTAATTTTACGATAGGTGTACGATAGAATATGCTTACGTCCAGACTTAATTCATGCATTGTAAATATTTTTCAAAGAAACTGTAAAAGAGTTGTACCCGTTGACGACTCGGCCAAGTGCCCCTCTTCCAGCCAATGGATTTAATACGCTCTGAAGTAGCAATGGCTCGCGAAGATGCCACGTACAGCTAAAAAATTAAAAGACTGGTCTCCACCGACAACCGCTAGAAGTAAGTTAACTTGAATAACCCCGATTACATTACATACGACTTAGAAGTGCTTTAAACAATGCTAACCTAAATCTTTCGATGTTTAATGCTGTTGGATATCAATTCCACTCTTCAGGAGATAAATGTTATGTGTCATAATTAAGACCAACTTATTGGACCCACCCAGAAAATATAACAACGAGTCCTTATCATGTGCAACGCCAGGAGTAAGGGACTAAATTGAGTACATGACAAAATGATAACATTTTGTTTAAAGTCAGAAAAATGTCCCGGAATTTGTCCCAGAATTTCTTAATTTTTGTCCCAGAATTTCGTCATTTGTCCCGGAAAATTTTCATCTATGTCCCAGAATGGCTGAAAAAAATCTGGCATGTATGATCATCTTCTCGAGACAAGTGTACGTAATACCTTACTCCCCCTTGTTTAATGTCATACACAAAACTGCGTCTCCAGTGAGTTTTGCTCGGAAAGTATATACACAAAATCAGAGTCTGTATTTTATTATACCAGGGCTGTCGCAGGGTATTTTGGGAAAGGGGCCGGGGCCTTTCACATTGGGAAAAACGGCAGCATTTTGAGTCAAATTGGGAAATTTACAGCTGAAGTAAAATATCAATAATATTGATTTTTACTCTTTATTAAGCCTAAGGTATCCGTTGTACAAATAATTATCAAATATATTACATGTATATAGTTAGAATCATGGCATATTTTTACCGAATTATACCTACCGGTAATACAACATAAAAAATAGTTTCTATCATCAAAGGTCAACAGCACTCTATCATCAAAGGTCAACATGCTGACTGTCGCTCACCCCACGGAAACTATCAAGACACTGCCGAAGATTACTGAGATGATTTTAACACTGTTTAAAATTAACCATGTTAACTGGACGAGACATCAGCGAAACATTAATTTTTTTTTTTCATCATTTAAGCGATACTGCACAAAATTGATTAGATGTTGCATTATGGCAATGCCTCCATATCGTCTATATATATCTGAAAAGTCTATAGTTGTAAACACTTCACCATTATGTTCCAGACTTGCCTAATTGAACAATTACAACCATTTGACTACATTTTTATTATTGTTTACATGTCGGCTATTAGCCATCTTACAATAACTGAATGACTACATATAGAGTTCTGTTGATGGCAAGTACCAACTCTCATTACTTCACTGTCAAAAATTGATTTTCCCTGACATTCTATGTAGGAAAGGTACTCACAAATGTATTCTGTTGTCCCAAACAAGTTGAAAGCATTTATCATGAAAAAGGTCTATTCGGTATTCCATTTATCCATATACTGAACAAATGTATAAATGTACACCCTCCTACATGTATAGATGATCGATTCATACTTAAACAAGACAAGGAATTAAGTGTGATCTTACATACAAGTGACAATGACATACATGTATAAGTCCTACAATATAAAGTTACAAGAATCTTGTGCATGAATCATCTACTGGTAAGAGATTTTGTTCTCCCATCTATAAGTATTTCATGTACTCCATTAAATTTCTTAGATTCCCATCTGTGACCTTTACATATGACCTTGAAATCAGTAGGGTAACTTTCATTAAAAGAAGCTTAAGATTTAACAAATGCATTGGAAATATGTTGAAAAAATGTACCCAACAGACAGTGCATGCATGCAACCTTTGGAGTCAGAATGGATATTGGCCACCGTTGATCATTGACTCCTTTACAGCAAGCTGCGTAGACATCAATGAATTACATTTGAAGATTTTCTTTAAAAAATGTGCCTTTATTAGGCTAAAGAGCAAATTTCAATCTCTTGAACTTTTGACCTACCATGTATGACCTTGAAAATAAACAGGGTTCCTCTTTGCATCATAAACTATAGTATGCAGTATGACGTTTGCAGTATCTGCGTAATGGTTTACCGATGCAGATCAACAGTATAGATATAGATGTAGATCATGAAACTGATCAAATGAATTTCTGCTGAAAATTGTCTCTTCTAAGTTCTATAGTACATAATCATACAGTAACATAGATTTTAGTTAACTTCCAATTGTGACTTTAAATGTGACAAGAAGACAAATGGCAAAATCAGCAATAAACTTACAGAATCATACCTACCGTTACATGAACATTCCCTGTAGAATTCTTTGTACCGAAAAAATGTGAAATTCATGCTTTAAAAATGTGTTTATTTCATTTCAGGTAAACTTTGAAGTGACATTGTAAAGAAGTGAGAGTAATCACAAGATTGTGAAGTTATACAGAGATGATTCCTTTACAAACATGGGCTTTGAGTATATGTATGTTGCAGTTGGTAGCTTCCAAAGCAGTGGAAAATACTGGTAAAGGTAACAGAACATATTTTCATTATTGACAATTTTTTTACAATGCCACTGGAATCAAAATCCGGCAGTGCATTATGATACTTCACCACCCTTGAAAGCCTCAGCACTTATTTGCCTTATGTGGTATATCAGCACCTTGGACTTTGAAGTCCTATGTGGTATATCAGCACCTTGGACTTTGAAGTCCTATGTGGTGTATCAGCACCTTGGACTTTGAAGTCCTATGTGGTATATCAGCACCTTGGACTTTGAAGTCCTATGTGGTGTATCAGCACCTTGAACTTTGAAGTCCTATGTGGTATATCAGCACCTTGGACTTTGAAGTCCTATGTGGTGTATCAGCACCTTGGACTTTGAAGTCCTATGTGGTATATCAGCACCTTGGACTTTGAAGTCCTATGTGGTATATCAGCACCTTGGACTTTGAAGTCCTATGTGGTATATCAGCACCTTGGACTTTGAAGTCCTATGTGGTATATCAGCACCTCGGACTTTGAAGTCCTATGTGGTATATCAGCACCTTGGACTTTGATGTCCTATGTGGTATATCAGCACCTTGGACTTTGAAGTCCTATGTGGTATATCAGCACCTCGGACTTTGAAGTCCTATGTGGTATATCAGCACCTTGGGCTTTGAAGTCCTTTGTGGTATATCAGCACCTCGGACTTTGATGTCCTATATGGTATATCAGCACCTTTGACTTTGAAGTCCTATGTGGTATATCAGCACCTTGGACTTTAGTGAACACATAACCATTTTCATATCAAATTGGAAAAAAGAGCATGAGTTTGTATGGGAGTAGATAAAACAGCATGAAAATAAATGCAAGATTAGATCTATATGTTTATGCTCTCTTAAAATTGATAAGATTCTCAAAGTGTTTTTTTTAAAGAAAGATACAAGATACTAGTATATATTCATGTACAAGTATGTTTAATGAACTGTTGCAAGCATTGATTTTACATGTTCATGTATGTTTTATTTTTTATGCAGATGGAAAGTACCTAGATTGCCCAAAGTTTCCTAGCATCCCACATTCGTCTTTTGTGTTAGAAGAAAGAACTTATGTAATACTGAAATGTGTTCAAGGATACAAACTGCAGGGAGATACAGACAAATTTAAATGTGATCATTATACTGGTGGTTGGAGGAATTTAGATTTAGCAAATTTACCCAGATGTGTCAAATTTACAGGTTTGTTATAAAACGTTTATTCTAATGGAACATCGCTATATCGTCGATTTTCATTGGTTGTTTGCTCCCTAGTTACAGCTGTAAAACGAGAACATACTAGGCTTTGACGATGCTAACGTCACATTTCGCCTTATATTCACAAAAATATAGATTTCATTAGAATGGGAATAACTAGATGCTAACATTATGTTTGCAGACGGTAAATGCTGATTTTACGGTGCAAACATCCGTTTTACTGGCTCCACTAACGCATCACCAGAAAAACTCAGTTTGCGACAGTAAAATAAGCATTTACCGTCCGCAAACATAACGTCAGAAACTAGTTATTCCCTAAGTTGAATGTGCCGTTTTAGCTAGCTGGTATGATGAATACTCATTTTGTGTATACTCATTCCAAGTCTTGTGTCTTATACTCCTCCTCCTGTTTATACTGCTATCTGTTGTATTCTAGAATTTGATGAAATATTGAGGGGTACTGCTTTCTTCAGTGAAATTAGTACCTGTATGTATCTGTGTCTTATTTAATTGTATCAAGAACTGAAAAAAAAGATATGTACATACCGGTATATGTAAACAAGAATACTTATAGCTACATCTGTTACTGATGTACCTGTAATTGAAATACAAAGAGTCAATTGTCACTATCATCTGCAATTTCCATAATCACAAGGTAATTGATGCCAAATGACATTATAGATACATAGAATTTCAATTTGATTTTCAGATGAGTGTAACATTCCCCGCTTACAGCATTCAGTGTTACACCTTAACACTGGTAGCCAAACCAGTGGTGTACAGTTCTGTTTTAATGGTTACTCTCTCCACGGTAGTACAGGCAAAATGAGGTCCTTACATGTAGAATGCCGTAACAATAGATGGTACTACCAGGGTACTGAGGAAAGAGTGAAGGAGTGCTCAGAGGGTTAGTATACTTATATATGTAATATACATGTGTTGTAAGGGGAAGATGAGGTCCTTCCATGTAGAATGCCGTAACAATAGATGGTACTACCAGGGTACTGAGGAAAGAGTGAAGGAGTGCTCAGAGGGTTAGTATACACGGTACTTATATATGTAATATACATGTGTTGTAAGGGGAAGATGAGGTCCTTACATGTAGAATGCCGTAACAATAGATGGTACTACCAGGGTACTGAGGAAAGAGTGAAGGAGTGCTCAGAGGGTTGGTATACTTATATATGTAATATACACGTGTAGTACAGGGAAAATGAGGTCCTTCCAATAGGTCATAACAAGAAATGGTACTACCAGGGTACTGAGGATAGAGTGCTCAGAGGGTTTGTATACTTATATATATAATATACACGTGCAGTACAGGCAAAATGAGGTCCTTACAATAGATTGTCATAACAATAGATGGTACTACCAGGGTACTGAGGATAGAATGCTCAGAGGGAGTTAAGAGTGCTCAGGGGAGCTTAAGGAGTGCTCAGATGGAGCTAAGAGTGCTCAGGGAGAGCTTATGGAGTGCTCAGAGGGTTTGTATACTTATATATGTAATATACATGTGTTGTACAGATAAGATGAGGTCCTTACATGTAGAATGTCATAACAATAGATGGTACTACCAGGGTACTGAGGAAAGAGTGAAGGAGTGCTCAGAGGGTTTGTATACTTATACATGTATATGTAATATACATGTACATGTGTTGTACAGATAAGATGAGGTCCTTCCATGTGGAATGCCGTACCAATAGATGGTCCTACCAGGGAATGGAGGAAAGGGTTAATGTGTGCTCAGAGGGTTTGTATACTTACATGTATATGGAATATACATTGTGTTAATAAATCTCTTTGAATGAAAAAAAAAATCCATATGTGCAGTATTTTGAAATATTTCATGAGATAAATATTTGATTAAATATGAACTTTGATTTCGGTTTTATTAAGAATACATGTATTTATGGTTTCTATATTTTCAAGATTCCTTTAAAATTCTAACACTAGTACAAAATGTAAGTTACATTAATGAAATAAATTTACTAAGTATTCCTTTAGATATGATTTCTATCTATGACTTCCCTTTAAAAATATGTGTTAATGACTGATGTTTAATGTATTGCAGATGTGCGTTGTCAAGATCCACCGGTTATAGAGCATGCCTCTAAACATAATTATGAATATTACCATTTCTTTGATGGAGACAAAGTTTATTATGAGTGTAGTGAGGGGTACCAGATGAATACAGACACAACCTATATTACATGCAAGAATGGGCACTGGGTCGGCGATACACCATACTGCGGTAAATAAAATCTTTGTACTTCAAATGTTAGGAAGCACAGTGACAAAATTTTTCTTAATGATTCTCCAAAAACATACCCCTCCAGAGGATGTAAAACAAATTATTTTCTCACTATAGCCTAAAGTATCCTTGACACAAGATGAATGTTTGAATTTTTTTTCAAATGTCTCTAGAGTTTTCCATCTATAGTCTATTTTTCTAAATTCATAGAATAGAATTGCCAATGATCTTTTGGAATGAAAATCTTCAATTGTTTATGTTTGTTGAGCGTCCAATACATTTTTAAGAGCCAAAGCCAAGCTGTAATAGACCTCCAGAGATAAGTCACGCCCAGTGGATGGTGGACGAGAGTATTTTCTATCCTGAATTTGAAGCCAGCTCGTTTCCTGTAGGATCACACGTCCGTTATTCCTGTATGAACACCTACTCAAGAACCTATAGGATGTATGGTAACCCAGTCATTGAATGCATGTCTAATGGAGAGTGGACCAGTAAACCAATGTGCTTAAGTCCTGAAGGTAAAATATTAGTAACTAAAATAAAAGAATGGAATGAAAAAATGAGAGGTTTTGGCAATGTTTGTATTTGCCAGAATTTTTATTCTTTCTCTTAAGCATAAGATATAATATCTTAACTGTACTATCCAAAGAAACCATACTTTACCTCATTGAATATATGTGTAATACTAATTGACCTTGTTGCACTTGTAGAATCTGCCTACTGTATACTGCCTAGGATAGAGAATGGAGAGTGTCTGTGTTATGGTGGGGTAGAGGAGTGTACCAGGCTCACAGTGGGAAGTAGAGTAGAATGTACCTGTAATACTGGCTATACACTCTCAGGACAGCAGTTCCTCAAATGTCAGGGAAGTACATGGAACCATGTCAACCCCTTATGTAGGATAGATACAGGTGGGATAGAATGTAGTGTGGATACATTACTATTAGTGTTTGTTATAAATCATGGTAAAGTTTGAATTGTAGAAAAATGCAAAATACTGTATGATTTATTATCTAGCTTGATGTACATTATTTTGGTGATGACAAATATGAATAACATCATAAATTGTCATATTGAGACTGTAGACTATGGGGAATAGACCTTCTTCATATAACTGCTAGACTTAGACAAGCCAAGACCCGACATCACAACATTTGACATTATTTCTAACTGTGATGTCATAAATCTGAGTGAAATGGCGTAGGAAAATAGCGATGACGGCAAGGTTATATTGCAAGCCTGTGCCGCCTATGACCTTGTTGCAAGTTGGTCTTAGGATGTGTAAAATGCAAGTCAACTGTGGTAATGTGAAAATCATCTATTAGGAACCAACATTATACATCTACATGATAATGTATCCAAAGAGGAATCATGTATTCTGCCTATCCGTTAAAACTTAATTGGCCGGATTGCAAAGCAATTCCGGTCTATAGATTGACGATGTCCGTCCATCCGTCCGTCCGTCTGTCCGTCCGTCCGTCTGCCGTCAACATTTTGGTTAAGGTTTCTGGTTGAGGCAAAATCTAAGTAACTATATGCAGTAGAAACTTTATATTATACATGAAGCTTGCCCATGACAAGACCTTTCAATTTATGCCGTAACATTTGACCTAGTGACCTTGACCTTCGACTTTGACCTACTCAAAGATTTTGGTTAAAGTTCCTGGTTTAAGCAAAATCTATGGTACTGTATGCAGTAGAAACTTTATATTATTAATGAAGCTCACCATGACAAGACCTTTCAATTTATGCCGTAACATTTGACCTAGTGACCTTGACCTTGGACTTTGACCTAGTTAAGGATTTTGGTTAAAGTTCTTGGTTTAAGCAAAGTCTATGGAACTGTATGCAGTAGAAACTTTATATTATACATGTAGGTTGCCTCTGACAAAACCTTTCAATTTATGCTGTATTATTTGACCTACTGACCTTGACCCAGTTTGTGACAAAAACTTACTTTGCAATCCGGCCTATCGTCTTTAGCGGTGTTTTATATTTTTTGACATAATTGAGTATTTTTCAAGTAAGTTTTCATATTTTACTTAAAGAAAAGAATCAAGATGGAAACATACGTATCTATAATTTATAACTTTCAAGTTGAAATGTTGGCAAACATGTATATCAATGCTTTATGCTGAGTCTTGATTCGAGGTATAGTTTTCCTACTTCATATGGAGATAAAGAATTTTTATCAGAAAATATCTAAAAAAAAAAAGGGGGGAAAGAAACTACAGTTTTTCAAAAACAGTCAAACTTATTGAAACTTCTGTAAAATATTTAGTAAGGCCATATAAAAAAAAAATCCTGGTTCTCAGACACCGCCACGCGCTCAAAATTCCTCCCGATGAGACGTTTTTATCGTGGGAAGGGAAAAAAATAGCCGCCGCCTGCCAGATTTCTCATGCTGATAAATATAATTTTCTATTAATAAAACAGGGATTTCTGTACAAACGAAAAGTAGAAATGTCTGTTTCAGTACAGCGCTTTACGTTTTAACAGCGCTTGTCGGTTTTGTTAAGACTTTACATGACCAAGACGCTTAGGTGTTCTGACTTCTGTGGAGGGAAATACTGTACTTTGTTATTGTACACAAGATGCAAAATGGCGACCGTGGGGGGGAGGAACGAGAGATTGTCAGCTTGAAGGTGAATTTTAAAGGCAACACAGTCGTGCCGTGGATTATATTGCCATTAGAATCGAACTATTCAGTGACACAGTTACAAAAATGTATGTGAGAAACTATTTTCGGGGGAATTATGAGAAGAGTTGAGTATGGTGAACATTTACAACAAATACAGTCACTATAGATCACAGTCTCTATATTATCTGAATAAAAAATTGTGCTTAAGTAGTTTTCGGGAAAATAAAAACAAAAAAAAAAACCCTACCTACCTACCCATATTTTTTAGATCAATTATCTGAGAACCAGAATTTTTTTTTTGCATGGCCTAACATTGGTTCCAACATACATGTAGTATGATAAATAGAAATGTTCTGATATTCTTCTACTGTAGATGCCATATCCACAGACAGTACAGAGGAGCCTGGGAGAGGTCACATGAACACCCTGGCCATCGTAGTGGCTACAGCATGTAGTGTACTAGGGCTCTTGTTATTGGTGATGGTCATTGTTGTCTTCCGCCGCCGTAAACCTCATCACCACCATTCCAGACTATACCATCCAGGTATTAACGCCCCTCCATACCAGAGGGTCCATAGTGGTCACTTTGATGAACATGACAGAATGGCTTTAATAGGTTATGAATCTGCTAGATTGCCTTCCTACGAGGAGGCTACAAGGAATCGTGCTGCAGGGCAGTCAAGCACGAGGGCAAATCAAGGAGGCAGTGATTATAGACCTCTACCGAACATTCCATCAAATATACTCAATAGTGTTCAGAGTCATAATAACAATAACAATAACGGTGTAGATAATACCAGCAGGCATTCTGTTATAACTACCAGCACAGTTAATAGAGATGGAGTATCAGAGGTGTTTGGCTCTATCGACACAGTTAACTTCAGTACATGTACAGTCAGTGATGCCTCCACGGCTGTGACTGTGGATTCTTTAGATAGCCGTACATCACGACCATCAAATGGTTCAGGTACAGCCACCGCAGGCAGTCTAGAGAACGTCAGCTCAGACAGTAAGTACATGATTAATACATTCTTGCATTTTGACAATAAGCCTTTTATGTGTACATGTTTTAGATTTTTCCACATACATGACAACTACCTTTTTATGACTTTTTATCAGTCAATGAAATTTAATTATTTGTCCAAAACCTTTCCAAACCAAATCTAGCTATTTGCATATTATAACGAGGTCAAGGTTATTACAGTTTTGATTTTTGGGATCAATTAATCAGAGGTCAAGGTCATTCATCCTTTCATAAAAACCTTATCTGTATCTTGATATAAATAATGTATTGCAAAAAAGGATGAAAAAAAAAAAAATGGGGGACCGAGCAATCAAAATGTACTTTTGTAAACATACACCTTTTCATGATAAGGTATGGTAATTTACAATCTCCCACGCATGCGTCCGATTTCAGTTCCGCTTTTCTTCACTTTGAAATCTACCTATGCCGTCATTGCCTATTGTTTGTCTGCAAGATTCTTGCAGATTGAAACTGGGGCTTCGTTTTTGTAAATTAAGTATTGCAAGTATATACCACTAAGTTTAACTACGTTTATGAGGTATATAATTTACAAGCATTGCCTTTGTTTCAATGCAATGCCATGCAGTATCAGGGATTCTTTCTTCATTCATACGTTGCCAACACGATCAGCAGAGCGAGAAGTCTCCAATAAAAATACAAATTCTTGCTATAAATCGAAACCTACCATCTTTAGACGTGAGTCTTGTAAATTTTCCTTCATCAAGATAAGGATCATTCCTTCATTGCCCATTTACTCGCCCCTAAACACTCAAATATGTGCCTCTACCTTTGAATCTTTTGCGATGTTTATGTCAGAAGTCCAAATGACGTCACTGTGATGACATGCCATACCTGGGATGCCTCTCGGGTTTTATCATTGCGTGAAATGGAGTAGGAAAATAGCGATGACGGCAAGGTTATATTGCAAGCCTGTGCCGCCTCTGACCTTGCTGCAAGTTTGGTAATTTACCCACTTAGAACAGTATGACATCATTTCATTGGATTTTATTTTTTATACGCCCATCGTAAGAATGAAGTATTATGGTATCATGCTGTTGGTCTGTCTGTCCCCCTTGCATTGTGGGTGCAATACAGCTAAAAATAGCTTTCTTTTGGTGAAAATGTTTTAGTAATTCATTAAAGATCTATTTCTGGTCAAAATGTTTTTAAAATTTTGAATACATGTTCTTTCACATATGTTACAGGTTTTTACATCTCTTGCCATTTAAGTTAGAAATTTTGCAGAAAGGGAAGGGGGTGGTACATAAAGTAACATGTATAAGTATTAAGTTCTATGCTGTTGTCCTTGTGGACGCGATGCAGCCTTAATCATTAGCTGTAGGAAATTCAAATTTACCATGTAGATAGCCTATAGCAAGATAAAGATCCCCAATGATTTTCAAGGTCAGGGTCAAAGGTTAAGGTCATTTTGGGCTAAAAATAGCTTTTTTAGTAAAATTGTTTATAAATTCATGAAAAATCTTGTTATTTGTTAATGTTGTAGACAAAGTAAAGGCCTTAGCCTTTAGATGTAACCTTTTGATAAATAAACAAGAGGAAAAACCTCTTTTAGATTAGAGGTCAAGGCCTGTTTGGCTAAAAAAGCTTTAATAAAAAAAAAAGTTTTTATAAAAAAATTGTTATCTGCTTGCTTTGAAAAAAGAATACACCTCACGGCTCTGTACTTTTACTTAATTGATAATGAAAAAAATCCCGACAGGTCGGATGTATTTTGAAGCATTAGCATTGCTATTTTTAGCTCTACTGGTCTCTGACCAGTCAAGCTTATGCGAAACCCCGTCGTCCGTCTGTCCATATACAATTCTTGTGCTCACAATTCCTCTGAAACCATAGGAGATAGAAAGCTAATTCTTTTTGCATCTTACTTGGTATGTGGTCTAGTTGTGCACCTGACATTTGGTTTCAGCCCCTGACCCCCAGGGTCTCAGAAAATGGGCATGGTCATGAAATCTTGTGCTCGCAACTCCTCTGACACTATAAATGATAGAGACTTGATTATTGTTGCAATATGATGGGTCTGTGGTCTAGTTGTGCACCTGATATTTTGTTTGAGCCCCTGACCCCCAGGGTCTTAGAAAATGGGTGTGGTCATTTTTTCCTTTATAACTCTTTGTAATCTTGTGCTCGCAACTCCTCTGACACTGTAAATGATAGAGAATTGATTCTTTTTGCAATATGATGGATCTGTTGTGTAGTTGTGCACCTGATATTTTGTTTGAGCCCCTGACCCCCAGGGTCTTAGAAAATGGGTGTGGTCATTTTCTCCTATATAATTCTATGTAATCTTGTGCTCGCAACTCCTATGACATTATAAATGATGGATACTTAATTCTTTTTGCAGTATGATGGGTCGGTAGTTTTGTTGTGCACCTGATATTTTGTTTGAGCCCCTGACCCCGAGGGTCTTACAAAATGGGTGTGGTCATTTTGTCCTATATAATTCTATTTAATCTTGTGCTCGCAACTCCTCTGACACTATAAATGATGGAGACTTAATTCTGTTTGCAATATGATGGGTCTGTGGTGTAGTTGTGCACCTGATATTTTGTTTGAGCCCCTGACCCCCAGGGTCTTAGAAAATGGGTGTTGTCATTTTCTCCTATATAACTCTATGTAATCTTGTGCTTGCAACTCCTATGTCATTATAAATGATGGATATTTAATTCTTTTTGCAGTATGATGGGTCGGTAGTGTTGTTGTGCACCTGATATTTTGTTTGAGCCTCTGATCCCCAAGGGTCTTACAAAATGGGTGTGATCATTTTGTCCTATATAATTCTATTTAATCTTGTGCTTTAACTCCTCTGACACTATAAATGATGGAGACTTAATTCTTTTTGCAATATGACGGATCTGTGGTGTAGTTGTGCGCCTGATATTTTGTTTGAGCCTGTGCCCTTCAGGGTCTTAGAAAATGGGTGTGGTCATTTTCTCCTGTATTACACTATGCAATCTTGTGTTCGCAACTCCTCTGACACTATAAATAATGGGGACTTAATTCTTTTTGCAATATGATGGATCTGTAGTCTAGTTGTGCACCGGAAATAATGTTTGAGCCCCTGACTCTCAGGGTCTTAGAAAATGGTTGTGGTCATTTTCTATGTAATCTTTATAGCACAAAGGGGGTGAAAACAATTACGTTCACTATTCAGACAATGTCTGATCCAAACAATAAAGGGTGAATGCAGCAGCATGTCGCTCGGAAAAAAAGGTACAAGTGGCTACAACACGAAATGTTGGGACAGTACATCACTTAAGCAGTCTATGTATAAATCTTGTATATATTTGTGCTCTCAACTCTTCTTAAGCTATTTATGATGGAGAGTTAATTCTTGATGCAATATGATGAATCTAGTGTAATCTTGTTGTGTCGTTGAAAGTTCATTTGAGCTAGCAGCCCCTGGCCCCTAGGATCTTGGAAAATGGGTGTGGCATTCTTTTTTGAAATAGTCTATATCTCAGATATTATGAATTATATGAGTGATATTCTAGTTGCAGTCTACTAATGGATATGTTGTTTTGTTGTGCTACTGATAATTTGTTATAGCGCCTGCTCCCTGCGGTCATTGGTTGAAATAAATTGATAATTGATATTTATGTGTATGTATCTTATTCACTTGTCCATTAGCGAATAAAACAAAACAACCAGGAGAGCTACAGTCTCATCAGAGACTTCTGGTTTGAGTGGGTAAAATGTTACACGAAATGACAAACGTGATCCGAATGAATCTTATTGTTGAAAGGATCTATTGATATTAGACCGATTTGTCAAGGGCATAAAAAGTATTGAATAAATACACTTGTAATGTCAAATCATTGATGACATCATAAGCCTTTCCTAATCTCAGTGCTCTTTCTCACTATGCGGTAAATGAAAGTGAATATAAACATGCCCCTCAATTCCTTGTTGCAATATTATAGGAAGTATAACAAAACAATAATTGACTAGGAATTTGAGTAACAAATCATGATTTGTTGGACCTGGCCTGAAGTAACATTTTGTCTTTAGATCCTCATCCAGTTTCAAATTGTATGAAGTTTGTCGAACTTCTGTTGCATTTAGATTAATAAGAATTATCACATACACATGTATGTTTGTATTTTCAGATGCCCCTTTGCTGGAGAATTCTGATCACAACGAGGAAGATGAAAACATTGAACCCTCCTCAGGTGATACAGAGATCTGCTCAGACTCAGATGACAAAGAGGCTGTGTGAGGAATAAAATTTGAGGACATAGACACTGTGTGAGGATTGGAATAATATGACAAAGAGGCTGTGAGGATCTGAATTTGAAGACAAAGAGGCTTTGTGAGGAATAGATAAGTCCTTTGTCACTGTCAAAGGTGCATTTACTTTAGAGTTGATGTTTTGTCATTTGAATGAAGTTTTGAGATATGCATATGTATACATATACAATATACATGTATGTACAGTATAAGTGTGAATTGTGGATGATTTAGCTAGTATTTGTAGACCAGAAATAGCCTTTTTGTTATGAGAAAAGGCTCTCACTACAAGTGTGATCTTTGATTTAGTTATATTTTTATGCTTATACATCAATTATAGTGCACAGTATAATCTGTGTAAGCATATGAAGTATATACAATGTACATGATTACATGTATTTGTAAAAATATATGTCATTTACAGATTTTAATTTTAACATTTATTTATTATCAATTCGTGTGATAGAAATGTCACAATATAGTGCTTTACATGCAGTGTTAATATATGTATACATGTTTTAATCGATTGTTGAGATAAAGTTTTCTCTCTTTAAGCAATGTAAATTATAAATCCTTCATTTGACAAGTGATTGAAAGTTTAACTTTGCTATGAAAATGCATTTCTAAGTTTATAAGACGATCAGGAAATTACTTTTGTAAGATTTTCTTCCAGCATGAAGAGAAAATGTATTCATTGTCTTGAATTTTTGAGACATTTTGATTCTAAAGAAAATTTGTTTCTCTAATTTAGCTTACACCAGTTATTATACATACCCAGAAAATGAAAATTATTTTTCAGAGATGATTTATGAAAAAAAACCCCAGACATATTTAGTTGAAAACCAGTTAAGTACATTTAATATGCAAGTCATAATTTAAGCCTACAGTAGGTAGGGTGTCTAACCAGTATATGTAGTAGGGTGTCTAACCTCTGACCAGTAAAATCAAGTAGGGTGTCTGACCAGTAAAATCAAGTTATAGTGAAAAAAAATTGACTGATTTAGATTACGGTATTTATGCATATTTCATTTTGGCATAATTTTCCGACATAAAATGTATACATTTTCTTATAGACCAAAGACATATGATGTCATGAAATTGACCTTATATCCTACCGATATCTTCATGATTTGAAAATAATGATTTAGGATTTATTTTATCAATGCTATCATTATTTTGTGAAATCTCCAGCTGTTTTAGATAAAAAGTATTATATATCCTTTTCATCGAAAATGTCATATCAGGAAAAAAGACGTCATTTCTCATCATACCTTGTGTTTGAAAATGCGAGATGACTGTGTAGATGTGAGTATGTGATAGTGTATTTGTTTTTTATTTTGATACACATATTCAATGCATCTTATCATGCAAGAATTTTTTTTAAGTTTTGTGTATTTAGTAATTTTTAGATCTGTTGTATTTATACATGTAAACATAATCATTGTCACCTGTGATTTGGTAAAGAAGGGTAGAGTTTTCATGGTTGTAGTGTGTTATCCGCTAATTTGCAAATACATGTACTACATTTTATTTTGAAATAAGATTGCTCTTCGTGAGGTACAATTAATTCTAATGCAATGTGGCTATAACGTCGAATTTCATTGCTTGTTTGCTTCTTAGTTACGGCAGTAAAACGAGAACATACAAGGCTTTGACGTCGCTTATGTTACATTTCGCCTTATATTTACAAAAATATAGATTGCATTAGAATGGGAGTAAATAGATACTGATGATATGTTTGCTGTTGGTAAATGCTGATTTTACGATGCTAACATGTAACCAGAAAACTCCGTTTGCCACCATAAAATCAGCATTTACCGTCCACAAACATAACTTAAGAAACTAGTTATTCCCTGAACTTATCAAGAATTTTCTTATCTCATTTTTGATAAACATGTAAGTATCAAAGAATTTTTATACTACATGCAGGAAATAGATCAGAATTAACTGTAAATGTCTTTTACATCTGAATTTTGTAAGACTGAGTATTTTTAGGCTTTGTGTAATGTGTTATGATCAAATAAAGAAAAAGAATGAAGTTCTTTGTAAAGAGAAACAAAAATTGATCTGATTCTCCTTTTGATTGTAGTGCCTGTTTAATTTTTGATTTTTTTTATGCCACTGTGTCAAAAATCGTTTTTCTTTCATCTCCATTTGTCCCTTTGACCAAATCTTTTACCTTGGGCATAAGTTTTTAACAGAAATTGATAGGGCTTTCATATTTCACATGTTTATTCCTAATGACAAGCCCTTTCATATTAAACCAAGATTGACCTGGTTTGACCTTGCTTTGAGTTTGACTCTCCCTACACATAAAACATAGATGAGAATACGGGCATTATGCTTCACAAACACATTTTGTTTTGTCTCCGACTACTGACTGTCATCTGTAAAGGAAGCAATGCTCTCAGAACACTTTTCAACATATAACATGTTATACATGTATAAAAACTCTTTCTGTTAGAGATCTGTCATGTTTATGCAATATTCCTGTTGTATGTCTGTGTATTGTCTGTCTTTTGAAGTTTAGAAAGATGAATACATGTATATTTAAATTATGTGTGAGGTAGTTGTGAACTGATTTACCTAAGTTTAATCCTTGATGCTTAAGATCTTGGGGATCTGCATTGTTTTGCTCATATACATATACTTGATTTATTTGTATGCATGGTTATTTTTCACTTAAGAAATATCTAGTAGAATTTGTGTATGTAAGTCTAATGTCCATTGCTACATGTATATTCTAAGTGATAAATTAAAACCAGTAGTCTCAAACTAAATGAAGACTTTGAAGTATATTATTTCTCTGTGATGAGAGATTCTCAAGTGGACAATTACATATTTCTGTCTTGTTTTCAGAACTTAAAAACCTTGGCCAGAACTTTTGAATGGTATGTGAAAATGCTTCCATATTCCACATGTTTATTCATTGTCTCAATACCCCACTATTTGTATCAATTTTTTTTTTGCCTTATGACCTTGACCATATGCAGTCCTTGTAACAAGACCTTGTAGTGGTACAAAAAAATTTGACCTTATGATGTTGCAGTTTGACATTTTGGATAGCAATTTTGTTTGGACAAAGCTGTTAAGTTTCATAAACACAGTATACTTATCTAATTATTTTTTTTTAATTTACGGCTTGTTCACATTAAAGATATGTTACATGTAAGAAATATATACAAGAGCACGATCAAATTTCCCTTTGCCTATGAATTTTTACATTTTTACAGACTTCATGTACTAGTATTGAATATTTAAGAATTTATCGTGTATTTGTAATGAATCCATAAATGTATACACTTTTATTAGATGAATACAGTTGTTAAAAATCATGTATTAATATTAATTAAAAAAGACCAAGAATTTAGTACAAGTTCTCTTCTTAGCAAAAAGAGACAAAATTGTTTATGCTTGATTTTGTATTCATCTTTCCAGTACAACTCTCATTTGAGAAAAATTTCTCCTGAACCCTAGTGTGACGTGTATGGTAAACTCCTCCGTGAACCTTGTTCATTGATACTTTGGTAACTGTCCCTGATGAGCCCTGAAGGAGGAGCATTGATACTTTGGTAATTGTCCCTGATGAGCCCTGAAGGAGGAGCATTGATACTTTGGTAACTGTCCCTGATGAGCCCTGAAGGAGGAGCATTGATACTTTGGTTACCGGCCCTGATGAGCCCTGAAGGAGGAGCATTGATACTTTGGTTACTGGCCCTGATGAGCCCTGAAGGAGGAGCAGGGAACATTCCATTTGTCATAGAGCCTTGTGATTGTATAGTCCGATATAAACCACTGCCATGAGGTGCATCAATATGGCTTTGATTAGAGCCTCTATAATAGGGGATATTTGCATACTGTGGTTCTGTGCCACTATAAACATGACTAAGTTGGAAGTCTGGCACGGGAGGGGGAGGAGGAGGAGGGGGTATGTTGGGGATTGACCCAGATTGTTGGTAAATCCTACTTCCATTGAATAAAGATCGTTCAACTGAGTTCATTTCCTGATTATGACTGGCAGTTGGCATTCCAACATAGCGATCGTCTATGTGGCTCTGTTATCTCGCCAACATAGCGATCGTCTAGTGGTTCTGTTATCTCGCCAACATAGTGATCGTCTAATGGCTGTGTTATCTCTTCATAGATGTGTTCATCAACATTAGCAAGGTTAGCTTCCGCACTGTCTTGTGATACTGTATCAAATGTGGAATCATCAAAGAAGGAATCTGTGCCTTGGTCGTCGTCTTCTACAATTTCATGACCATGTGCATCTAGTAATGGTAATGTTGTTGCCTTGTCATCACCTTTACCTTTGTGGTATTTCTTTATGCCTAGCAACAAAGAAGGAACATTTCAATGCATTTTAATACGCTCTGCAAACTGAGTTGTGGGTTATATCATCCTATTTGTCAGTCTGTCTTACTATCAGTCTCTACTTTTTGATTTTACTGATTGGATTTGAATGATATTACACAGACTTGTAGCTGTTGATCTATAAATGTTTCATAATATTAGGACAAGGTCATTTCTTCAAGGTCAAGGTTACAGTAAGGGATTTTGGATTCAGTCCGGGAATCATAATACATATAATTTCATTACCTTTTGCCACCGATTTCATTGCAGTTCGTCCGAAAGGGAATATATATGCTACAGACGGTTCATCTGGGTCGTCTGCTTCCACAGAACTGTCAATTGCCGTCTGCAGGATGCGGATAATGATGACCAAAGCCAGCTAAAATAGAACATCATGCCTGCATGAGATTCATCTGAAAGGATTATTTTCTTCATTGCGATTCAGATGAAAAAAAAAAAATTTTGTTATCATAAACGGGCACAATCCAGACATTATTTTCGTAACGTGGTTTTGTTAGTTCAAAATCATCGGGACAAAATTTAAGAAATCCACCTTAAATGGAAGTATAGGAGGTCAATAATTAGTTACCTCAACAACAGATATGACAAAAACTGTTGCTCCAACTTCAGCTAAAATCTTCCTCCCGTACAGATCTGTGAGTGCATCTTTACAGCCCCTGGTATGTAGAGTGACACCGGTTCTGTAGTCATAACTAAAGTGCTTCTTGTTGTCATGTACGTCATGGTGTATACAGGGTCTCATTGAAGTGTATGCACAACAGCTGAAGGGGACATCATCATTGGTGTATTCACCCTTGGCAGAGTTTCTGATGAAAGATCATGGTAATATCATATCATGTTTATACAAGAGCAAACCAATAAAGCAATTCCACCCCCACCCCCCAACACTGCATCTTTTATGCATAAAGATTTTATTCGCTGTCTGTAGCTCATCAGACTGAGAATGGACTATTCTTCTTGAGGTAATTGGGAAAATACAAATTTTGTAACCTATCAAATGAAATTTTCACATCATGGGAAAATCAAATTTTGTAACCTATCAAATGAAATTTATACATCATGTATGCAAGTTTTGATGTTATAATTATGTATCAGCGTTTCTGTCTATCATAGCCAGGAATCACCAATATCATAAATGTCACAGTAAAATTGCATTACATTTACATGTATATACAGGGATATGCATGTGCAGAGGTTATAATTTCGAAATACGGGAATGTGTCTGACGTAAACTAATTGTAATATCATTCTCTGTAAACTGCTTAAAATTCAGGGAAAACGTGTTTCAAATACGACTTTTCTATAGAAATTCCATTATGCCATTTGCTTTAGCGATAGTTACCGTCCCAAATGCATGGGGAGTAACTCCATATCTTGAAAAGCCTCTACGGAGCTACTATAACGGTTGATGCAAGAATGCAGGGGTAGCTTACTCTTACAGGACACCTGCTCCCACTTTCCCATGGCACCCTATTTTGGAGAATCTATTTCCTTACGTGGATGATTCTACCAGTAACGTTGACTGTTCTATCGGTTTCCCGGTATATATATTGTATCGAAAGTTACGAGGGCTGATTGATATAATCCCCTTCAGTAAATACATGTTAAAATAAGGTGAATACATCATGACAAAGGGTACATATTTGTTTTCGTAGCTTGACTAGTAGCTAGATAGCCTCTGTCTATCAGTAATAACTTGTAATATTATTGTTATTGCTCAAAGTTTAAGAAGTTTTTTTAATTATAGTTTGATTTTGTCTCCAACATCTACATGTAGAAAAATATAGTTTTATTAGAGTTAATGATATAAAAAAAATCCCCTTCAGTACTATCTATACATTTTTGCCAACGGTGTTCTTTTCTTGACTGGTCAGAAAGTCATCCACTGCAAGTATGACGTCATCATCGGACTGACAGCTGATGGAGCAAGATCAGGTGAATAAGGCGGATGTTCAAATTAAAGCCACAATCATGAATGACAGCCATGGCAGTGACAATCCTGTGAACAGGAGCATTGTCCCGATAGAACAACACACCTTTAAATACGGTAATGAGCTTTCCGCGGCGCTTAAGTTTAATATTTTCCAGTATCTATGTCAGAAGTGAAGCATATATTATGTGCCATTGATTGTTTGTCCTTTTTACAGATAATCTATGAGCAGAATACAGGTCTTCTGCGACCCAGAAAACCGAAGTTCACAACATATCAATCAGCCCTCCTAAAAATCGACAAAACGTATGGACACAAATGAAAATTTAATCATTTTATATTTAATGGAAGTATAATGATCAAATTCTGAAAGAAATGACTTTGTATTGAAGATCAACATACTTTTTGGCAACAGCTTTAATTGGATTTGAGAGATATTCGTCGTGGATCCATTGTATATTGAACCAATCTGTGTATGTCTGGCTGCCACAACAACTATACTCTATTTGTAATTCATCCAGCTGCGTTTTGGTGAACGCATGTGACTTATACTTGGTCATTGCAACAGAGATACCCCTACCAAAGGAATCTTCCAATGATGATATCTGTGCATAACAAACTATCGCAGAAACAAAAATGCATAAAAACACAAAAAGAGTCATGCAGACGGAAGGTAGCAAGTATTTGCTCCAATATTTTCTTTTCTTGGGTAAATGGTTTGTCCAACATACTTTTGCTCCAAATGCACATGAAATTACACCGAGAAGACCTACTGTAATCATGAATCCTGGCAGAACTTCCATGTTCAGTCCTTCTATCAAATTCATTTTGTCCTTCATTGCATCAACGATAAAACTGCCCGTTCCAAGTAAAATCAAGCAAAAAGGAATTGCAATCATGTTCAATGCACCAGAGGCCTTGGCCAGCTTGCATCGTGCTGTTTCTGACACTTCTATTTTAGGCCATGCCATATCTTACATAGCGGCTACATTTTTTATGCCTTCCATTTTTTCGGCCATATTTGTTCGGCGTGTCAATGACGTCATATATACTTGACGTGACGTTGATGCCGCCGAACTCCGCGCGATTTCTTGCAGAGAAATAGAAATAAGTCACTAGAAACTTTGAACAGAATCTACTGAGCGCCGGGATCGGAAAAATCGAGTTGGACCCAGTTTACTTCTATGTAATTTTAGTATTGCCCAGTTTTAATCAAAGATATCAGATTCCCATAATGGAAAATATTAAAAACCAATCCGCTTTTTTTCAGCTTTATAAAAAGATATTCTCTTATTTTGGATAAAACTCATAGCTATGGCATACTTACTCTGCAACACATTCCCCTCTTTGTGAGAAATAATCTATATCACACGAAATTCTAGAAAAAAAAACCGATAATTTGCGAGATTACCCACCATGATAGACAACGCGACGGCGGAGTTAATTTTTGGGGAATACTATTTGAAGTTCTGAAAGGCTTAGGGGACACTTTTTTGAAATAAATATTAAGACTCGGAATAAAATCTGAAAATAAATACCTTGTTACCTTGTCCTCGAGGTCGAATAGCAAAATATAGGGAAAGTGAAACTAGCCCTGGCTATCTTGTCACAGTTTACTATTGAAAGTAGTCTAGCAGTACAGCCGTTGCCAGTGGCGGATTTAGAGGGGGGGGCCAGGGGGCCCGGGCCCCCCCTTTTTCACCCAAAGTTATTGTTTCAGAGTACTCTTTTTATGCTTATTTTCTTTACTTTTGGGGAAATTTTCGGCTCGCTTCGCTCGCCGCACTAAATTTTTCATTAGTTGTCTATTTTTTTGTCTTCACTTTGTCTTCAACTTTCTTTGTCATCGTGTTTGAACGGATTCATATGTCATAAACATATACAAAATTCAAAATCAAATTAACATTTGAATAATTACCAAATGCTTCATTTTCATGGGCCGATCTAACCAGGTTAGACAAGTGGATAGTGGGGTTGTAATGCCCTAATCTTCCCAACCTTCCCCAATTGGTCAAACAAAAATGAAGCATAGAAAATGAGAGAGAGATTGTATTCTTATAACAAAATGTAACCATCTATTCCAAAAATTTTACGGCTCGCTCCGCTCGCCAATATAGAATAAAGTTGTATATACATGTATGAATGACTTCATTTGAATACAAATGAAAACTTCATATCTTAAAAAATTTTCTGGCTCGCTACGCTCGCCAGACTACCTACCTATAAACGAAAGTAAATTAATCACCCCCCTCCCCTCCCCCCTTCCCACTTCATAAATAGATCAGCATTCTTGAGGGTCACGTTTTTCGTCTCGACCTTTTCTTTTTTTTTTTTTTTGCTTGTCAGTTTTTTCCGTGAACAATTTTCTTCGAGCCGAAACCTTGGCCCCCCCCTTTTCTGAAATCCTAGATCCGCCACTGGTTGCTGAGATCCAAGTGGCACATCCGAACACTTTCAAATTTCGCGCCAAATGAATTTCGTCGCATACGGAGCTCTTCACAACTGGAGAGCAGAGCAAAACAAATGATGACATGGCTCGTGTAACTTTCTTGTTTTTGTTGACTTTACTTGTTCCATCTACTAAACTTGATCCGATGTGCGATGTTGCAAATGTTCAGGTAGAAAATGAAGATGGAACATTCCAGGTTTTTGAAGTGAAGCGACTTGAACCGGTTGTTGGAGAAACTTGCGTTTTCTGTTCGCAGAAACCAGTGAACTCTGTACCCAGACCAACCCAACTACGAACCAATGTTTTCATCTCTGCAGGCGAAGTTTCAACGAAATGCGGTGATTCTTTTGATTATGAAAATAAGTCTCATCACACTGATACTGATCTAAATGCAGATTTGCAATTACGATTTGCTAACTGCAGTGGCGGATCCAGCGCCCCTTAGCTTTGCCGGGGGGCCAAGGTGCGAATTTTGCCAATTTTTACTGAAAATGGGCCAAAATATACCTGTTTTTGGAAAATTTTGGGTCAGTGCCGGGGTGACAAGGGGGCAGACACCCCCCTCCGCACCCCCCTGAATCCGCCACTGAATTGCACAGTAGTCTACTGTCTGTGCAGCTCGTTAAGGGTTGACTAAACATCTTATTAGCGAGTGGGAAAAATTTCGTAAAATCTTAAAGTGTGTAAATATTTTATTAAGGAAACATCAGTTATTGATAGGATGATACTTAAACATATAATTTGCTATAATTTATAAATTTGACTAGAGCGTTGTAGACAATTATCGGCACCTTTACTTTTAACCTTGCCTAGTGGCCGGTGCGTGTTGTTTATTATTTTATCGACTATACCAATTTGTGTAGGTGGATGTTTTTGTCGACCTCGACCACCATATATATCTCTATATAGCACAAATGTAGCCCGGCCACCTCTTGATAAAACGGTTCTTGCAAGTCAACTTTTGTTCAGTGTTATCGGCATATGTCCAGTATTATCGGCACCCTCAACAAGAGCGATGAGCATTTCTTCTAAAATCACCGATGTGCGATGGCTGAAGTGTAATGTTACAAGTTTATGACTATACCACGTGATTGGTGTTCCCCAAGACGTCCTCAACCAAACTTTTATTTTAGTTCGTCCTGATCCTGGAAGGTCATAAACGCTTCCGAATAAAGTTACCTATGAAGTTATATTTTCTGCGTGTTCCCCGTTATCGGCACCTTCCCTGATCAGTTTGAAAAACGTTGGTTTACACTGAAACTGGGTCGGATTACCATTGAATATTCTTTTATATTAACCCATTGACTTCGGGATGCGACTCGATCCAGTTGTTTTTACCACAGCCTTCGGGATACGACTGCGGTCGTAGTACGAAAAAAATCGTTTTTTTCCTATGCTGTCTGAGTTATCTTCTCATGCTTTTGTCATGAGAGTTGTCTTTCTTTTATTCTAGTATGTAATACACTGAGAAACGAAAGTAAAAACGAAGCATGATCTTGATTCTGGAATATTTGAAAGAAAAATCAGAAAATCTGGTGATGAAAATGAGGATTTTTAGCAATCACCAGCAATAATAAACTTGAAATTACTCTGGAACCAACTGCTTGAATTTAATCAAATAAATAGCAGATTGTAGGTAAAATCATGGCCTCTCAAACAGTAATATAACAAAGGTATGTCATCGCTGATTTTCTGCATAGAAATTTTGAATGAAGATCTTTACCTGACATTTTTCAAGTTTTTTCTCTTATGCACAAAAGTTTGAACTTATAAATTTTTTCATATACTTTAATGTTGGGTATCGATATTTACATCAACGGATAGAAAATTTATTCCTCTTTCAAATGATATGCATGGTTTACAATATTAAATGGATTAATTTGGATTTATTAAGATAAAATTGAGCCGATTTGAGAACTCCAAATGAACAAATTCACAATTTAAATATCCCCAGTAATGGTGATCATGGTATCTGAATTGATCGTAGAAGCAAATGGGTTAAAAGACAATAAAATAAATAAAAATACAAACACTCTGATACACAAATTTTCGGCCCCTTGGCCTTTATCAAGTGTAAAAATCTTTATCAAGTGTATCCCTTCCCTCTGGAAGAAATATTTGAATCTACGACAATAGAATAATTTACAAATTCCAATATTTGTCTACTGAAAAACGGAAATGAAATTTTCCAAAAGCGGGAACATGGCTAGGTGCATAGGTAAGTTATTCAGATATGACGATAATTATAGACAGGTCATGAAAATGGGATATAAATTGGAAGGAGTTAAAGGTAGGAAAGTTCTTCATAAAAACAATCGAAAAATTATATGAAATAAGAAAGAGGAATCCACTATGCAAATACCAACTTCAAATTCTATGAAACACCGACTCAAAAGAGGAAGTTTTTTATTTGTTATGATAAGGACTTTGTTTTCACTGCTATTGTTTTCATCCTTTTTAAAAGACAGTGGTAGGCACCACACTTATTAGGTAAATGATGGACTGAAGTTTATTAAATCGTTTCTAAATTTATACTGTTGCTTCTACCTGTATAACAAAAGAACAACAAACACCTCAATATTCTCGTTTATTACAGGCGATAAATAAAGGTGCTGATAATTGTACCCTGCCGATAATAGTCAACAGCACTCTTTTTTTCTTAAATTTTTATTTTTATTTTGTGTATACACAGGCATGAATATTATCCCACTTTTTAAAAAAAATGACAGCACTCTGAAAATGATATGAATTGGCACAATATTTTTACATAAACTACCTTCTCTCAAATTCCTTCCCGAGGGCAAGTAAATGACTTCTAATTTGAGAAAATCTTTGGCAAATTGGAATTATTTGAAATAAGCACATTTCAGTGCTTTTATGGGTTATCCTTGGCAAATATTATTTTTACTATACAAGTAGTGTTTAATATCTATGCTAATAATATACAATTATGGACTTTTTACGAGGTTAATATGGTGTGATATTTTCAAATTCAGACAATATCACACCATATTCACCGAGTGAAAAGTCCATAATTGTTTTATTATATAGTGGACTTAATCAGTATTTATAAAGGTACCTTTTCGAAATGGCTGACATCAACTTTTCTTTGAAAATGTTTCAAGACGTGTTAAGATCAGCATTTTCTGTCACTGAATTGTCCTGAACGTAATGGAATTCATTCAATGAGTCTAATGAAGAATATTTCAGAGTCGAAATCCGTAGATAGTCTCAAAATTCAAGAATTTGAGCTCAACTTCAGGGTCCTTGCTGCTGTTTTTGAAATGACGTTAATGACATCACAAATGTTAATTTCGCGCGTTTTCGATATTTCATGGTAAACTGGAAGCAAGAGTTTTGGCGGTAGTGATATTTAATGAAATTGCCCCTTACAGGTCAATATGATGAGACAATGACTCGTCATGTGACAGTTCTCAGCCAATGAGACTGGGAATATAAACAGACTATATAATAATCTGTGATAATACATGTAGAAAGACTGTGATGAGACACAATGGACTGTGATAATACAGTATCTGGACTGTGAGAATCGCTGTGATTATAATGATAATGTGACAATGTGATATTGATCTGTGATATATTTATTATACCCCCGCCATATAATGGTTGGGGTATATAGTGATGCACTTGTCCGTCCGTGTGTCCGTGCGTGCGTCCGTCCCACCAGTGGTTTCCGGACATTTAAAGGAAAACTATTACAGATACTCAATTCATTTCTTGCATATAGCTTTAACACCAAGAAATACAGGTCAGGTTCGAATATGGGTCATGTCCCTCAATTTTGTGCAGAGTTATGCCCCTTGAAACTTAGAAAAATTCAAAATTTTGTGGTTTCTGGACATTTAAAGGAAAACCGTTACAGATAATCAATTCGTTTCTTGCATATAGCTTTTACACCCAGAAATACAGGTCAAGTTTGAATATGGGTCATGTCTCTCAATTATGTGCAGAGTTATGCCACTTGAAACTTAGAAAAATTCAGAATTTTGTGGTTAATCCGGACATTTAAAGGTAAACCATTATTGAAAATCAATTCATTTCTTGCATATAGCTTTAACATCAAGAAATATAGGTCAAGTTCCAATACGGGTCGTGTCCCTCCATTTTGTGCAGAGTAACTGTTGTAGATAATCAATTCATTTCTTGCATATAGCATTTACACTAAGAAATACAGGTCAAGTTCAAATATGGGTCATGTCCCTCAATTTTGTGCAGAGTTATGCCCCTTGAAACATAGAAAAATTCAGAAATTTGTGGTTTCCGGACATTTAAAGGTAAACCATTATTGAAAATCAATTCATTTCTTGCATATAGCTTTAACATCAAGAAATATAGGTCAAGTTCCAATACGGGTCGTGTCCCTCCATTATGTGCAGAGTAATGCCCCTTGAAACTTAGAGAAATTAAAAATTTTGTGGTTTCCAGACATTTGAAGGAAAACTGTTACAGAGTATCAATTCAGTTCTTGGATATAGCTCTTACACCAAGAAATACGGGTCAAGTTCGAATATGGGTCATACCCCTCAATTTTGTGCAGAGTTATGCCCCTTGAAACCTAAATTCAAAATTTTGTGGTTTCCGGACATTTGAAGGAAAACCGTTACAGATAATCAATTCATTTCTTCCATATAGCATTTACACCAGGAAATACAGGTCAAGTTCAAATATGGGTCATGTCCCTCAATTTTGTGTAGAGTTAAGCCCCTTGAAACTTAGAAAAATTCAAGATTTTGTGGTTTCCGGACATTTAAAGGAAAACTGTTACAGATAATCAATTCATTTCTTGCATATAGCTATTACACCAAGAAATACTTCGAATATGGGTCATGTCCCTCAATTACGTGCAGTGTTATGCCCCTTGACACTTAGAAAAATTCACAATTTTGTGGTTTCCAGACATTTAAAGGAAAACTGATACAAATAATCTATTCATTCCTTGCATATACCTTTCACACCAAGAAATACAGGTCAACTTCAAATATGCATCATGTCCCTCAATTACGTGCAGAGTTATGCCCCTTGAAATTTAGACAAATTCAAAATTTTGTGGTTTCTGGACATTAGAGGGACAACTGTTACAGATAATAAATTCATTTCTTGAGTGTAGCTATTATACCAAAAATTACAGGTTAGGTTTGAATATGGCTCAATTTTATGCAGAGTTGTGCCCCTTCAAACTTGGAAAAAATCAATATTTTGTGCTTATCTGACATTTAAATGAAACTTGGAACAGGGAATATATTTATTTCTTAGATACAGCTTTACATTTAGAAATACAGGTCAAGTTCAAATAAAGGGTCATGTTCCTCAATTTTGTGTTAAATTGTGGGCACCTTCAAACTTTTTATACATTGCTTATATGTAAAATATGCCGGGCGGGGGTATCATTGATCCTTAGATCAACAATAGATTTCATTTATTTATTTATGTTGGATTGTAAAGATACTATATTGATCCCAATTGTAACACTCATTCACATTGATATAATTCGATTGTAATAAGTTATGCTTTGCCTGAATAAATATTATTATTATTAATATTATTAATATTATATTTTTGTCAAGGAGCTGTTAAGATAAGGGCCGTATTTAGCCCTGAATCCCGTGACTTATTTCTTCCGCATGGCGAATCGTACACAGAAAAACATGAATCATTATTGAAATATAATGTATTTGCAGACCTTTTACATGATTTACATTATGTTGAGGAACTCTTAAGGTTGTAAAATTAAGGTCGAAAGAGGTAGGGGTGCTTGGATAGAAAATCCGATAATATCGACAAAAAACGTATACATTTTTGAATATTTTATCTAAAATGGATAAATATAAGCTAAAAGACATCAAATATGTCTACATTGTGTATCAGAAATAGATTTTGAACGTTCTACCTCCTTTAATTGGTAAATAATGAAATCCGGAACTTAAAATACGGTCTTTTTCTTCATTCAATGGCTACAATGTAAGCCTTTTAGCGCGAAATACACATTGACGGAGAAATGAACATCACTCTTGCTTATTTCGTTTCTAATTCTGTGTTCTTTCATTCAATCATATTGAGTACACAATGTTTGATGGATTAACGAGGAAAAATAGTCAAATGAGCTATATTTAATGGTAAAAAAGATTGATTCTTATAAAATGCACCCCCCTTTCCATTTTTAGTTTTTCGTCTCTAGGGTAGTGTTCCCCCCGGAGATACAGAACCCCACTTTGCCAAAAAAAATTGTATCATGGATACACATCTCCAGTAAAAGTGGCTTTCTGTATATCCGGGGGGAACAATGTTCAAAAAAACTTTTCCGTTTTCTATTGATTTCTATGAGAAAAGGATAAGTTTTGACCTAAAAATTAGCAACATTATGCAAAACAGATAAAAAATAACTTCATATTCTGATGGGATGCCTTATAGGTATACATTTTACCAAAAAAGGTTCTTGAAATTTCAATTTTCAAAATTCCACTTTTCAGGGCTGATTTTACGCCTTATCTTAACAGCTCCTTTAAATACATACACCTGTTTCACATGTGTACTTCATTTTCGAACACTCTTGTCGATTAAATACCCATTGAACAGGTGTACACACAGGTGTACATTGCATACTTCTGACTCGGATTTCTCTTTGTGTTACAATTATTTCCAAGGAATTTGGAAATAACTTGCTCTCGGGAAGGAATTTAAGAAGGTAATTATGTAAAAATTGAGCCAATTCATTTTAATTTCGGTGTGCTGTCATTTATGAAAAATGTGATAATATTAATGCCTGTGTACACAAAATAAAAAAAGTAAAATAATCAAATTTATAGCACAATATAATTGTTTACGTAGTATTTTATCCATAACTGATATTTCCACAATCAGATATTTACGCACTTTTAGATTTTACGAAATTTTTCCCACTCACAAATATGATGTTAAGTAAACCCTTAAATGAGTCATTTTGGAAGTCGAAAAAATGAAGTTTGGTCTACTTTGGCAATAGAGGGTTACCGGGTGCCCAAACAGAAAGAAAAGAAAGAAAGAAAAACTTTGCTGGCAAATTTTTCGATTGAAATCCTTTAAAGGGGAAAGATCTTAAACTCTGGTAACTAACAGTGTATTAGTTACATGTATTTGTTTATGCAACCAATACAATATATATGCTTGACAGAAAATAGATTAGAGCATTAGTTTTCTATGTTACTGTCTGCACAGCTCACTTTAGAAATTTGAAGTTTTCTCTTCTTTGTCGGCATATTTTTCCAATTAAAATTTATATAGGGGGATAGATCTCAAACTCTCATAACTATATTATATAATGGTGTATGATATATGTCAATACTTATTATGCTCACAGTGAACTAATAGGAACTAATTTTAGATGGGGAGATTTCTTTGTTAATTTTAGTGTGATGTCGTTGACGTTCTCCATACATGTAGCAGTGCTAAAATTAACATTGAAAACTCCCTATCTAAAACTATTTTCTTTCACTGTACACCTAAGCGTAGTATTGGTCAAAGGTACACATATCATGCACAGTTAGTCATGAGAGTTGAGATCTTTCCCCCTGCATATAAATTTTAATTGCAAAATTTGCCGACAAAGTAGAGAAAACTTCAATTTTCCGATTTCTGAGGTGAGCTGGGCTGACAGTACCTATTATCGTGGATGTTTAACATTGAGTCTATGGAGAAATTACACATATCATTGCACCGTTAGTCATGAGAGTTGAGATCTTTCCCCCTGCATATAAATTTTAATTGCAAAATTTGCCGACAAAGTAGAGAAAACTTCAATTTTCCGATTTCTGAGGTGAGCTGGGCTGACAGTACCTATTATCGTGGATGTTTAACATTGAGTCTATGGAGAAATTATGTCAACAACAGGTGCTTGAGTCAGAGAAATTTTATATACATGTATCTTTTTTTTCAATCACACACTCCTTTGGTTATGTTTGTAAAGCCTGAGAGAGATGCTCCCCCTTTTCTCTCTCAGGCTTTACAAACATAACAAAAGGACTGTGTGATTGAAAAAAAAAAGATATATAGACAAATTTCTCTGACTCAAGTACCTGTGATGTCATTGATGTCATGCTAAAATTAACATAGCAAAATCCCAATCTAAAATATTTTCAAAGAATATTTTCTTTCTCTTGAGCATTTTATTGGTTGTATGGAATCCATTTATCAATGGCAAAATTAGTGGACTAATACCTTATATTCTCCTAAATTTGACGAAAGTTTACGCTAAACATAATTTCAAGGCCATATAAAAAAATGTAGAAAAAAAAGTAAGCTAAAGAAAAGCCCCTATGATTCTTTATGGCCTTGTTGGTGAAAAAACTTTCCTATATAATATCATGGTTATACTTTATGCTGTCCCTAGTGTTAGGGCATCAACCTTCGATGGTCCCAATCCCCATGTTATAATGCCAAAATAATCCTAATTCAGTATTTTAATAAAATCTTGAAAAATAAGTTTATAAAAACTGGTAATTCATTTTTACTTTCAGAATTTCAAGTAGAGGAGCTACCAATTGGACTGTGTTCTAGTCTCCGTGATCAAGGACATTGTACAAAGGATGAACAGTCCTGTGAACATGATCCAGAGGTATCATATAGCTTGTGATTTATAAATATTACATGTATATATATCTTAATAGCCATTTAGTCATATGTAAAAACAGGTACAACTAACAAGTGCTGCTGTTGAAGATTGTTGTATCTCCTCAAAGTTCAGATGAAAATATAGTTCTATCTGTTTCAGAAGTAATGTAATATTAATGAGTTAAATATCTTAGACTATGTGATTCTTATATAAAATATCTCCCTTTGATTGTACATTTGTACATGTAGAACAACATACATTATATTAGCAATGTATCCAATTCATGATTGATAGTTTGTTTTGGGGGTTTTTTTTGTCACCTGAGGGCTTTTTTTTTTCTGCTCATTTTAGGGTCGAAATTCGGTTCCATTCCCAATGGCAAATCATATCTTATTTTTCCAATTTCTAACCAGAAATTATCAATCATATAATCTGACATAACACCTTTTCTCACAAAATCCGCCCACTATCAAAATAACATGTCGCTTGACAATAAGAGATGTATTTATACAGATTTTAAGTCAAAATTGACGGTTTTCTTAAAGGAAATTCCCATTTCTATGAGAAAACAACAAAATTATTTGACCTCATAGTTTGAAATTTATGACAGGCCACGATATACCACTCGGTTTTATTGTTTTTTTGCCTGTCGCACAAACAGTATACAACTTTTAAACTATAGTAAAATGCCTTAAGTAGAGAAAAAAATACATCAAATGGATCAAAATGTAAGGAGAAATGTAAAATAATTGAAATTTGAAGGTTAAAATAGGGAAAATTAGTAGAGGTAAAATAATTTACAGCTTTTCATATTGTCGCTCGTTTTACGTAATTTACGTTGCCATGATTACTTGCCGGACAAAAAATAATAATAACTGTCAAAAGCTTTCATTATATCTCTTTGAATGTTTATTCAAAATAGTATTAAAACTAAAAGGGAACTCCTTTTGGTGTATGGTTACTTAACTTTTCAGTATAGATGGTTTATTTGTCAAAATGCACGGTTCGTTTTAAGCATGTAATTTACGTTATCGCTTTTCTCAAAATATAGGAGAAAGGATAAAGAAATGACGTGTTACGATCATTGCCGACACTCTATAGTCAAATTAAATACAGTCATCGTTCAGGTATTCGGTCTTTTCTTTAAGTTATGCTTAAATATGAGTACAAAAGTAATTTACGTTGTGTAATTTACGTTCCCTATGGAATTATAGAAGGGTCGTAGACGTTTATTTTACTGATTGTTTTGTTTTAAATCTTTGCTAGGGTTAATCTGAAACTGAAATCAAATGGAAACTTCACCATGTTTAGTGAATTTCCTCAATATCAATTCAACAGTAACGTAAATTACACTTTTTTCCAACGACATGAATTATCTTTCAGTTTTCTTTAATTGTACCAAAGATCAGTAGATAAAGAAGCTAACATATAAATGGAATGTAATAAATATCTTTTTCATGACACACATTCATTGTTTACGATTCTAGCATACATTTTTGTAAAACGTTTGATAACGTAAATTACATCGTTGTCGTGTTCTTAGAATGAGTTATTCCAAGTCTTGTTTTCACATGATATGGGGGAAAGCGAGAAAGGAGATATACAGAATGTAAGTAGGTCATAAAAATAGGATTTAATGCTATGTTTGGCCTAACAGACAAGTGATACTGCATAGGATATATTGTGTTAGCTATGCAATATGTAACACATATCATCATCTCAGTAAAAATAACTGAAACTTCATGAATTGAATCACAGAGTAATTTGCAACAGTCAAAACAACCAATAGATGTATTTGTATTGGTAAATAATGTGTCTATAGATTTTTTCATGACGATTAAGTTCCAGATCACTCCTTTATGTAATTTACGTTATGTGTATTCTGACATGGTTGATGATTATTTGGTCGTTTCTAGCTTTGTCCATCCCTTGTTTTCAATTCGCATTTCCTTCAAAATGTTCAGAAGTTAGAAGATCAATTGCATTGGAGATGTTGCATCCTTTATAAAGGTATTGCCGCAACAAACAAATATATTTTTTCATTATGAATTTGGAACAGATTGAATTAAGGACTTATATGTCCGTCATCATCATATGTATTTTACAATTATTAATGGTTTTATTTACGATAGACTTTAAAAGGACAATCCTAAATAAAATAGGAGAGTTGTCTTTAGATAACAGTGAAATACAAAAGTTTATATTCAGAACCTGAGCCATCACGTAAATTACAAATATAAATGGAGCCCTTCAGTAAAATCATTATAATAACGTTATTTGTTACCTCCGAGTCCTGAAATTTTGCACATTTCTTCTCAAAGGTTTGTCGCATTGAGTAAAGCACATTCTATTTAGCTGCTGCAACTTTCATTTTTTCAATTTTTCAAATTTGAAATGGGCGGATTTTGTGAGAAAAGGTGATAACACAAGCTGTCGACCAATATATTTTTCAAGAATTTCATTATTACAAATTGCAACAGGCCATTGTTTATTTTTAATATCAGTGGCGGATTCAGGGGGGTGCGGAGGGGGCGCCCGCCCCCCCCGGCACTGACCCAAAATTTTCCAAAAACATGTATATTTTGACCCATTTTCAGTCAAAATCGGCAAAATTCGCCCCTTGACCCCCCGGCAAAGGGGGCGCTGGATCCGCCACTGAATATCCTACTTTTTGTTTAAAATTCCCAATTCTGAGCAAAATGATACAAAATTCCCTATTTTAGAGCCATGGGCAGTGTTCCCAATAGAGAATGAAAAAGCCCTGGTCTGAGTGAGTGACTCATTGATACAGAATATTGTAATCATCATACATGTTGTATGTAAATTGCTTTGGAATGCTCTTTACACTTCAATGTATACTGTAATTCATTTTCATTTACAAATTACATTTTGCTTTTAGTAATACGGAAGATCGCAACTACAGCGCGTGCAGCATGTCCGTTCTGATTTGCATTTAGTCACCTACCTAAAGCATTGTTAAAAATTTGGGCACCTTTTCTTCCAAAGTAAATTGATGATGTCAAGAATGGAGAACAATCAGAAAGTGTGCGAAAACATCCGTGTAACTTTTGTTAGATGTATTTGCTATCTTCCGTGTTAAATAATCAGCAAAATGATTTTAAACAGGATTTGGCAGAGGACATTGTCAAACAGGGATTGCTTCCCTTAGCATCAGGAGATTATGAAAAGGACAAAGCTGTTGGTAAGTTATATAAGATAAGATGAATAATGACACAAGATTAAAATCAGCTCCCAAGAATTTTTAGCAGGGAAGTTAATATCTATTTGTTTTTTGTAACAAAAGGGGAATTTTTATGTATCTAAAAACTTCTTAATTTTGAAGGAATAATGTTTTGGTTTTTTTTTCGATAGCAAATACATATTCCATATTCAGTGATCAGTACATTCAGAGGAGTTTTGATTTTGTTGATTTCATCCAAATGAATAAAACAATAAACCTTGCAGAGGGATATGAATTTCTTATCAGTGTGTGTGTGTTGGGGGGGGGGGGGTCTAGATTTCATATCTTTTCAGAACATTGAGTCTTTCACCTATTAAGAATTTTGTGATTTTCAAGGTCAAAGGTCAAGGATATATGAAGATTTATACTACTTCATTAAGAGCAAATCTGTCTAAAATGATCATGTATGTATACTTTTATTTGTATTTTAAAAATATATTACTATACACATGTACATCTATACATTTTCAGCTGTTGGTTTTGTGCTTCTGAATATGGGCAGTCTGGATGAGGCAATGAGCAGATTTACTAAGTTACTGAAGGTAATAAACTGTTTGTGAAATGTGTGTTATTTGTATACCCCAAAGGTTAACAACAAACATTTTCACAGTAATGATAAGTCTATATAATTCATATGATGTCTTGCTTTTCTTAATTACAATGTTTTTCTGGTTATAAGATTCTAGTGAATACTTGTATAAATGATGTTTTTACTGTATGATAGATATATCCAGATAACAATGCTGCATTCTATGGCCGTGGAATTGTTTACCAACGTAGAGGATTACAGGTTGGTTACTTATATCTTTTAAATATCATCAAATGTAGTATGAGGTCATTGCATATTATTATATAGTTTGTTTCTATTTCCGCTCTCATTGGCCGAGAGCTGTCACGTGACGAGTCATTGTCACATCATATTGACCTGTGAGCGGCGATTTCATTAAATATCACCACCGCGAAAATTCTTGCTTCTGGTTTACCATGAAATATTTACATTCCTACTGCGTTTCCCTTATGTGAAGGTACCAAACCAACTGCACTGCATTTTTCGATAATCGCAAGTGCCTATCACGTGACATTTGAACAAATGCGGATTAATTTCCCATAAAGTGCCCATTCTATTTACTGCTTCAACACAGATTCAACATTCCATTATCAATCGATGCCGTCTACCCCAGTGATTAAATGGGTCAAAATCTAGGTCACCCACATGTACACTTCCAAGACGTGTGACGTAGTAAGTCGATCACGCGTCACACCAGACAAGATTCAAGGACGAACTGCACTGTCGTCTACAGAATGATGCTATGTTTGAATGAGCGAATTCAGACATTAATGGATCAAATATTCAATATTTAGGATGAGGATTTGCTCCACTTGTGTCATTTATCAACAGTGAATTAATTTTTGCTTCTTATGGAATTAAACAGATCAGAAATATTTCGTATTGATCAGCGAATGTTGTGACATGTTGGGTAGGTCATGAAAATTTCGTGTATTTGTATCGTTTTGCACGGCTGTACTCGAATTTTGCATCCTTCTAATTACTTCCAGAAGAAACAGAGTAATTTTACAGAAGTTTGCATAATGGTACCAATTGATTTCATAGATTTATAAACAATTAAACAGTGTGTTCCAGTCAGTTTTCAAATTTTTTCCTTCCAATATCTGTGACATTTCTCCAGACTAACCATCCGCTTAGTCTTTATCATGTTTGAAAAAATCATGATTTTGTACGATTCATTTTTTATTCAGTTTTGATAAAAATGTTCAAAATACAACCATAAACAAAATTCAATTTCTTATTTTTCTATAATGTTTCTGTACAGAAGGTACTACTTTGAAGCTAGCAAAAATTGCCGAATGTTGGTTTGCTGTTACGTCAAGTGACGTTCTCCCTCCGCAGTGACATTTCAAATATAAAGAAACGGGATGAAAAAGGGACAGAAACAACTTAATTAACACGTAAAATGTAAATATAAAGATTGTTTTTCAGCTTTTGCGCTTTATCGGTGTGTATTGGCAGTGTATTGGCAGCATTCCCTACTGCCAATACACACCGATAAAGCACAAAAGCTGAAAAACAATCCTTAAATATCGAAAACGCGCGGAAATTATATCTGTGACGTCATTAACGTCATTTCGTAAACAGCAGCAAGGACACTGAAGCTGAGCTCAAATTCTTGAATTTTGAGCCTATCTACTGATTTTGACTCTGAAATATTCTTCATTTGACTCATTGAATGAATTCTATTACGTTCAGGATAATTCAGCGACAGAAAATGCTGATATGAACACGTCTTGAAACATTTTCAAAGAAAAGTCGATGTCAGCCATTTCGAAACGGTACCTTTATAAATACTGATTAAGTCCACTATATAATAAAACATTGTGGACTTGGTTACTTATATCTTTTAAATATCATCAAATGTAGTATGAGGTCATTGCATAAGATTTTATTGTACAAAATGATTGTGTAGATTCAGGTGAAGAAGAACTAATCTTTATTACAAGTTCTGCATTCTGCATTCTGCATTGATACATTAAAAGCAAAGTTCAATTATAATCTTTTAATGATACATATGATTTGTTGAGATTGCACATCTTTAATTTAGTTTTCTTCAACTTGCCTGTGAAGAATTCTCTATTCATATTAGATGAGGGTGTCCACTTGATTTGAAACATACCAGTACATACAATAGATCATTTTCCGATCTTGTTAGAAAGCACAAAATGTCTGAGTCAACATCTTTTGGCGTCGTTTTACATTATGAAGTCACTATTAGAAGACGCAATCCATTGAGATGTAACAATGAAAAAGTACACAAAAATTGCCTACGTCGGACATTTTTCGTCATGTGGTCAGCCATTATGAATTTTGGCAAATGGCCTATTATGAAAATGTTTTGAGAGCAGAATATGCCAATAACCATACATATAATTGATTTGGAACAAGTTATTTATATTGTACTTATTTTGTTTCTTTTCTTTCAGGAGATAGCTAATGCAGCCAAAAGTGTGAGAGAATTTACAGAGGCTATTATGCAAAGTAAAAAGTTCCATGAACCATATGAAAGAAGAGCTGAGGTTAATTTTCATCATGTACTTTGTTATTATTAAATACACAATAAACAAGAGTCAGTGTACTGATCAACATTTCCTTTTTGTAAAGTACCGGTACTGTACAGTTTTGCTTTCTTTCAAAATCTTGGAAACATCTATGTCTCTATTGATTATTTCAGTTCATTTTGTATCTTGATCACATTGTTCATCATATGCATGTTTGTCTGAAAAATCCACATAGCTTATATCCAAATGGTTCTCTAAAAGGAAGTATTTTACGAGGTTTAATCAATTATTTGACATATCTTTTTTTACCACGACTATAACATCATGAGAGTTCATTCAATGGTCAGCCTTTATGGAGCACATGATGATTTGCAAGGAGTAATTAAACATCTGTGATCTTAAAAATCTATATTAACATGTTTAACATGCTTAAGCTCCGTCAACCTTGAATTTTTAATAGGTTGTACATGTACATGTATTTGTAATGTGTTGACATACCTCCTGATGTATGTGTAAAACAAATGAGAACTTGGAATCGCCGCTTTGTCTGCCATAAACCAAATAGTTTCAAAGAATTGAATGATGTAGATTTATCTTTGTAGTCCTATATTGCCCTCCATCATTACGATGAAGCACTGGATGACCTTAATAAAGCAGCAGAGACAAGTCCTTCTAAAAGATTATACTTCATCCGAGGCATTGTAAATCTATTATTAGAGGTATGTATAACAGCCGGTATTCCAGCAAAGTTTACGTATACATGTATATAGAATGTCATCAGTATGAAATGTATCTGTTCAATTTACCTATGGATGTTATTTATATACAATGTATATGTTCAATAATGGTACAGGCTATTTTTGTTGCATAATGCAGAACTCGTGTACACCATTTAGATTGAACTTTCATTGTCGTTTAGTTGTCCCTTGCAAAAGCATACAGGGACATTAGATGTGGCTTAGTTTTTGGGCATATTTCTTGAATTGTTTGTGATAGGGTTTGCATGTTTCACACGTGTATTCCTTGTGACAAGACCTTCCTTTTGGTGTCAATATTTTAACCTTGTGACCTTGACCTCAGAGTTTGACCAACACCTTGGGATGGGAGGTGGTAATTGCAACAAATTTACAAGTTGATAAAACATTTTATTGTTATTTTTTAGCTCTACTGGTCTCAGACCAGTCGAGCTTATGCGATCACCCTTCGTCCGGCGTCTGTCCGTCTGTCTGTCTGTCCGTCCGTCTGTCCGTAAACAATTCTTGTCCGGACAACTCCTCTGAAACTGTTAGAGACAGAAAGTTAATTCTTTTTGCATTTTACTTGGACCATGGTCTAGTTGTGCACCTGACATTTAGTTTCACTCCCTGACCCCCAGGGTCTTAGAAAATGGGCGTGGTCATTAAATTCTATGTAATCTTGTCCGGACAACTCCTCTGATACTGTTAGAGATAGAAAGTTAATTCTTTTTGCATTTTACTTGGTCCATGGTCTAGTTGTGCACCTGACATTTAGTTTCACTCCCTGACCCCCAGGGTCTTAGAAAATGGGCGTGGTCATTAAATTCTATGTAATCTTGTCCGGACAACTCCTCTGACACTATAAATGATGGAGACTTAATTCTTTTTGCAATATGATGGGTCTGTGGTCTTGTTGTGCACCTGATATTTTGTTTGACCCCTGACCCCCAGGGTCTTAGAAATGGGTGTGGTCATTTTCTTCTATATAACTGTATGTAACCTTGTGTTCGCAACTCCTCTGACACTATAAATGATGAAAACTTAAATCTTTTTGCAATATGATGGGTCTGTGGTCTTGTTGTGCACCTGATATTTTGTTTGAGCCCCTGACCCCCAGGGTCTTAGAAATGGGTGTGGTCATTTTTGGCCGGATTGCAAAGCAATTCCGGTCTATAGATTGACGAAGTTTCTGGTTGAGGCAAAATCTAAGTAACTATATGCAGTAGAAACTTTATATTATACATGAAGCTTGCCCATGACAAGACCTTTCAATTTATGCCGTAACATTTGACCTAGTGACCTTGACCTTGGACTTTGACCTAGTTAAAGATTTTTGTTAAAGTTTCTGGTTGAGGCAAAATCTATGGCACTGTATGCAGTAGAAACTTTATATTATACATGTAGGTTGCCTCTGACAAAACCTTTCAATTTATGCTTTATTATTTGACCTATTGACCTTGACCCAGTTAGTGACAAAAACTTACTTTGCAATCCGGCCATACCGTCTTTAGCGGTGTTTTATCTCCTATATAACTGTATGTAATCTTGTGCTCGCAACTCCTCTGACACTATAAATGATGGAGACTTTATTCTTTTTGCAATATGATGGGTCTGTAGTCTAGTTGTGCACCTGATATTTTGTTTGAGCCCCTGACCCCCAGGGTCTTAGAAATGGGTGTGGTCATTTTCTCCTATATAACTCTATGTAATCTTGTGCTCGTTACTCCTCTGACACTATTAATGGTGGTGACTAAATTCTTATTGCAATATGATGGGTCTGTGGTCTTGTTGTGCACCTGATATTTTGTTTGAGCCCCTGACCACCAGGGCCTTAGAAATGGTTGTGGTCATTTTCTCCTATATAACTGTATGTAATCTTGTGCTCGCAACTCCTCTGACACTATAAATGATGGAGACTTAAATCTTTTTGTAATGTGATGGGCCTGTGGTCTGGTTGTGCTGATATTTTGTTTGAGCCCCTGACCCCCAGGGTCATAGAAATGGGTGTGGTCATTTTCTCCTATATAACTCTATGTAATCTTGTGCTCACAACTCCTCTGACACTATTAATGATGGATACTAAATTCTTATTGCAATATTATGGGTCTCTGGTCTAGTTGTGCACCTGATATTATGTTTTAGCCCCTGATCCTTAGGGTCTCAGAAATGGGTGTGGTCATTTTCCCCCGTATATAAGTTAATTTAATCTTGTGCTTGCAACTCCTCTGACACTATAAATGATGTAGAATTAATTCTTTTTGCAATGATTGGTCTGTGGGATAGTTGTGCACCTGATATTTTGTTTTAGCCCTATACCTCCAGGGTCTTTGAAAATGGGTGTGGTAATTTTTCCTATATAGTTGTGCTCTCTACTCGTTTAAAGCTATTAATGATTGGGAGTTAATTCTTTATCCAATATCATGGATCTGTAGTCTTGATATCTCGATGTGTCATTGATAGTTCATTTGAGCTAGCAGCCTTTGGCCCCTAGGATCTTGGAAAATGGGTTAGACATTCTTTTTAGACATACTTTATCTCGGATATTATGAATTATATGAGTGCTATTATAGTTGCAGTATAATGGATATGTAGTTTTGTCATGCTACTTATAATTTGTTAGAGCGCCTGCTCCCTATGGTCTTGGTTTAAAAAAAAAAGAAAGGAAATTGATGTTTTAGAAAAAACAACCAGGAGAGCTACAGTCTCGTCAGAGACTTCTGGTTCTATGATGTTTTTGACGTTATCCATTCACTCAGTATTAAATGTCATGAAAGTAACAAAGCTAATATAGAAAATGTGTAATCTACATGTATAAGGAATGTCTGATAATGGGCAGTATAAGCTTGGTTATGATACTGATATTAGACCAATGTCAGAAGTTACAAGAATATAAGATTCATCAAAAGGTGTTCTTTTCATTTTGAAAACTCAAGATAAAGATAACAAAATTTCTGAAAATAGCTTCATGGATAGATACATATAGTTATGGACAGTCTGTTAATTAAGTACAGTTATATTGACATGTTATAAATTTCCTCTCAATGTTTTCTTACCTTTCTTTCCACAGAATTTTGCTGATGCAGAAAGAGATTTTAAAAAGACACTGGATAGTGAGAGTTCCTTATATCTACCATCTTACTTTCACCTTGGTATAGCCCTCTACTACAGGGGTAAAATCAGAGTAAGTTAGCATCTTATAAATGTCATGTTACTTTCACCTTGGTATAGCCCTCTACTACAGGGGTAAAATCAGAGTAAGTTAGCATCTTATAAATGTCATGTTAATTTCACCTTGGTATAGCCCTCTACTACAGGGGTAAAATCAGAGTAAGTTAGCACCTAATAAATGCCGTATTTCTTTCACCTTGGTAACATCAGAGTAATTTAGCATCTCATAAATGTCATGTTACTTTCACCTCTGTAAAATCATGGCAAGTGTTACATGTAGGTTGTATTCAGAATTGGCTTGCTTTATCCTTTGTATACAGGTTAATTTACACAGTATTTTAGCTAATTCCATGGCCATGGAGTAGGAAGACGAAACATTTAACCTACATGTAGGAGTTTAAGTTTCCTTGTTTAGAGATATTTTCTTGTCTTTAAAGATGGATCTGTTCATGCATGTATGTCCATGCGTCCAATTTCAGTTCTGCTTTTTGGCCGGATTGCAAAGCAATTCCGGTCTATAGATTGACAATGTCCGTCCGTCTGCCATCAACATTTTGGTTAAAGTTTCTGGTTGAGGCAAAATCTAAGTAACTATATGCAGTAGAAACTTTATATTATACATGAAACTTGCCCATGACAAGACCTTTCAATTTATGCCGTAACATTTGACCTAGTGACCTTGACCTTGGACTTTGACCTAGTTAAAGATTTTGGTTAAAGTTTCTGGTTGAAGCAAAATCTAAGGAACTATATGCAGTAGAAACTTTATATTATACATGAAGCTTGCCCATGACAAGACCTTTCAATTTATGCCGTAACATTTGACCTAGTGACCTTGACCTTTGACTTTGACCTAGTTAAAGATTTTGGTTAAAGTTTCTGGTTGAGGCAAAATCTAAGGAACTATATGCAGTAGAAACTTTATATTATACATGAAGCTTGCCCATGACAAGACCTTTCAATTTATGCCGTAACATTTGACCTAGTGACCTTGACCTTCGACTTTGACCTACTCAAAGATTTTGGTTAAAGTTCCTGGTTTAAGCAAAATCTATGGTACTGTATGCAGTAGAAACTTTATATTATTAATGAAGCTCGCCCATGACAAGACCTTTCAATTAATGCTGTAACATTTGACCTAGTGACCTTGACCTTGGACTTTGACCTAGTTTAGGATTTTGGTTAAAGTTCCTGGTTTAAGCAAAATCTATGGAACTGTATGCAGTAGAAACTTTACTTTATACCTGTAGGTTGCCTCTGACAAAACCTTTCAATTTATGCTGTATTATTTGACCTATTGACCTTGACCCAGTTAGTGACAAAAACTTTCTTTGCAATCCGGCCATACCGTCTTTAGCGGTGTTTTATCTTCACTTTGAAATCTACCTCTGCCGTCATCACCTATTGATTGTCTGCAAGATTCTTGCAGACTATATTTGTTTATAAAGTATTGCAAGTATATACCATCACAATCTTATTAAAACGCGACTTGAACTTCCGTTCCTCTACGATACTCTCCACGTGGAGAGTATCGTAGAGGAACGGAAGTTCAAGTCGCATTTTAATAAGATTGATACCATCAGGTTTGACTACATTTATGAGGTATACACTGTACAAGCAACACCTTTGTTTTAATGCAAAATACGATGTAAGATCAGGGATTCTTTCTTCATACATAGCCAACATGATCAGTTGAGCAAGAAGTCTCCAGTAAAAATGAAAAAAAATCAAGCTATAAATCAAAACCTCCGCTCTTGAGACATGAGTCTTGTGAAATTTTCTACATCAGGATAAGAATTGTTTTCTTCATTGCCTGTGTACTTGCCCCTAAACACTCAAAGAGGTCATCTGTGTGCCTCTGCCTTTGAATCTTTGCACCGTTTATGTCAGAAATCCGAATGACGTCACTGTGAGGACATGCAGTACTTGCGAGGCCTCTTGGGCTTTATCGTTTCGTGAAATAGCAATGACGACAAGGTTATATTGCAAGCCTGTGCTGCCTATGACCTTGTTTGCAAGTTGATGTATGTCATTCCTGTACGTGTGCAAACATTACAAGAAAACGGGCATTGAAATACATGTATGACTCCATTATGAGTAAATAATGCCCTCAAATTTATAGGATTTTCATAGCATTGATTTTACTTGTTGCTTTTCAGGATTACATATTGGTATGTAGTTTGTACATACAAAATGTATAGCTGCATTCAACTGAGTTTTCTGACATCAATATATCTTAGAAAGTTTGTGCCACATATTTCAGATTAATCAGATACATGTATGTCTAATGATAATTCTGACTTTTTTGCTTACAGAATGCTATAGAAGTTTTCAAGGAAGTTTTACAGAATAAACCTGACCATGTAGATGCATCCACAAGTTTAGCCCAAGCTTTTAGGTATACTATGATACATGTATATGTTGATTTCTACTTTTTAAAAAGAGTTTGTGAAATAGATTTACTTTGATCGTATTTTAGATCCTATGTGGCAAAGGTCACTTAAGGTCAATCATCAAAGGTCAAGGTCATTTCCAGGCTAAATATAGATTTCTTTGCAATAAAAAAATAAATTCATTAAAAATAAGTAATTTGTCCAAATGGTACTGTGCACTCCTTGGTAATGTATGCTTACTTCAAGGGAAAAGTAAATGAATGAAACTATCAGTTCTACATATAGGAAGTGATGTATCAGATAAATTGGTCAAGCGAACATTTAAAGTGATTGTAACAATCCCTCATTTGCCATAATACGGTAAATCTCAGGATTAATTCAACAGTTTTTTATTCCAACAGCTTTAGGAATAATTTCCAGAATTAATCTGTACTTTACTTGATATTTCAGAGAGCTTGGTAATATAAAGGCAGCATCACGTAGATTTAACCAGTCTGTCCATATGAATCCTCGACACGCCCAGACTTTACAGCTATGGGGGAGCCTGCTATACACTCTGGGAGACTTTGGCAATGCTTTACTCAAATTTGATGTCAGTAACTATTTCTTCATGTATGACTATAGATTTGAATTTCAGTTTATCTTCACTAAGATTTGAAGAAACATCATAACATGTACTAGATGAGCAAAACTCTGTCAATGTATTTTGATCTCTCTGAAAATTACGATGTCATGTCACAGTATCTGAAAATTATATTGTGTCAAAATGGAATTTTGTATCATATTGGTACATTTGCTATTACAATTGCCAGAAATAACTTTTAAAAGATGATTGCTATCTATAGATAAAAATAATATGAGTCAAGGCAAAGCCTTTTTGTGCGAGCGGAGAGAAAATAGATATGATTATACAAAATAAAAAAAGATCTTTCTTTTTTATTTTGACTATGATGGTTTATATTATCTTACAAAACTTTCTATTTGATGATTGCCAAAAAAGTAGTATAAGGCGAGTGGAAACACGGAAGCATTTGTAAACTTGATCTAGACCAGCAGATGAACATTTTAAGGGGGGGGCTTAAAAAATATAGTTCTTTAAAAATATGGTTCTTTATAATTCATTTTTATTTTGTAAGAATAATGTTTAGGCTAGCTGAAAATAAATTACTTAAGAACAAAAGAAAAAACAAACATATTCCGACTTTTGACAGTACGAAATCACCGAGACGAGAAAAGCAATCAGAGCGAAACGTCTCGTTTAAAACCGGAAATGTCGGATTTCCCGTGGTTACGCCGCCTTGTTGATGCTTTATCGTTACCTGATTTACGAAAAATATTTTCAATAAATTTAACTTATAAACAAAAATTGAGCATAACATATACAATGTACGTCTACTTGGAGTCGAAAAAAAAAATTAAATGGCAATATCCAGCATCTCCGCAGCAACTCTGTCTGCGAGGGGACGAACGTTTTTGAAAGCATAGTAGTACATTCTCATTCTTTGATTCAGCATATTTTCTCAATAATATATGTGTATACGCGTTACCATAAGGGTGAGCTTCGCAGCGAGCTCCGCTCGCTATTAATGATTGAGAATCTGCTCTTTGGACAAAGAATATGATAAGCTTCTCACTACACGTAAAGTAATAAAACCTGATAATTCAAAAAGACTCCCAACTCTCCATACTTGAAGTCTGGCTTAATGTAAATTTAGCTTGCTATTTATCCATATGTTTAAGATGTTGACATGGAAAAAAAGAATACTTCAAAAAGTTTTCTTTTCCTTTTTCAGAGATGTTTACTTATAGATTCCAAAAATATTAATTGTCAGTACATGAAAGCTTTATCCCTAATTGCTGGAGGAAGGATATTTAATGGTTTAAAATCTGCTACCAAGGTAAGAATGGTTATAGTACATATACACGTATTTTTGCTATGCTAGTTCGTCTAGTCATTCTTACTTTGCGTGTACTTATTTTAGCAAAACCAAATTTTAGCGGAAACAGAGCTGAATTTGGTAAATTGACATACATGTATAAGCGCAATCATGAATTAGCTCTTTTTTCCACATTTATCTATAAGAGATTCATGATTTAGGGTATTCTTGACCGCTAAAATAAGAATCCGGCTAAATAAATACACATACAGTATTAAGGCTACACTTCATTAATTGTAGCTTTAATCACTATACTAATTTCCTACTTAAATGTATTTACATATTTTATGGTCATAGTGTGTGATGACATCAGAAAGGAGAGAGATTGAGAAAAACGATAATAGAAATAGAAAGCACAAAGGATTAGACCATGGATGAGAAGCCCTGCAATTTTCCTTAAAACTATACTTAATGAGAAATACTTGATGTATCACATAAGAATTAATTGATGTTTCCTGCATTTAATCATAAGAACAAATCTCCAGACGAGGCACTGTAGAAAGTCTTATGACATCATCAAGAGATGTCATTTTGACATTGTTGACAAAACAAGATCAAAATTGCAAAAAAAAATGTGTCTTTAGTGGAGAATTTTGATGTGGCCACAAACATAAAACTTTTACAACAGGAATTTATCATGATTATTATTGATGCCTGTACCCAATGCTAATTTTAATGAAGCATGTAGGGTTTTGCAGTAATTTCATGGAAAATTGATAACTTGGGAGATTTTAAGTGGGCTTATAACTACTGATTAATGTGTTGTTTACAAAATCTCAACTCATAATTTAGTAAAGTACTTTACAAAGTATCAAATAAAAAATAAATAGTCAATGAATTCCAATGTTTAAAAAAAAGGCCAATATCAGGCTTTGTGGGCCCTACCCCTTTAAGAATTAAAAATAATTAGCAAAGCATTTATTTTTTAATAGTGAATCATATATGTATGCTTAAAGGTGATTGAGAGTAGGAAAGGTTTTTTACTTTGAAATATTATAATCTAGAGCTAGGAACCATATTTCGCCGGTGACCATATTTCGCCGTTTCATAGTTAATTGCTTCTCACTGGCTATCGGAAATGTTCATCAAGTTTATTTTTCAAAATCCTTTCAAATATGACCGTAGTAGTCATGTTTTGATAGATTGTGATATATCCTGCACTCAATTTTGACAAAAAATACCACAAAATGTGGAAAATTGAACGAAAACACCAAATTTTAGACGTAAACATCAGAAATTTTACAAAAACCAAAAAAAAGAAAACATTTTATTTGGCATGATTTCATAGAAGTAGTGGTGACGAAACATTTCCTGAAAATGAAATCACAATTTTTATCCTTTTGTGTGTAAATAGGGTACATATCAACAAAAACGGCGAAATATGGTCACCCCCGAAAACATGGAAACGAAATATTTTGACGTTTTAAAAGGAAACAATGAATTGCATAAAATGAATTCTTTTTGAAGTTTTTCAATCGAGAATGGAGTTAAATTAAATTCTAGCAACAGCAATTATTGAATTGGCATCAAAGTTTTGAGATTTTCAAAGAAATGTACGAAAAATACGGCGAAATATGGTCACTTGCTCTACATGTCTTCTAGTTAACAAAAGCAGAATTTTTGTATGAAATTCAGTTTGTTTAACTTTGTTAGGATTGAGAGTTTGATGTCTTTTTCACATGAGCTTGTGTTTGATATTAGTAAGGTCTCATTGTATATGTACAAGTACATTACAGGTAATGGTTCACAACACACCTGCAATTAAAGCCTCACCAGATTTTATGAAGGCCCATTATCTCAGGGGTAAGTATAAAAATACAACAAGCTAATGTTACAAATGGAAATAAGACATCATGCTAGTTTAGATCAGTTTAAAACTTAGGCAGACATACATGTAATCAGAGCAGATCATGCTTACTTGAAATATCCTGTGACATACTGTATCTATGAATGAAGGAAATGTTTTGGATAGAATCAAAACATGTCACTCAATAAATCATATGCATTTCTGTTTTGTTAAACATGAAATATTACTTAAAATAAGACAGAAAGCTGTCAACTGTCCCAAGAAGTGTTTCGAATAGAATGTTTTAAAGTTGCACATATTTCGCAACACACTTATTGATTATAATGATTCTATACACAGAGTATGCCAGATATCTCCATTCCCATCTCGATGATCCATTCCTACAGTTTAATCCTGATGAAGATTTAGATGGAGATTTTAAGAATAGATGGTCCCGGGAATTATCTTTTGATTTTAAGGATAGTTACAAAGAACAACCTGGTTTACAACCAGAAATCAGGTGATTGTTTCCATATAAACTGTTTTGTTTCCATAGAAACTGTTTTGATAATTTGCAGTGTCACTATTGGCATTTTTAGCTCACCTCGACGAAGTTGAGTGAGCTTATGCTATACCCCCGCGCGTCCGCGTCCGTGTCCGCGTCCGGTTAAGAAGTTTGGGGTAGCTCAGTATTTGGCAAAGTACTAATGCTAAATTTTGTACAGTAACCAAACTTGCACAAGTGATTCATCTTTGAATGCCGAGATGGACCCATGCATCGGATGCTGCATCTGACCTACATTTTCCGCTTGAGTGACTTGGTTAAGAAGTTTGGGGTAGCTCAGAGTGGCTTGGTTAAGAAGTTTGGGGTAGCTCAGTATCTGACAAAGTACTGATGCTACAGTAACCAAACTTGCACAAGTGATTTATCTTTGTATGCCAAGATGGACCCATGCAGCATCTGACCTACTTTTTCCACTTGAGTGATTTTGCTTTTAAAAGCCAATATTGAGCAAAGTATAAGTGCTACATGTACCAAACTTGCATATTAGATGTATCTTTGATCAAACTTTCATAAAATGACCTTGACCTACTTTTTCCGCTTGAGTGATTTTGCCTTTAAAAGCCAATATTGAGAAAAGTATAAGTGCTACATGTACCAAACTTGCATATTGGATGTATCTTTGATCAAACTTTCATAAAATGACCTTGACCTACTTTTTCCACTTGAATAATTTTGCCTTTAAAAGCCAATATACATGTACTAAGAAATATGTTTGAATTGAATTTTGCTGCCACGAGGTGAGCTTCGTAATCTGTGATTACCTATGTTTACAGAATGTGCTAAAAAAAAAAGCATGAAACTCAAAAGATAGTCATTTCTTTTATGATTCAACATCTGATGAGGTAGAGGTCACACCAAAGTTCAAGGTCATTTTAAGAGTCAATCCTATTGCATGTTTTCCTTGAACTCTACTAGTCTAAATAATATAAAGCTATAGTTAACAATAAGAATGTGCATGTATTTGTTAAACATGTGGAGTTATCAGAAATATTGAAAATCTTCTAATCAATTTTTTTTTTTGGTCCATTTGATGCCGTTATAGCAAATTGCCTCTTGCTCATTATCTCTTTTTACCTTTGTAGTGGATGTATCCGTAAAAATCTGTACAATAAAAGAAATATCCTGATCTACATGTTTGTCATTTAGGCAAATGTATGATATATTACTCATATTATGGTATATGGATGTCTCTTTCAGTGATGTAGCATTTGTGCACATTGTTCAGTATTCCAAGAATATTCAGGGATTATTATGTAAAGCACATAAGATAGGCCTATCCATGCAGGTGATATCTGATGGATTTATACAGAGTCGACGTCATAACCTTGCCATGGGATTAGCTTCGTTACATATTGCTCAATTATTAGATGTGAGTATCGGTTATTTTTTGTTGACTATTTCAGAAATACTAGTATTGAGTTCAAGTAATGCATTTGATGAAAAGATGAACTTTGTTGTAGTCTGTTTGGTAAACAGAAATAACAAATTTGGTTCTTTGTGAAGTAATCTTAATTTGTTAATGCACAGAGAGAATTCTTTAAAAACCATTTTCAATAAGTGACTTTCATTTTGTGTTTTCCAGAGGAGGTGGAGAGAAATGAGAGTGCACAAGCAAGGTGAGATTTAGTTAATATACATGTACCTCATTAGTTCTGCTTTGTTTTCCTTCTAATTTTTCAATTCTTTGAAAGATTTGGATTTATCTTTACTAAGCATCTCCAAACGCTGTCATATATCTCAGCTAATGGTATAGAGTAGCTAGTCTTTTCAATCTGTACTTATTGAATCATGCAGCAGTGACTATTCTGTCTTTCCTATTTAGGCTGACATTCCTTTAGTTACGATATCTGACAATTAAAATTCTTACGTTGAATATTGTGACGTCATTTAATTCCTTTAAATATTTATAAGCAGAACTTCCATGAATTTTATGCTTGTTAGTCCTCTACTGGCAATGTCGAAGGGGACTCATTTCAAAATAATTTGATGACGTTGCAATTGCTTACAAAAAATGGGAAGTGTAAACTCTGTAAGGAAAATTCTGAATTACTTTATGCATGAATGGTACTTATTACAAAGTTTTTCCTCTTGTGTGATTTATTTATACTCATTATTCATAAATGTCATTCCCTTTTTCTAGTTAAATCTTTAGATTGGAGGGATATATATAATATAGCGGTCCAGTACCGGCGTTTAGTTGATCCAGGACAGGCTGTATTCTGGTTAGATAAGATGCCTGATCATTCTACAAGGGACGGATATAGGACAGATTTTAGTTTTATCAAGTAATGTATCACATATTTCATTTATCTTGGTATATTTATTAAAGTGTTTTGAGATTACTAAATTCAAATTTTGATTAGATGAAGACTAATGCAACCAACATAATTATTAGTAATGGTTAGTTTTGTTTTGCACTAGGAGACCAGCAAGATAAGTGTGACACAGATTATGATATATTGTGTGAATCTCTCTTTTGAGATGATACACGTATTTAATGGGATTGAGGACTTTGAAAAATTCAGAAAGACTTATCGAATTTTATATGATTGAAATTCTTTAACCTTGTTTTGATTTTTATTATGCCCCCGGAATCAAAGATTCGGGGGCATATAGTTTTTGGCCTGTCCGTCTGTTTATCTGTTTGTTTGTCTGTCTGTTTGTCCGAAAAACTTTAACATTGGACATAACTTTTGAATGGGTAGTGATAGGGCTTTCATATTTCACATGTGTATTCCTTGTGACAAGACCTTTCCATTGATACCAAAATTTTTGACCTCATGACCTTGACCTTTGACCTACTTTTCAAAAACTTTAACATTGGGCATAACTTTTGAATGGTAAGTGATAGGGCTTTCATATTTCATATGTGTATTCCTTGTGACAAGACCTTTCCATTGATACCAAAATTTTTGACCTCGTGACCTTGACCTTTGACCTTTTAACCCAGTGACCTCACATAATGTACTTAACAGAAAATAGTGTTCATACTAACAAAGATGCCACCGGGGGCATTCGTGTTTCACAAACACAGGCTTTATTGCTTTATGAACCATGTTTTGATATTTGCTATTTAGTCCCCTACCGGCAACGCCGAAGGGGACTCTTAGTTTTTGAAATTGTATTTTCATGTTCACATTTCAGGGGTCCTACACAGAATATTAAAGTCATGCAATACTATGATTTAGTTTTTAAACTGCTGAAAACTATGCTGGAACATTACTCAGGGTATGGATTTCTACTTCATCATTTTACCCATGATATCATTTAATGAATATAATATCTTTAAAATAAATTCCTCTCAGAGAGACCATATGGAATAGACTAGAATATATGTATGATTACTTTTGTGGAGAGAATTTTGTTTTTGTGCCGAGAATTTTGTTTTAGCACAAAAATGTTGATACTGATGTCTTTACCTTCAAGTTGACTTTATGTTTACTTCATGAAACTGATGTAATGGAACATTAATTTTTTGGCCGGATTGCAAAGCAATTCTGGTCTATAGATTGACGATGTCCGTCCGTCTGTCAGTCCGTCCGTCTGCCGTCAACATTTTCATGAACATGTTGTTTATTTTCATCAATTTCAAAATACTGTAGATGTAAATAACATATTTTTTTTCCAGGGAAGGTACAATATTTTATCCAGAGTTACAAGATGACATAGAAAAAGCTAAAACATGTGAAGATCTACTTGTTATTGCTAAGGTGAGACAACTCTGATATTCTCTTAAATAATGTTATAGTGCTGTATATTTTGAATGGAAATGCACACAAACATTTGATGTACTTCCATTTAAATGATTGGGAATGGCTCATATACAGTATGTGTCCTATCATTGTCTAAATGTAAAATATCAACACTTGTATATTGCTCATGTAAGGATCGGGCAATTGAAAAACCTTAAAATTTTTGCAGAACTTTTTTCTCTTGAAATGTGTTCAGATCAGCCTCCATATGAATGTTCTGAAGGAATGTTCCTCATACTTAGATGGGGAAGAAAGTGATAGGGGTAGCAAATTTGGTTGAATAATATAGAGAAATATTTCCCGCCATTTTTTCCTTTCATAATCCTTTATAAATTATGAGGTGGATATCTCGCTTCACCATCGCTACCTTGAGAAATGAATATCATATGTTTGATCTGTACATGTCAGTTCTGATATGCATTTAGTCACCTATGTAAACCATTTTTTGTGTCGCCTGCGAAGCATAGCGACACTTAGGGATCACTTTGTCTGTTGTCCGTCTGTCTGTCAGTCCGTCTGTCTGTCTGTCTGTCACACTTTGGGTGTCACAGCCCATAACTTTTGATTGATAAGTGATAGGGCTTTGATATTTCACATGTGTATTCCTTGTGACAAGACCTTCCTACACATACCATAATTTTTGACCTAGTGACCTTGACCTACATATTTGACCTACTTTTCAAAAAAATTAAGAATGGATATATCTTTTGATTGGTAAGTGCTAGGACTTTGATATTTCACATGTGCAATCCTTGTGGCAACCCCTTTCTACACATACCATAATATTTGACCTTGTGACCTTGACCTAGATATTTGACCTACTTTTGAAAAAAGATAAGATTCGCTATATCTTTTGATAGGTAAGTGATAGGGCTTTGATATTTCACATGTGTATTCCTTGTGACAAGACCTTCCTACACATACCATAATTTTTGACCTAGTGACCTTGACCTACATATTTGACCTACTTTTCAAAAAAATTAAGAATGGATATATCTTTTGATTGGTAAGTGCTAGGACTTTGATATTTCACATGTGCAATCCTTGTGGCAACCCCTTTCTACACATACCATAATATTTGACCTTGTGACCTTGACCTAGATATTTGACCTACTTTTGAAAAAAGATAAGATTCGCTATATCTTTTGATAGGTAAGTGATAGGGCTTTGATATTTCACATGTGTATTCCTTGTGACAAGACCTTCCTACACATATAATAATTTTTGACCTAGTGACCTTGACCTACATATTTGACCTACTTTAAAAAAAATTAAGAATGGATATATCTTTTGATTGGTAAGTGTTAGGACTTTGATATTTCACATGTGCAATCCTTGAGGCACACATACCATAATATTTGACCTTGTGACCTTGACCTAGATATTTGACCTACTTTTGAAAAAAAAGATAAGATTCGCTATATCTTTTGATAGGTAAGTGATAGGGCTTTGATATTTCACATGTGTATTCCTTGTGACAAGACCTTCCTACACATACCATAATTTTTGACCTAGTGACCTTGACCTACATATTTGACCTACTTTTCAAAAAAATTAAGAATGGATATATCTTTTGATTGGTAAGTGCTAGGACTTTGATATTTCACATGTGCAATCCTTGTGGCAACCCCTTTCTACACATACCATAATATTTGACCTTGTGACCTTGACCTAGATATTTGACCTACTTTTGAAAAAAGATAAGATTCGCTATATCTTTTGATAGGTAAGTGATAGGGCTTTGATATTTCACATGTGTATTCCTTGTGACAAGACCTTCCTACACATATAATAATTTTTGACCTAGTGACCTTGACCTACATATTTGACCTACTTTAAAAAAAATTAAGAATGGATATATCTTTTGATTGGTAAGTGTTAGGACTTTGATATTTCACATGTGCAATCCTTGAGGCACACATACCATAATATTTGACCTTGTGACCTTGACCTAGATATTTGACCTACTTTTGAAAAAAAAGATAAGATTCGCTATATCTTTTGATAGGTAAGTGATAGGGCTTTGATATTTCACATGTGTATTCCTTGTGACAAGACCTTCCTACACATACCATAATTTTTGACCTAGTGACCTTGACCTACATATTTGACCTACTTTTCAAAAAAATTAAGAATGGATATATCTTTTGATTGGTGAGTGCTAGGACTTTGATATTTCACATGTGCAATCCTTGTGGCAACCCCTTTCTACACATACCATAATATTTGACCTTGTGACCTTGACCTAGATATTTGACCTACTTTTGAAAAAAGATAAGATTCGCTATATCTTTTGATAGGTAAGTGATAGGGCTTTGATATTTCACATGTGTATTCCTTGTGACAAGACCTTCCTACACATATAATAATTTTTGACCTAGTGACCTTGACCTACATATTTGACCTACTTTAAAAAAAATTAAGAATGGATATATCTTTTGATTGGTATGTGTTAGGACTTTGATATTTCACATGTGCAATCCTTGAGGCACACATACCATAATATTTGACCTTGTGACCTTGACCTAGATATTTGACCTACTTTTGAAAAAAAAGATAAGATTCGCTATATCTTTTGATCGGTAAGTGATAGGGCTTTGGTATTTCACATGTGTATTTCTTGTGACAAGACCTTTCTACACAAACCATAATATTTGACCTTTTGACCTCGACCTAGATATTTGACCTACTTTTCAAGAAAAGTAATATTGGCTATATCTTTTGATTGATAGGTGATAGGGCTTTGATATTTCACATGTATTTTCCTTGTCACAATGTACTACATTCTACACATACCATAATGTTTTACCTTTTGACCTTGACCTAGCTATTTGACCTTCTTTTCTAAGGTTGTATATATCTTTTAATTGGTAGGTGATAGGTCTTTAATATTTCTTATGATGAGACCTTTTTGTTACCTATTTTCACAAAGTGACCTTGACCTAGATGATGACACTCTTTTCTTTTAATTTGTAGTTAAGAGGTCTGATATTTCAAATGAATTTCATTTGACAAGACTTTTCTACTGATACCAATAATTTTGATCCACTTTCTAGAATAATAATCACACCGCTTCGCAGGCGACACAAGCATTCCTTGGATTGCTATTTTTCCTTAATTCATTCACTGATCTTGTGTTTGGTGTCATCACTGATGAGAATTTAATATTCGAAACACGTGTCTGGTGCAGGAAAAATTTGGTTTGGAATTTTCTTCATGAAGGTATAGAGTTGGAACACTTCCGTATTATTATTATAAACACTTATTTCATGTTACAATGTGGAGCAGTTAAAATCGTTCCCCGTGAACCGATGTTTAGAAGTGTATTAATAACTTCTTTTAAGCTCTGTCGCCTGAAAGAAGCTTTGTTTTGGCCCTTTATCGATTTGACATCATAGATATTATTTTGCTATTTCGAAAACTTGTCATTCCATTCAAAACTATCACCGAAATAAAAGGAGGTTAACATCTTAGCACCATCCCTCCTATGCTATTTTGAACATATATTTTATTTGGATATGCTACTGAATCGACCTTACAGGAAATTTGGAGCCGCGCACTCTCTGTAAAGTAAATGTACAAATCTAAATTCGAAACACTAAAGAGGGCGCTACTGAAATGAATTTTGGTGACTCCGCTGGAAGCATCACTGATGAGAATTTAATATTCGAAACACGTGTCTGGTGCAGGAGAAATTGGTTTGGAATTTTCTTCTTGAAGGTAAAGAGTTGGAACACATCCGTATTATTGTTACAAAACGGGGTATTTAAACATTTGCCCAATAAAATAATTTCACACATATATTTCTTAGATGAGACCTTTTTGTTACCAATTTTTACGTAGTGACCTTGACCTAGATGATTGACACTCTTTTCTGAAAATTGGAGAATAACCATATCTTTTTATTTGTAATTAAGAGGTCTGATATTTCAAATGAATTTCATTTGACAAGACTTTTCTACTGATACCAATAAATTTGATCCACTTTCTAGAATAATAATCAAACCGCTTCGCAGGCGACACAAGCATTCCTTGGATTGCTATTTTCAAAATTTAGGCACCTTTTCTGCCCAAGTAAATTGATGACATCAAGACAATGGAGAACAATCAGAAAGTGCTCGAAAACATCTGTATAACTTTTTTTAGATGTTTTTGCGATCTTCCGTATTAAAATAATATATGTTGGTATCTTATCTTACAGGAAACGTTTTTCTTATCTTTTCTTTACAGAAGAGAAATATAAATCAGAATGGTTTTATGGTTTCAACACAAGTACCATCTTCTCATAAATCCAAGGAGAATGATAGATTGGAGGGATCAATGATAACTCTTACCAAAGATATGTAAGTGAATACACATGTAGTAAACTATGGAGGGATCAATGATAACTCTTACCAAAGATATGTAAGTGAATACACATGTAGTAAACTCTGGAGGGATCAATGATAACTCTTACCAAAGATATGTAAGTGAATACACACGTAGTAAACTATGGAGGGATCAATGATAACTCTTACCAAAGATATGTGAGTAGATAGGAAACTACCTCTATGTTTTATAAGTTGATATCTGTATAACTAATTTTGATGTTATGACATGAAAAGTTTATTGGCTGATGTTTGCATGATTAAAATTGTTCTTTCAAGTACATTACTAAATCCATCTCAAATATCATTACATCATTCAAGGATGTCCTTCGGAAAAAAAGATAATAAAAGATTTCAATTTTATTATAGATTTCAAATTTGAATGCCATTAGATTACTACAGTATAATCTGTGTAAACCGGCTTTCATTGGTTCCGGTTGAATCGGCCGGTTTCGGCAAGATCCGGTGTACAGAAAATCGATATATTTGACCCAAATAAATTGAAATAATATTCACAAGAATGCTCACTGCTATACCTTTACTGATGAATAGAATAATTGATCATCATATCAATACAAAACAGATTTCATATCATTGTATACCTTTTGCGGAAAAATCTGTCAAGGATGAGTTTTTAATGATTTGCATTAACAATTTCATTCTCTTTTATAATGCGTAAAGTCTGCAAATAAATAACATTCAGTCATTTTACGGACGAACGAATACACAAGTACCGTTACATAGATAAGATACGTAAGTGGACGTTGGAGATTTAAATCTCAGGCGCAGAACGAGGAAAAAAAGAATGTTAGAGAAAAATCAATACTGTATTGTATCATTGCATTAATTGTCGGTCAACAGAAGAATTTTGTGCTTCTGACTGGCCATGTACAGTAAGCTATGATCCAAACGTTACCTCTACTGGTGTAGATCTACGTAACAACGTAAATAGGAATACAGAACTTTTAGATAGATTTAAAAACCAAAATGGGACACGAAGAAAAATGCGCAACAGGGCGCAGTGAGTTGTCAATTTGATGAGCCATTTTTTATCAGAATGGGACTATGGCAAAGGGCGCGTGGCCTTCCCAATCACTGCAATTTTTTATTATGTCACTAACAGTAGTTGCTTGCTCCGATGCCATACTTCTGTGAGTTTTTGTACTTTTTACGTATCGTCAATCAAAGATATTTTTTCTTCCAGTTTAATTCTTTCCTTTGTCTTTTATGAGATGGATATGCATTATCAACATTATATCTTTAATTATTTATTAATCGCCATGATAAACATGTACACTGAATAGCTTTAAATTCTTTGTTATACAAAAATACGTTGCCGAAGGTATAATTACTGTTGACCAAATCACACCTGAGTAGATGTTTATATAAGGCCGGTATACAGGTGATCAATTAACCCTAATTAGTGTGATCGGTACCCTAATTGACGGCCGGAGTACGGAATAGACAAGATACGGAATACACAAAAGATTTTACTATTAAACATTACGGAGAATCGCTCGGGACCGTAAGAAAAAACCGATGTAGACAAGATTCCGGAATACAGAAGATCCGGTTTTCACAAAATATACTGTATTACTTATCTTCGTCTGTTTTTTTTTTTTTTTTCAGTGACAAGAATTTGATATTTTCCATCAATATAGCCAATACAAAGAGTCGGACAAAGCAGTATCATGCAGAGATAGATATGGTCTTCAACCAACTTCAGGAAGAAATTAAAAGAACTGGGGTGCATAAACTATTGGTACATGTATCTTTTTACTTTCTTTCTGGCTGTTGGGTCTTTTTATACTTATTTGTACATGTTTATACATTATTAGGCATACAGTGTTTACAGGGGGGATACAGAAATATATTGGATCAATGAAAAAAAGTTTTATTGGGCGTGTATCCCTCCTGTAAAATATTGCATAACGAATTTATCTTGCTGATGGCTTTTGGTTTGTGTATCTTACATCAACCAATTTTAAAGCATCTCAGTGACATCAAAAGTGTAAAGTAGTGATGAACCAATTGTCGCCGACAATAGATTGTCGATCGCTAAAACTCTTTCGATTCCGATTATCAATTTCATTTTCTTACAATTGATTGTCGCTGAAAGAAAGGTATTTTGTGTAAAGGTATTTATTTTCCTCTTTTCACATGTAACAAAACCGTTACTTGTTGTCTTGCATGTAAACAGGCAGACACTTTGAAATTGAATGCTTTATATTTTGTTTTCAGCAAAGTTTTCTGAATTTTATGCTGAAAAATACAAGTTTTCTATCTTTTATGTTTCATTTTTCATGGACTTTTGTTTTCCGATTTAAATTGATAATCGATTGGTTTACTGTTTCCAATTATTTTCCGATAATGGATTCTTAAAAGTCTTCCGATGTACAACACTAGTGTAAAGCGTCTGAGTAGAAGCAGGATATCAAAATGATATCTCGTCAGTAACATATTGTAAATTGCTATATTTTCGTCAGTACCAATTTTTGGCCGGATTGCAAAGCAATTCCGGTCTATAGATTGACGATGTCCGTCTGTCCGTCCGTCCGTCTGTCCGTCCGTCCGTCCGTCTGTCCGTCTGCCGTCAACATTTTGGTTAAAGTTTCTGGTTGAGGCAAAATCTAACGAACTATATGCAGTAGAAACTTTATATTATACATGAAGGTTGCCCATGACAAGACCTTTCAATTTATGCCTTAACATTTGACCTATTGACCTTGACCTTGGACTTTGACCTAGTTAAAGATTTTGGTTAAAGTTCCTGGTTTAAGCAAAATCTAAGGAACTGTATGCAGTAGAAACTTTATATTATACATGTATGCTGCCCATGAAGAGATCTTTCAATTTATGCCGTAACATTTGACCTAGTGACCTTGACCTTGGACTTTGACCTAGTTAAAGATTTTGGTTAAAGTTCTTGGTTTAAGCAAAATCTAAGGAACTGTATGCAGTAGAAACCTTATATTATACATATAGGTTGCCCATGACAAGACCTTTCAATTTATTCCATAACATTGGACCTAGTGACCTTGACCTTGAACTGTGACCTAGTTTAAGATTTTGGTTAAAGTTTCTGGTTTAAGCAAAATCTAAGGAACTGTATGCGGTAGAAAATTTATATTATACATTTAGGTTGCCCATGATGAGACCTTTCAATTTATGCCATAACATTGGACCTAGTGACCTTGACCTTGGACTTTGACCTAGTTAAAGATTTTGGTTAAAGTTCCTGGTTTAAGCAAAATCTATGGAACTGTATGCAGTAGAAACTTTATATTATACATGTATGTTGCCCATGAAGAGACCTTTCAATTTATGCCATAACATTTGACCTAGTGACCTTGACCTTGGACTTTGACCTAGTTAAAGATTTTGGTTAAAGTTCCTGGTTTAAGCAAAATCAAAGGAACTGTATGCAGTAGAAACCTTATATTATACATATAGGTTGCCCATGACGAGACCTTTCAATTTATGCCGTAACATTGGACCGGGTTAGCGCAGTGGTAGCGAGCTCGCTTCTCACCTCTAAGGTCCCGGGATCGAATCTCAGATTCGGCAAAAGGGTCTTATGTGGGAGGGTAGGTGGTCCCCCGCCCAGGCCTCTGCAGGGGGTTTTTCTCCGGGTACTCCGGTTTCCTCCTGCTCCTTGGACCCCCTCACGCCAACATCTGAGCCAACGTGAGACATTAATATAAGTTGTGTAACTTGTTTGTTAAACGTTGTAAAATAAATAAAGTTTAAATTTTTTAACATTGGACCTAGTGACCTTGACCTTGGACTTTGACCTAGTTAAAGACTTTGGTTAAAGTTCCTGGTTTAAGCAAAATCTAAGGAACTGTATACATTAGAAACTTTATATTATACATGTAGGTTGCCTCTGACAAGACCTCTCAATGTGTGCTGTAATATTTGACTTAGTGACCTTGACCCAGTTGGTGACAAAAACTTACTTTGCAATCCGGCCATACCGTCTTTAGCGGTGTTTTATTGTCAATTTCTTCAAAATGACCATTTCGTCAGTACGTAAATTCGTCATCCAAGGGTCCCTAAAATATCAATTTGTCTGTTCAAATGCCAACTTAACATTCAGGTATAGGCCGTATGTGTTTGTTTTCATTGTTTGTTTAACAATTATTGGTAAACAAACAATTAGTGACATGTATACCACCTAGCTTGTTGTGAAAACATATCATTTGGTAATTAGAAGTACATTATATGCGACTTTGTGTGCGTATTCAGTTTTCATTGATTTATCATTTGCCTGTCGTATTAACTCTTAAGATTCAATTTTCCCTTTTTATGCTATATTTTGTCAGGAGTATTTATATTCGTCGATACGTAATTTCGTCAAGGGAGGCACTGACGAAAACGACAAAAATTGGTACCTGACAAATAAAAACCAATTTACAGTAATACAACATAATATTTGGTTTGCTTCTACCCTAAAATTGCAAGAGATGGGATGATGAAGGATATACAGAATTACCTGTCAATATTTAATACTGGTATCAATCATATCGTTATATTCAGTTACCTGTATACACATGTATGAAATAGGCACACATTGTATAACTGAAGAACAAAAATTAGAAATTAGAAGAAGTTTTCATAGACTGTCAATAGTAGGTGAGAGAACCAAACCAAGAAAAGGTTGATGTCAACATTTTCAACTTTGACATCTATATATCTTACTAAAAACCAGTGAAGACATCTTTTGATTTCCATTCCTTTTCTCAAATTGTATTGTTTAAAGTCTAAGTTTGTGGTTCTTAAACTTTCTTATCTTTGATACATGTATATCTGTATATATTTATCATTTCTTACTTATCTTTTCTTTCCTATTTGAATTTTTAAAAATTGCATTGAAAAGGAACTTGAAGGACTATATACATTTATGGTTTCTACCACCATATTTTACAATATTTTAATTTGCACAAATATCATGAAAGTAAGAAGTGATCACAATTTTTAACTCACCTCGATTTTAAAAGAAACCATACATTTCCATTGAAATAGCTCTTTCCTTTCGTACACATTTTAGACTTTCAATTGGTTAACAATATATCAAAATATGACAGTTCTCCAGAAGCCTGTTTGATACATACCGGTAATTTATGGAAATTTGAAGAAAATTTCCCCAAACTCATATTTCTGCTAAATCTGGCTTAATCTGTAATTTTTGAAGGCCATCTATAAAGGAACAGAATGTCATGAGCCCTTTGTCAACCTAAAAGCAGTTAAATGTATAAACCAATTTTCTTCTGATGATAACTGTTATTCATAATTACACAAGAAATATTTATGAATATTCAAATTTGTAAATGTATGAATAAGCCAGAAACGTAAGTAGTTAAGAGTTAAAAAATCATAAATCTACCTTGGCGTATACTTATATGACAAAAAGAAATTTTAGAATGTAAACCTACCAGATTCAGATTTTTTCTTAGGCTGGAGTTTTTGGAACCCCTACTTTAGGAATTAAGTATGTAAGTAAACATAAGGGGCGTGAATGATGGTTATAATGGTGACGTTTCTGTCATTATCTTGCTTTACAATACATGTATATATCATTGTGGGAAATTTCCTTTCTTCTTAGTTTTCCTCCAGGTATCTCTGGTACACATGCACTTATACACTGTATTTCTATGGCCACATGTATTTTCCAAATTCAGGTTGATGCTGATGTTTTCATATCCATAAATCAAGTAAATTATTTAAGCATTTCTGTATCTCTCTGGTCTTCAAATATCATATACTCTAGGGCATTACTACCATTGAATCATTACTGCATCTAGGGATCTATTTGACAGGGACAGGATTTTATATTAAGTATGACTCATCATTGGCCGGATTGCAAAGCAATTTCCGGCCTATAGATTGACGATGTCCGTCTGTCTGTCCGTCCGTCCGTCTGCCGTCAACATTTTGGTTAAAGTTTCTTGTTGAGGCAAAATCTAAGGAACTATATGCAGTAGAAACTTTATATTACACATGAAACTTGCCCATGAAAAGACCTTTTAATTTATGCCGTAACATTTGACCTTGTGACCTTGACCTTGGACTTTGACCTAGTTAAAGATTTTGGTTAAAGTTTCTGGTTGAGGCAAAATCTAAGTAACTATATGCAGTAGAAACTTTATAATATACATGTATGTTGCCCATGAGAAGACCTTTCAATTTATGCCATAACATTTGACCTAGTGACCTTGACCTTGGACTTTGACCTAGTTAAAGATTTTGGTTAAAGTTTCTGGTTGAGGCAAAATCTAAGTAACTATATGCAATAGAAACTTTATATTATACATGAAGCTTGCCCATGACAGGACCTTTCAATTTATGCCGTAACATTTGTCCTAGTGACCTTGACCTTGGACTTTGACCTACTCAAAGATTTTGGTTAAAGTTCCTGGTTTAAGCAAAATCTATGGTACTGTATGCAGTAGAAGCTTTATATTATTAATGAAGCTCGCCCATGACAAGACCTTTCAATTTATGCCATATCATTTGACCTAGTGACCTTGGACTTTGACCTAGTTAAGGATTTTGGTTAAAGTTCCTGGTTTAAGCAAAATCTATGGAACTTTATGCAGTAGAAACTTTATTTTATACATATGTAGGTTGCCTCTGACAAAACCTTTCAATTTATGCTGTATTATTTGACCTATTGACCTTGACACAGTTAGTGACAAAAACTTACTTTGCAATCCGGCCATACCGTCTTTAGCGGTGTTTTATTTTAATAGTATAATTTACTGTTAATAACTCATTATTATCTTGTCATAAGTCTGTTCAGACCGAGATACGTCACCTTGAAAAGAAATATCAGAGAGAAAAGTTCACATTGATTGAATATTTTATTCAAATAGAGCAGATATTTTGTAATCCACAAAGGAGATTATGTTTTGTCGCATTTGTTTCTATTTACTCTTTTCAAGAGAAAAATACTAAATATTCACACCCTTTTCATAATTCTGCACCTATGATAATATAATTGACAAATGTACTGTATACCATGAACACTAAAATCAAGTACTTTTATTTAAGAATTGTTTTTCATATTTTGTGTTTGCATTGGTGTGTGCAAAACATTTGGTCATTGAAAAAATTCTGTGCAGCACGAAGTTAATAACAATTCTTATATTCATACACATACTATTTTTATGAATTGAATCCCACTGAACGTCTCTGTATTATACATCTTTCTCCTTTTATCCGAGGGCGGAAAAACAATGTCAGAACAGCTTACGGCAGCCGAAAGTTGAGAAGTAGTTCTGAATTTGCACCCGCATTTTAGCTATCTTAAAGTACACAGAACATGCAATATACTCTTATTATAAAAAATAATTAAAAATAATCAAAACAGATACGACTTTGTTTCATCTTGATATCGATTTTACAAGAATTGAATATAGGTGCGAAACATTAAATTTCATCTGCAGTGATCTAGCTCCGTATGTCGGCCGCCAATGATTTAGAAGGATTTTCTACCTTTATGGAGGATTTTATGATAAGAACTATTCAGTATTTATGTCAAATTATTACTCTTCGAGCAGTTCACAGGAAAAGCTGTTCTTTTGATGAACAGCCTTGAAGTTCGAACTTGATCTTGAATATTCTTTTACTGAATAACCTATGGGCTGATAGATTTGAAGTATAAACTCAAATTTATCACAGATAGGCTTAATCTACTGTTCATCAATGATTTCATGACTTTGGTCAGTTAACGGATTAAATACAATCGTACTTAGTACAATCGGTTTTCATTGATAATTTTTGAAACTGGGTGCCAGCAAATTGTATTGATCCAACGTAAACAAAGAAAGATAACTCAAAGAATGTTTACTAGTTTTAGTGTTTGAATCGCAACCATGTCTAGTACTCAATGTATAATTTATTTCTTTTTTAAATAACAGACTTCGAAATATTTAAAACAAGTCGAAATAACAATTTCTGCTTGTATATACGTTTTTTCGCCCTCGAGAAACGATGTAAACTTACACAAAGGGGAATCCCCGGCTACATGTACAAATTAATATATTTATGCGCAGACCTTTGAAATATGATGCGGCTTTGAGTGTCAAAAGGCATGTGCAATAATGTTTTGCATTGGAAAATGCAAGCAAGAGCTCTGGTTACTTGTGTTTAAGGAAACGAAGTTGAAGTGTAAATATTGTACTTTGCACAGACCTAAAAGAGTTGGCTCCATATTCATTATAAGGGAACAGTATGTGAAGAATATGGTTTTTTTTTCCTTGTCACCTCTGCGAAGGCATTATACAGAGAGCAGTGCTACCCATGTATCATATAAGACATGAAAATATAAAAAAAAATAATAATAATTTGTTTATTTATTTGTATTTCAGAGTACAGATTCTGTATTAGATAAAGTTTTAACAATGGCATATTACTTCTACAATATGATGCCTCTCACACGGGGGACCAGGTAAATCTTAAAAACAATTTTTGTTATATTTGGATAAATAAAAACTCTGTATTTTTAAATAATCATTGTATGTTATTCTCTGGAAGATTATCATTATAGATATGTATGCTTCTTAGCATTTCTATGTCGCCTGCAATGCAAGAGGATATATAGTGATCACTTTTCCTGACGTTCATCTGTCTGTGTGTCCACCTTATTTGATTATAGCATATCATACTTCATGCATGTTTATGAAAAAAAATACATGGTATTTGTAACAGATATGTTTTATTTTAGTGCTGTGGCATATTCCGTAGTGGTGGGACTTGTGATGTCAGTTCACAGAGTTGTTAATGGAAAAATACCAGCTGGAAAGGTATATACAGTAATTTTTTTCCAATTGAAATGCATTTGCCCTTTATTGGATAGATCCAACATTAACTGAATAGTGAATGTGGTTTATTTTTACCCATTATGTTTTGTAATATGTATAGATCTGTATAAATGTTGTTATAAATCATCAATATATGGATATGGATAAATATTAATGATATTACATTACATGTCGGAAGGGATCTATTTCTCATAATTTATGTTGCGTCTGAGAATTTTTAGTCTAACAGTTTTTGGACTAGTTATCGTGTTAGAATTCCATATAAATTTCACAACGTTTTGATTTCCAGCTTTTAGAAATGGAGGCCATACTGTCTGGAGCTCCTGATGCTTTTATTCTGGTCACCAAAAACTGGATGAATGTTAAAACGTAAGATTTTAGTGCAGAAACATCTAGAGTATTACGTGTACTTCCAATTTTTTAATTTTTCCACCAAATCAGAGAATTATTTCCTTTTCCATGAAAATTAGAGAATTACTTCAATTTCCATCAAGATAAGAGAATTGCTTCATTTTCCACCAAAATTAGAGAATTACTTCATTTTCCACCAAAATTAGAGAATTACTTCATTTTCCAACAAGATTGGAGAATTACTTCATTTTCCACCAAAATTAGAGAATTACTTCATTTTCCAACAAGATTGGAGAATTACTTCATTTTCCACCAAAATAAGAGAATTACTTCAATTTCAGCCAAAATTAGAGAACTACTTCATTTTCCATAAAAATTTCATTATCTCATATCAATATTATCCCTTACAAAATTACAATTCTATTATTTCAGTGCAGAAATTCCTATTACGATTCATCCAAAAATATATGAGGTGTTTCCGACAGTTCGTAGTGTACTGGAAGTTCTGAATGCAAACACGGACTTATGTGTTTATCCATCCAAGCCCTAGCATTACAACATGATATGTTTTTCAAGTATTAAACACAATACCCAGTCTGTGATCTCCTTAAATCCATAGAATAATTATTTTTATACCGGTATTCTTATAACACAGTTACATGTATTTTTTCAAAACATCGAGCTGTTACAGAGGTTGAGATATCATGCATATAAAGTACATTTTTAATTTTTTTTTTAAACGATTTACTCACTCATCTTTTCTATTTAAATTCAGGAAAACAAATATCTTAAATGAGAAAACATTAAGTTTTTTACGTAAGAAATCTGCATTGTGTTTACACTATAGATACTGCTGATTTGTGTGATTCTAGCTCTATATCTTTCTGAAAGTATTTCTTTTTATGTTTTGATTGGTGTAGACTTGCTATGATGTCATCAAATTATGTGTAAAATGTCATAAATTTCAGGGAAACCAATACAAAAACCATACAAATATGGTTAGTTAAAGGCTTGTGTATACAATTATAGACTTTTAATTTTGGTCTGTTTGTAACTATACTGACAATGTCGGCCTATAAAGTCATGCAAGGGCCGATATCAATAGTGTTTTACTGCTTTATCAACAGTCAAGAATTTTCTACTCAACATACACGTACATCTGTATTTTGTAATTTTATGTTGCCTTAACAACACAATATCTGGTAGTCACATATTCTCATTTATGGCTATAGGCCTAACTACCTCCGTCGGTTTTGCAGGGATGGATGTTACGGCCAACTTCAGTTATATAATCAATGTATCTTAATGACACAAACTATAGTCTCCAATGAAAATATCTATTTTAATGGTATAGTGGATTTTAAAGCAATTTTCAAATGTCCTTATACAAGGAGTACCAAATCTAGAATCATCATGCACATGTGAAAAAGTTTTCAAATTTTGTTTGGATAATATTGTGAGAGGGTCTATAAGTTCTAAAAGGTTATCAAAATGTACAACTTTGCACTGTCCGATTAAATTGACGTCATTGTTATAAGTTATATAACTTTCAATGTACATTATTTTTAACAAATCTTTGCAAATAATTCCTTGACAACAGTGGGACACATTCTGTTCATTAGTTTATTGTCATGATAATAAGTTTGCTAGATATTTCAACCTCGGCTTTCTTGAAATATTCATCTTTTTTTTTGTCATTTATCTTCCTTTCTTTTATCTAATCAATTATTTGTAAACGTCTCCACTAGAATGTGACTGATCAGAAAAATTATGATTGCAAGAAGCTTTCATTTAGTTTGACCAGAAAAAAACAAGTTTATGTCAGATTATTTCAAGAAATTGTTTTTGTCGTCTTTCAAAAGAGCTACACATAGCCTACTTCTTCAGTTTTAACCATGAAAAGAGTTTTGCATAGACTTGTACATTGTATTTGTTTTAAAGTTTTACTTGTTAAGTGTATTTGTTAAGCATCAACTCCTGCTTTTTATTTTGAAATGTTGAACTTGAACATTTTAGTTTTACTCGACATCTTTTCTATGCAATTGGATTTCAGGGTGAAGTTTTTCTAACATTTCCATATTTAAGTCCATGGTTGATCAAGTTATGCTCAATTATTTAACTTTATATCTAATACTTCTATGCACATTGTTAACTACGATTTGTAATTTGATATAAAAATAATGTAGAGTGAATAAAAACTACCTCTAACATGAAATATGTTTTATTTTCTTTATTATCGACAACAGAACATTATGTAGCAAAGGACATTTCAGTATCTGAATTGTATTTTCATGAAAGTGTAATGTTGCATTGTGAGATGATGACCTGCTAATTTACACAATCCTCTACAGGTAGCGTAATTAGGGTCTGTCTGTCATTCCTTTGTTTGATCATTAACATTTCATTCCGTCTCCCGGGCCTTTTCATGTAAGATATTTAAATTTGTAGAGAGAAAGGTCTCATGAACCAGATAGAGTGTCCTTTAAGTAAAGCTGTAGAGTAGTATCCGTTAACGATGATGTGGCATCACAAAGAACTTGTTCATGTATCTTGTGTGCGAGTTCAATAAATCAATTTCATCACCTTCTCCCATCACCCTGAATGTTACTCGACCTACAACAATGAAACTTCACAGAAAGGTTGCCTTTGCTCAAAGGAGATTCCCTATTAATTTTTGGGGTCTAAAGATCAAGGTCAAACTTTGAAGATATGGGAAAACACTGTATTTGAAGTTCGAGTGTTGCTCAAGAATTAGCAGAGAGAAATTCAATGAGGATCAGAAACTCATTAATATTAATAAGTAAATCTTGGTTATTGTTGTACCAAAGGACCAATGCACACTTAGTCTAGTTTTTCTGTGACTGAATAATCTCAGTATTTGAAGTACATGCTCTCACATGGAACAACCAAACCTGAATAGTTAATCTATCTGTAACAAGTCGATATGAGAGCTGCACCTAACTTGACTTAGTCTCCTTTCTTGACCAGGAACCATAAAGTGAAACATACGCTCTTTTCATGTAACTAGATTTAATTCTCAAAGTATGAAGTTGAGAAACATTTTCTACTTCAATTTATCTACTTTTCCACATCAATGCACCAATGTTGATTTTCAATCAATTCACATGAATCAGTTGACCTGCATTTTCCACATCAGTATATCTAAGCTCAAATTTAACCAGACTTGTCAGAATGACAACATAGCTCGCCGGTGGCAACCATATGTAAATTGCAACAACAACAATAAATAACTCCTCTGATTAAAAATTTATGGTACAGCATGAAAGGTCTTATCGCAAGGAATGCATATGTGAAATATGAAAGCCCCTCCCTATTCGGGGGTAAAGAAGCTATGGCCCAAGTTAAAATTTTTGAAAAGTAGGTCAAATTTCAAGGTCAAGGTCACTAGGTCAAAATTTATGGTACGGCATGAAAGGTCTTATCACAAGGAATGCACGTGAAATATCAAAGCCCTATCACTTACCATTAAAAAAATATGGCCCAAGTTAAAGTTTTTGAAAAGTAGGTAAAATTTCAAGGTCAAGGTCACTAGGTCAAAATTTATGGTACGGCATGAAAGGTCTTATCACAAGGAATGCACATGTGAAATATCAAAGCCCTATCACTTACCATTCAAAAAATATGGCCAAGGTTAAAGTTTTTCAAAAGTAGGTCAATCTCCAAGGTCAAGGTCACAAGGTCAAAAATTTTGGTATCCATGGAAAGGTCTTGTCACAAGGAATGCGCATGTGAAATATGAAAGCCCAATCTGTATTGGTTTAAAAGTTATAAGCAAGGTTAAAGTTTTTGTGCACGCAGACGCAGACGCCAGGGGTATGACAATAGCTCTCCGGACATTCGTCCCGGCGAGCTAACAAAAATTTTGACCTATATTTTCCATTTAAATGTAACTATGTTTAGATTTTCATACATTCAGTTAAGTTGAATCTATTCTCTGAATCGGTATATCTATGCTCAGACTCGATGAGTTTGACCTACAGTTCCAGCAGTCGGGCTTTCAAACAATGAACTTGACCTACAGTTACAACGTTAATGTATGGTATCTTTGATCTGATCTTTATTTACATTGTCCACTTACAAGATACTTTAAAATACTGCATAATTCTAAAGAAGAATTATGTATTAATCCTGCTTGATGTACAACAGGATTGTGTCAGATATCATCCTTGACATATATTTCCTGGTACATTTTGTATATCGGTTTGCTTGCACTGACCTACTTTAAACATCAAAATAAATATATAGCAAACTTGCGCTATCTCTAGCAGTTTTGGGCTTGATTTTGAAGCATTAAAAGTATAGAAAATGTCACTTCATTTATTTTAAATGCAATGGTACAGATAAAGACATGATGTTATAAAACAACTGTTTATTAAATAAATTGTAGAAGATATAATACATGTATCTAACAACATGGTTAGTAATTGATACATTGACTGGGAATGACATATTATGAAATGAGGTTGATAAGAATAGTGCATACTTTTTTTTCAAATTTCAGTATATTCTGAACTTGGAAATTCTGATACATTTCCACCCTTATGTGATTATGCATATTCAGTTTTGAATGATGAATTAAAATTTCTTGTTGCGGACAAAAACCAGTGGTGTTTGATGATTGAAACACAATTACGTTTGTATATATACTAGTCAAAATTTCTAATTTACAATTTTATCAGTTACTTGAATATCACAATTGATAGAAATTAATTATTCAATATCTACCTTTATCAAAACAGTGAATTTTTTCAAGTGTAAATGAAAAGGTGATCATCCTGTGATGTGGATCTTCAAATTCTACAGCATTATAGCAAAAAGAATCATTCGCTTCCGGTTTGTAAGAAAACTGTGTCTCTTGACTGAAAAAGGCTACAATAGAAAAGTTCTGATGGTTATCGTATGATTCCTTTTTTTGAATTTTGAAATAACGGTGGTTGATAATGTTGCTTCGTCGTGATATGCTTACAAATTTCTTGATGCATTACGAGTCGATGGCACTTCCGGTATCATTGATATACCGTGTAAAAAAAATTGTGTTGAAACATTTCCTGCGAATTCGGTTTAATATTTTCTCCTGCACTGTGCCACTATTTATGAAAAGTAAGCCTAATAAAAGATCTTGGGTCCAGGGAAGCTCATTTTATGCACCACTCACAGGAATTATACGCACACAGCCATTTAACGTCAAATTCGTTTAGTTTTATTTGCTTATCATCACTTTTGTAACAAATGCATTCCATTTAATTTGTTTTTCTGACTTAACATGGTACGAACAATTCTTTAAGTGGTGTTTGATGGTAATTTACCAATAAAATAAGTGAAATTCTTAAAAATGTTCAAAATTAAAATTTAGTTACGGTCTGTTTCCATTCACACAAATTTAATTTTTCTTCATTTTAAAGAGTGAAATGTGGTATCTCAAATCCATTCATCATCAAAAAATAATATGAATTCCACAATAACAAAAATCCATACTCGTAGTATGGTAAGTTAGAAATTTTGACAAGTACACAATATAAAAATACCAAAACATGTTACATTTAACAAATATATACAATAAAACTGAGTGCTTAAATTGTCACAAATCTCTTGTATATGATTCTCTGGTAATACAAGTATTTGTGGGCATGGCCAAATTACATATTTGTTCATCGTTCTAGGTATATACCTTATCAATATACAACTTTTTGCATGAATGCAATGGCAAGGGTAAAACAAACTAACTCATCAATCACAACTACGTACTGTATTAGTAGAAATATTGGCTGGTACTCTCTTTAGCGCTGTGATAAACCATGTCTCGCTCTAACTGACACAATATTTTATTTAATACTAATATTTGTACATTGTCTATTGCAAATAATACCAACTTATGATTGTCATATACACAGAGAATATAGACATTATAAACAAGCTACTTCATTTTACATTAACTTTCTATGAGTGATCAACACTAGAGAATATCTCAACCTGCATTATTAAACATGAAAAAATCTCAAAAACTGTAATTGACTGTAAATTCATTTTAATTTAATGTTCTTTAAGATTTAATGTTCTTAATATTCCCAATGAGTCCATGAAAATAATGTATTCAGGATATAATTTTTTTCTTCTTAAATTTGTGTATTTCAAAAATATAAATTAAGCAAAAAAGCTCTCTGATGTGAAAATCAAAATGCTTTATAATATATACATGTACAAAATGTATGTGACAGACAAAATGATTATGAATGCCTATGTACTAAAGTGTGAAAGACAAAACATTTAATGTTTACTCCTAAATGTTTTTGGGGTTGGAGGGGGGGGGGTCGAGAAGGGCCTTATCATGCAAAGTCTTTTAGGTCAAAGGTCACTGTCAATGTCATACAAAAGGTATTATCAATAACATTAGTCTTGTCACAAGAAACATTCCTGTCAAATGTGAGATCCCTACCCCTTATAATAATACACTGTTATGACAAATGAGCATTTTCAAATGTAGGTCAACCTGGTCAAAGGACATCGATAAAAAAAATTGTGTAACAACTAAAATGTCTTGTCACAAGAATTACACATGCCAAATATGAGAGTCTTATGGTTCAGTAGATACAGCCAATGCTCATAATTATTTTTTCAAATGTAGGTCAAATATCTATGTCAAGGTCTTGTTAAAAGAAATACACATGCCAAATATGAGAGCCCTACCTCCTATGGTAAAGAAATAATGGCCAATGTTCAGGTTTTTTTATGTACAGATAGAGAGACAAATTACCACAGTGATTACTATCGGCATCAGCGATTCAGGTCCTACATTTGTACTTAATAACGTTACAAACGTTAATTAATGGCAATCTTGATTTACAAATTTCATGATACAACTTTTTACAATGCACAACATCTCTACATGTGAATACCAGTATTCAATGGTTAAAGTGATATGTTTTCATAATAACAATGTATAATGAACACATTTCTAGGAAATAATTAAAGTCAATAACAATAATATAATATCAAAATTATTTACATAGCGATAGGAATGGAAAACTGGTTAGTTTAACGTGAGTATTAATTAAACATACATGTAACCTGCTGAAGAGTGACCTTCACCTTTAAGGTGACTTTGGTCTTCAGTGAATTTTCATATTCAGTGTGACTGACATTTCTCTAAGTTTGATCAATTTTTGACATTATATACCGTTTGAAAATGTACTTATGCCCTTTATTATAAAGTATGACAGACAGACTGACTGACATTGGACAAAGTGATCCTAAATGTCACACGGCTTTGCAAGCAACATAAACTCACTATGAGGATTTTATCAGTGCTTCACTTTCTGACCCAGTCCTGAAGTCTTGCTGGTACTATTAGCTGTCAGATCACTCTGTTTCACTGTGTATTTTTGAGAGACAAAGTTCATATTGATGTAGTGGAGTTCATAACAACATGAACGTTTTTTCTTATCAGTTTTCGAGTCAAACTCTCCAAATGGATTCAGTCTGTAGTTAAACTGTCTGAAGTTTGCCTTCTCTAGTTCCTTTAAGATTCTGAACATTTTAAGGTAATCTCCTTGGGTAGAGTGAGTTTCAAGTCGAGGATTTTTCTTAAACTTAAAAAATTCTTTGGTGTGGATTTCAAATCCAATCTGTTTAACATTTTTAAGGGCATTCTCTTGTAAAATATTCAACAGCACTCTCCATTCATCAAACTCTACATCAAATTTGACATAATCTACCACAGTCTGAAAAAAAGAACGATGAACACATTGAAGACAGAATTTATAATTATGTTTGTGTACATGTAGTAAACTAAGAAAGTGGGTTATTTTTCAGTTTTACAAAGACTGAGACAAGGTTTAGACAAAGTAGAAAAACAAATCCATTCGAAGCACACATTCCAATGGTAATGGGTAACAATGTGATTAGCTTAAGATTAAGATTTTAACCTCCCTAGTTCTTAACCTACTTTGGTAGTTCTTAACCTACATTTACAAGAGTTATTGACCTTTCTTAGAGGATTGGTTTGCTGGAAGTTTCCCTGTCACCTTTACACATATTGATGTATATGTAAAACTAGCTGTGACTTTTAATGATCAAAGTTAATGTATTTCAGACCGTCGAAGTATTTATGGAGAACAATGTATTTTCTGGGTTTGTTTAGCATTACCTAGAGTGCTTACTTTTCATGGTATAATTGATACTTACATTATCATGCCCTTCATCATGGATGAATTTTGTTAATGTTTTCATCCTCCAACCTTTATAATGATTTGTTCCATTGATGTCTCCTATCCCAATCTTCTTGAATGCTATTAAGGCAGTTCTATTATGATCATGTAAGTCTTTTAGACTGAAAAAATTAAATTCAATAGATTATGAATAGTAATCTTTGGCCAGGTTGTAAGCAAATTTCAGTCTATAAAACGATGTCTATCTGTCTATTTGTCTGTCCACCTTCATAAACAAAATTCCATTTGACTTTTACAATAAGATTAGTGGCAAAAGAACTAAAAGAGACACCATACTGAATCTCAGTATGGAAATAGAGTATGGTGAAAAGATATGAATGCAATTACTGTCTTTAAACTTAAGGTTTGACCTTGACCCTAAAAAATGTAAATTTCTGTTGGACTTCTATAGTATATTGTTCCAACACTTTACAAATATCTCATTAAAACTTTGCATGGAGATAGCACTTGAGATTTGAACTTGATTTTGAAAATCAAATTTTGGATTATTCATGTATTATATTGTACCATATATACAACAAGTATGCAGTGCAATTCTCTGTTTGATGTTCCTTATTCCAAATTTGAATTTCTATTACATGTATGAGGATTCATGTACAAAATGTATTTGCAGAAAGATCATTGACAATAATTATTTCAAATGTCACATGACCTTGATCCCGCAAGCTTTCTTTTTGTTTTATAAGTACAAGTGAAAGAAGTCCAGCTATCATTATAAACTCCTTGATAGGAAGATGCAGTTCTTAACTATATATATGTATATGTACTTATTTTAGCAGGATTCATATTTTAGCAGAATTAGCCCTAAAACAAATATGCTAATTATCATTTAACTCTTATAGATTATAATGGGAAATAAATCATGTGCCCTAGATCCTGATTATGCCGATGCATCAACCAAAGTAAGCACACATAAAGCATGTATAGTATAAAAATGTAAGATTCTTTTTTCAAGTTAAGTTACATGATACAAGTTATTTCCCTCCTTATACTTGTATAAACTTCCATATTTCTAATATATGTAATTACCTTGGGTCAAATGAGAGCACCCTACATCCATAAATTTTGGATGCAGCATCATCAAAGTTCCAGCTTGTTCCTATGCTGAAATCGATACAAAGTACATACAGTGGTAATTATTATCATAAAAATAACATGCATGAATTATCGTTAACATATGTGAGCAATGATTAAAATTTTCATTATAAAGTCTCAGATAACCAAACATTTTTCAGGTAAGTGCCATGGTGTGTTTAGTTACATGTAATCATCTATAAATTTACACGTACCCAAAGGAGTAAACAATGCAAGGTTTGTGGAGACCAAAAGGAGGAGAGAAACACACATTCCATCCTCCGTCATTCATAGATCCTAGCCGCTGATCTTGTTTACAAATCACATCCTTCTGCTCTAAATATCTGAAAATAGATTTACACAAGTATAAGCTTTTACAAAAAGTTTGCCGTCAGTTAGCTGACTTTAAATGTTGTAAATTCTAGTAGGAAAAAATAGGGAAACACAATCTGTATAATGCATTGTTAACGTTACTCTTGTAAGACCTATCGCACATTTCTAGGCTTTCCCATTTTCATGTCTATTCCGATTCAATCGGCGAAAATTTCTGAGGATGTGCAATCAGATAACAACAGACACCTAATGGACAGCTACTGGAGATGTAACGAATGAGTACCCGACGGATATCAACAGACATGTAATGTACAAGAAAGGGACCCCTAATAGTCCGTTATCTCCAGAGGAAATTTTTTAGCATGTTCAAAACTTTCCAACGGACAGAACAGAGACCAACGGACATCGCCGGATGAGTAACAGATTCAACATACAACTTATGGATGAGTACCAGATGCAAACAGGTAGAAAATTTTGGTATCCATTGCTTATCTGTTCGCTTTATCCGGCTAGGTATGACAGAGGTATTATATACAGGGTTTTAATAACCTAGAGGAATATAAGCATTTTTCGCAATTGTTGACCAATCATATCACTAAGAGTTATTCTATCCGTGCAAGTACATGTAGGTCATGAATGTTTGCAGTATACCTGCAGTCATGACTGCGGTAATCAATTTTTGCAAATATCCAAAATGCAATTTTTAATTATCGGATATTCAAAATGTGTTTCATTAATTTTTTGGGAGTAATGTTCTTTTCAATTGTTTTTTCATTTATGGAATCATTGTAAAATTTTTGGGTTTGATCGAGGTATCAACACCAAAAATTGAGAGAAAACTGCATCATGCGCATAGCGCAAGATGCATAAATTTTCCCTAAATTTTTGGTGTTGATACCTTGATCAACTCAAAAAATATTAAATTGATTACTTATCATTTCATTTCATAGCTTTTCAACATTCATTTACAGGTTTGAAATTGTGTTGCTAGCAACGTTGCTTATAACATTGCTAAGTGCTGCAACGAATAGTGAGCTTAGGAATATAAGCCACTTGAACTGCCTCCCCGGCAGGCTAGCTTTATCAGGAATGCAGTCAAGTGCGCTTGACTTCAGACCCCTTCTTTGAGCTCCCCCGTCGCTTCACGTTACAATTTGGTGGCAGCGAAGTGGCTTTGGGGGTCCATGGCAGGCCCTCTGGGTGAGTCATTAGTGACTCGGTGGTCCTTGTGGCCAGGTTTCGGAGCAAAGTGCCCGAAGGTACTTCTGCTCAGTCAGTACAGACTGGTGGACTGATGTCCATGTTGGGTTGAAAGGATACCGCCAGCAGAAGCATCGCAGCTGTGACAGAGGAAAGCCCTGGATACCCCAAAGAGAACTCACGCACATGAGTAAACTTCCGGAATGAAGCTTCCTCGAGAAGGGGGGAGTGTAACGAATAGTGAGCTTAGGAATATAAGCCACTTGAACTGCCTCCCCGGCAGGCTAGCTTTATCAGGAATGCAGTTTGGGTTGATGCAGGATCAACAAAATTTCTCGGCCAATCAGAATCTTTGTTTCTTAACATAACAGTGGAAATTAAATGATATGTACATAACTAGATTGAATGTAGTGCATATTGTAACTAAATTCTTCTAGATTATTACAGGCAAAGCTTTACATGATGGCAACATTAATCATTGATCAAGCTCACTTGATAACCATCCATTTAAAGACTGACTACTTACTTGAAGAAGTTTTCTTCAGCCTCTTTAGGAGGCGTTGTATTCACTATTGTTATCTCCTTATTCAGATCTTGGATCACAATTTGAGGTGAGAGAGCAGTAGGTTTTGGTAAAACCTGTAATAAGATTTAGTTTGTTTAGGGAATGATAATAATTGGATGCAACACTTGAATTATTGCTTTACTACTAATATTTCCAATGCAATATTAATCCTAATCAAGACTTCCTTGACTAAACTGATTCTTTTTCAGTTTGATGGCAAGACATTTGTTCTAGATTTGCAGATAGAAAAATATATAAAAGACTTTGTCACTACCACTTACCCTATGTGAGATGAAATATTTCTCATCCGGCATAATATTTATTCCCTGGAATTTTTACTATACAATATTTTTTCCTAGGAACTTTAAATATACATGTATATCAAAAATTTTGAGAGGAAATTATAATATATCTTCCATAATCATAATAAAAGCGCTCTTATATTGCCTGTAGAAAAAGTACATCTACCAGCTGGATACGAATAACCACTATATCTGTATAGTATATCTGTATAGCACAGTATCCAATTTTGGTTTTTATGCAATGCATGCAGATAGGACTAGGAGCGCCAAATTATTGCTGGTGGTGCTCCTGTAGAGCTGTTCTGAGGGCCTATATTCTTAGACTGTTACATTTCAGTTGTGCAGCATTGGCAGTACTGGTGGAGAAGTAATTATCGCCGCTTTTTAAAGCATTTTTGCTCTTATTCCTTTAATTTTCAAGACTTGCACATGGAATTTGGACAGCACAAATTAAAACCCTTATATTGCTTATACTTCCATAAATTTTCAATAAATTCTGATGACTGGTACTGGTTTTATAAGCATTTAAAATGTGCTACTTTTATTAAAGCTACTTTCTTCACTATACAAAACGTTCTATATTCCATATAAAAAAACCAAGGGAGGACACATTCTCGACAGGGTTTTTTTATACGGAATATACGATGTTTTGTATAGTGAAGAGGGAGGGTTGGACATTACGATGATACCTACCCCCTGTGCTTTTAAGCACTCTTTAAACAGGTTGGAGAAGCAATTATCGCCACATGGGATTGCATGTTCTCGTCTAGTAACATCCACAATATTCCAACTAAATTTGTACCATCAGATTCCTCTATTCTTTTTCTAATAGTTGCAATTATTTTTATTGCAACTCGAAGTTTCTCCAATGACTGAGAGAGAAGACAGCAAGGTGCACCACCATTGCCCCTGAGGAGCTCGGGGGAAGACAATATATTTTCATGAAATTTAGCTGCTAAAAGCTCAGACATCGCATGGATTCATTTGAAATTTCATATGCAGTTTGATAAATATAAGAAGTATTAGTGCTGAAAAAATCAAGTCTCTGTCATTAAAATAACCGAAGATAATTGGCAAAAGGCGATAATTACTTCCCAACCAGTAAACATGGTAAAGTAAAAAGTTGAAAAATGTTAATGTTAGAAATTTATTAGCATTACCTTTCTTGTTGGTTTTATATTCAACCATCCCTTGTCTCTATAAGACACTTGCCACTTTACTTTTCTTATTCTCTCTTTTTCATCGTAATCCCCGTCGTCGTACAAATCAATTTCATAAATGGATTTTTCTTTTTTCTGCGATGAGTGTACAAGGATGTATGATACAAAAATAACGATTGTCACTAGGCACACAATACATTTTTGCTTAGTATTAATCTTCATTTTGTGATAATCGATATCTAATCATGTCAGCTGACATTTTTATTTAAATGTAAGGCGGCAACAAAAAAGTGAAAAATCACTCGAATTTCGAAGGAAATCAAACCGCAAAGCCTAGTATCAAAACCAAACAGATATTCAAAATACGGACTCGGAGCGCGAAAGAGTCTCTGATTATTTTATTAGATTTTTTGCTTGACAAAAGTAAACCAAACATTGGCAACTTCTCAACTATCATTCAATCTAAATCTGAATAATCTTTCTTCATGATAAACAAGTGATTCAATCATCATGATTTCGGTTGATGATATATTGAAACACCACTCCAGTTTCGTGTCTACTGGACAGGACGGTCATCCAATATCCTATACATCCAAAACTTGATATTTTTTCACAGATTTCTTGAGGTTTTTTCATTGTAAAATTTTCATACAATTATTTGAAAAATGCAATATCTTACCGTGACATATTCCGTAAATTAAATAGGTGCAGTTAAAATCGTTCCCCATGACTTGATTTTTGTTAAGTGTAAGAAAAATGTTTCTTGGCCTTTGACATCATATATATTTTTCTTATTGCTATTTCGGAAACTTGCCATTTCATCCAAAAATATCATCGAAATTAAAGGAGGTTAACATCTTAGCACCATCAATTCAAAGCTATTTTGAACATATATGTTTTATTTGGATAATTAAGCTACTAAATCGACCCTACAGGAAATTTGGAGTCGCGCACTCTCGGTAAAGTAAATGCACAATTTAAATTCTACAAATAAAACGAAAGGGCGCTAGTGAGATGAATTTTGGCGGCTTATGAAGGAAGCATCACTGATGAGGATCCGAAACAGGTGTCTGGTGCATGAAATATTGGTTTGAAATTTTCTTCAAGAAGGTATAGAGTTGGAACCCTTCCGTATTATATTCATCATTATTCCTATAATAGTACCAAAATACAGGTCCTACCCTTTCCAAACGTAAAATCGTTGTCAAAAGTTTCTTCGAGGTCGTAAAAATAAGAGACAAAGTTGTTTGAAAATTCATTGAGACAGAGGCGAGTGATTAGAAAGTTTTTGAGTCAAAGTAGTTTATTGAGTATATAATAACCAATACAGATCGTCTGAATGCAAAAACCAATAAAGAAGGATACTAAACTCCAATACCTTCCATGTATGTAAACATACTCTTATCTTCTTTGAAATCATGAAAAAAATGTAACCACGAATTGCGAAAATTTGTAATCTCGAAAATATTTTACCATAGTATCGCGAAACTTGACACTCGCAAAATCTTGTCATGCGAAGTACTTAGAGATAGAGTATGTTAACTAACAAAATTACTGCTTTATTAAACATCGATTATCACAATTAATTTTGGAGAAAGCCCCCGCCCCCTTTATTTTATATGATAGTTTTTTTTCCTTTCTTAACATCCCTTCCGATTTGAAGAACATACTCTTTCATGCCATTGTCTCCTGTACATGACCGTCTACTCAAGGTCATGGAAGTCGCCCATTCAAGTCTAAGATGTCATAGTTATCCACAAGTCTCTGTGCAAATGTCGATTTATCCATGAATTCATGAGAATATTGAACTTTTCTGGGTTGCGCCAAGAACTGTTTCTTTTAAAAAAAGTTTATCAGATCATTTGTCACGCAGTAAAAGGATTTGGGGACAAGACTAATATGTGAAGATTCACGTAAAACAATTACAGCAATATAACTTTCGTATAGCCTGAATTCCAAAGTGTGTTGATTTTCTTATCTCGAGGACATAATTGTGTAGATGAATGAATTGTTATGTGATTCATTCACAGGAGAAAGGACAAAATGTTATTTATAGTACTTCTTGTTTGTCTTCCATTGCTCCATAACTGTCATGGTAAGACAAACCTAGCTTCTTCAAACTTATCAAAATGTCCTAATTTTCAAGAAAAGCTTACAAGAACTAAAATTTTATGCAAAAATAACTGTTTAAGACGCGAACGAAATCATTTCTGGTTCATTCGTCTTACTTTAAATCTCTCAGAAAGTTACGAAAAGACAAAACATTCCCCTATTTCGGCTACCTTTTTCGGCTACCTTTTTTCGATCCGCAGTTCAAAAATAATTGATTCTATATTTTTTCTCTCACTTTGAATTAAACTGTTTCTAAAGATTTCCAAGTCCTCTTGCTCGTAAAATGCAAAGTGCATTCGTACTTTAGTCAGAAATCGTGACATAAGGTTACCTCATCTTGATTTCTAGACCAGAATGATAAGATTCTACATGTATGGTATTCCAATTTTTATTGTTTACAAATATTTGCAACACGAAAATATTTTGGCTTGGACTTAATGTACTGGATAAACAAAATGTAAGTCTAGAAATCAAAGCAACGCCAATTATAGAGAAGTAACATGCACATAGTAGTACGGTAAACACTCAATAGCGTAATGGAATATGAAAGTTCATAAGATGAGATCAAGAGAAAGGTGTCCTTAACAAGATCGCCAAAATAAAACTATCCTAATTGTCTAGGGATCCAGAGAACAAAGAAAACGTTTGATATAGGGTTGATGTGGTTCAAAATCTTCGATGAAGATTCATTTGTCCGAAATATAAATACATATCTGATGCACCGAATTTGATACTATTTGTCTCTGGCAGTACGTAGAGCTTGAACATTTCCCTTTCTTACATGCTTTGAACAGTTTTGAATATTTCCTCTTGTATTTTCATTTTTTCATAAATGTCCTTTAAAGTATTAGAAGTGTTTCCTAGTAAAGAACATATAAAAACGATGGCTCAGAGGGGAATCCACGTGTTGATATAGAATAGTACCATAGACTGGTTGAGCATTATTACCATCTTTTTCCAGGAGCTCATATGGAGCTTATACGGCGGAACATGACATTCCATGACGCAGGAAATTACTGCGTCTCACTGAGAGCTCGTTTAGTGTCCATACATTCTAATGCTGAAAATCAACAAGTGTACGCTCTCTGCAAGAACGGTATAGTTTTATATTACAGTTTTTAAATAGATTTCATGTAATTTTTGTGCGAATAGCACATAGCGATTGCCTGATTTCTTCACTCAGGGGGGCCCCGTCTGCTGAGTATGTATAAATGATGTTACTCTGTTGACATGAACATTGGGACTGTTTCAGCGTCATGATCGGTATAAAGTCTTATCATTGTCTGAATCTATGAATCGAGCTGTCGTGTTATGTACATATACATGCATGGCCTAATGAAAAATTGCATCTACAGGTATATGTACCTAGATGAAGACAAACTGTGTGTTGGAAACCCTTTACCCGTTTTAGTGGACACTATATAAATGAAACGAAGCTACCGATAAAGTTGAATCATTGAAACGTAAAACTAACTGTAAGTAGGCTTATTGTGCCCTGCTTCACAAAATAAAATCTGCATACGGAAAAATTAGGAACTTCCATCATGAAATATGATATTAATAATTATGAAAAATAAAAGATCAAAACATTCCCGTTTAGGATGTATCATGTTTTTATATATACTAAAAAGGAAGTGAATTTCCCTTCAAATTCTTAGCATACACCTAACATTGAACCTGAAAGGTTAAAGAGAAAGTGGAGATCAAATTAGAAAATAAGATTCTTCTTCTTTCCTTGTATATGGTATCATCACTCGATAGTCATATTGAATTGTTGTATTTTCAAGGGTGTGTGTTTAGATTTAATGTAAAAAATGATTTTTCTGATGTTATTTAATTTTCATGTTCAATGTCAGACATCATCTTTCAATTCATTACGACAACATTATGGATTTGCATTTTAGTTCTGTCTTTATACGTCCATAAACTGGCATACGAAGGTGTTCAGGAACAAATATAACTTTGAAAACACAATATTTTGTCATACATTATAAGTGATACATATTCTGGCTATTCGCACTCAGTACCTTCAGTGCTTTGATTTTTCAGAATAAGATTTTAAATGCGTTTCGATATATTAATATTTTCTTGATCTCGTCACAAATTATTTCTCAAAATCCTCCATCAAAGTTTTCCTTTACAATGCAATAGAATAATTATATAAATATCTAAACTGTTTGTTTTCAGCTGGACAGAATTGTTGGATAGGTCTGGAGAGGAGAGGGTCATCTTTCGTATGGGTGGACGGCACACCTGTCATATACAGCCATTTTATGAATGGTAATCATTTATAACAGAACTATCTTTTTAAGCAAATACCTGTTTACAGAATATCCTAAAGGGCTAAAGTTGCCGGGTATAACTGCAAACAATATCACAATGTATGAAATTTCGATTATTTGATAAAATTCGTATCAGTTAATACTAGTAGTTTATTTTTTTTATAGATGTAAGTGTAATAATGCTAATTTCAACATTCTGTGGCATTATATTTACAGGTGAGCCAGATAATTGGCATGGAATGGAGTCGTGTGGGATGATGAAAATAGACAATAAATACCATGGTTCATGGTCCGACCAGGCCTGCGAGGAACCTTATGATAAGACCTATTTTGTCTGCAAATACCCCTCCAGCAGTACCACCATTTCCACCACCACCACAAAGAGCGTCACAACAACGGCAAAATCGAGTAGATATATATCGCTTTTATGTAAAAAAATGCATTTCTATATTCGCTGTCGTTGTACTTGGTTTTTTTTATTTACACCGCCCTTTTGTCAAATGATTGATTACCGTTGAAAATATTTGGAATGCCGGTGATGTTATCGTTTACTGTTGTTTTTTTTTTTCCAAAGATTGTTGTTGTTACTGATAGTTTCCTTCTTGTTGTTGTTGTTGTTGTTGTTGTTAGAGAATTTCTTTTAAGATTTGTTATTTCTCGTTTTATCGCAGACTTTGTTAAATTTAAGTTGATCAAATATTAACATAAACGCTCCCCATTGTGCCTTTCAGATACTGCGTTTGCAGTATTATTCATAAATTCAAGGAAAATCGTCTTTACTGAATGGCTGCATGAATAAAGTGGTGATACTAGGATAAATGAAAATACTAACTTTGAAAACGCATAATCAAAAGTGATTTCTTTCATCCATAAGAGGGTGAAAATGTGAGCATTCTTCTAATTTCTTTTAATTGAAAAAATAAGAAAACGGACAAAAGCAGCCGTTTTCCGATCAAGACTTTGGACGTATAGATAGGATCATTCAAAATTATTACGTCATTAATTTCTTCAAAAAACAATTCGTTAATAAGGACCATTCATGTTATGTTTGCATAGTGACTCTTTTATGATTTGAGGAAAATTTTTAAACCAAAAATGACTTACACCCTTTAAGTCAGAACAGCAAAAGTTTTAAATGTTTTTTTTTTCAGATCATCATTTAATGTTAGTTCAACAAAAGATGACCTTTCACAACGCTGAGAAGTATTGTGTCAGCATGGGAGGCCATATTACGTCCATTCACAGTGCTGATGAACAAGAACAAGTCTACGATCTCTGTAGAAAGGGTAAGGTTTTACTGATGGGTACTTTTTCGACGTTTATGTTTAAGAACATTTCAAAGTGCATGTACATCTTGGATATTTGGATAAAATAAAGGGGTTAATATTATACATACTCGTACAAGTTCCTATCAAATTGTTTAAGTCTAAGTTGTTTTTCCCCTTTTTAAATAACTGATATTAAGACATTCCCTTTTTGAGTTTTCAGTGAATCAGAATTGCTGGATTGGTTTTGAGAACAAGCCCTCGACTGGATTCATGTGGACTGATTCGTCACCCGTGACATACATTCACTTCCAGCCAGGTTTACTACTTTCATCTAATTAGTGACATAAAATAGAAATATGCCACAGAGAAACAATCGTTATTATGCATTGCACATTATCAGGTAAAATTCCAAAGAAAAGAACATAAAAAAATACTCTTTGCAAAAGTTCGTCTGAGGAGCGAAATTTTGTTATACTATTTGTGATTAAAAATTGACAGATTTGGACATTGTATACTGTCAGTAGTGAGTGTATCTTCTATTTTTCTTAACCACTTTGCAGGCGAGCCTGATAACTGGAATGGTGTAGAATCCTGTGTTATAATGAAGGTGAACAATCAATACAACGGTACATGGTCAGATCAAGACTGTGACGCCGACTATGACAGATCTTATTTCGTCTGTAAGATTCCCAATGGCGCAGTGGCCCCACAAACCACCACTCCTGTTATACACACTACAACTCACGACTCTGGGGTATCAATCTTGACCACACTCCCACACAATGTGCCCAGTGAGTAAAACGGTCAAAGCATACATGAGAAAATCTAAGTACGGTAGTTTTCACATGATATTCTTTATTAATTTCCAAACTCAACCATTTACAATTAGGTATTTTAATTGTGTTTTATATTTTGATATCGTCTTTGATGTATGGCCCTCCTTGTCCCTTTGATGTCCCTTTGTTGTTTTTCTCCTCTCTGTGTCTGAAGTCGCATTTGGGTGGAGTTGTTGTTTTTTTATCTTTTTTATCTTTACTTTGCTTATCTTTATTTTTAATTGGTGTGAGTACTGCAACCAAGTTCTCTTTGAGACTCTTCTTTCATCTATATTCTTTTCATTTGATAAAGTACTATTCTTTTCTAGGATATATTTGACTCACTATGTAGCGTGACAATATTTTTAGCGTAGCGTGAAAATATTTTTTAGAGAATCTAATATCTTTTTAAGATGACCACAAGCTTCAAATATCAGGAAACAATTTTGTATTCGGTGGTAAGAGGATATTTCTATCCGGTATCAACAAGGCATGGGAAGCTTATGCATACGACTTTGGTCAGGCTCAGTATCAATATCGTAGACGAGCTTATCAGAAAGTATTTCAGGAGATAGAACAAGCTGGGGGAAATTCTGTTCGTGAGTACTCTTATAGATAAAAGCTTTCAGCAAAATTCATTATTCAGAAGTCAAAAATTGTGCAACTTAGAATCTGTCTATCCTTTGTTACAAAAGACGATAGGGAACTGGCAAGTCGAAGAAACTAATGTGCCACTTTAAATGTTTACAATTTCTTTGGAATCTAAACAACGGAGTTAAAATTCAGATGGTACAATTTCTTCCAGTAACAAATCTCCAAGACTTGTGTCGCAAGAAATAGTAAATTCTAAGCTTGCACCTTAACGGCTTTTCAGGAATATGGATTCACATGGAAGGAGAGACATCGCCACAGTTTGACTCATCTGGTCATGTGACGTCAACTGATGAGAAGGGGACCTTAATCAGTGACCTGCGGACCATGATACACGATGCACAGCAGCACAATCTTTTTGTGTTCCCTTGCTTGTGGAACGCTGCTGTAAAACAAAACTTTCACCAGCGGCTTGATGGGTTGATAAAAGACACAAGCAAGTTACAATCCTACATCGACCACGCCCTTATTCCGATGGTAAAGGCTCTGAAGAACGAGACAGCCCTAGGGGGTTGGGACATTATGAACGAGCCTGGAGGAGAAATGATTCAGAATGTTTTCAGTAGTGATCCGTGTCAGGATACTAGATTCCTCGACAACTCAGGGGCAGGTTGGGCGGGACATCTTTACAAAGCTGCAGAGTTCCAAAGGTCAATACTTATCTCATAATGCGAACAAAATATGGTACCAATACTAGTATTTTAATTTGGAAGAACTTGGTTTATGATGCTAGCATACGAAATAGATGTAATATCCACCTTTGCAGAAACTACTAGTAGTACAGAACAAGACCAAGTTGCGAACAAGAGCAGCATATAGGTTTTATGTCAAGTATCTAAGTACTTCTTTCACTTGTTCCAGATTTGTAAACTGGCAAGCTGACGCCATTAAGCGTACAGATCCAGACGCCCTGGTCACATTAGGGGTATGGAGTGGACGACCTAATATGGACAAGTTTGGATGGAGGAATATCTACAAAGACTCGTGCCTAAAACATGTTGGCGGTAGGCCAATGGTAAGAAACTTCATCTTTATACACGGAAATGTGACAACTATAGTGTTTTTATTAATTTTTTTTTCGTTATGAGGGAGTGCAGTTTTTATAAGAGAATCATTATATTGAAAATATCTGTACAGTTTTTCCAGTGAGGTAACATTCAGAGAAGATGGAAGGCTGAAGCAATGTTTCTTCAACGCATTCGTAAATTTCTGTTATCAAAATTTCTTGAAATTTCTAAAACGTAGGTCCTTTAGCAACATATCCCACCCACCCTGCTACGTCTTTCGGTACATTTATGGACATAATAACTTCCACACTCTTTGGCCATATAACATTCTTTAGATTGAGGATCATTGACGAGGGTTAAATACCCGTAACGTGCATGTCTGGTCCATGCTGCAAATTTATCTGTTTTTACATGTAAATGATGCTATTGAATTTGAAAACGTTTAACATTTTGAACAGTTACTACTTGGTAGAGGAGAAAATGCTGCAATACCATTGGTTAACATGCAATGTTATATTTTGTCGTAGATTTTTGCTGTAGATAATTTATTTACTTTTGACAGAGCTAATTGCTTCAGCATGTAATGAATCTTGTTTTATCATCTTGTCATCCAGGGTACGCTTTCTTTCTACCAAATTCACAGTTACTCGTGGCAGGGCAAATTCTCATCGGACTCTCCATTCCTGGTAAAAGAGAATTTCACTTTTAAGAACATTTCTAAATGAATTTAAGACGTGGAACTAACATTATTGTGAATAATACGTAGGTTCCAATACCTCTTCTTATGAGAAGATTATCATTTTCTCAATACCATCTTTCTCAGCATGAATTTTCCGAGCTTGGTCTCGACAAGCCTGTTGTGATTGGTGAATTTAGAGAGAGGGAGGGGGGCTGGTATGACCATCAATCAGCTGTATGACCACACCTATCTCCATGGTTATGCTGGGGCCTGGGGATGGTCAGAGAAAGATGGCAATATGCAGAACCTAATGCAGGGCATGGAACACATCAAGAACTACAATGACCAAACCAAGGGAGGGGTCATTCGTGTTGCACTATAGTCAGTGTGGTTCGGACTGTAAATTTGTATCATTGTGACTATGATCATCATATGTACATAATGGTATACATATGTTTTCAAGAATAAATTAAATCTGTGATAAAATACTTCCCATTTTTTCGTTTCATGTAATATTTACGATGTATCAGTAAAGTGTTAATCAATCTCTATCTAGGACGACAGGACTCCCTCCAGCCCTGATCACTTTTTGTAGTTTGTCCTTTTTTAATTATAGATTTGATCTACTTTACATCTAGACACCATCTTATATTAAATTTTGTCATATCAACTTAAATTGAGAAGGAGTAACAATAACTAAACATGCATTAGGAATCGCACATTTAGTACCCATAGGGATCCCTACAACCTATAGAGATTTTCACCAAATCTAACATACATTTTTTCCGAGAGGAAGGACAAGGCATTGCATAGGTCACCACATGTGAATGATTTGAATAATTTATAATTTCCTGCAGAAAAGAAATTCTTTGATTCAGATGTTAAAATATTGTGTATGTACTAATTCTAACGGAGTTCATGTTTTAGCTTATTAATTAGCTATGTTGAGATCGCACTAATTCAAGACCATGTCGAATCATTATTCTTTTACATGTACATGTATACACTATATTTGAAGACAGATCCACTGCTCTAATTCATCCTTGCCTTAATGTTTTCGCTAACATGTCGTTGCGCTAAAATAAGAACACGCACAGTATTCGTTTTTTCCTATCAATCGAAATCATTTATTGAGTATATAAATCAATCAATAATTTGTCGTGAGGAAAAATGGAATCAGAGAAATCATATGAAGAAATCGTATTGCCTTTTTCTGTCAATCATATCTTTGTTTTTTGACAAAAATTGAATTACAGTTTCATAGTATCTTGCAACGTGTTCTTTTACCGCCGTAAGTTTTGACGTCAGATTCTTGACAAAATTGTTGTGGAGCGTTGCTAGAGTTAGAAATGTATCAAAATTTGTAGACTCATGAAGCTACTACATACCAACCAACTACCTGATTACCAACCACTTGCCTACCAACTGTGTCGGTGGTTGCCTTTAAAAGTGACAAGAAAGTGGAACTTCTGTCCTTGAGTCGATCTAATCATTAGAAAGGAGGGGATCTCCAACATATCAGGTGCAGCATCCACAGCAAAATCCCAAAACACCCAATACAAGACACAAAATAGACACGCACAGAAAAGGTACAAGGAACACCAAATCACATAAAAACATCAAACACAAATAATTACACATAAACCAACGAGACAATGGTCAATCGGTGCCGACTTAGCACAGCCATCTGCCACGCCAGTAGCATATGGTGTGGTTATCCGGATTACGTGCGCACAACCCTACCACTTTTCCGATTACCCAGAGGTCTCGAAGAACGTACACTAGTGGTGTAAAATGACCTCCTCACTGTAAGAGTACCACACAAACAGCCAGCATGACAAAGGAGCTAAAGAAACACACATGGATATGTAAATGGATATAAAACAGAAGGCATACGAAATACAGTCTGTGCTTTGCCGACTGTAGCAAGCTCATGCATGTTATCACCCGAGGAGTCTAACTGAGATTCAGAGAGGACAGGTCGTCGGGACCCTGTCTTCTCTAAAGAGGTTTGGACAGGGCCCGTAATGGAGTCCTGTCATCACAATCAGTCAGAGTGCAATTCTTAAGAATGCGCTGGTACAAAGATGTACATTGGTCAAATACCAAGCCAAGTGTCCGTCTGGTGACAGAAGGGTTATATCAACGGTATAAAAGTTAATAATTCTAACAAAATGTCGATAGCAATTCTGTCTACCTTTGATCCCTCTAATATTGTCACCATAAAATCCAGGTTGCGAAATACCAAAGTAATATACTCTGTTGTTTGTATGGATCCTAAATTCAAAAGAAGTTGACATTAATTTTTGTAAAATTTCCAGAAAGTCTTTACTAGCTTATGAAAGCGAAAGAAGTTTCTACGTAATTTCTAAATTTCAATTTTGAAAGTCCAAAACATCAGTACATGCTCTAGCATACTAGATGAGCTGTGAAATGTAGATACCTTATGATGGTAATCTAGGAACATCGCCGTCAAGCCAGGGAAAATTTACTTTGTTGAATCCAAAATCATCTCTTTTGTCATACACACTCGTATGAATCCCCCAATTAGATATCAACTTTAGTTTTGGAATTTTCATCCACGAATACTTATATCAAAAACAATGAGAGTGTCCCTTACAGTTTTAACAAATGTAACTGTGAACTTTCCTCTTTCAACATCTCTATTTCTAAATTGGATCTCCCTACACTACATTGCATACCAAAACTACACAAGTATCCTAACAAACATTGCCAATTCCAGCTATGGTCCATTACTATTTAACTTATAGAATCTAGAAATTTCCAAGCCAATACGATTTCTCAATATGTACACCACACTTCCTCAGGACAAAATTAATGATCGATTGTCTAAACTCATAAAATTGTGTTTTGATCGAGAGGGGAAAACTTATATTTGTACATCTCAATCAAACGGTTTCTTTTCTGCTACAGACTACAAATCATACAAAACTTTGACATGTAGTGGCCCACTACATGTCAAAGTTTTGTATGATTTGTAGTCTGTAGCAGAAAAGAAACCGTTTGATTGAGATGTACAAATATAAGTTTTCCCCTCTCGATCAAAACACAATTTTATGAGTTTAGACAATCGATCATTAATTTTGTCCTGAGGAAGTGTGGTGTACATATTGAGAAATCGTATTGGCTTGGAAATTTCTAGATTCTATAAGTTAAATAGTAATGGACCATAGCTGGAATTGGCAATGTTTGTTAGGATACTTGTGTAGTTTTGGTATGCAATGTAGTGTAGGGAGATCCAATTTAGAAATAGAGATGTTGAAAGAGGAAAGTTCACAGTTACATTTGTTAAAACTGTAAGGGACACTCTCATTGTTTTTGATATAAGTATTCGTGGATGAAAATTCCAAAACTAAAGTTGATATCTAATTGGGGGATTCATACGAGTGTGTATGACAAAAGAGATGATTTTGGATTCAACAAAGTAAATTTTCCCTGGCTTGACGGCGATGTTCCTAGATTACCATCATAAGGTATCTACATTTCACAGCTCATCTAGTATGCTAGAGCATGTACTGATGTTTTGTACTTTCAAAATTGAAATTTAGAAATTACGAAGAAACTTCTTTCGCTTTCATAAGCTAGTAAAGACTTTCTGGAAATTTTACAAAAATTAATGTCAACTTCTTTTGAATTTAGGATCCATACAAACAACAGAGTATATTACTTTGGTATTTCGCAACCTGGATTTTATGGTGACAATATTAGAGGGATCAAAGGTAGACAGAATTGCTATCGACATTTTGTTAGAATTATTAACTTTATACCGTTGATATAACCCTTCTGTCACCAGACGGACACTTGGCTTGGTATTGACCAATGTACATCTTTGTACCAGCGCATTCTTAAGAATTGCACTCTGACTGATTGTGATGACAGGACTCCATTACGGGCCCTGTCCAAACCTCTTTAGAGAAGACAGGGTCCCGACGACCTGTCCTCTCTGAATCTCAGTTAGACTCCTCGGGTGATAACATGCATGAGCTTGCTACAGTCGGCAAAGCACAGACTGTATTTCGTATGCCTTCTGTTTTATATCCATTTACATATCCATGTGTGTTTCTTTAGCTCCTTTGTCATGCTGGCTGTTTGTGTGGTACTCTTACAGTGAGGAGGTCATTTTACACCACTAGTGTACGTTCTTCGAGACCTCTGGGTAATCGGAAAAGTGGTAGGGTTGTGCGCACGTAATCCGGATAACCACACCATATGCTACTGGCGTGGCAGATGGCTGTGCTAAGTCGGCACCGATTGACCATTGTCTCGTTGGTTTATGTGTAATTATTTGTGTTTGATGTTTTTATGTGATTTGGTGTTCCTTGTACCTTTTCTGTGCGTGTCTATTTTGTGTCTTGTATTGGGTGTTTTGGGATTTTGCTGTGGATGCTGCACCTGATATGTTGGAGATCCCCTCCTTTCTAATGATTAGATCGACTCAAGGACAGAAGTTCCACTTTCTTGTCACTTTTAAAGGCAACCACCGACACAGTTGGTAGGCAAGTGGTTGGTAATCAGGTAGTTGGTTGGTATGTAGTAGCTTCATGAGTCTATAAATTTTGATACATTTCTAACTCTAGCAACGCTCCACAACAATTTTGTCAAGAATCTGACGTCAAAACTTACGGCGGTAAAAGAACACGTTGCAAGATACTATGAAACTGTAATTCAATTTTTGTCAAAAAACAAAGATATGATTGACAGAAAAAGGCAATACGATTTCTTCATATGATTTCTCTGATTCCATTTTTCCTCACGACAAATTATTGATTGATTTATATACTCAATAAATGATTTCGATTGATAGGAAAAAACGAATACTGTGCGTGTTCTTATTTTAGCGCAACGACATGTTAGCGAAAACATTAAGGCAAGGATGAATTAGAGCAGTGGATCTGTCTTCAAATATAGTGTATACATGTACATGTAAAAGAATAATGATTCGACATGGTCTTGAATTAGTGCGATCTCAACATAGCTAATTAATAAGCTAAAACATGAACTCCGTTAGAATTAGTACATACACAATATTTTAACATCTGAATCAAAGAATTTCTTTTCTGCAGGAAATTATAAATTATACAAATTATTCACATGTGGTGACCTATGCAATGCCTTGTCCTTCCTCTCGGAAAAAATGTATGTTAGATTTGGTGAAAATCTCTATAGGTTGTAGGGATCCCTAAGGGTACTAAATGTGCGATTCCTAATGCATGTTTAGTTATTGTTACTCCTTCTCAATTTAAGTTGATATGACAAAATTTAATATAAGATGGTGTCTAGATGTAAAGTAGATCAAATCTATAATTAAAAAAGGACAAACTACAAAAAGTGATCAGGGCTGGAGGGAGTCCTGTCGTCCTAGATAGAGATTGATCAACACTTTACTGATACATCGTAAATATTACATGAAACGAAAAAATGGGAAGTATTTTATCACAGATTTAATTTATTCTTGAAAACATATGTATACCATTATGTACATATGATGATCATAGTCACAATGATACAAATTTACAGTCCGAACCACACTGACTATAGTGCAACACGAATGACCCCTCCCTTGGTTTGGTCATTGTAGTTCTTGATGTGTTCCATGCCCTGCATTAGGTTCTGCATATTGCCATCTTTCTCTGACCATCCCCATGCCCCAGCATAACCATGGAGATAGGTGTAGTCATACAGCTGATTGATGGTCATACCAGCCCCCTCCCTCTCTCTAAATTCACCAATCACAACAGGCTTGTCGAGACCAAGCTCGGAAAATTCATGCTGAGAAAGATGGTATTGAGAAAATGATAATCTTCTCATAAGAAGAGGTATTGGAACCTACGTATTATTCACAATAATGTTAGTTCCACGTCTTAAATTCATTTAGAAATGTTCTTAAAAGTGAAATTCTCTTTTACCAGGAATGGAGAGTCCGATGAGAATTTGCCCTGCCACGAGTAACTGTGAATTTGGTAGAAAGAAAGCGTACCCTGGATGACAAGATGATAAAACAAGATTCATTACATGCTGAAGCAATTAGCTCTGTCAAAAGTAAATAAATTATCTACAGCAAAAATCTACGACAAAATATAACATTGCATGTTAACCAATGGTATTGCAGCATTTTCTCCTCTACCAAGTAGTAACTGTTCAAAATGTTAAACGTTTTCAAATTCAATAGCATCATTTACATGTAAAAACAGATAAATTTGCAGCATGGACCAGACATGCACGTTACGGGTATTTAACCCTCGTCAATGATCCTCAATCTAAAGAATGTTATATGGCCAAAGAGTGTGGAAGTTATTATGTCCATAAATGTACCGAAAGACGTAGCAGGGTGGGTGGGATATGTTGCTAAAGGACCTACGTTTTAGAAATTTCAAGAAATTTTGATAACAGAAATTTACGAATGCGTTGAAGAAACATTGCTTCAGCCTTCCATCTTCTCTGAATGTTACCTCACTGGAAAAACTGTACAGATATTTTCAATATAATGATTCTCTTATAAAAACTGCACTCCCTCATAACGAAAAAAAAATTAATAAAAACACTATATAGTTGTCACATTTCCGTGTATAAAGATGAAGTTTCTTACCATTGGCCTACCGCCAACATGTTTTAGGCACGAGTCTTTGTAGATATTCCTCCATCCAAACTTGTCCATATTAGGTCGTCCACTCCATACCCCTAATGTGACCAGGGCGTCTGGATCTGTACGCTTAATGGCGTCAGCTTGCCAGTTTACAAATCTGGAACAAGTGAAAGAAGTACTTAGATACTTGACATAAAACCTATATGCTGCTCTTGTTCGCAACTTGGTCTTGTTCTGTACTACTAGTAGTTTCTGCAAAGGTGGATATTACATCTATTTCGTATGCTAGCATCATAAACCAAGTTCTTCCAAATTAAAATACTAGTATTGGTACCATATTTTGTTCGCATTATGAGATAAGTATTGACCTTTGGAACTCTGCAGCTTTGTAAAGATGTCCCGCCCAACCTGCCCCTGAGTTGTCGAGGAATCTAGTATCCTGACACGGATCACTACTGAAAACATTCTGAATCATTTCTCCTCCAGGCTCGTTCATAATGTCCCAACCCCCTAGGGCTGTCTCGTTCTTCAGAGCCTTTACCATCGGAATAAGGGCGTGGTCGATGTAGGATTGTAACTTGCTTGTGTCTTTTATCAACCCATCAAGCCGCTGGTGAAAGTTTTGTTTTACAGCAGCGTTCCACAAGCAAGGGAACACAAAAAGATTGTGCTGCTGTGCATCGTGTATCATGGTCCGCAGGTCACTGATTAAGGTCCCCTTCTCATCAGTTGACGTCACATGACCAGATGAGTCAAACTGTGGCGATGTCTCTCCTTCCATGTGAATCCATATTCCTGAAAAGCCGTTAAGGTGCAAGCTTAGAATTTACTATTTCTTGCGACACAAGTCTTGGAGATTTGTTACTGGAAGAAATTGTACCATCTGAATTTTAACTCCGTTGTTTAGATTCCAAAGAAATTGTAAACATTTAAAGTGGCACATTAGTTTCTTCGACTTGCCAGTTCCCTATCGTCTTTTGTAACAAAGGATAGACAGATTCTAAGTTGCACAATTTTTGACTTCTGAATAATGAATTTTGCTGAAAGCTTTTATCTATAAGAGTACTCACGAACAGAATTTCCCCCAGCTTGTTCTATCTCCTGAAATACTTTCTAATAAGCTCGTCTACGATATTGATACTGAGCCTGACCAAAGTCGTATGCATAAGCTTCCCATGCCTTGTTGATACCGGATAGAAATATCCTCTTACCACCGAATACAAAATTGTTTCCTGATATTTGAAGCTTGTGGTCATCTTAAAAAGATATTAGATTCTCTAAAAAATATTTTCACGCTACGCTAAAAATATTGTCACGCTACATAGTGAGTCAAATATATCCTAGAAAAGAATAGTACTTTATCAAATGAAAAGAATATAGATGAAAGAAGAGTCTCAAAGAGAACTTGGTTGCAGTACTCACACCAATTAAAAATAAAGATAAGCAAAGTAAAGATAAAAAAGATAAAAAAACAACAACTCCACCCAAATGCGACTTCAGACACAGAGAGGAGAAATACAACAAAGGGACATCAAAGGGACAAGGAGGGCCATACATCAAAGACGATATCAAAATATAAAACACAATTAAAATACCTAATTGTAAATGGTTGAGTTTGGAAATTAATAAAGAATATCATGTGAAAACTACCGTACTTAGATTTTCTCATGTATGCTTTGACCGTTTTACTCACTGGGCACATTGTGTGGGAGTGTGGTCAAGATTGATACCCCAGAGTCGTGAGTTGTAGTGTGTATAACAGGAGTGGTGGTTTGTGGGGCCACTGCGCCATTGGGAATCTTACAGACGAAATAAGATCTGTCATAGTCGGCGTCACAGTCTTGATCTGACCATGTACCGTTGTATTGATTGTTCACCTTCATTATAACACAGGATTCTACACCATTCCAGTTATCAGGCTCGCCTGCAAAGTGGTTAAGAAAAATAGAAGATACACTCACTACTGACAGTATACAATGTCCAAATCTGTCAATTTTTAATCACAAATAGTATAACAAAATTTCGCTTCTCAGACGAACTTTTGCAAAGAGTATTTTTTATGTTCTTTTCTTTGGAATTTTACCTGATAATGTGCAATGCATAATAACGATTGTTTCTCTGTGGCATATTTCTATTTTATGTCACTAATTAGATGAAAGTAGTAAACCTGGCTGGAAGTGAATGTATGTCACGGGTGACGAATCAGTCCACATGAATCCAGTCGAGGGCTTGTTCTCAAAACCAATCCAGCAATTCTGATTCACTGAAAACTCAAAAAGGGAATGTCTTAATATCAGTTATTTAAAAAGGGGAAAAACAACTTAGACTTAAACAATTTGATAGGAACTTGTACGAGTATGTATAATATTAACCCCTTTATTTTATCCAAATATCCAAGATGTACATGCACTTTGAAATGTTCTTAAACATAAACGTCGAAAAAGTACCCATCAGTAAAACCTTACCCTTTCTACAGAGATCGTAGACTTGTTCTTGTTCATCAGCACTGTGAATGGACGTAATATGGCCTCCCATGCTGACACAATACTTCTCAGCGTTGTGAAAGGTCATCTTTTGTTGAACTAACATTAAATGATGATCTGAAAAAAAAAACATTTAAAACTTTTCCTGTTCTGACTTAAAGGGTGTAAGTCATTTTTGGTTTAAAAATTTTCCTCAAATCATAAAAGAGTCACTATGCAAACATAACATGAATGGTCCGTATTAACGAATTGTTTTTTGAAGAAATTAATGACGTAATAATTTTGAATGATCCTATCTATACGTCCAAAGTCTTGATCGGAAAACGGCTGCTTTTGTCCGTTTTCTTATTTTTTCAATTAAAAGAAATTAGAAGAATGCTCACATTTTCACCCTCTTATGGATGAAAGAAATCACTTTTGATTATGCGTTTTCAAAGTTAGTATTTTCATTTATCCTAGTATCACCACTTTATTCATGCAGCCATTCAGTAAAGACGATTTTCCTTGAATTTATGAATAATACTACAAACGCAGTATCTGAAAGGCACAATGGGGAGCGTTTATGTTAATATTTGATCAACTTAAATTTAACAAAGTCTGCGATAAAACGAGAAATAACAAATCTTAAAAGAAATTCTCTAACAACAACAACAACAACAAGAAGGAAACTATCAGTAACAACAACAATCTTTGGAAAAAAAAAACAACAGTAAACGATAACATCACCGGCATTCCAAATATTTTCAACGGTAATCAATCATTTGACAAAAGGGCGGTGTAAATAAAAAAAACCAAGTACAACGACAGCGAATTTTTTACATAAAAGCGATATATATCTACTCGATTTTGCCGTTGTTGTGACGCTCTTTGTGGTGGTGGTGGAAATGGTGGTACTGCTGGAGGGGTATTTGCAGACAAAATAGGTCTTATCATAAGGTTCCTCGCAGGCCTGGTCGGACCATGAACCATGGTATTTATTGTCTATTTTCATCATCCCACACGACTCCATTCCATGCCAATTATCTGGCTCACCTGTAAATATAATGCCACAGAATGTTGAAATTAGCATTATTACACTTACATCTATATAAAAAAACTACTAGTATCAACTGATATACACTAATTTTATCAAATAATCGAAATTTCATACATTGTGATATTGTTTGCAGTTATACCCGGCAACTTTAGCCCTTTAGGATATTCTGTAAACAGGTATTTGCTTAAAAAGATAGTTCTGTTATAAATGATTACCATTCATAAAATGGCTGTATATGACAGGTGTGCCGTCCACCCATACGAAAGATGACCCTCTCCTCTCCAGACCTATCCAACAATTCTGTCCAGCTGAAGACAAACAGTGTAGATATTAATATCATTATTCTATTGCATTGTAAAGGAAAACTTTGATGGAGGATGTTGAGAAATAATTTGTGACGAGATCAAGAAAATATTAATATATCGAAACGCATTTAAAATCTTATTCTGAAAAATCAAAGCACTGAAGGTACTGAGTGCGAATAGCCAGAATATGTATCACTTATAATGTATGACAAAATATTGTGTTTTCAAAGTTATATTTGTTCCTGAACACCTTCGTATGCCAGTTTATGGACGTATAAAGACAGAACTAAAATGCAAATCCATAATGTTGTCGTAATGAATTGAAAGATGATGTCTGACATTGAACATGAAAATTAAATAACATCAGAAAAATCATTTTTTACATTAAATCTAAACACACACCCTTGAAAATACAACAATTCAATATGACTATCGAGTGATGATACCATATACAAGGAAAGAAGAAGAATCTTATTTTCTAATTTGATCTCCACTTTCTCTTTAACCTTTCAGGTTCAATGTTAGGTGTATGCTAAGAATTTGAAGGGAAATTCACTTCCTTTTTAGTATATATAAAAACATGATACATCCTAAACGGGAATGTTTTGATCTTTTATTTTTCATAATTATTAATATCATATTTCATGATGGAAGTTCCTAATTTTTCCGTATGCAGATTTTATTTTGTGAAGCAGGGCACAATAAGCCTACTTACAGTTAGTTTTACGTTTCAATGATTCAACTTTATCGGTAGCTTCGTTTCATTTATATAGTGTCCACTAAAACGGGTAAAGGGTTTCCAACACACAGTTTGTCTTCATCTAGGTACATATACCTGTAGATGCAATTTTTCATTAGGCCATGCATGTATATGTACATAACACGACAGCTCGATTCATAGATTCAGACAATGATAAGACTTTATACCGATCATGACGCTGAAACAGTCCCAATGTTCATGTCAACAGAGTAACATCATTTATACATACTCAGCAGACGGGGCCCTCCTGAGTGAAGAAATCAGGCAATCGCTATGTGCTATTCGCACAAAAATTACATGAAATCTATTTAAAAACTGTAATATAAAACTATACCGTTCTTGCAGAGAGCGTACACTTGTTGATTTTCAGCATTAGAATGTATGGACACTAAACGAGCTCTCAGTGAGACGCAGTAATTTCCTGCGTCATGGAATGTCATGTTCCGCCGTATAAGCTCCATATGAGCTCCTGGAAAAAGATGGTAATAATGCTCAACCAGTCTATGGTACTATTCTATATCAACACGTGGATTCCCCTCTGAGCCATCGTTTTTATATGTTCTTTACTAGGAAACACTTCTAATACTTTAAAGGACATTTATGAAAAAATGAAAATACAAGAGGAAATATTCAAAACTGTTCAAAGCATGTAAGAAAGGGAAATGTTCAAGCTCTACGTACTGCCAGAGACAAATAGTATCAAAGTCGGTGCATCAGATATGTATTTATATTTCGGACAAATGAATCTTCATCGAAGATTTTGAACCACATCAACCCGATATCAAACGTTTTCTTTGTTCTCTGGATTCCAAGACAATTAGGATAGTTTTATTTTGGCGATCTTGTTAAGGACACCTTTTCTTGAACTCATCTTATGATCTTTCATATTCCACTACCCTATTGGGTTCACAGCTGGCTTTGTTTACCGTACTACTATGTGCATGTTACTTCTCTATAGTTGGTGTTGATTTGATTTCTAGACTTACATTTTGTATACTTTTTGTGTACTTCCAGTACATTAAGTCCAAGCCAAAATATTTTCGTGCTGCAAATACTTGTAAACAATAAAAATGGGAATACCATACATATAGAATCTTATCATTCTGGTCTAGAAATCAAGATGAGGTAACCTTTTGTCACGATTTCTGACTAAAGTACGAATGCACTTTGCATTTTACGAGCAAGAGGACTTGGAAATCTTTAGAAACATCTTAATTCAAAGTGAGAGAAAAAATATAGAATCAATTATTTTTTGACTGCGGATCGAAAAAAGGGAGCCGAAAAAGGTAGCCGAAAAGGGGAAATGTTTTGTCTTTTCGTAACTTTCTGAGAGATTTATAGTAAGACGAATGAACCAGAAATGATTTCGTTCGTGTCTCAAACAGTTATTTTTGCATAAAATTTTAGTTCGTGCAAACTTTTCTTGAAAATTAGTACATTTGATCAGTTTGAAGAAGCTAGGTTTGTCTTACCATGACAGTGATGGAGCAATGGAAGACAAACAAGAAGTACTATAAATAACATCTTGTCCTTTCCCCTGTGAATGAATCACATAACAATTCATTCATCTACACGATATATCATCGAGATAAGAAAATCAACACACTTTGGAATTCAGGCTATACGAAAGTTTTATTGCTGTATTTGTTTTACGTGAATCTTCACATATTAGTCTTGTCCCCAAATCCTTTTACTGCGTGACAAATGATCTGATAAACTTTTTTTTAAAGAAACAGTTCTTGGCGCAACCCAGAAAAGTTCAACATTCTCATGAATTCATGGATGAATAGACATTTGCACAGAGACTCGTGGATAACTATGAAATCTTAGACTTAAAGGGCGACTTCCATGATCTTGAGTAGACGGTCATGTACAGGGGACAATGGCATGAAAGAGTATGTTCTTTAAATCGGAAGGGATGTTAAGAAAGGAAAAAAACTATCATATAAAATAAAGGGGGCGGGGGGGGGGGCTTTCTCCAAAAGAAAATTGTGATAATCGATGTTTAATAAAGCAGTAATTTTGTTAGTTAACATACTCTATCTCTAAGTACTTCGCATGACCAGATTTTGCTAGTGTCAAGTTTCGCGATACTATGGTAAAATATTTTCGAGATTACAAATTTTCGCAATTCGTGGTTACATTTTTTTCATGATTTCAAAGAAGATAAGAGTATGTTTACATACATGGAAGGTATTGGAGTTTAGTATCTTTCTTTATTGGTTATTGCATTCAGATGATCTGTATTGGTTATTATATACTCAATAAAACTACTTTGACCAAAAAGTTTCGGATCACTCGCCTCTGTCTCAATGAATTTTCAAACAACTTTGTCTCTTATTTTTGCGACCTCGAAGAAACTTTTGACAACGATTTTAGGTTTGGAGAGGGTAGTACCTGTACGTATTTTGGTACTATTATAGGAATAATGATGAATATAATACGGAAGGGTTCCAACTCTATACCTTCTTGAAGAAAATTTCAAACCAATATTTCATGTACCAGACACCTGTTTCGGATCCTCATCAGTGATGCTTCCTTCATAAGCCGCAAAAATTCATCTCACTAGCGCCCTTTCGTTTTATTTGTAGAATTTAAATTGTGCATTTACTTTACCGAGAGTGCGCGACTCCAAATTTCCTGTAGGGTCGATTTAGTAGCTTAATTATCCAAATAAAACATATATGTTCAAAATAGCTTTGAATTGATGGTGCTAAGATGTTAACCTCCTTTAATTTCGATGATATTTTTGGATGAAATGGCAAGTTTCCGAAATAGCAATAAGAAAAATATATATATGATGTCAAAGGCCAAGAAACATTTTTCTTACACTTAACAAAAATCAAGTCATGGGGAACGATTTTAACTGCACCTATTTAATTTACGGAATATGTCACGGTAAGATATTGCATTTTTCAAATAATTGTATGAAAATTTTACAATGAAAAAACCTCAAGAAATCTGTGAAAAATATCAAGTTTTGGATGTATAGGATATTGGATGACCGTCCTGTCCAGTAGACACGAAACTGGAGTGGTGTTTCAATATATCATCAACCGAAATCATGATGATTGAATCACTTGTTTATCATGAAGAAAGATTATTCAGATTTAGATTGAATGATAGTTGAGAAGTTGCCAATGTTTGGTTTACTTTTGTCAAGCAAAAAATCTAATAAAATAATCAGAGACTCTTTCGCGCTCCGAGTCCGTATTTTGAATATCTGTTTGGTTTTGATACTAGGCTTTGCGGTTTGATTTCCTTCGAAATTCGAGTGATTTTTCACTTTTTTGTTGCCGCCTTACATTTAAATAAAAATGTCAGCTGACATGATTAGATATCGATTATCACAAAATGAAGATTAATACTAAGCAAAAATGTATTGTGTGCCTAGTGACAATCGTTATTTTTGTATCATACATCCTTGTACACTCATCGCAGAAAAAAGAAAAATCCATTTATGAAATTGATTTGTACGACGACGGGGATTACGATGAAAAAGAGAGAATAAGAAAAGTAAAGTGGCAAGTGTCTTATAGAGACAAGGGATGGTTGAATATAAAACCAACAAGAAAGGTAATGCTAATAAATTTCTAACATTAACATTTTTCAACTTTTTACTTTACCATGTTTACTGGTTGGGAAGTAATTATCGCCTTTTGCCAATTATCTTCGGTTATTTTAATGACAGAGACTTGATTTTTTCAGCACTAATACTTCTTATATTTATCAAACTGCATATGAAATTTCAAATGAATCCATGCGATGTCTGAGCTTTTAGCAGCTAAATTTCATGAAAATATATTGTCTTCCCCCGAGCTCCTCAGGGGCAATGGTGGTGCACCTTGCTGTCTTCTCTCTCAGTCATTGGAGAAACTTCGAGTTGCAATAAAAATAATTGCAACTATTAGAAAAAGAATAGAGGAATCTGATGGTATAAATTTAGTTGGAATATTGTGGATGTTAGACGAGAACAATCCCATGTGGCGATAATTGCTTCTCCAACCTGTTTAAAGAGTGCTTAAAAGCACAGGGGGTAGGTATCATCGTAATGTCCAACCCTCCCTCTTCACTATACAAAACATCGTATATTCCGTATAAAAAAACCCTGTCGAGAATGTGTCCTCCCTTGGTTTTTTTTATATGGAATATAGAACGTTTTGTATAGTGAAGAAAGTAGCTTTAATAAAAGTAGCACATTTTAAATGCTTATAAAACCAGTACCAGTCATCAGAATTTATTGAAAATTTATGGAAGTATAAGCAATATAAGGGTTTTAATTTGTGCTGTCCAAATTCCATGTGCAAGTCTTGAAAATTAAAGGAATAAGAGCAAAAATGCTTTAAAAAGCGGCGATAATTACTTCTCCACCAGTACTGCCAATGCTGCACAACTGAAATGTAACAGTCTAAGAATATAGGCCCTCAGAACAGCTCTACAGGAGCACCACCAGCAATAATTTGGCGCTCCTAGTCCTATCTGCATGCATTGCATAAAAACCAAAATTGGATACTGTGCTATACAGATATACTATACAGATATAGTGGTTATTCGTATCCAGCTGGTAGATGTACTTTTTCTACAGGCAATATAAGAGCGCTTTTATTATGATTATGGAAGATATATTATAATTTCCTCTCAAAATTTTTGATATACATGTATATTTAAAGTTCCTAGGAAAAAATATTGTATAGTAAAAATTCCAAGGAATAAATATTATGCCGGATGAGAAATATTTCATCTCACATAGGGTAAGTGGTAGTGACAAAGTCTTTTATATATTTTTCTATCTGCAAATCTAGAACAAATGTCTTGCCATCAAACTGAAAAAGAATCAGTTTAGTCAAGGAAGTCTTGATTAGGATTAATATTGCATTGGAAATATTAGTAGTAAAGCAATAATTCAAGTGTTGCATCCAATTATTATCATTCCCTAAACAAACTAAATCTTATTACAGGTTTTACCAAAACCTACTGCTCTCTCACCTCAAATTGTGATCCAAGATCTGAATAAGGAGATAACAATAGTGAATACAACGCCTCCTAAAGAGGCTGAAGAAAACTTCTTCAAGTAAGTAGTCAGTCTTTAAATGGATGGTTATCAAGTGAGCTTGATCAATGATTAATGTTGCCATCATGTAAAGCTTTGCCTGTAATAATCTAGAAGAATTTAGTTACAATATGCACTACATTCAATCTAGTTATGTACATATCATTTAATTTCCACTGTTATGTTAAGAAACGAAGATTCTGATTGGCCGAGAAATTTTGTTGATCCTGCATCAACCCAAACTGCATTCCTGATAAAGCTAGCCTGCCGGGGAGGCAGTTCAAGTGGCTTATATTCCTAAGCTCACTATTCGTTACACTCCCCCCTTCTCGAGGAAGCTTCATTCCGGAAGTTTACTCATGTGCGTGAGTTCTCTTTGGGGTATCCAGGGCTTTCCTCTGTCACAGCTGCGATGCTTCTGCTGGCGGTATCCTTTCAACCCAACATGGACATCAGTCCACCAGTCTGTACTGACTGAGCAGAAGTACCTTCGGGCACTTTGCTCCGAAACCTGGCCACAAGGACCACCGAGTCACTAATGACTCACCCAGAGGGCCTGCCATGGACCCCCAAAGCCACTTCGCTGCCACCAAATTGTAACGTGAAGCGACGGGGGAGCTCAAAGAAGGGGTCTGAAGTCAAGCGCACTTGACTGCATTCCTGATAAAGCTAGCCTGCCGGGGAGGCAGTTCAAGTGGCTTATATTCCTAAGCTCACTATTCGTTGCAGCACTTAGCAATGTTATAAGCAACGTTGCTAGCAACACAATTTCAAACCTGTAAATGAATGTTGAAAAGCTATGAAATGAAATGATAAGTAATCAATTTAATATTTTTTGAGTTGATCAAGGTATCAACACCAAAAATTTAGGGAAAATTTATGCATCTTGCGCTATGCGCATGATGCAGTTTTCTCTCAATTTTTGGTGTTGATACCTCGATCAAACCCAAAAATTTTACAATGATTCCATAAATGAAAAAACAATTGAAAAGAACATTACTCCCAAAAAATTAATGAAACACATTTTGAATATCCGATAATTAAAAATTGCATTTTGGATATTTGCAAAAATTGATTACCGCAGTCATGACTGCAGGTATACTGCAAACATTCATGACCTACATGTACTTGCACGGATAGAATAACTCTTAGTGATATGATTGGTCAACAATTGCGAAAAATGCTTATATTCCTCTAGGTTATTAAAACCCTGTATATAATACCTCTGTCATACCTAGCCGGATAAAGCGAACAGATAAGCAATGGATACCAAAATTTTCTACCTGTTTGCATCTGGTACTCATCCATAAGTTGTATGTTGAATCTGTTACTCATCCGGCGATGTCCGTTGGTCTCTGTTCTGTCCGTTGGAAAGTTTTGAACATGCTAAAAAATTTCCTCTGGAGATAACGGACTATTAGGGGTCCCTTTCTTGTACATTACATGTCTGTTGATATCCGTCGGGTACTCATTCGTTACATCTCCAGTAGCTGTCCATTAGGTGTCTGTTGTTATCTGATTGCACATCCTCAGAAATTTTCGCCGATTGAATCGGAATAGACATGAAAATGGGAAAGCCTAGAAATGTGCGATAGGTCTTACAAGAGTAACGTTAACAATGCATTATACAGATTGTGTTTCCCTATTTTTTCCTACTAGAATTTACAACATTTAAAGTCAGCTAACTGACGGCAAACTTTTTGTAAAAGCTTATACTTGTGTAAATCTATTTTCAGATATTTAGAGCAGAAGGATGTGATTTGTAAACAAGATCAGCGGCTAGGATCTATGAATGACGGAGGATGGAATGTGTGTTTCTCTCCTCCTTTTGGTCTCCACAAACCTTGCATTGTTTACTCCTTTGGGTACGTGTAAATTTATAGATGATTACATGTAACTAAACACACCATGGCACTTACCTGAAAAATGTTTGGTTATCTGAGACTTTATAATGAAAATTTTAATCATTGCTCACATATGTTAACGATAATTCATGCATGTTATTTTTATGATAATAATTACCACTGTATGTACTTTGTATCGATTTCAGCATAGGAACAAGCTGGAACTTTGATGATGCTGCATCCAAAATTTATGGATGTAGGGTGCTCTCATTTGACCCAAGGTAATTACATATATTAGAAATATGGAAGTTTATACAAGTATAAGGAGGGAAATAACTTGTATCATGTAACTTAACTTGAAAAAAGAATCTTACATTCTTATACTATACATGCTTTATGTGTGCTTACTTTGGTTGATGCATCGGCATAATCAGGATCTAGGGCACATGATTTATTTCCCATTATAATCTATAAGAGTTAAATGATAATTAGCATATTTGTTTTAGGGCTAATTCTGCTAAAATATGAATCCTGCTAAAATAAGTACATATACATATATATAGTTAAGAACTGCATCTTCCTATCAAGGAGTTTATAATGATAGCTGGACTTCTTTCACTTGTACTTATAAAACAAAAAGAAAGCTTGCGGGATCAAGGTCATGTGACATTTGAAATAATTATTGTCAATGATCTTTCTGCAAATACATTTTGTACATGAATCCTCATACATGTAATAGAAATTCAAATTTGGAATAAGGAACATCAAACAGAGAATTGCACTGCATACTTGTTGTATATATGGTACAATATAATACATGAATAATCCAAAATTTGATTTTCAAAATCAAGTTCAAATCTCAAGTGCTATCTCCATGCAAAGTTTTAATGAGATATTTGTAAAGTGTTGGAACAATATACTATAGAAGTCCAACAGAAATTTACATTTTTTAGGGTCAAGGTCAAACCTTAAGTTTAAAGACAGTAATTGCATTCATATCTTTTCACCATACTCTATTTCCATACTGAGATTCAGTATGGTGTCTCTTTTAGTTCTTTTGCCACTAATCTTATTGTAAAAGTCAAATGGAATTTTGTTTATGAAGGTGGACAGACAAATAGACAGATAGACATCGTTTTATAGACTGAAATTTGCTTATAACCTGGCCAAAGATTACTATTCATAATCTATTGAATTTAATTTTTTCAGTCTAAAAGACTTACATGATCATAATAGAACTGCCTTAATAGCATTCAAGAAGATTGGGATAGGAGACATCAATGGAACAAATCATTATAAAGGTTGGAGGATGAAAACATTAACAAAATTCATCCATGATGAAGGGCATGATAATGTAAGTATCAATTATACCATGAAAAGTAAGCACTCTAGGTAATGCTAAACAAACCCAGAAAATACATTGTTCTCCATAAATACTTCGACGGTCTGAAATACATTAACTTTGATCATTAAAAGTCACAGCTAGTTTTACATATACATCAATATGTGTAAAGGTGACAGGGAAACTTCCAGCAAACCAATCCTCTAAGAAAGGTCAATAACTCTTGTAAATGTAGGTTAAGAACTACCAAAGTAGGTTAAGAACTAGGGAGGTTAAAATCTTAATCTTAAGCTAATCACATTGTTACCCATTACCATTGGAATGTGTGCTTCGAATGGATTTGTTTTTCTACTTTGTCTAAACCTTGTCTAAGTCTTTGTAAAACTGAAAATAACCCACTTTTTTAGTTTACTACATGTACACAAACATCATTATAAATTCTGTCTTCAATGTGTTCATCGTTCTTTTTTTCAGACTGTGGTAGATTATGTCAAATTTGATGTAGAGTTTGATGAATGGAGAGTGCTGTTGAATATTTTACAAGAGAATGCCCTTAAAAATGTTAAACAGATTGGATTTGAAATCCACACCAAAGAATTTTTTAAGTTTAAGAAAAATCCTCGACTTGAAACTCACTCTACCCAAGGAGATTACCTTAAAATGTTCAGAATCTTAAAGGAACTAGAGAAGGCAAACTTCAGACAGTTTAACTACAGACTGAATCCATTTGGAGAGTTTGACTCGAAAACTGATAAGAAAAAACGTTCATGTTGTTATGAACTCCACTACATCAATATGAACTTTGTCTCTCAAAAATACACAGTGAAACAGAGTGATCTGACAGCTAATAGTACCAGCAAGACTTCAGGACTGGGTCAGAAAGTGAAGCACTGATAAAATCCTCATAGTGAGTTTATGTTGCTTGCAAAGCCGTGTGACATTTAGGATCACTTTGTCCAATGTCAGTCAGTCTGTCTGTCATACTTTATAATAAAGGGCATAAGTACATTTTCAAACGGTATATAATGTCAAAAATTGATCAAACTTAGAGAAATGTCAGTCACACTGAATATGAAAATTCACTGAAGACCAAAGTCACCTTAAAGGTGAAGGTCACTCTTCAGCAGGTTACATGTATGTTTAATTAATACTCACGTTAAACTAACCAGTTTTCCATTCCTATCGCTATGTAAATAATTTTGATATTATATTATTGTTATTGACTTTAATTATTTCCTAGAAATGTGTTCATTATACATTGTTATTATGAAAACATATCACTTTAACCATTGAATACTGGTATTCACATGTAGAGATGTTGTGCATTGTAAAAAGTTGTATCATGAAATTTGTAAATCAAGATTGCCATTAATTAACGTTTGTAACGTTATTAAGTACAAATGTAGGACCTGAATCGCTGATGCCGATAGTAATCACTGTGGTAATTTGTCTCTCTATCTGTACATAAAAAAACCTGAACATTGGCCATTATTTCTTTACCATAGGAGGTAGGGCTCTCATATTTGGCATGTGTGTTTCTTTTAACAAGACCTTGACATAAATATTTGACCTACTGGCCTGTGTAATGCCTTGTCCTTCCTCGTTGACAACATTTTCATGAGAATCTCTACAAACAGGTTGTTGTGATCACCTCTGTTGCAGGTTTATTTTCATACGCTAATGAAAAAGAGTTTCGACGTTACTTCTAGGTACCTGAATGATATTCTCATGATCGACAATCTTGTTTTTGAAAAATATAAGAATAAAATTTATCCACAAGGATTCACATTAATGTTAAAGGACTTCAAATTCAATAGCACCATTTTCGAATGCGTTGAAGAAACGATCAACCGAATGTGTTAAAGAAGATCCTGACGTTAACCTCAACAGCACTCACGATAGAGTGCAAAGTTAAGCATCGACAGACCCTTAGTAAGCTAGAGGTGGGGCCAGGTGCCCGGGAGGAGTAAGCATCCCGCACCCGCCGTCGATGTTTAAGCACGAAAATGAAAACAATATATAAAATTCATCCACTGTATGACGTTATGTCTGTATAGAAAATGCTATAACGACAATGTCAGGGAAATATATTCAAAACACTTTCTGTCAAACCCCCTCGCAGGGAACTTTTTTTGCGAGCTCCACACGGCAGAGGGCATAAGTGTGACACAAATGAGTTAAAGAAGATCCTGACGATAATCTCAACAGCACTTACAATAAAGCGCAAAGTTAAGCATCGACGGACCCCTAGTAAGCTAGAGGTGGGACCAGGTGCCCGGGAGGAGTCAGCATTCCCTGTTGGCTAGCCAAACCCGCCGTCGAGTTAAGCACGAAAATGAAAACAAGATATAAAATTCATGCATGTATGACGTTATGTCTATATAGAAAGTGCTGCTGCATGTTTCTTTGGGGACTCTTGGTCCACCAGAAGTGACACTCACAAAATGGTACAAATGTTAAACTTTTTTCAAATTCATTAAAGAAAAGATAAATTTGCAGCATGGACCAGACATTCACATTTCGGGTACTTAACCCTCGTTAGTGATCCTCAATCTAAACAATGTAGAAGTTGATTTAACTTGTCCCACTCTCCCGAATGGTACATGATATTCTGTCTTAGAGACCATTTGAACCATCCAACCACCGAATATACTTGTATCTTCCGAAATGGAGGTAATCGGATGTGACACTTCTACCGAATTCGAGTGACGGGTGTTGCATGCAAGCAGGAGATGCTTACTCTTCCAGGGCACCTGGTCTCACTCCCATATTGGGAGTTCGCTTCTTTTCATATGGTGGATGTTTTTCTTTGTTTGCTTCTTCTTGTTTTATCCTGATTTTGTATGCCTTCGGTTTATGATTTCCTGAATTATCGATTTTGTACTATGTATTGGGATATGGTCATTATCCACATTTGTCATTGGCTAAATGTGCCCTCGGGGAGTCCTGGTCCACTAGCAGTGACACTCACCAAATGTTAAACGTCTTTAAATTCAATTGCATCATTTAAGAACAAATAAATTTTCAGCATGGACCAGACATGCACGTTTCGGGTAGTTAACCCTCGTCAGTGATCCTCAATCTAAACAATGTAGTATAGCCAAAGAATGTGACGGTTATTATGTCTAGACGTTAGCGAGATTGGTGGGTCATGATGCTACAGGACCCACGTTTTAGAGATTTCAAAAATTTTGATAACAGTAATTTTTGAATTAAACGAGGCAAACATTACAAACACAGGAACACCATTATTGAACCTAAATATCAAAATTGCAAATGGAGATATTCATACTAGAGTGTATGTCAAAAGAGATGATTTTTGATTAAACATAGTATATTTCCCATGGCTTGACGGTGTATTTGCATGGGATGTTTTGGTGTTTTGCTGTGGGTGCTGCAATTATCCCCTCCTTCCACTTGTAAAAGAAGGGAAGGGATTTCTAACTTTCAAATTGAATATGGACAATTGCTCATTTTATAATAAGAATGTATCTATGCTAATTATGGATACTCCTACCGAATGTAAACTTAAACGTAAATTTGAAGACCTAGACATTGACCTGTAGGTTGAAAGAATTTGGGCATTTGTTCGTCATAATTTATCTTATACAAGCTGCTGTTGTTATCGTGGGAAAATGTTTATGAAGATAGTATTTGGTGTTCTGTTGCAATTACTCTGTTTAAGTAAAGGTAGGTACAATTATTAGTTTTTCTTCCATTCTATACAACTATTCGACTTTCATACTTTGTGTGTCATTGTCGATTTGAATCTCAAAAGCTATCCATGACTTTATAAATAGCATGGATTTTATCAAATGTCTTTATATGTCTCACTTAATAGATAAGAAATAATAGTTGAAAATTTGCACTTCGAAAGTTTGGTCCACTTTATATCTCGACCATTTTACAACTAGAGAGGAGAGGTCCATCTTTTTGATTCCCGGACAATGTTTTTAAAATGCTAACCAGATAATGAAGGAATTATACATGTATATATAAGTCCTAATGCCATCGAAAAGGACATGAAAAGTAGACCACAGATAACGGAACCAGACTCCATTGAAAACTTCAGACCAGCAAGACACAATCAAAGGACATTTCTAAACATGGGAGACCAATGAGTATAGGATAGATAATTTATTTTGGCTCTTTATGAATGAGAAAATTCTGTTATTATATAATCTTAACCGTATTACATTAACATAATCATCCATTCTACTGAAAAGCCTGAAAAAGCATTTTACAAGCAAGACGCCAGTGGGCATTTAACTATTGAATTGTACGATTTTCACTTTATTTTCCTGCATCGACACTTCATACAGGTTTATGTTTGACGAGGCTGGGTATAAACGGCACTCATTTCACGTTTGGTGGTCAGAGGGTGTTTCTGTCCGGAGTTAACAAAGCCTGGGAGTCTTATGCATATGATTTTGGTCAGCAACAGTATCAGTACAGGAGACAAGCTTACCAGAAATTCTTCCAAGAAACGGCACAAGCGGGAGGAAATTCTGTCAGTACGTTATATCAATATACATGTACATTATAAAATTACACGAGGTTTTGTGATTTTTTTTGGAATCATCCAATCTATTCTTTCATGGGAAATTATATCAGTTCAGTGGTAAACAATGTATTTACCTGTCGCTCGATAAAAGGAACACAGACAAAGGAAACCTCGCATGAACAATTTTCTTTACATGATGTGGGCGTTTATAATTAATTTGGCAATCCCGTAATTCTTGTCGGTTCCTGTCTCATTTGGCCATGTGCAATAGTATATCATTTTAAATGATGACCATTAGCATAAAATGACTCTCTGATCCTGCAATTAAAGCTTTGTTTATATTTGTTTTCTTATACCTCACAATCATAATTATATATAAGCTATCTTTTTAATGTCATTGAATTTATCAGGAATATGGATTCATATGGAGGGTGAAACCTCGCCACAGTTTGATTCATCGGGTCATGTGATAGGAACGGACGCAAATGGAACCTTGATCAATGACCTCCGTACCATGATACAAGATGCGAAACAACAAAATATCTTAGTATTTTTATGTCTCTGGAATGCTGCTGTTAAGCAGAGTTTCCACAAAAGGCTCGATGGATTGATCAAAGACACAAACAAATTACAATCCTACATCAACAACGCTCTTGTACCGATGGTTCAAGCCCTGAAGAACGAGACAGCTTTAGGGGGTTGGGACATTATAAACGAACCTGCTGGAGAAATGATGTCGGACGTACAAAGCAGTGATCCATGTCAAGATACAACGTTCCTGAAGAATTCTGGGGCAGGATGGGCTGGATCTTTGTACAAAGCTGTCGAGTTTCAAAGGTTTTACAATTTTCTGTTCTTTTGATGCATCGCAATTATCTTTATTGAGAACTCCTTTTTTACATCGAAAACGAAATATCCGCTGGCCTGTCCTGCAGTTCATTCTAAGAAAGGTATTCATTGGGAATTGTGCGCACGCAATCCGAATATCTACACTATTACCTATAAATACAAATATCCTTCCAAGGTCAGTCCCGAGTACACATTGGTCTCCTCCATTTATGTGTTTTCAATCGTGTTTCCATGGTGTCTTTGTTTCTTGATTGTTTCATTTAGTGTAATATTCTTGTCTCCAGCAGTTTGTGGTTCATTCTTTGCGAAATGCGACATGTACCCATTCAATCGGCCAAGTTCTAAACCTATCTATCGGCTGAACAAACCTGCTGAATGTCATAGCTACTCGTTTCTGTTTACGCGGTCTTTTTAATTATTCGAAAGATTTTTCAAACAATTCGTTAAAACTGAAATTTTCATCGTAGAGTCCGTGCAATCAGCCTTCATTATTACAATTGGTACAGCTTCAATTTCGAAAAGCTCAGTTCTATAGCTTAAATGGGTTAATTTTTAAATACTCCGTCTTCCCATTGGTGACAGTTTATTAAGCTTTAGGGAGATGTGTTATACTTACTGTGATTTTCTATCATTATTTGTCCTGATTTTCCCTCCTTTCCTTTTGTTTCTAAGTAACATTGCTTTTGCATTACCTACATATGTATATGATCTATATCAACAGATTCGTAAACTGGCAAGCCGATGCCATCAAACGATCTGATCCAGCTGCTCTGGTTACAGTGGGAACATGGAGTGGGCGTCCCGTTTTGGAAAAGTTCGGATGGAAAAATATTTACAAAGACATTTGTCTCGTGAAAGCTGGAAACAAACCTAATGTAAGTTAGAACTCTCTTTTTGTATTTGCAAATATTAGCAACAATCTATATTTCACATTTTGATTCCTTTACTCCATGCTTCTTATAAAACAAGACTATATTATCAACAGTGAATTTTCTTTGAAGCCATTGACCAGTGTGTGTCCACATTTTTGGTCATCTCATACGGTATTGACTAAGATGTTTCTTTACGCAGGGTACGCTTTCCTTCTACCAGATTCATAGCTATGCTTGGCAGGGAAAGTTTTCGTCGGATTCGCCCTTTTTGGTAAGAAATATTTTAAAATACGTTCATTCAATGACAAAATGTGTTAAATGATAAACTGGCCCATACAATCCTTAATAAACCTTCTCTTTATTTTGATTTTCATCCAATTAAGCACGATTTTTCTGAGTTGGGATTGGACAAGCCTGTAGTGATTGGAGAATTCAGAGAGAGCGACGGTGGTGGTATGACTATCAATCAGCTGTACGACCACGCCTATTTTAAAGGATATACTGGGGCTTGGGGATGGTCACAGATGGATGGCAATATGCAAAACTTGATGCAGGGGATGACGCATGTCCGGAATTACAATGATTCATCTAAAGGAGGGGTAGTTAAAATCACATTGTGATAAAACCGTATGTCGCATAGTTCATGTAGATAAGCAATAAGATTATGTTAACTGATTTTGTTTTCTTTGTTATTGTTTACCTTTCCTGAAAAAATTAAACTTTGAAGCGGCATCTAAAATGGACAGCGACAGTCGCTATTTCTATTTGAATATGAAAATGATTGGTCTTGTTTGTTGGCGAGAGCAGCGAATGTAAGAAGTCAGACAGTGCCTACCAATATCTCATATAGGTGATGGTCAGAATTTGATATTCTCGAAAAGGATTTTGGCATAGATCATGATAGATTCAACACAGGGGAACCCTACCTATGATCCCACTGACTTTTCTACATTAGAAGTACACGTAATTGAAAATCACAAATCAGTTCTCTCAATTTTTGACCTTGACACTGATATTGTTAAACGTCTTCAAGTTCAATAGCATCATTTAAGAACAAATACAATTTCAGCATGGACCAGACATGCACGTTTCGGGTACTTAACCCTCGTCAGTGATCCTCAATCTAAACAATGTAATTTGACCAAAGAGTGTGAAATTTAGTATGTCTAAAAATGTACAGAAAGACGTAGCAGGATGGATGGGATATGATGCTACAGGACCCACGTTTTAGAAATTTCATGAAATTTTGATAACAGAAATTTTCGAATGCGTTGAAGAGACAGACGATCAACTTTGGATCAACCGAAGTTGATCGAACTTGGCTACTTGTGCCCTCGGGGACTCCTGGTCCACCAGCAGTGACACTCACCAAGTGGTTCAAATGTTAGACGTCTTCAAATTCAATAGCATCATTTAAGAACAGATACAATTTCAGCATGGACCAGACATGCACGTTTCGGGTACTTAACCCTCGTCAGTGTTTCTCAATCTAAACAATGTAATATGACCAAAGAGTGTGAATTTTAGTATGTCTAAAAATGTACCGATCTATCAGACTTAGAATTACCTTTTTTCTGTGTACTGTATTCCAAAAAAAAAAGCACAAAAAATACAAATAACGCTTTATATATATAGCTGAATCGTCAAAATGTTCCACTAAAACTGTATCGATCATCTAACTAAACTTGTTTCAAAAATGAAATAATGTCTTCGTAATTAAGTACTGTTAAATAATTTACCCTAGAAGCAGTATCAGCCAAATGTGGATATTGAACGATCCAAAAGAACTTTTAGAATACCGTAATTTGGCAAATTTCAAGAATGTATTTTCGATCAAATCATTCGATTTTTCGACTCTTTACACAACCATTCCACGTTCTAAATTGAAAGACAGAATCTCTCTCAAATCATTGAAAATGCCTTCATCAGCAAAAATGGCAATTGCAAGTGCAGGTATATTGTTATTGGTTACAAGAAAACTTATTTTAAGAGAGAAAATTCTGATTCTTATCTTATATACTAGTACACAGACGAAGATGTAATCAAAATGATGAACTTTCTGATCGATAACATATTTGTGGTGTTTGGAGGAACGGTAATTTAGCAAATATAGGGAATTCCAATGGGAAGCAATTGTGCTCCACTTTTTCTTGATATTATAATCGTATAAAACCGATTTTGTTCAGCATTTGCTTTCACGAAAAGAAACACCTAGCATTCATTCTACATACAGATATATTGATGACGTGCTATCAATGTTGCTGCTTACCAAAGCACAATATATCCGTGTGAGCTTGAGGCAAAAACATTCACTCTGCTCCATTTTTAGATCTCATGTAATCTTTTGACGAAAATGGTCACCTGAATACTAACATTCAACTTAAAAACTACAAATTTCCCTTTCCTTACTTGTAAAATCCCTTCGTCCCCTGCCTATTGTGTGTATTTATTTCTCGCTATTCCAGATCAAGCTCAAACTACAACGAGCAAGGAGACTAACAGAAAAAAAAACTACTGAAGCAAGGCTACATTTCTGAGTGACTGCACAAATTTGATTGGGCTATACAATGAAAAAAAATCAAATACTATATTTAGGGTGCGCTGAAGGACCGAAGTTACTCAGAAGGACCCAAATGGACCCAAAAGGAATCCAAATGGACCTAAAAGGAACCTAAAAGTACCGAAAAGCCAATATTTGAAATTGATAATTGTTATGGTTTGCAAGATTTTGAAATTGCTTTGGTTCAAAATCCGCGCCGCCAACCATTCCCATCCCATGAGTCTATGTTGCATATTTTTCACTCTTTCAAAATTCAAAAATAAAATGATAAAAAGGGGAAGGGCCACGAAGCCCGATATTGGCCCTTATTTTGATAAATTTTGAACATTGTACTTCATAGAATTTTTAACTGTTATTTGACTTTTTGAAACGTTCTCTACTGAATCACGAATCTACTTTTTGTAAACATTGCTTTTATCAACACCTTTTAGCCCTTTGAAAACACCAAAATAGGTCAAATTCGGCGAAATTGATTCAAAAACTCAATATTTCTTTTAAATTAGCAATGGCCGCATGCATTAACTATGATGGAAAATTTATATTTGAAAGATTATCATTATATCCTTTTGTCATAAATGTTTTATCTCAGTTAACGCATGCGGCCACATTGAATTCTACGACAAAAGACGAAATTCTCAGCAATTTTCGTCATATTTTATCAATAACGTCAAAATGACGTCACTTCATGACGTCATTACAGTTAAGTGGCACATTGTTTGGTGATATTATTTTTTTCATGAAAAGCGGTAAACATTCGTGTATTTTCATGAGAGATATCAAGTCATCCCCATGAAATTTATTTTAAGAGAAAAATCAAGGGCCGATTTAGGGGTCTCGTGGCCCTACTCCTTTGTAGCATTTTAAATATATTTAAACAGGTATGTTTTTAAATGTTTTGAATATTTTTATGATTTTCAACACAATAAACAGTACAAAGAAGTCAATAAATTTGCGAAACAGAAGCGGCTGCTAGTCACTGATTGAAAAAAAGCGACAGTGAAGGGAGGGGAGGTGGAGGTTGACAACTTGAAACCAAATTTCAAATTTCTCTGAAAGGGATATTTTCGAAATATGTATGTATTATCTGAAACATTTATCTTTTTAGATCTAGAGTTCTTTTAATCTTTTTCATAATTTTTAACTCAATTTAAAATTTTCACAATTTGCTTTTTATTTCCTTTGCAAGGGCAACCCAGCTACATCCCCAATATCATAGAATTGGGAGCATTGTTGAAGTCTTGCGGGTGCAAACAAACAATCACGTGTCTGGCTTTTAAATTGTTTGTTTGGCTATGACCCTAATTAGAAAGTTTGGCTTCATAGCTAATAGTTGATTGAATTTCAAGTGTATCGAGTCGAATATCGTGTCCATGCTATATATGTATGCGGAATCTTTTATGGGATTGTTACTTGGACCCTGGATCTCCGGCTGTTACTTCGCAATGGAGATGGGAACGTTTATATAGATAAACAAAACGGATCACATTTTATGCATGTACAAACAATGAAAGTAAGAAACAACGATTGTCAATGTTTGCTATTAATGTATGGCACAATCAAATTACATATTAAAATCCACCAAAGTCAAAGCAAATTATCGTCATGGATTTAATCTCGTTGTTTTAAACCACCCACAAAAATAACGAAAACTAGAAAGGTTTCTTGTTGCGGTTGCAACAAGAGTGTCTTTCTCCTATACAATTTTTGGTTTGGAAATATGAAGGACGTCACATTACATGTATTTATATTATATATTTAAGTTTTCAAATAGCAGTAACATTAAATTTTCAAACCGATAATTGTTGGTGAGCAACCATTTGATTTGGGGAAGGGGGGGGGGTTAGGAATTCTATTGCCAGCCGGTAAAAATTTTTCAGCAATTTTCTGAGCAGGCCATTTTTTTCAGCCATTACCAGAGTCGGAGAAAAATTTTCGCCGGTTCTTCGGGCCGGATTTAAACAAATTGTCAAATGTTGTGAATGTCTGTGTAAGTTAAACTCCCCGCTGTTACAGAGTATGAGTTAATAACCGTTCCTTCAGATGTCTCTTTGCAATAAGCGAATTTCAGACAGATTGTATGATGTTTAAATAGAACCTTTTCTAGATTTTTGTGCCTATGCGTATTAGGTCTCTGGTAGATACAGCTATGTGAACAGTTTGTATTTATATTAATTAATTTTTTGACTTTAAATTGTCTGGCACAAAGGGCCAGCAAAAATTTCCATATCATGCAATGTATCCTTACTTTTGCATTGTCCGGGAAAAAAAAATTGCCGGCCCTTTGGGCCGGAAATTTTTTCAGCATTTTTCAGAGCCGGGATTTTTTTTTTGCAAATTCTTCCTGCCCCCTTCCCCCATAAAAAAGGCGAGCTCGTAGCTGTAGAACCAATTAGAAGAGAAATGGTAATAACAAGTTACGTTCAATATATATATATATAAATACCATGAGGTTCTCGCTGTGCAGGTTCGAATTTGGACCCCCCCCCCCTTCCCTTTTTTCAAAGTTTATTTTGAATTTCCATCATGGCGACATCGTTCAATATAAACAGAACTGTTTTCGAAAAACGAGGAGAGGGAAGAATGTTGGAGAAATTGTTCATCAATTTGTAAATAAACCAACCGAAAATTATGTTCGAACGTTTGCTAGAATTAGAAATTAAACTTGATGTTCAAAATATAGTTATTGAAGTTTAGAAACAGGTTTGTAGGTTAGAAATCGGAATCAAACTACCACTTTTTGTGTGTAAATTCTGGTTTGTAGCTGATCTCTTCTAAATTAATCAACTGTTTTAAAATCAAATTGTGTATATCGAAATGTATTTATGAAATTCATATTCATCATTGCCGTGAAATCGGAATTTGAAAATCTCAACACTGCTTTTCTCGAGTCGGACTCGGACTACCAATTTTAGTGTGCGCCCGATCTGTTGGCGTGAAGGTGTATCGAAATACCAACTCAAAATTTCGATGCTCATATCTTTTCAACAGTAAGAGATAGGAAAAATCAGAAAGACTAAATAAGACAGATATATGGATAAAAAATAATAATATTGAAATTTTTAGGAAACTTCATAAGCTTAATTTTTGTTTACTATTATAAGCAAAAAAGTGTCTTCCTCCTATGAACTTCTGAATTTGGAAATATGAAGGACGGTGAAGGACGTCATCGTAATAAATCGTTACAGTGTGCATCTAGCATTTCATATCTTGCATGGCTGTCGACTTTCAAAAAGAATGGAAATTGTAGATAGCAAAATACGAGATATTTAAGCTTACAAATAGCAAAACATGAAATTTTCGGTCCTTTTGAGTAATTCGACGCTCCCGTCAAATATTTGAATCTACTAAAAAACATGATAAAAAAAATAACAGAGACCAAAAATAAAAAAGACCAATCTAGCTTTTACTCCAAACGTAACGTTGGAGAACTTTCATTGTCCTAGCTTACAGGGTTCTTGAGAAATCGCTGATCCAATTTTCCACGGTTACGAAAACAATAGGTCTTCCGACGGAAGTCGGAAGACCTAATAATCCCCAACGAAACTTTATTATTAGGTCTTCCGACTTCCGTCGGAAGACCTATTGTTTTCGTAACCGTGGAAAATTGGATCAGCGATTTCTCAAGAACCCTGTAAGCTAGGACAATGAAAGTTCTCCAACGTTACGTTTGGAGTAAAAGCTAGATTGGTCTTTTTTATTTTTGGTCTCTGTTATTTTTTTCATCATGTTTTTAGTAGATTCAAATATTTGACGGGAGCGTCGAATTACTCAAAAGGACCGAAAATTTCATGTTTTGCTATTTGTAAGCTTAAATATCTCGTACTAGTATTTTGCTATCTACAATTTCCATTCTTTTTGAAAGTCGACAGCCATGCAAGATATGAAATGCTAGATGCACACTGTAACGATTTATTACGATGACGTCCTTCACCGTCCTTCATATTTCCAAATTCAGAAGTTCATAGGAGGAAGACACTTTTTTGCTTATAATAGTAAACAAAAATTAAGTTTATGAAGTTTCCTAAAAATTTCAATATTATTATTTTTTATCCATATATCTGTCTTATTTAGTCTTTCTGATTTTTCCTATCTCTTACTGTTGAAAAGATATGAGCATCGAAATTTTGAGTTGGGTATTTCGATACACCTTCACGCCAACAGATCGGGCGCACACTAAAATTGGTAGTCCGAGTCCGACTCGAGAAAAGCAGTGTTGAGATTTTCAAATTCCGATTTCACGGCAATGATGAATATGCATTTCATAAATACATTTCGATATACACAATTTGATTTTAAAACAGTTGATTAATTTAGAAGAGATCAGCTACAAACCAGAATTTACACACAAAAAGTGGTAGTTTGATTCCGATTTCTAACCTACAAACCTGTTTCTAAACTTCAATAACTATATTTTGAACATCAAGTTTAATTTCTAATTCTAGCAAACGTTCGAACATAATTTTCGGTTGGTTTATTTACAAATTGATGAACAATTTCTCCAACATTCTTCCCTCCCCTCGTTTTTCGAAAACAGTTCTGTTTATATTGAACGATGTCGCCATGATGGAAATTCAAAATAAACTTTGAAAAAAGGGAAGGGGGGGTCCAAATTTGAACCTGCACAGCGAGAACCTCATGGTATTTATATATATATATTGAACGTAACTTGTTATTACCATTTCTCTTCTCAAGAAAATTGGTTCTACAGCTACGAGCTCGCCTTTTTTATGGGGGAAGGGGGCAGGAAGAATTTGCAAAAAAAAAAATCCCGGCTCTGAAAAATGCTGAAAAAAATATTCCGGCCCAAAGGGCCGGCAATTTTTTTTTCCCGGACCATGCAAAAGTAAGGATACATTGCATGATATGGAAATCTTTGCTGGCCCTTTGTGCCAGACAATTTAATTAGTCAAAAAATTAATTAATATAAATACAAACTGTTCACATAGCTGTATCTACCAGAGACCTAATACGCATAGGCACAAAAATCTAGAAAAGGTTCTATTTAAACATCATACAATCTGTCTGAAATTCGCTAATTGCAAAGAGACATCTGAAGGAACGGTTATTAACTCATACTCTGTAACAGCGGGGAGTTTAACTTACACAGACATTCACAACATTTGACAATTTGTTTAAATCCGGCCCGAAGAACCGGCGATAATTTTTCTCCGACTCTGGTAATGGCTGAAAAAAATGGCCTGCTCAGAAAATTGCTGAAAAAATTTTACCGGCTGGCAATAGAGTTCCTGCCCCCCCCCCCCCCCCCCCCAAATCAAATGGTTGCTCACCAACAATTATCGGTTTGAAAATTTAATGTTACTGCTATTTGAAAACTTAAATATATAATATAAATACATGTAATGTGACGTCCTTCATATTTCCAAACCAAAAATTGTATAGGAGGAAGACACTCTTGTTGCAACCGCAACAAGAAACCTTTCTAGTTTTTCAGTATGTTTGTCAGGCTTTGGGATCATAGTCTGCCGAGTGCGAAATTAAGTCAAGAAAAATTCAATATATTTCGAGTCAGAATAGAAGCACTGAAAACTAGGGGAGATATCATCGAGGACTCACGCTCACGATCCTGCACTATTAGAATGAATTTTTGAAACTCATTAAATACAGAGAAAGTAAATCCTTTATAAGGAACCAACATTTCAAAATGATCAAGGACTCGTGTGAAAAATATGCAAGACGTTCGGCAAAGAAAGAGGATGTACAACTCGACACCCTTTCCGAATTGATAAAATGCATCAGAGGGTTACGTTTATCTAGAATTTACAACTAACGAGCAACTGTGAACACCAGATTCGCGTCTATCTGTCCATGCTTCAAACGCATTTGAAAATTTCTGTTTACAAAATTTTCTCAAAGGACCCTTTTTTGATCACTCATAAATCGAAGAATCCAATGTCATTTGTATGACTTTTTACATATAATGAATAATTGACTATTCGTGTATTAAATACATATTAAAGTTTCGCTTGTATTCAAAGACGTTACTAATTGTGATGTCTGTTTTGTGACAGGGGTATTTGGCAAATCCGGATAAATCGCCATCGATTCCGCCCTTGAATATTGTTTTCTAAATGCATATGCATGAGAGGGATCGAACAAATTATCACATGATCACATATTTTGTGAACACGACCAATCGGGTAAAAATCAATATATGCTAATGAATCGATACTGTCGGTTGCTTGATATTAGAGGTGTGGCTTTATGTTAATCTGTGTACTTTTGATGCTACTTTTTTCGTGGGTTTTCTCTAATTTGAAAATGAAGGCAAATGAGAATGGCTAATTCCTTCTCAGGGAGAATTTGTCAAATAAGTATCTGTTTGTCATTTTTCTGAATTAGCCATTCTGACATGCGTCCATGCCTAATTTTGAAAAAAATCTATAAGACTACCTGGGTTTTTTTTGGGTGGGTAAATTTCAGTTGACTTTGCCAACGTTTCGGGCAGAAACAGAAAGGGGACAGAAAGGGGCAAGAAACTTGTTATTTATACATAGTTCAAACAATTTATAAGGTCAGTTCAATAAATTGTGAAAATTTGAAAACCAATGTTTATAGCCTTTCCGTGCCATAACAGTCTAAAATTTTTCATTATAAACTTACAGCATTTAATCACACTACTCTTTCCCCGAAAACGCGATATCTCTACTCTCAAGATGTAAGGAGTTATATGTTACATCTTATCTTGATTAACTTTTGACCACCTGTGATCGGCGGTTTCCGGCGCTCTCGGTAGCTGGACGTAAGAAGCAGGACACGCTAGCCCCAGAAGCAGTGGTCATGCATCTATATATGTAAACACGTACTTTAGCCATGGGTTTCTGTACTTTCAGAGACAATTTTAATATAAAATAATAAAATTATGTGCAGACATGAAGTGATATGGGAAGGACATATAACTCATGGTATATGAGTGGCAAAAATGGATCGTGATATACGCGTAGATGGGGGGGGATGAATATTCCATTTTTCGTCCAGAAAGACTTGTGAGTCGTGTGGATATGAAATATAGAGTAAAACAGAAATTGATATGAAAGAAGGAGACTATAAAAATTCTGTATTTTGTTGTACTTATTTTGAGAACAAACCATACATTAATTCAATCCATTATCATTTGAAAAAAATATCTCGTGAAATCGGGAAAGACCAAATATTCCAAACTACACAAGGAGCAGTTCTGAATACACAGCCAATGTGCCTCACTAAATTCATATGAAATGAGAATCATGTAAATTTCACATAAAAATGTTAATGCGAAAGTCATATAAATTTCACTTGAGATTTATAAAAATGTTTCACATGAACGTCACATAAATTTATTTCACATGAATTTCACATGAATTTTTCTTTATGACCTTCATGCGAAATTGAATTCACATAAAATTCATGTCAGACTCTTCAAATGAATTTCACGTAAGAAAAAAATGTAAAGTTCATGTTAATTTTACATGAATTTCGTGTGAGGCACAACTGGCTGTGTATTTTTCCAAACTGGAGGCAAAAAATATATGTGAAATGAAAGGAAAACCATATGAGCTATATTTTTCAGTGAAATGGGGGACTTAAATTCTGGAGCGTGTTCGGGTTGAAAAAAAAAACCAGTTCGAAAGAGAATTAATGATGGCACGCACGACCTGAATAGGAGGGGGACGGAGGGGACCAGTCTGGCATTCGCAGCATGACTTTGAAAAGTTTATGATCGATCATCTCCTAGAATAAGGCACGGTCCATTTGATATTCGGGGGGGGGGGGGGGGGGGGCTTGGGTCAGATATAGATTTTGTTTACTGAGGATTATATATTGTAAAATACTTGAAGTGAATTAAATTCTTCATAAAAATTGTTAGAAAAAAAATTTCTTGCGCCAACTTTGCAAGAAAAAAATAATTTTGCTCCGGTCCGGGGCGAAAAAAATAATCTTGCTCCGACAAAAATACCCAAGCCCCCCCCCCCCCCCTCAGAATATCAAATGGATCAATGTTTGAACTGCTAATATCACTCTAAGAGATGAATTCTCTATCATATATAACTTTGGCAAACTGAACGAGCCAAAGCCGCATCGGTAATATGCAAAAAAAAAAAATGCAGCATGTAATCTTCAATGAATTGGAAGTTTTGCTGTAAATAGAAGAAGAAGCAGAAATTTCTGTAATATTTGAGACTGTATACTGATGAGTACTACATCTGTGTTTATTATTTCTAAAACGCAAGTAATCATATTTCTTTATAAAGTATACCAGAGAAGAAATAATTGCATAATTAAAGGATTTATTTATGATGTCATAGAGACAAACAGAGGTTCTTTCACTATCTCTGTACTTTTCCGTATTCATTTTTTCCTTTTTTTTTTTTTTTTTTTTTTTTCAGAGCAAAGGAAAGGTTGGATTAATTTGCATCCTCTCCCACCTAAGATAATCTATCCGTTTATGATACATGTATGTATTACTGCATCATGATTTCTAAAACCCTAAGTCTTTCTTTTCTTCAAGTTCCTATTATTTTCTGAGTGGGGAAGGAGGTGGATCCCGGTCTTAATATGACAAAACACATAACCTGCAATCTTTTACTCGCCATTGTCATTTTTTTGTATAAATACCGTCACTGTCTTTTTTTAAGATTACAACTCTCGTAACAAATGCATTTTATCTTCTATATAACCATCGTATTTACTACTACGGTGTCCTGCTTCTGACGAATCCTTCACGCATGTGGTCAGCAGCAAGATGTAGCGATAAGACGCTCGGCGATTTCCCGCAGCAGGTGTAAATGGACACTTAAATAATTAATTTCAGAGGCTAGGCGCAAGAATTATTGCAAACAGATTGTGCAATTTTATGTAGGACCATATTTACTATCTGATTAGCCAAAAACATTCTGAGCTGTTATGGCAATCCTTTCTAAAAGCTGGGTCCTGTAGCATCATATCCCAGCCATTTTGCTACGTCTTTTGGTATATTTAGGACATAATTTTCACAGATTTTGGTCATATTACCTTGTTTAGATTGAGGATCACTGACGAGGGTTAAATACCCGAAACGTGCATGCCTGGTCCATGCTGTAAATTTATCTGCTCTAAAATGATGCTAATGAATTTGAAGACGTTAAATATTTAACGACCCTGATCATTCAATTTCGGATATAACAATTATTCCAGCTCAGTCATTCTCAAAACTTAAAAATCAAAGTAAAACTGAAACTAAAAAACGCCGCTTACAAGCTGAATTTGCCTGGATAACCAAACTGCAAACTGCGTACCCCCTTGGTCTAAACGATCAGATTTATGGACAAGGAAACATTTCTTCGACCTCTTCAAATATCAATGTTTTTTTTCAATCCGCCCTAACACTAAAAGGAAGCATAGGTCTCACGGTAAAAGGCGAAACAAAAAACTCAGAAAAAGAGCTAGAGTACATCGTACCATCAAAGATCTATTGATCATTGCACGCAACGGCGGCAGACATGAACTGCTACATGCTCTCTCCTCAGTTCCATCAGTTCAATTAAAATCTATCTTGGATGAAGCACTGATTGCATTCTTAAGAAACACTGATTGAAAATTTAGAATCTCCTCTTATATGTTACAAATATAAGAGACCTATTCGAAATTTCGTTTTTAACTACAACAAAGTTACACAAGATCCTAAAATTCTTGAATCATGTCCTGCTTCTTGAGAATGTGCAACGTCTGAATATCTATATAAACCAGCTGGTCATATTATTACAGGTGACTTTTCAATTATCAAAGACAGGCAGCTCCGTGGTCTTCTCAAAAAAGGACCTAAATAAAGAATCCCATCCAAGATAGATTTTATTACAAGTGCTAAGGGAAGCTTTAGATAACTATACCAATAGATTGTGTAAATCGGAAGGAGTCGAATCGCATGCTCTGAATGACTGGAAAAACCTCATTTTTGGATATTGCCGATATTCGAATAGATAACTTCCACAAAAATCCTCATCTTTTTGAAAATCCAATTTCTAAATCTGAAAGATATTTCAATTCCAAGTTACGTAATTTACATGAAAAATATGTCTTCGCGCCTGCAGATAAAGCAGCCAACAACACCATAATTATTTGAAAACGCTACTACATATCAACTTTAGTTTCGGAACTTTCCTCAACTAATACTTATATCGAAAGCAACGAAAGTGTTCCCACTTTTTTGAACAAACATAACAGTGAAATTTCTTCTTTTAACATCCCTATTTCTAAATTGGATCTCCCTACAATATACTGTATACCAAAACTTCACAAGTCTCCTTACAAGTTTCGATACATTGCTAATTCTGGCAACTGCTCAACAACAATTTTGTATAGAAATCTGACGTCAGCACTCACGGCTATAAAGGAACACGTGGCAAAATACCGCGAAACTGTCATGAACAGGAATGGCGTTAACTTCTTTTGGTCTATTAAAAATTCAGGGGATGTGATTGACAAAATGAAATCAAGAAATTTTGAAGCAAATACGATATCTTCATACGACTTTTCTAATATGTACACCACGCTTCCTCACAACAAAATAAATGCTCGACTGTCCAAACTCATTAAATGGTGTTTTGATCGAGAGGGGAAAACTTATATTTGTACTTCTGAATCGAAGGGTTTCTTTTCCGCCACAGATTACAAATCATACAAATCATGGACATGTGGTGACCTATGTATTGCCTTGTCCTTCCTTTTGGACAATATTTATGTAAGATTTGGTGAGAAACTTTACAAGCAGGTTGTAGGGATTCCAATGGGTACTAATTGTGCGCCTCTTGTTGCAGATTTATTTTTATACACTTATGAAAAGGAATTTATCCAAAATCTTCAAAAGCAAAGAAAAAATGATGATGTGAAATGCTTCATTGGTACTTCTAGGTACCTGGATGATATTCTTACTATCGACAATCCTGTTTTTGAAAAGTATAAAAATGTTATTTATACACAAGAATTGATTCTAAACAAGGCAAACGTTTCAAACACAGAAACACCATTTTTGGACCTAAATATCAAAATTGTTAACGGAGAGATCCTTACAAGTGTGTATGACAAAAGAGATGATTTTGGATTTAACATAGTAAATTTCCCCTGGCTTGACGGTGATGTTCCTAGATTACCGTCCTATGGTATCTATATTTCACAGCTCATCCGGTATGCTAGAGCATGTACTGATGTTTTGGATTTTCATATTAGAAATTTACAAATTACCAAGAAACTTTTAGGACAAGGTTTTCGCTTTCACAAACTAGTAAAGACTTTCTGGAAATTTTACAAAAACTATTGTCAACTTCTTCTGAAATTCGGACCAATACAGGCAACAGAGTATACTACTTTGGGTATTTCACAACCTGCATTTTATGGTGACATTATTAACAAGATAAGAAGGATCAAAGATAAATAACATCACTATCGAAAATGCGTCAGAATCATCAATCGCCTTTTATACCGTGGATATGATCCTAATGTCACCAGACGGACACTAGGCTTGGTACTTGACCAATCTACAGTCTTGTACAAGAGCATTCTTAAAACTTGCACTCTGACTGACTGTGACGACGGGACTCCATGACGGGCCCTGTCCAAACCTCTTTAAAGAAGACAGGGTCCCGACCACCTGTCCTCTCTGAATGTCAGTCGGACTCCTCGGGTGATAACATACATGAGCTCGCGGCGGCAGAGCACGGATTGTATTACGTGCGCCCTCTTTTTATATTCATTTACATATTCATCTGTGTTGTTTGGGCCCCTGCGTTTTGCGATCTTGTTTGTGTGTGGTCATCTGACAGTGAGGAGGTTGTTTTACACCACAATTGTACGTTCTTCGAGACCTCTGGGTAATCAGAAAAGTGGGAGGGTTGTGCGCACGTAATCCAGGATAACCACACCTTCTGCTATTTCCGTGGCAGATGACCGTCCTAAGTCGGCACCGGTTGCCCATTGGTCTCGTTGGTTTATGTGTAGTCCTTTGTGTTTGGTGTTTCTGTGTTGTGCGTTGATGTTTCTTGTCCCTTACGCGTCTCTTTCTGTGCTTGTCTGCTTTGTGTTTTTCCATTGGGTGTTTTGGGGTTTTGCTGTGGGTGCTGCAACCGGGTGTTGTTGGAGATCCCCTCCTTTGTTTTATCACAGAGCTGACCTACCTCAAAGAGCATTACGTCATCACACCAGTTGACAAAGCCTCAAATAACGGTATCAGGACACTTCGTCACCAAGACAACTCGTAACAAGACAACTCGTAACCAAAAAAAGACAACTCGTAACCTGACCATTTTGGTGACGAGCATATTTAAAAGTCGTCACCAAAACTTGGAAAAAATCTTGATAAAAGCTCGTCAGTCACTAAGTTTTGGTGACGAGTTTTTAACACTTTTTTTCTAAGTTTTGCTTACAACTTAAAAAAAACTTAGAAAATGTGACACATCGGTCAAATTTTCTAAGTTTTGGTGACGAGATTTTAACAATTTTTTCCGTTTTAATCACGACTTTAAAAAACCTTAGAAAATGTGACACATCGGTCAAATTTTCTAAGTTTTGATGACGAGTTTTTATCAAAATTTCTAATATAAGTTTTGGATTTTCTCTAAGTTTTGGTGACGACTTTTTATCAAAATTTTTTCTAAGTTTTGGTGACGAGATATCTGGTCAAGTCGTCACCTGGTTACGAATTGACCAGACAACTCGTCACCAAAATGGTCAGGTTACGAGATGTCTTTTTTTGGTTACGAGTTGTCTTGTTACGAGTTGTCTTGGTAACGAAGTGTCCAGCAATCCAGGATACACATTTACATGCAAAAAGTACAGCCTTGTTAAAGAGTTGGGTTTAAATTCGACACCTTTAAATCCTACTTACACTCCAATAAACATCTCTACGTCGGAAATAATAGATAACCACAAATCATCTCGCGCTTCCATTGGATTTGACACAAACAATTTAGATTTAGATTAACCATGCTTATATTGCATACCTAAAATGCATTAAATCCGTGCAAACAACGTTTCTTCGCTGGTTCCTCAAAATGTTCAACTAAATCTGTATCGATTTTACTCACCAAAGTTTTAACTGAAATCAAATCTGGACTTTAAAGATATTGTTCGACAGTATATTCTCGAAGCGGTATAAACCAGATGTGGATTTTAAAGAATTCAAAGGAACTTTTAGAACATCTGAAATCCACTCATTTCAATAGAGTCCATTCGATCAAATTCTTTGATTTTTCGACAATTTACACAACAATCCCACATTCTAAATTGAAAGAAAGACTCGCAAAATTATAAGTAATGCGTTTACAAGCAAGAACAGCTATCGCAAATATAAATTAATTGTTTTTAATTATGACAAAACCTATTTTGTTAAAGAAAAGTCCGATTCTAAAAAATAAGTACACTGAAGCAGATATTAGTCAGATGTTAAACTTCCTGGTCGACACCATTTTTGTGGTGTTTGGAGGAAAGGTCGTTGGAGGACGGAGGAAAGGCAAACTCATTGGAGGAAAGGTCGTCCAGCAAATTTTCGGAATTCCAATGGGAACCAATCGTGCCCCACTCCTTGCCGACATTTTTCTTTACTCGTACGAAGCTTAATTCGTTTAATCTTTGGTCTCTGAAGAGAACAGGTACGTAGCTTCTAACTTTAACTCCACATACAGATACATATAGACGATGTGCTGTCAAGCAATAATCCAAAATTCGCGGATTACCTCAGCAGAGTCTATCCTTCGGAGCTTGAAGTCAAAGAAACTACAGAGACAAATAATTCAGCATTCTATCTGGACATAACGTTGTTCTACGACACTGAGGGTCGCATGAACACCTCACTCTATGACAAACGTGACGACTTCAATTTCAACATTACAAACTTGCCTTTTCTGAGTAGCAACATCCCTTCATCACCAGCTTATGGCGTATTCATATCTCAGTTGATACGCAATGCCAGAGGAAGTACCAAATATACAAATTTTGTTCTGAGAGCTAGACGTCTTTCAGATAAGCCTCTCAGCCAGGGATACGTATGTGACCGACTAACATCGTCACTGGAAGGAAGTCCTATGGTCGATATGGGGAACTCGTCATACATTATGATGTCCCACTCTCCAGAATGGTGGATGATATTTTATCTTAGACCATTTGAACCATCCAACCACCGAAAATACTTGTACCTTCCGAAATGGAAGTAACCGGATTTGACGATTCTACCGAATTGAAGTGACGGGTGTTGCATGCAAGCAGGAGATGCGTACTCTTCCTGGGTACCTGGTCTCACTCCCATTTTTGGAATTCGCTTCATTTCATATGGTGGAGGTTTTCTTTGTGTGCTTTGGTTCTTGTTTTATCCTGATTTTGTATGCCATCGGTTTATTATTTTCTGAATTATCGATTTTGTACTGTGTATCGGGATATTGTCATTATCCATATTTGTCATGCTATGAAAATTAAGTTTTGAGCTTATGAAATAGATGATGAGGAATAGAAATATTTCAGAATAATTTTAGCTCTACAGATTGAAGTGAGTTCAAGACATCAAATCTGCTCTTAAATTGGAGAGAGAAGTCTTTGTAAGGACGTTCAGGTAAATCATTCCAGAACAAACACCCTGGTATCCAGTCTTTGTGCATTGATTACTCTCTGTGTGACTTTGCTGATTCTTTATTCTAATTACTTATATTTGTTCGAAAATAATGTTTTCATCAACACATTTCATGTTTAACTGTATACATCAATTACAATGTAAAATTACACAGTGACCGAAATATCCTCAAATATTACAAACAATATGAATGTATAAATAATCCTCTACACTACCTACACAAGTCAAGTTGACCATTCTTTCATAATAGTTTATCTATGAATGACTTGACGCTCAGAGTTGTAAGCAGTACCTTGGTCACAGAATGTTGGTCTGGAGTGCAGTAGTCCTTCTCTCACTATGTTTCTGCCAAACAACTCTAGGTAATTACACTGAGGATTTTTTTCTATAAAATGCATAATTTATGACATTGTAGAAAAGTTAGGCTTTATTATGCTGAGCACTCATGTTCTTGTAATTTTTGTGTTCCTGCATGTCATAAGTTTCATCATTTTTTATTTTCAAACCAGCAAGGTCACTTATACTTTTAAATTCGGCACATTTTTTTTATTAAATGATACAAGTCATTTTGACATGGAAAGTGAAACTGTGTCAATTAAGTGGTTTATCTAAATATGCCATAGATCGAGAGACTTGACCTTAACACATGTATCATACTTTCTCTGAAAACTATTCCATATTATAAAAGAAGCAGAGAGCAAAAGCTTTTTTCCTCGAAGCAAGTACAGCGATATTTCATTTAAGAAATGAATCTTATATTTTTTTCTGTTGATGCAGGTATCACCCGGAAAATTGGACAGAAAACTGCATCAATGCGCAATGATGCAAAAGTTTTCTGTCCAATTTTTCGGGTGATACCTGCATCAAAAGAAAAAATATAAGATTCATTTCTCATCATTTAATTATTACCTATTTATGGAAAACAGACTGTTTTCTTGGATCTAAACACAATCAATCACCGTACTTTATTTCGTAAGTCGGAGGGTTTCGCAGTGATACGTCTGCCAAAACAAGTTATGGCAGCCGCCGTGATTCATATCAAGGACCAAGGACCAGTTCGTGCAAATTCTACATGCACTGTTAATTTTTGAGTAAGTAGAAAAGAAATGGTACCCTTGAAATGATAAGCAAACATCAACAAATTGTATTTTCAGCAACGAGTTCATTCGTGTTTGAGGGAACCCCCGGTTCAAAAAATAATGCTATAAATAGACTTCCGTGAAAAATTGTGTTGGTCGATGTATCAACACAATTTCTCAGCTAATCAGTGTCTTCGTTTCTTGAAAATGACGATGGAAATTAAATGATATCACAGTCAACATAAATGTTTTACAATGCGTCATCGAAAGTAGCATTCTAACAAATCTCATTTGTTGCAGGAGCATCGTTTCAGCTGATCAAGAGTCTGAAAACTTTCCATGCAGCAGAACAGTATTGTGTGTCCCATGGAGGTCATCTAGCATCCATTCACAGCGCTCAGGAGAATCAGGCAGTGTACAATCTTTGTCATGCAGGTATGTATACGTATGAAACTATTTTATGTTAAAACTCTTTTATGAAGTAAGAACCCAGATACATTCACCAACAATAAAGTTTTACATGGTAGTCTCATGGTCTCATGTGGTGATTCCTTATTGAAGACCTGTTTATTCCAAAATGAAGAATTATCAGAACTCATATGTACCTGAAAATGAGACAAACAGTTAAGTATGTTCACCTATGGAGGAACTGAATCAAAATACTCAAATGAGGAAAACTTTGGATATTATAGAATCCTGAAAAATGTCACCCTATTTACAGATATATTTATACATGAATTACAAAAACATACTTCGAAGGTCTTAAAATATAAAACGATAAATGCAAAGTAAATACATAGTTTTCTGTTTCAGTTGGAAAGAACTGTTGGATAGGTTTTGAGAAGCGTGGTTCATCCTACTCATGGACAGACGGATCAACCTCGTCATACAAGAACTTTATAAGTGGTATATAACATAGACCACATCATTCTAATGGAAACATTGATAAAAGTAACATTATAGGCATCTCTATAGTTTTGTCTTCTGGTGAATTGTAATAATTTTTCCAGAGAAACACGCACTGTACGATAGAAATTTAGACGTAATATTCTTTTAAGGTTCCATAATTTCTTCATTAGAAATCAAGTAAGCTTAATTTATACTTGAGAAGCTCTGTGATTTCTTTATTTCGTGATTTCATTTTGTGTAAGGGGAGCCTGACAACTGGCATGGATTGGAGGGTTGCGCTGTACTTAAGGTGGACAGTCGCTATCACGGACAGTGGTCAGACCAGGCTTGTGATGCTTCCTACGACCACTCCTACTTTGTCTGTAAACTCCAGAACACAGGAGGTAGTCAGACTGGAAATGTTCACTCAACGCAGAGTCATGGTAGTCAATCAAGTAAGTGGCAATTAAGTGCCTACATAAGTCATGTTGACCATTCTTGTGTCATAGTTTATCTATGTATGGCATATGACGCTCAGAATTGTAGGTAATATAACTCGAGCACTTAATGTTGGTCAGGAGCGCAGTACTTCTTCTCTTATATTTCTACCATACAACTCATTGCATTGATATTCTTAATTATAACAAAACAAACAAAACGTTCATGTTGAGAATTCGTGTTTTGTGTGAATTTGCTTGCTTTACGAATCATTTTTGATAAGTTTTTTTTAAACAGCTTCAGGTCCCCTAGTTGAAGTCCGAAGATGATATAAGTTGTTTGTGACTAAGAATGTAAATCATTACGTTTGAGTTTGAAAACTGGGTCCCTCCAATGGCTTATCTGAACATGAATTAGATCAAGTTGCTTGACCTCAATAATTGCATCATACTTAATCCGATAGTAATTCGAATAAAAGTGAAAAGAAGAAGCATTTCTTCGACGGTTTACATCCTCTGGATTAATTCCACACCGACAGCATAACTTCGTAAGATTCCTTATTAAAGATTCGATACCATGACCATAGTATGACAGCATTTATTTGAAACATTATGAATATGTGTTGCGCCGCATAATTTCATCCAAGTTGCGCCACCTATCATGTATCATGTGCTTACGCTTCAACTCTATGGACGTTATTCATTTCATATTCAGATCTCATGTTATCCTTTGACGAAAATGGTCTCAGGAATACTTCAATAGATGACAAACGTGAAGACTTAAATTTCAAAATTACAAATTTCCCTTTCCTTGATAGTAACATTCCTACCTCTCCTGCCTAAGGTGTAATCATATCGCAATTAATACGCTATTCCAGAGCAAGCTCAAACTACAACGATTTCGTTCTGAGGGCAAGGAGACTTATAGAAAACTACTTAACCAAGGATAGATTTGTGAGCGACTGGTTTTATCAATGAAAATATTTTTGGACGATACAATGTAAATATTAAACGTTGTAACATCTCGTTGTCCTTAATGCAGGAACATATCTAAGGTTAGAACCATACAAACAATGGTTTTAACAATTTAACGGAAAGGACCCTTTTCTGCAAGGCCTAAGTGACGGTTGTCGCTAGCAAACAGGAGATGCTTACTCTCCCCGGGCACCTGATCTCATCTCCATTGGTGACTCACTTTTGCTACTTTGAGGAATGTTTAATTTTATTGTATTATCTGAATCTCCATAGACGTTCTTGTAGAATCGAAATTTATTGTAGGTGCCGCTGTGGAAATCAATTGGTGTGTCGCCGCACACATGTTATTTGCAATAGGTTTAACTAGTCTACTCTGAAATTTGTATGAGTTTTAAATATCTAAACAAATAGGATGTTTCAGTTGATTCTTACATTATTTCAGTGTTGGCTGTATTTCTATTTTGTAATGACAGATACAACAAGAAATTATCATCTTTCGCAGGGTTTGAGATCACAGGGATTTATCACGCTAATACCGTTTGCTCTATTTACTATATATGTGTTTTAAAGGGATCTAACTCGGCGTTTAACGAAAAATCGACAAGTCATCGTTAAGTCTTCAGAAATAGGCTAATCAATATCAAAACCTATTTTCTGTGGTATATTTCGATAGATTAATTCATACTGAATCTTCATACGAAATTTGAAATCAGTACCTTCCTTACAAGCCGAGATCTGCCCAATACCACTCTCTTATGAGCGCCGCATTTCTAGGTCGGACAAAAAGGTGTAGTTTATTAGATAAGTTGTCCTTCGTCTTTCTTTGCAGCTACATCATCGTCTCCGTCTGTTGGTCCATTTCGTTTCTTTTCACGTGAGAATGTTCTGTTTCGTTTTGTATTTTTTTTTCCAAAATACGTAAGCCTTTCGACTGTAGATTGGCTTTTGTGTTTGACTTTCATTTACCCTTTTAAATATTTCTGCATATCTGGTGCCCCGGCGCATTAAGAAGTTGTTTTATCCAGAGGGCTCCCCCGGCGCATTAAGAAGTTGTTTTATCCAGAGGGCTCCCCCGGCGCATTAAGAAGTTGTTTTATCCAGAGGGCTGCCCTCTGACAGAAAAGTTGTACACTTCGTGTTATTGACAGATCAAACTGGTTTTTTCAACCTAGCAGGACTCAAAATACAATCATGTGTTTTTTAAGAAAATTAACACTTTGAAGCAGATAAAAGTAAATTTGTTTTTCCATGTAGGTGCAAGCAAGCTGAGCATCAGAGGAAATCATTTTATGTACAACGGACATCGTATTTTCCTGTCGGGTATAAATAAGGCGTGGGAGCAGTATGCCTATGATTTTGGAAACAACCAGTATTCCAATGTCCGTAGTAAATATAATCACGTTCTTCAGCAAATACAACAATCTGGAGGAAATTCAGTCCGTAAGTTAGATATGTGTTATTCCTTAAACAATCCTCTACAGATACAAATAATCAGTAGAATTGTTACTTGAGCACTTATTTAATAGCGAGCGGAGCTCGCTGCAAAGGCCCGAAGGGCCTTTGCGAGCGAAGCTCGCCCTTATGGTAACGCGTATACACATATCTTATTGAGAAAATATGCTGAATCAAAGAATGAGAATGTACTACTATGCTTTCAAAAACTTTCGTACCCTCGCAGACAGAGTTGCTGCGGAGATGCTGGATATTGCCATTTAATTTTTTTTTCGACTCCAAGGAGACGTATATGTTATACTCAATTTTTGTTTATAAGTTAAATTTATTGAAAACATTTTTCGTAAATCAGGTAACGATAATGCACCAACAAGACGGCGTAACCACGGGAAATCCGACATTTCCGGTTTTAAACGAGACGTTTCGCTCTGATTGCTTTTCTCGTCTCGGGCGGTTGAATATGTTTATATGAATATGTTTGTTTTTTCTTTTGTTCTTAAGTAATTTATTTTCAGCTAGCCTTAACATTATTCTTACGAAATAAAAATGAATTATAAAGAACCATATTTTTAAACAACAGTATTTTAAGCGCCTCCTTCCCCTTAAAATGTTCATCTGCTGGTCTAGATCAATTTTACAAATGCTTCCGTGTTTCCACTCGCCTTATACTACCTTTTTTGGCAATCATCAAACAGAAAGTGTTGTAAGATAAGATAAACCATCATAGTCAAAATAAAAAAGAAAGATCTTTTTTTATTTTATACAATCATATCTATTTCCTCTCCGCTCGCACATAAAGGCTTTGCCTTGATTCATATTAAGCGCATTTATTAGAGCACACTCTCTTTCCTTTTTAATAAAATCATACAAATTTGTATACTGTGAAATTTCGTGGGGGTGGGGCTCAATTTTCATTGTTTTCGTGGATTGCCTCATCAACGAATTTACATCCTCAACTGAAAAACTTTACATAAAGCAAGCAATTTCTAATGACAAACAAGCATTCATATTTTACAGGCCATTGACGTATTTAAATACCTCGTCATACATTATGATGTCCCACTCTCCAGAATGGTGGATGATATTCTGTCCTAGACCATTTGAACCATCCAACCAATGGAAGTAACCGGATGTGACAATTCTACCGAATTGAAGTGACGGGTGCTGCATGCTAGCAGGAGATGCGGACTTTTCCTGGGCACCTGGTCTCATCCACATGTTGGGAGTTCGCTTCTTTTCACATGATGGAGGTTTTTGTTTGTTTGCTTTGGTTCTTATTTTATCCTGATTTTGTTTTGGTTTATGATTTTCTGAATTATCGATTTTGTACTATGTATTGGGATATGGTCATTATCCATATTTGTCATTCCAATAAGGTAAATTGCTAATTGTAACGTTTGTCAACGCTGTTTTACCACTATTGGTCACAAGCCAGTTTTTCAGCTATATCTTGGCAAGAGTGACAATAAGCCAATTGGCATGGAGGGCCGAATTCGGACTTTTAAAGCCCTTCAACTACCTTGGATGAGTACCATTACTGGGAAGACATCAACATGTTTTGCGATTTGATGTGAACGGCCGGCATCTACGAAATTACATCCGCACGAAAATACTGAATGACAAATATGGATAATGACCATATCCCTGTATACAGCACAAAATCGATAATTCAGAAAATCAGAAACCGAAGGCATACAAAATCAGGATAAAACAGGAACCAAAGCAAACAAACAAAAACCTCCACCATATGAAAAGAAGCGAACTCCCGATATGGGAGTGAGACCAGGTGCCCAGGAAGAGTAAGCATCTCCTGCTTGCATGCAACACCCGCCGCTTCAATTCGGTAGAACTGTCACATCCGGTTACTTCCATTTCGGAAGACATAGAGTACAATCTTTGGTTGGATGGTTCAAATGGTCCTATGACGAATATATCACGAATCCACGAAAATTGGGCCACACGAAAAATTTTCACAGTAACCACAATTTATATGATGGTAGGTTGGCGCTGTACATGACAATCGCGGTTACCATTCAAGTGGGTGTCTTCCTTCATCTATATTGACACTTTCCGCACCATTCTTTGAGAACGCTAGACTATACTCAAACTCGACTAGAAGGTTGATGGATGATGATTTCTCACACAGGAAGCTATCTGTTGTTCCTGATTGAATACGATATGAAAGTTCACTTGTGTTATTCAAGTTTTGTCCATCACAAATCGCCCATCTTCGTTTGTCATGTCATGATATGGTAATCTCACCAGTTGTGTGTTTGTTTGTTTGTTTTGTTGCTTCTTGCAATTTTGTTGTTCATGTGTTTTTCGCTGTGGAAATTGTACCGTAGTCTTATTTGATATTTATTCTTCCTTAATTTCCTCTTTGTATCTGTGTATGTTGTTTTCATTTTCATCACGTGTCTTCTCCTAAACAGTTAAGATATTCTCAAAATGTTGGGAAAAAATTCCTACATCATAAGTCCACAATCCAACATGATTTTTCTTAAGTTTATCATCTCACTCGTTCACAGATTGCTGCTACTACTTTACTTCGGTTCTTTGTGTTTCTGAAGCTTATCAACCATACACTTTGTTTTCTCCTTCATTCTCTATATCTGTATTATTTTATTTTGCATCTTTTAAATTTCCTGCTGGAGAAAAACAAATCTTCTCTGTATTTCCGTATGCAATCTCTACCTTCCGTTAGAAGTTATCCAACCTTTCCAAACGTTTTCCTGGACCTCTTTGTTATCCGTCAAGTACATTCAATCTTGTGTTACAAGTTAGAATGGTGTCTCTAAAGGTTCATGATAGAATAAAGCACTTTATGAAGGCGTTGGGTGTACTTTGCAGAATATTGCTTAACGTTTGTTTAAGAAAATCAATTTCCTATCCTTCTTTTTCATTGTTTATGTTTTCAGCTGTTTGTCTTTCTCCTGCATAACCCAGCACAACTTGTAGTAACTGTCCAGTACCAGTAGTTCTCAGTTACGCAAGTCACTCTTCTATTATCGTTTTATGAGGGTCAGATAAAGCGTAGAAGTTCTGTACAAGTATTTGTCATCGGATTTCAATGTTCATGCACTCCGTTGTGTTCACTTTCTGTATATTTCATAATGAACTTGAGGGTGATGTGGTATCTCTTCTCGACCAGCAGGTGTTTCATTCATCTGCCATATGAAGGTATAGGATACCAGAGAAACTTTTCATGACCATTGATACATTGTTCTCGATGTTTCCCCACTCACTTCTCTTTGCTCAATTTCTGTATATGACATGACGAAGTTTGGGACGCTTTGGTAACTCTCCTGGACTTACAATTATTCTCGGTATTTCGCAAATTTTTCTTTCATGCTCACTTCCTGTATCAAACAAATGATTGTGTCACTGAGGAATCCTCCTGCACCAGACTCCTTTCCGTTTCACAGGGAAATTCACCTGAGAGGTGCTTGGATCAGTAGTCATCGAGGGTCATGCATGAGTTGCCACTTGCGTACCTCACCCAACTTCTTTAAGATACTCAATTGTAGTATTAGATAAATATTCCTTTTTTCCAAATGAAGTTCAAGTACCATTCTTTTCAGACTAGAATTGTCCATGTTTAGTACAGCTATATGAACAAAACTATTCAATACGAGTATATCTTTGTTGTAGGAATATGGGTACATATTGACGGACAATCATCACCCAAGTTTGATGGTTCGGGACACGTTACAGCCACAGACAATAGTGGGACTTTGATCAGCGACCTACGAACATTGCTGCATGATGCCAGGAGTCACAATGTCTTTGTTTTCCTCACCCTGTGGAACGGTGCTGCCAAGTCCAACTCTCACAACAGACTAGACGGTCTGATAAAAGACACAAACAAGCTGCAGTCTTACCTGAACCACGCCCTGATCCCCATGGTCAAAGCTCTCAAAAATGAACCCGCCCTGGGTGGCTGGGATATCATGAACGAACCGGAAGGTGAAATGAAACCGGATATATATAGCAGTGATCCATGTCATGATACGAGAATTCTACATAATTCCGGAGCAGGGTGGGAGGGAAAACTTTATACAGCCCAGGAAATTCAAAGGTAATTAACTCGGATACATCATTTATGAAAGGTATATATGATACAAAGCTATCATCATTTAATTTGAAAGATTTTGGTTTAAGGTATTTATACTTCATTAATTTCCAAGTTAGAAACATGGGGTTGACTATGATGTATCTTTAAATATTCAGATTTGTGAACTGGCAAGCGGATGCGATAAAGCGAACTGATCCCTCAGCCTTAGTGACGGTCGGAGCATGGAGTGGGAGGGTCAATACAGATCATTTCGGATATCATAATTACTACAAGGATTCATGCTTGGTTAAAAGTGGTGGCAAACAAATGGTGAACAGATATGAGTCAGACATCTTCATTCATGACCTAAATTTAAAAAAAATGAAAATCTTATTTTTCTTTGTTTTCTACACATGCATGTTCTTCAATGGACAGATTGAAGTGTTCTTTGACCTCTAGGAATGTATAACAGTTCATCTTTATTACATTTCAGGGTACTCTGTCGTTTTATCAAGTTCATAGCTATGCATGGCAAGGACATTTCGGCAGTGACTCTCCTTTCAAGGTATAGACTTTTTTGGAGTATAGATGCAAAATAATATAACTGCATCCTGTCTGAGACCATTTGTAATATCATTATCATATAATATCATTTAGACCTGTACAAACTGAAAATCAATTCTTAACATTTTTTCTTTGATTTCAGGAGAGATTTTTTATACAGTTAACTTGTAAAGTTTGATAAGCTTTGAATTATTTTTGATCGAATTACTAATATATTATATTTATTTAATGAATCCTAAAACCTAGATTCTTCTTAAAAAGCACAAGTTTTCTGACCTTGGCCTAAACAAACCTCTGGTAATCGGAGAATACCGTGAGAAGGACGGAGGAGGGATGAGCATCAACCAGCTGTACGACTACGCCTACAATAACGGGTACGCAGGAGGGTGGGGCTGGTCCCAGACTGACGGGAATATGGCAAATCTCATGAAGGGCATGCAACATGTCAAAAACTACCACAATCAAGCACAGGGTGGTACTGTCAAAATATCGATTTGACGACGCATGGATTGCTCTTAAGCATTTCGGATATTTTTTGTAAATGTAATACAGTGTAATGGTTAAAGGAGACTAGATATGTTTGTAATTAATGTATAGATGCATATGTTTCAATAAACTACATTTATCATAAACTCGATTTATTTAGGCAATATAATTTTCATTACAGAAGTTGTCGCTCTTTGCCTAGTGCAATTTCAAGCTTATTTTTCAGAATTTTTAAAGGATGCTACGATATTTTGACGTCTTTTTGTTAATCGTAAGAAGAGAGATATAAAAAAAGACGGGTACTGCTGCAATACCATCTGCTTCACAGAGGGTGATATGCTGCAGCGCCTCTATGTAACGAGATTCAGGCACGGCCAATGCCTATTAGAGTTTGGACAGAATGGGTTTATTGATGCTTAAAGCTTACCTCCCATCGCTTCTTGAAGCTACTTGTACTACGTTTTTAAGAAGTTCCATTACTTACCTTTTGCGTTGCCTTCTCGACTTTGAGACTGAATAACTGATGGGTACTTCTTTGATGTTTATTGCTGAGAGCCTGAGAATATCAAAATGTGTTTTAATAAACAGTGATCGTAAAGTACTTCACTAGTTAACGTGATTCTTTTTCACTCTGCTTCAAAATAAATTATAAAGTTGCCCATTTTTTCATAAGACTAAATTCTAACTCATAATGCAAAAATTTGAGATGCATCAGAACATCAGCCCTTATCAAAGAACAAAGACCAGACGTTTTCCAAAGAGATGACTTTTGACGTTGTATGACACTTCATAATGATGTGTCTTTAGACGTGTGCAAGATTTTTATTCTTTCTTGAGCTTAGGTTGCTGAAGGTGAAACTAGAGTACACCTAAAGTGAACTTTTTCAACTTTTCGCGACATGTATGGATTTTGGCTAATCCAGCTGGAAAGTGAGTTATTGATCAACTGTCAGATGGTTGTGCCTGATGAAGTTCTCTCATATTGACATTCCATGCAAATTCTCAATCTGTCCCGAGATTTCAGTACATAAAGATTGAATTTATTCTCTATTGCTTTTGTCGTCTGCTGCCGATGGCGCGAAGATCAAACAATGTATGGCAGAAACCCTCCTCTTCAATTTGTATACTTTCGTAATTACACAAACAGTAAGCAAAGATCCAGAATTCAGCGCTTTCAGTTCTCTATTGAATTTCACAGACTATAATTTGTTCGGGAAATTTGGATCATCGTTTTTCGAATTCTTCTGTGTTTCTTAGATTGACACAAATTTCTGAAGAGGCCACTTTACATCACCAAAACCAGTAATCTATGGACCATGTCTCCGTACACCAATATATTGCCATGTTGAATTATTCCGTCTTTGTTTATGCTAATCAATTCTTCTTTATGTTATTTTTAAATCAATTAGGTTCTGCCTAATATTTCCAGGAACAAGTACTTTCAAATAATTCAGACTCACATCCATGTTTTCAGCTTTCAATAATTATTCTTTAAGTATTTTGTGTTATTATACCTCATTTCTAGTAGATACCAATAAATATTTTCAACGCAGAAAATAAATCAAGACCCATAATTAAAATGCAAATGTAGAGAATGTCACCATTCTATGGTTTTGACCACACTGCTACTTTCTTCATGAAAGCCTAAATATTTCACATCATACCTATATTTATTCAAATTATTTGTTTGTCATACTTTATTTATTTATTTATTTTACTTTTATTTATCCATTATCTAATTTCTTGAACCTTTTTTTTCCTCCAACAGTTTTTGTGAACAAAATGACATTTTAAAAATTGTTATGAACACAGTATGTAGGAATTTAAAAAGATATATATATATATATATCATGATCCCATTCAACAAAAAAAAATAAGGCCATTCTTTATCTTTTTAACAATACGATGTACGTTATTATCAGATTTCGGATCATATAAATAGAGATACCCCATAATACACACGGATACCACACATAATACACCAGACTAGCACCTCACGGGGACTCGGTCGTCAGATTTATTCCGTCTACTTCAGATAACGTCTAATTCCTTCAGTAGGTAAAATTTTCTTACAGTAATTTAGTTAATTACATTTTACTTTTAGTATCACTGGGGTCTCCCCCGCTGCTTGATGCGGTTTCCGTGACCCAGATGTGCGACTTCTGGACATTTTTTTCCACTTGACTAACTGGTCGCCAAATTTTCAGACAAAATTCTATAGATCTTTTAGCGATAACATACGTCCTTTTTTTTTACAATAGGTAAGTAACCATTGTATTTTTGTATCCAGTTATTCAAGATCATATATATAACAGACCTCGAAAATCTGCACATTTTCTTTTCACTGATATTGTTGAACTTTCATTTATTTATTTATTTATTTATTTATTTATTTATTTATTTATTTATTTATTCAATGATTCATTTATTTATTCATTTATTTATTTATTTATTTATTTATTTATTTATTTATTTATTTATTTATTTATTCAATGATTCATTCATCCATCCATTTCTTTCTTTATCTATACATTTCTCCATGCATTGATTGATTTACTTTTTAACTTAATTGGTAGTTCCTTGGCGTGAATAAGTATAACAAAATAAGAGAACGAAATTTCAAAGAGGAGAATTTCATTTCATGCTTATTTTTCTTGATAGAAAGTTTTTAAAGTATGTTTTGTTTTGTTAGGTGCATATGTCAAACGTTTTCATTTTTCATTTTTTTAACATTTCATTTTGTCTCGTGATTTTAAATACCAGATCACAGTAAGAAAAATAGTATATAGAATATCATCTTTCCTTCGTCAAGAATTGGGACGAACTTTCGAAATGACCATGCGGTCAGCTGTTAAAATCCTGTTTTTAGCAGGCTGTGTGAATTTGTCCAACACGAACACCTGTCCGTTATGCTAATCGTCATAAGGTATAGTCCAGTAAATACCTCGTGTAAGCTTTCACCTATTTTATTCAATGTATTTTTTTCATAATTCCGGAGATTAGTGTCATGTACAATATTGAATTTCTTCCAAACACTAAAGAATACACTTTCATCCCTTTCCATTCCATGTTGTAATGGAAGTACAGGTCATTGGTCAATAGAACAACGTTCTGAAATGTCACACCTGTTGAGAAAAATAGCATAAATTAACATTAAGTCTTTATGATTTAATAATTAACAGATTTGATTTAATTAGCAACATATTTTTTATTTGTCTTAAAATTCTTGAATTATTGCAGACAATCAATTATATCAAGAATCTGAAATCTTAAATGCACATCTTTTTGGATATTAATTTCATCTATTCATTTATTTCTATAATTTTTTTATTTAATTGATTTTTCATTTATTAAATGATTCATGAATAATACATTTTTATTCAGCTATTTTGTGGAATGGTAATGGTTAATGGTAAGGGGGCTTCTTTCACTATGTTTTTCTATAACGAAATCGACGACGACCTCTTTCAATATTAGAAATTAGGTACGATTCCTTTTGTGATTATAGCAAAGAAAAAGCTATGTGCTGTTATGCATATGAACATTTTCAAATTTAAGTGGTCACTATAGCTAGATTTCCACAGTGTCTAGCTCCGCAACCATGGCTTAAAACAACTTCTTCGCTTCGAAGATTCAATATACACGTATATAGCTTTCATATTAGTTTAGTTAAACATATAGCTTTCATATTAGTTTAGTTAAACATATAGCTTTCATATTAGTTTAGTTTAAACATATTTATTTCGTATTTCATCAGATAGAATGGATACACCACCAATTGTGCCTCACGTGAAATTAATATGAAATGAGCATCATGTAAATTTCATATGAAAGTTCATGTGAAATTCATATTTATATGAATTTCACCTAAGATTGACATGTATGTGAAAAAGTGTTTTACATGAATTTCATATAAATTTTCTTCACATGAATTTTTCTTCGTGACCTTCATTCGAAATTGAACGCACATAAATTTCATGTAAAAAAATTTCATGTAAATTTCATGTTCGTACTCGTTTCACATACATTTCATGTGAACTTTTATGTTAAGTTCAGGTAAATTTTACATGAATTTCATATGAGGCACAATTGGTTGTGTATGTATAAAGATTGGAAAAGAAGCATTTAAGTTTTTATATTTTATCGTAAGAAAAAGCTTGTTTCAAACAATACAGGTAGTAAACTTTTTTGTCACTTTGACCGAAAACGATAATTCAGCCTTGAAGCGAGCAAAAATTTATTTTGTCATCTTGTTAAATTATATGGCAATGATATCTTATGAAAATTGGTCTACATTTTGTAGGTTTTTGAAAATGTATATAAATTGAATGAGCTGCAAAATATTTTAGAAAAATATGATAACACCATTGTCCTCCATTCCTAGTTTCCTTTTCTGTATGAACATTGGACTTACAGTCTGACGTGTAGTTGTCTAGAAGTCATTTCACATTGATGCACTTTATAAATGGCTGTCGTAGGAATATGGAAGTTGGGTCTATATCCATTCATTCATTGACTATGCACAATGCAGGTATCAAGAGAAATTGGCTGATGAGCCCTTGGTTTAAAGCATTTTGAAAAAAAAACTATAAGAATATACGCAATGTGACCAATAATAGATAACCACAAATCAGCTCTCGCTTCCTTTGAATAAAATAATGAATCCTTTGGCTTTCCCACAAACAATTCAGATTTAGATTTACCATACTTATACTGTATACCTAAAATGCATAAGAATCCGTACAAACACCATTTCATCGCTGGTTCCTCAAAATGTTCTACCAAATCTGTATCGATCTTGCTCACCAAAGTTTTATCTGTAATCAAATCTGGACTTCAAAAATATTGTTCGACAGTATATTCTCGTAGCGGTATTAACCAGATGTGGTTTTTAAAGAATTCGAAGGAACTTTTAGAACATCTGAAGTGTGCTCATTTCAGTAGAGTCCATTTGATCAAAGCCTTTGATTTTTCGACACTTTACACTACAATCCCACATTCTAAATTGAAAGAAAGACTCGCAAAAATTATACTTAAGGCGTTTACAAGCAAGAACGGCAATCGCAAATACAAATTTATTGTTGTTAACAATGACAAAACCTACTTCGTAAAAGAAAAGTCCGATTCTGAAAATAAGTACACTGAAACAGTTATTATTCAGATGTTAAACTTCCTGAACGACAACATTTTTGTGGTGTCTGGAGGAAATGTCTTCCAACAAATTGTCTGAATTCCAATGGGGACCAATTGTGCCCCACTCCTTGCGGACATATTTCTTTACTCGAACGAAGCTGAATTCATTCAATCTTTGTTCTCTGAAGGGATAAGATACTTAGCTTCTGACTTTAACTTCACTTACAGATATATAGACTGTGCTGTCCATCAACAATCCAAATTCACGGATTACCTTAGAAGAATCTATCCGTCGGTGCTTGAAGTCAAAGAAACTACAGATGACAAATAATTCAGCATCCTATTTGGACATATTGCTGCCCTATGACACTGATGGTCACATGAACACCTCACTCTATGACAAACGTGACGATTTCAGTTTCAGCATCACAAACTTTCCTTTTCTGAGTAGCAACATGCCTTCATCGCCTGCTTATGGCGTGTTCATATCCCAATTGATACGCTATGTCAGAGCAAGTAGCAAATATACAGATTTTGTTCAGGGAGCTAGGCGTCTTTCAGATAAGATTATCAGTCAGGGATACGTTTGTGATCGACTAACATCGTCACCGAGGAAGTTCTACGGTCGATACGGGGAACTCGTCATACACTATGATGTCCCATTGTCCAGAATGGAGGATAATATTCTGTCTTAGGTCATTTGAACCATCCAACCACAGAAAATACTTGTATTTTCCGAAATGGAAGTAACCAGATGTGATATTTCTGCCGAATTGAATCGACGGGTGTTGCTATGCAAGCAGGAGATGCTTACTCTTCCTGGACATCTGCCCTCTGTTTCACAAAAATTCTTACGAAAATTTTAAGGAATTCCGTTACTTTCTTCCTTTAATAAAAGGTTAAAAATGTTTCTAATTAGATTGTGTCATGTCTTCTAATATCATTTCTACATACTAAATATAAATTCAAAAACAAAACTTATCAATTTTAATTAAGTTATTAGACCTGAGCAATCAAAAGTTACGAAAATTCCTGAAATTGTTTGTAAGTATTTTTGTGAAACAGGCTGCTGGTCTCACTCCTATATCGGGAGTTCGCTTCTTTTCATGTGGTGGAGGTTTTTGTTTGTTTGCTTTGTTTCCTGTTTTATCCTGATTTTGTATGCCTTCGGTTTGTGATTTCCTGAATAATCGATTTTGTACTGTGTATTAGGATATAGTCATTGTCCATATTTGTCATTTCAACAAAAATTGATTTTACTCTAAACGCAAATTTTAAAAATTCTTTGTATGCTACTAAGATCTACTAAGATTCGAGAAATCGCGAAATAGAGAAATCATTTAGTTAGTTGATTGCAAAGAAGTTTGAACGCCAACGACTTTCAATGAATTCGCCCTTTTTCCTTCTTTTCCTTTGAAATAAAAGGAAAGTAAAGGAAGATGTCATTATGCGTCTGTGACGTCGAGCTCCTTGACTTATTGGAACTTGTTTGAATCAGTTCATTTTTTACTTATCATTATTAGTACACTAGTAGTATTCTCGTTATCTATTTCATTCTTATTGATGTTTGTAACTACTGTATCCTTGTGAATTATGTACATAAAGAATTTTAAACTACATTGAAAATTCATATATAACACATTTACAACACAAAAGTCAAAAACAGAATACAAAAAATCATTATCAATGGACAACAGAACCTTGCAAAATACAAAACTAAGAAAAACAACTAAAACATTCTACAAAGGAACAATCATGAATCCCCAAAAATAAGATGAGATTTGGTGACCAAAGATAGTAGGCATCTCCTGCTTGCTTGCAACACTTTTTTCACTTTATCCGTGCAGACAAAGTCACAACTGGTGAATGTATCAAATTCAGTTTTTATGAATGGTTCTACCCTAACATAACTCTCAATATTGTTGGCAAACGAGATGTTAGATTGTTTTATATTTCATCGTATTGTTAAAAAATAGTTTAGTAACACGTTATTTGCTCACAAATATACCCTTGGTTGATTGGTTCTCTGGTTGCGATTGTTGAGCTTGTTCTGGAATAGCGTATCAACTGTGATGTAAACTACGTCAATGATAAATCGGATCAAACGTGCAGTAAACCGGGTTATAAGGTTCAGTGTCTTCTTAATTAAACTCTTTCAAAAAGCAATTTAATGAGAAAAGAAACTCAAATCTATATACTGAAATGAAATCCAATATTTTCATCTTTTATCTACGACGGTTAGAAATATGATACAAATAGCTTCTTCCAGCACTTCCTGATAAAGTTTATTTTTGAAATCTACTTAATCGAGCGCCGAGCACAAAAATAAAATCTCATTGATTCTAGGGTTTACAAAGTCAGATAGTAGATGTTCATCTGACCAGAATGTATTGTATACTTTACACCACACTCCCCGCCATATACCAACTTCAGGGCTGTCGACTTTTCTTAAAAGCAGGATCAAGTAGCGTAGAGGATACTCATGTTGGGTATTATACCCTTTAATGGAGAGAGCTGAACAAGTAATTAGAAATTGTGAGAAAATAAACCCACGAGTATTTATCAATAGTAATTCAAACAAAGGAGAAAGCTTCATTCCTTGTAGCCGGTACGAGTCGTTGTTACGTATTTATGTAAGTCTATATAACTCTCAGCAGGTGCTCTCACAGATCGAAATCATCATAATACATACATAGGAGCCAAAAAGATTCATATTTTCACGATCTGTCCAATATTATTTACTTAGTTTTAGACGCAGTGAATACAGCTACTGAATTCATCTTAACAGCATATTGTAATACCTCGTATTTGAACAGAGAAAAAATGTATTTCGCATTTATTGATGTTAAGTATTACCTTTATCTGCAATTCCCCGAAATGAAGAAATAAGTTCAGAGGGATCAATCAGGAAACAATCCCCATTGATTTATTGGGGATGCCCCGGGACGGATCGTGCCTCGGGGGTTCTTTCGAACGTTGCCTCCGTATCGAACGTAATGTCACAAACTTGGGTGTAGAGTAACCTATTGTTTCTACGTCAATGCCCCTTATGTACCTTTTGTTTAACTTTGTAATCCTTTATGTGCCGATTCGAAGTATTTCCTCGATTACAGAATAAAGCCATTAATTAATGTTGTTGAAACACTGAAGATGGCAAGCAGAAATATCACTTATGTTTGCTCTTGTTTAATATGACATTTTCTTTGGTGTTTTCCCAGACTGTCAATGATTCTATGATGTTTACAATCTATCTACTTTAACAAATTCTGTTTTCACTCTGTACTCACCTTGTTGAGAAAGAATTCTCGGAGGGAAAGAAAATTTCCTTTTCAAAATTACGAAACAAGTAGTATCTGGACGTCATGTTTGCGGCAGGTGAGTGGTGATTTTACGGTCGTAGATTTGGCTTCTCTGACGGTGCGAAGGAGACAGAAGGGGGAATGCTTGTACCGCAAAATCAGCATTAAAAAAATAACGTCGGAACTTAGCAAACAACCAATGTCTCTACGTTGTTTTAGAATGTTAAATTACGCTCTTTTACACAGACCACTTTATGTAATCTTAAAAAGTTGTCCCCTCCCCCCCCCCTAAAAAATCCAAAATAATTGTATTTAATGCAACAAAGAGGATGTCAAATAACTTGTGAATTTGGGCTCTATATACATTTTGAAGATGAGTTTTCTTTTATTTCAAATTTTAGAAATAATCTGAGGTATTATGTATCACAAAGAAAACACGTATCATTGGTAAAAAGTGAAAGATTTATAATCATTATCGAGCAAATCTCTCACAAGGTAACAGAACGGATGTTTCTGTTTGAACTACCAAGATTATTGTTCCAAGTCAAGAATTCAATATTTGATGTTAGTATCGTATTGTTGCTTCGATTTCCGGACGAAATTGGGAACGGCAGGGAAGATAGACGGCTTGAAAACCTTCAAATGTGGACCAAGCTCTAATGAAACCAGGGTGTCGGATTTCACTGCATTTATGTACACGGGCAAATCCTTTGAAGAGATTCTACCTGAAGCTCGTTAATGTATCTTACATTCACTTTTTAGTATCTCACAAATGGGGGCGTTTCTGGCAATCAGGATTTTTTGCGTCTAAGTTAAACATCACTGCTGTCACGTGACCTTGCTTCATTATCCCCCTTTGCCTCCACCCGGGACCTTGTCAATTGAGGAGTTAACATCGTGAAAAACCCACATAACAAATATTTAAGGCCTTTAAAGGGAAGAAAACCGCCCCTCTGTGGTCAATGAAAATAGAAACATTAGAATTACTAGAATCTTTTGATAGAGAAAAAAGCATTCTATATAAGTACACTGGCATAGACAACAATACGGCATTCAACTCACAGGTGTCCTCAGTGAAAAGATCCCCTCACTATTATTTACTATTGGCTTAAAGTTTTATAAATTTAATATCTTAATAGAGTAAAAGTTTAACTATGTACGTATGCTGAGAATAATAAGTGAAGAGAAGCTATACAAGTATAGGTTTGATTTCAAGTGAAGTAGGCTGTTTTCTTTAAATTCCAAATTGAGTATAATTGAGTACATCGTGGGTTTTAAAAGATAATGTATATACTTGAAAACTATCATGATTTTATGTCAAACTTTTTGCTTGGGTTCATTTTGTTATAGATTTTGAAAAGTGAGAAATAGAGACGGTTCACTAGTGCCCAGATAGATAATTGAAAGACATATTTATAACATTAATACTTGAATGTAAAGAGGAACTTGATTTCTGTACTCTACAAATAGGCTGTTTAAACCAATTAGTGTCGTGGTACAGTTGTTGTTTTTGGACAGTTGCTCACAGAAACCTTTTTGTTGACTTCTAAAAGTTCAGCTGCAACCAAAAACATTTGTCTGCGTAGGTGCGAACCCATCATCCGCACAACAGCAACTTTCATTTTGGATTTTTGAGCCGTTGATAAAAACGCAAACTACTGATTTTGTTATTCATAGCCTTTCTCTGTTTAAATGTAATTTTGATTAATAGTATGAATATAGTGAATTATGAAAATTCTCTTCGTCTTTATTTTCAATCTTCGTTAATTAAGTTAAAATTGTTCAAATCATAAATGTTACACTACAGATTTTTTCATCTTAACCAAAAAATAAAATCGTTATATTTTTGGTCTTCACTACCCATGATGTTTGGTATATAAAATTTTAATTCGGTTCGCAAATGCACTACTGTTCTTTTAGGAAATATCGCTGCTTATTCAGTCCAAAATCGAATCACACATTTCATATCCATGTCTCTTTGAAACTCTGCAAAAATTCTCTCATTCACAGTAAGAAAATGAGATTTATTTGAAAATAACTTGGTCTGGTTTTGTATGTGGTGAAGCAAATGAAGAAGGGTGTCCACAGTGATTATATGGATATAAATAATGGTATTACTATGTTGACAGCTGGAGTGCCGTATCAGTATGGACGTACGGTAGACGACGTGAAGGAGACCAAATAAAACGATTAGCCTGCCATTGTGGTTTACTCTAGACTCTAACTGATCCGTCCGTGTATATTATACTGACAGAGGGACTTACTGTGGGGATTTAAGGTTTAACTGTCCCGCACGTATTGCGTTACGGCGACGATAACTCCCCCCTGATTCCTATCCTAACAATATCCATTTGTCTACCCAGTACAATATAGTTTTATCTCTCTGAATCCTAACTTTCCTCATCTCCCTGTTGATTTGTCTGCCGTCTATCTGCTGCCATTTTTTAAACTTTTGTTGACCATTTTGTTCTCTGTACTCATGACTAATTTTCATCAAGAAAATTAAAGTTTCAACTCTAGAAACTGACCCACCTTTCCAGACAAAATTGTAAAACTTGAATACAATACCAAATGAGCATGAGACTGTTCCACGAAATGAGAATTTCTGAATTTTCAAGTGGCGAATCTCGGAAAAAAAAGAATAAAAGCGGACCAGCCAAGGTCTAATAGCTACGGACGTACTAAATATGAAGTACCAGCCAAGGTCTAATAGCCACGGACGTACTAAATATAAAGTATGTTAACTATATTCTATCATAAGAATTATATATATCGTTCCTGTTTTGTACAAAATGAAGTATAAATAGCTTATTTTACAGTTTAAACCCAAAAAAGGTTAAAATTCTCGTTATAATAACAATGCCCAAAATATGACATCAGTAACAAGTTGCATCCTTTGCAAATAAACTATGGAAATATTCTGGCATTGTAAACACAAATACGATATATTAGTACCCAAAAGAAGTGTCTGACTAAACATTATGTACAGGAATAAAAAGGACCGCATTTGAAATGCACAAGGAAATTCTATCAACATTTGATTGCGTCCTGTTATTTATGATGACAAAATGTATTCATATTTGGACATTCTATAGTAAAGGTGACATAGTGCGGACAACGGGTACCTGACAACAATAAAACATGAAGTTACTGAAGAGGCGAGCGTTTGATTTTGTACTTTAGACCATATTGACAGTGGCGGCGTCTACATGAAGAATACGGTTTGGTGGTGACTTCTGTAGAATAATTATGTTTGCATAAACGCGAGTTGAACGAAGGGAAATGCATTCAGAATCATCACCAAAATGATCACTGGATAAGACGATTACTTTATCTGAACTCAATAAATGGTGCCTGGCATAACTCTAAAGTAAAAGTTTCTTTTCTTAATATTTGCGTCAGAATTGGTAAATGAAGTAGAAGTACATGTAGCTTAAAAGAAGCTCATTTCTAGTGGGAAAAAAATATTGATTGAGTTTCTGTCAATGAATATCAAACTATCCCTAAAATTTGAGAATATATATTACTAGATTTTAGCAAAAAGAAACAAAAAGTCGCCATAATTTCACACCTTTCCATTAAATGATTTTAGAATATTGGTTAAATTTTATGAAAAGTAGGATTAACCATGCAGGGGGTATTCCTGTGAATAGAAATGATTAATCTGCTTGCATTTTTCAAAATATTTTTCTTCAGATGGAATTAATATTCAAAGTAATTGTTTAAATGTTCCATTTTTTATCACATATATTAACAGATATCTCTTTGGAATTTTATTATATATTTGGTGTTACCATGGTTACGCGACTAAGGTTTGAACTTAATTATAAAACATTGACTATACTGTAGAATATATAAATCAATTTGTATAAAAACATATTCATGACAAAAAAATTTTGTAAGCTTGATCCTTTTATTATCTGTATTTACCCTTTTGACAATGATATTTATCTTTTTGGCTGGAGACAGATTCTATTATCATTCTTGTTTTTACTGTTGAGTATAAAACTCTTCTCTTTTTTGTACTAAGTGCCATGCAAACCGTCTAAACGTTATTTCGAAATGAAAAACAAATAAGAAACTAAAGCATACACATTCGGAACTCTTTATGGTGGACTGCCTATAATTCACGACAAAAAATATATGCATAATAAGCTGTAGTTAGAAAAAAATATCATTATTCACGTATTTTAGGTATGATACCTCATATTCCAATTCGATCTTTTTAAAAAAAAAAGTTTCGCTTTTTCTGTACTTATTTCAGAATATTAAAAAGTATATATATGAATAATTGATTCAAATAATTTATTGCTAATTTCTGTATTTTATGCATACAATATTCCAGAAATACTTATTTCAACAACTACATGATTATCTGATTGCTTCTAAATGAAGAAAAAAACATTTTTAAAAAAATCACAATTTGACATATCTAAATGCAGGTTTTCACGAGATCATTGGTATGCACTTTCACGTGATTTTTGTAACATCATTTCCCGCCATGGGAAAATGTCTGCTTAAGCAAACGCGGGATGCTCGTGACGGTAACACATATTGTTTATCTGAGATCATTTGAATTTTATTGTCCAAATGCAAATAGATTTACTATGAGTTAACTTGCGTCCGCCTGGTTTATGGTTTTACGACACGAATTTATGATATTTGCCTTGAATGCTTCTGTTGATTTTAACATATTAAATGTCATATCATAGTCACAAATCAATCGATACATACGAACTGTCTTTCATAGAATTTGCTTCCAATTCTAATGATAAAAGTCAGCTTCCGGTTTTAACCAAGCTCTACCATAAGGAGAGGACAAACTTCCGTTCATGCTCGAGGAGTGATACTGAAGTCCAGCGTGTATTCCTCCGCTATGAGCAGAATATGCCTCGTGTGAGTTTGTAGCACTTTGCGTAGAAATAGATCCATTTCCGAGCGAACTTGAATGTGAGGAGAGATGTTTATTTGGTCCTTGAGATGAGACATGAGATGTGTCCTGCTGAGACGATCCAAGTCGAGACTGCGCACTTGTTTGTTGATTCTGAGACGATGCGGCGGATGTAGGTACATCGCCGGAAGTTGAACCTGAACAAGGTTTCCCGTCTTTAACAAGAACAGAAACTCCAACGCGTCTTGGTGACGTCTGGTTTTGCTGACTTGTAGAGTTATGTGAAGTTTGTCTCGGGGATTCCTGTTCCTCAGACCCCGGGGACGACACAGGGGACGAGGAATCCATCTTTTCTTTGTCTTTCTGTTGGCGCTTACACTTGTAACGATGGTTCTGGAACCAAATTTTAACTTGTGTAGGAGTAAGATTAATCATGCTAGCTAAATGTTCACGCTCTGGAGCGGAGAGATATTTTTGCTGCTTGAAGCGTCTTTCTAATTCATAAACTTGCGCTTGAGAAAATAGGACGCGTCTTTTTCTGCGCTGAGTAATTGGGAACTGAATTCCACCTGCTTTGTTGTGGTCTAGTCCCCCCAGGGACATGTTCATATGCTGCATCCCCGGGGACATGGTAGACATGGCACAGGAACTCGGTCCTCCCATCAATCGAGATACTGTAAATATAAACATAATACAACTATAAGCAATAATTGGGCTAATAACAAATAAAAGATACAATTTTTGTCAAATCTTTGCAAATATCAGTTCATTATTCCAAATGAACAAAATACAAAAAGTCAAAATTTTGTAAATATTAGTTCATTACTCAAAGCCCGGTCCCCAGCGCAACTAATTGGGATTTCATCCCGTAGAAAGGCAAGAAAGATAAACACCATACAGGGAATTATCATTTTGAAAAACTGTTCTATGTACGTTTGAGCCATTTCCATTTTGCTTGAGTTTATCTAGTGGCCCTGTTTCGCTTGATAAAAGAACTGAAATGATGATTTTAAAATTTTCGACAAAAACAGACAAGCATTAAGCACATATTTTCAATATAACACAATATATTTTGCCTCACTTATTTATCACTTAAATAAAGGTAGCAGAATTATTCAATTTGTTTGTTTGATTTGGATTCTATCCTATTTTGATTAGTATTCTATTTTTATCTATTTTTACATTGATACTAATTGCACTCTAGTTACTAATAAATCTATAATAATGTAAGATTTACTTACTTTAACGCCTTTTATAAATAATGTTTGCTCGATTTTTTCAAGATTCATTTCGATTGAAAACGAAACCTTTTTTTTTTCCTCGTGGTCACATCTTTGTTTAATTCTTTATTTATTTATTTATTTATTTATTTATTTATTTATTTATTTATTTATTTATTCATTTATCGACTACTTGTTTGCATGAAGAGAAACGTGCGAGAAATCCTTCTTTATTTCTCAAATGTATACTACCAATTGACCAAATATTTTCTATGACACTTTTTCACTATCTTCATTTATTTGTTAAAAATCGACTATCATTAATTAATTCATCTATTAATTTTCTATGTATTTATTATTCTTTGCTTTAAATGGTTAAAAAGGAAAAGAAAAGCAAAAGGATTAAAAAAGAAAAACAGTAAATAATTATAAATAAAATAGAAAATACAATGGCACGATAAGGTAATAGTTTTATTCAATTTTCAAAATAAAGAAATTTTCAAGTTATTGCATAAAGGATGTGTTTTTACATGATAACATGCTGGTAACAAAATCTACCAGCAACTTCATTCCTTTTACATAGAAAAAAATATGTATATATTGCGTCCGACCCTCAATCGCGTTTTATACTATACGCAGACACAAGTGGAATCGAGGCGAGTTAGTTCAAGAATTATTTTGAAATATTTGTCAACAGAAAACCCTTTCAATTCATCCAAAAAGAAATCTTTCCTCTTTTTACATGATTCAAGAAATTCGGGTTTTCGAATCATTGCTGATAGATTTTTATACAAAAGATAAGAAAAAATCATTTCGTCTGTAAAATCTAAATTCATTTCCCCTAAAATATTCAATTTTTAGACAGTTTTAGCACAAATTTTGGCAAAATAAAATTACATAGAAATTATTTATCAATCACAAATTACATAATTACTGTATAAATTTTTCTTCTCGAAATATGTATCTGGTTTAAAAATTATCGTATGATATTCTTCAATTATATCACGTGTTTATAAAGTATTTTAGTTTCAGTTTCAGAGCGTATCTGGACCTTCAGGGGGTTTCCCTAAAGATATTAATTTTGTTAATGGGGGCAAAACGTTTATCTTACTAGCGGAGATAAACCTTTTTGAATTTTTTTTTTCATTCTCAAAGACACACTGCCGTTAAAATAATAAGTCTTTGCAAGCTTCCCGTCCAATTGTCTTTTCGCTTATCATGATAGAAAAAAATCATATTTACTTTCAGATAAAGGAGATGGATGCATTTGTACTTTGAGAGATACATGAATTCAATTAATTTTGAAGAAATTGAAGAAATTTTAAAAATCCATCTAAAATGAGTACGAGATACAAAATCTTTTCACATCCGCGCCGATTACTTCTTATTGAGAAACAATAAATGTGTTATATCTTGGTGCGTTCTCTATCTTAGTTTTATCTCATTGTAGAAACGTACAAGGACTCCATAATCTGATATGTAATCTATAACGGGGGTACTATATCATAATACAGGTTTCATTCATATTAACCTAATACTATATATGCCTATATGGTGTATAGTAGTCGACGATGGTCTACGTGATCATCATAAATTTCTTAAAAGGGGGCTGTTTTTATTTTCTTTTTCGTTTGCTTGTTTTTTTCTACGTGATCACCATACACTTTTCTTTTTCGCTTGCTTGTTATTTTTTTTTACATATATTTATTTAATTATTTATTCGCTTAATTATTTATGATATAACCTCTGATTTTCCTCCTTTTTTCCGTGAAGGAGGGTTAAGAAATGTCATTCTTTCTTCGGACGTTGAATTCAAAATATTAACATGAAAGGGAAGTAATAAAACCAAGCATTGCGATCTGACAAAATATGTGATGTTTTAATGTATTAAAAACTTGTGAGAAGTCAAGCCGATTTTACGCTATATTAAGTTAGAGTGTTTTCGGAGGTGTCCCAAATTTATCCGTCTTATTAAGTTCTTGTCTATACAGCCCCCAGATATTTAATTTGTCCACCAGAGCATTTTTGCAAAAATAAAAACCATACTTCATAATCGTTTAAGAAAGCAAATCGGTTACCATTTTTACTGAAGGGTTTGGGGATTTATTTATTTTCGGATCATTTTTCCGCACCTGACATTCACTGGGAAGTTTGCTATATCATTATTTTTCCCGACAAATTTGGGAAATTGAGCAAGCCTTTATGGGTGGTCTTATAATGAAAAAAGATCAAGAAATTATAACGTATTTCTTAAATTCAAAGATCTTGTGAGGAAGGAAATGACACATCAATCACCCCGGACTGTTACCATAAACTCATTAGTCATTAAAATCATAAGGTACGCTATATAATACACGTCCTTGGATTTCTTTAATCCAAACGGCGGGTGAAGCGACAGAAACTGTTTCGGTAGTTATGCCCTTATACATTCATTACTTTTTTTTTCTAAAGCCGGTACCGCCATATACGATGATAATAATTATTTGAACTATAATTCTAAAAATGTATATATTAAATCTAAAACATTGCTTTGCCTTACCTTCGTACTTTGCCTCCCATATAAATCAAAACATCACAATACTTTTTCTCGTTATTTGCCCCCATATTTATCTTTATCAAAAAAGAAGTTGAAAAAAATCAGCATGCCCATAATAAAAGAGCATCCCATTTCCCCAATTTGCAGAAACGGATATTCAATATTCATGATAGACATGATAATCAGCATCCCGCGTATAGAAGTTGAAAATGTCTATTGTTTCTTTAGAATTGTTGAAAATGTCTGTTATCCGTTGAAGACACTTTTGTTTCTACTTTGTGAGTGTCAAGTGGCCTGTTTCACTTGGTCCCATCCCGTCCCACTTCAGTCCAGCAACAAGTTGTTAATACCTATTGAGGGGGCCAGGAGAGTCCTTAACACCTTATAATAAGTACGTCTGAGGCAGAAAACAAGAGTACTTACTTGCAATCCTCGGATCCGGATTTGCGCTGTACCAGTTTGTTGAAGTGTGTCTGGATGGGTCTCCATAATGCCCAAAGTCAGTTCCATTGCAGAATTGTGAGGTGTAAGACGGAGTATGGTGTGAGAGGGGCGGGACATAGCCCGTATGGTAGGGATTTGTAGCAGGTACACTCATGCTTGCCATCTGAGCCGTTCCGTGGTACTGTGTGTGGTTCCTGTACGGAGCCAGAGGCGGGATGCTGGCCTCAATAGTTGTCCGCTTGTACGTCTCCTCGATTGGACTAAGAATGTCAGTTACTGAGAATGGTGTGGTATGCTTAGGACTGAGGGACATCACTCGATCAGGACGGTGTGAGAAGAACCTATTTCTCTCTCCTCTTCGGCGTTTTTCAGGTCCTTCAAACCCACTTTGTTACGTGAAGGGCCAATCTCTACGGTCAAACATATTATCACAATTGTATATCTTTCATTCTTAACAAATTATGAGGAAAACCCGACTCGCGCATGCGCACAAACAGGACAAATCTGTACCAAAAACAGATAGCCCCTCCTCTAAAGGAAAGTAGGAGGTCTTTGGCGGATTATCGTCACGTGGTTATCAGTAATGAGCTTCCTATTTTTAATGCCAGGTTTATGTTAAGGCTACCCGTGTAGTCGCCGGCCAGGTATCGGAGTTTACAATGTGTCATCTATCACCCAACTGTCGCTTACAATGACTTTTTGATTATCTTATCTCTCTATTTTTTAATATTTTTGATAGGAATATCATTTGTGCCATTTTCATACCTAATTTCTTATTTTTTCGCATATCTTTCTACTTTTTAATTGTTTTTAATCTGGAAAAAATTATTTGCGACCTTTTCAAATGTATAATTTCTGATTTTCGCGAAGAGCAAAAATATAATCCATCAATCTGGCTTTTCAGATCTATACAAGAAAAAAAAAACGAAAGTTTACTTCAGAAATTTGGAGTTGAAAATTTGTCAAATAAATAGCAAAACTGAATGAATATATATAAGGAACAGATAAACTGTAGGAAATATATAAATCTATGCATATGTTATTATTATATACGCAACTTGAATTTTTTTCCAGAATGGAAGAATGATACTCTTGGTAAATACTTGACAGGCATGATTTATCTATAAGTACAAACTTGTACACTACGTAATCCTTTTCTAAAACAGGATTAATAAATTAAGTAATGCTTTGTGATAAAATAATTCACAACAGTAGCGGTTCTACGAATAAATAACTAAATTTAAACAAACATTGAGCTTATCTCGTTGAAGATTTATTTTATGCCGACAATTCTACCATCAGATGAAGAAAATTATTTGCCGATATTTATCTCCAAATTCCTTTGTTTAGAAATGGCTAGTCATTTATTTATTCATTTTTTCGCGATTTTTTTTTCTGGATTTCATAGAGTTGAAAGCATGCACATGTCTCTGGTTTCATTATGTATTTCTAAGCATATTCAAAGGGAGTCATTAGCTTTTTAAAACACCAGTAAAACTCCTATTTGAGTATCGAGTTACCATCTAATGATTCATTTGTGTGAGATCATATTTTTCTGCTATGCATCGGAAGTAAAAGTGTGATGTGTTTTATTGAATGCAATCGTTGATGTTTTATTTACATTGAAATGTCGATGCTTTTATTCAATATTTATTCAGGATTGTAATCCGTGTCAATTTCTCCGGACGAACATGTCTTTCCGTGTACATTTCAAACCCTGCTATTATACACACCATTACCGAATTATCCCGATCAACACAGTTCGTCAATACAAAACATTTCGCAAATAAAAATATTCAACACGGTTAATTAGTGTCGTTTTATTTCCAACACGGTTTGACAGAGCTAAGACCTGGATTATCTCACCTACAATGAAAAGAAACAATTGGAATCAGTTTAAATGGAGTTAAACGTAGCGAGTATTGTGTTATTTCGCAGCAAATCCCGACACCCGGGGTGTGAAACGCACGTGTTTCCTTAGACAGGGGGATAAACACGACCACAATACTCCCCACCCACCCGTCATTGACAATAATGGTATGGGGTAAAGCACGTCGTAATCTTGTCCATCTACAAGTGATAATGATCGAAGGACTAAAACGGTAAATGTTGCTCTTAAGATTCTGAAAGTTCTACAATGGAACATTTTATACCAAGGACGAATATTTCAAGAAGAAAACTGCATTTTGTTCGTTTACAAAGTTTTGTAATTTTGTCTGTGTGGTCGTGTAAAAATATTTAAAACAAAGCATTTATCAATAAAAACGAAAGCATAAAATCACATTTAGAAATCAAATTAAGAAAAAAGCATAGCAAAAATACAAGTTCTTTAATTTGGAGAGAACTGGAATTATTTCCTTTACCCGTTGCGATTTTTTCCTTGGAAATTCTGCTATTCTGTTTATACTTTTTCTTTTCATTTAGCAATGGAAAAAAATGCATTTTCCAGTCCAAAAGTAAATATTGTCATTTCTCTCCATATCTATTCTTATTTAGTTTTATCTGGATTAATCAATATATAATCACTTTGTTCATTTCTGCATAATGTTTCCGTTGTTTAAGTACTACGTCAGAATTTTCCGGGGTTTTTTTCTGTTTCAGAATGTTCCCGTTGTTTAATTACAACGTCAGAATTTTCCCGTTGTTTTCTTCTTCAAAATTTTCACGTTGTTCATTGCCTCAGAATTTTCTTTTGGTTTTCTGCTTCAGAAATTTCACGTTGTTCATTGCTTTAGAATTTTCACATCGTTTACTGCGTCAGAATTTTCACGTTGTTCACTGCGTCAAAATTTTTACGTTGTTTACTGCGTCAGAATTTTTCTGTTGTTTACTTGGTTTACTGCTTCAGAATTTTCACGTTGTTTACTTCGTCAGTATTTTCACGTTGTTTATTGCTTCAGAATTTTCACTTTGACTGCTCCGAAATTTTCACGTTTTTTAAAATTCTAACGTTATTTTCTCCAGAATGAAGTTTACGCGAATTTTTATTTTTTTTTACGTATTTATCTGTTTGTTTTGGGTTTTTTCTTCTATTCATTTTTATGATGTAGCAGCTTCAATAATTTTACGTTGCACCTTTTCTCCTTCAGGATCTGCTTCCTTTTTGAAGACAATGGATTGGTTTCAAAGGTTTTGACCTTTGTCAGAAGTGCTCTTGAAATACCTTTATATCGGATTGTTATTTCTTTGTTTCTCGTTTTTCAAATGTTGTACTTTGTATCTTTGTTCCCCCTTTCGGAATATTTCCGCTCTTACAATATTATTCTCTTGTTTGTGATGATTATTCTTTGGGTTTTTGTACTGGATGGGATGTTTTATTTTATATATTTTTTTTTCTATACTCTTTATGAGTTGAGGAGGAGAGATTAATTTTATCTACCAGCTAACACTATTTTTGTTATATCCTTTTCACAAAAAGTGTCGTTATTATAACATACTAACAGTTTTAGTACATATAGTTCCAGTGCTCTAACCCCGTTTCCGTTTACAGTAGCAAAGGAATTTTCAAGCGGCGTAAGACAATGGTGTAATAAAATATCTTTATGAAGTCGGGTCTCTCCGTGGGACGTCAGGATGACACGCCTGTTATCACAGTATCGTTACCTTGTTTATTGTTATAAACCACAACTTATTACGTACATCACACCGATGTAACCTACGACATCAAAATATAGTGTACGTTTATTATAACCACCAACCAGATAGTATCGTATGGAAACCCATGATTAAGAATCGGTACAAGAACTTATCCAAAATCTGCCTTTCCAGCGGTTTTTTGCTTCCTGAAACTTAATCAAAGTAGCAAATTGAAGATTTCGGAAAATACATTCTCAAATAAATTCCGATTTTTTTTTTTTTTTTTTTTTTTTTTTTTTGGTAACTGAGCCAAATTATTTAAATTGCAAAATAAGAAATTACGAAAGTATTAAAAAATATATTACGGATTACGGAAAATAAATGCAATACCCGTGCATTTAGGAATATAACTGATGATATTGGGAGGAATAGATTGAACTGAAGAAGTAAACTCGAAGACTTGAAGTTTTCTTTCAATTAGAAATGATTCGAACGAAGGGTTCATAATTTTGCAGCGATGCAGAATATTATTATCGATAAATATTACATGTTGATAAAAAGTACTGATAATAATAAAAAATATATTCGAATATGTAATACATTAAAAGGATTTTCTACATACTCAACAAAAATAATGTTGCATTATTTAAAAGTTTTCGTTATCTTGCTCTTTTTTATATTTCTCATACTATTTTCATTTTCGTAAAAAATTGATTTTCTTCAACATGTTTAGATTCATTCAGAATTGCATGTATTTGAATTAAGCTACGCCTAGATATTTAGTGTTCAAAAAAAAAGTTTTGACTGCAAAGAGGTGCAATATAGTTATTATAAGATACACGCTGTCTTTTTTAAGGTTTCTCCCCCAAAACTATGTTAGATGTTCAAGATCATTATAATACTCGGTACATATTTCCCTAGGATAGAAATTCGATCACTTGCTTTATATTTATTCTTCAGTTATTCAGGCACACAGTTTCTGAAATACGAACCGGATACACAAGTAAATTGAATTCATTTTGTTTTGAAGCATTTGAAAGACTTGGAAAATAATACTCGTACCCCAATCTAAGCATTATTTAACCAGCAATCGCCACCGGAATACTGTGTAAACTCCGGTTTGTTGGAATAGAGAGAATTAGCTTAAATCCTGTTTAACTTTCTTATTTGTTAAATGCCGGGGTGGGGAAGCGATCAACCCTCGACAAAGACACTTGCTAAAATAGGAACTATTTTGCGATGTGTAAACAAGTGCGCGGAGGTTGTTGCTTTTGCGTGGCAGTTTCGATTGACCAGTTAACACTATTTCAACATTTAAATACACTCAACTGAAAATGACTGAAATGATAAAAGATTGAAAAGGAACACAAATGGACATTGGCCTATTTAGAAAAATCAACAACTGTAAAATGATTTAAGCGGTTTTTGCGGTTTTTACTTAGTCATCTGGTTATCCGGATTTATAATAGCAATGAAAGAAAACAAGCATTTCCTTAGCATCATGTTGTCATAAAAGCATGATTAATTATTGGTTTCTTTTCATAAAGGTCTTGCAATTATCACATGTGCTAGAATTGCTAATCTGGTATTGTCTTCTTCGTGGGATTAATCTACAACTCGCACAGATTCAATGAAAATGTTCCAAATAAGACTTGTAGTCTATCTCGATCTCCACCCCGCCCCACCACTTCCCAAAGAAAAGAATGCTCCATTAGAAGCCGTTTCATTCATTCATAAGAATTTGTACGCATGGAAATTGAAAGTTTAAGACAATACACAAGGAATATTTTGCTTATAATTAAACAAGAATTATCGTGACAAAATATTGATAAAATCGGGTAATTTCATCTTCGCAAATTTTTAAGCTAAGATACCGGGGAATAAAATCCATTTTCGGTCATTTTCCAGAATTAATAAAACGGGAGAATGCATTAATGGAGTACTTTAAACGATAGAAAATCTTATTCAGTCATATCTTTTTTTCTGATTTTTAACGGATAATGTTGTTAGATGGTTCTTTGCTTCTGAAGAGGGCTAAAATAGTTGACATTATTTGATACGAGCCTCCTCTATGAGGGATTTTGTGGTCCTTGAGTCCAGAGTAAAGCCACTGACCAGGGTGTTTGAGTATCTGTTCTCCTCCCTTATTTGCATTGTTACTTGTTTATTAAAACAGCACTTTGAAATTTCGGGTGGCACTAAGAAGATTTGGTGCCAGTGTGGAGTGATATAACTAATAGAATGTTAGTAGGTGAATTTATGTCAACAGTATGAACAGTATGGGGATATTGTCCTACGCTTGTGTTGGCATAGGGTCTTTATTTGTTATTCTTTAAATCAATAGACGGAAAATTGATATTTCCCTGATTTTTGACACTTATCCATGTTTGAAGAGAGAATGTTTACCTTCCATTCATACTGTGCATATAGGATGTTAAGACTTCATTTTTATGTACATTTCATAAATATGTAAAGAACGGATGATATAGAAAAAAGAGGGGAATCCGGATATATATAAAAATTACAGTGAAACCAACATTCTCAGTAAACATTGATAAAATGTAAAAAAATCAAAAAAGACCATGTCGGACAAAGGTGCAAGAAAGACAACTGAAAACAAGAAAGTTGTAGGTGGCGCTATTTAAATTGATGTTCTTGAAAGTGATCTGTCAAAAGAACAAGCATACAGGACCATCGTATTGAGTTTTATACAAAATTAAAACAGAATAGGCAAACTGGGAAAATATAAATCACCAAAAAAGTCCAAAACCTTGCCAATTTTACAACACAAGGCGGACGTTTTTCCTTTCTGAATCTTTATTGAATTTTAAGCTTAATATTTGACATAATTATTTTGGATGTCCATGCTTGTAATTAAATAAGCGGTTAACTATTTTAAGTTGACAACATATCATAATTCTCCTATTTGGCCACTTTGGGCCACAAATCGTGACATGGTCCACACAGTGGTCAGCGAGCACCTGTTGAGATCGTTATTACGCAAAGTAAGAAAATCTCTACGAAAATATTGATAAGGAAAGGCTTAGTGAAATCAACAGTTCTTTTGTATGTGTTTTTATTTCTTATGCGGTAATTTACACCCTATAAGTTCGGAATACTTCAAAGAGAAAAGTTTGCAGTGTTCCAAAAAGTACACAAAAGTTTCTTCCAGAGACACAAATTGTGTCATAGATTATGCTTTGAGCAGAGTTTGTAGGAAAAAGGACATGATGTTTATTGCAATAGAGCTCTCAGGAAATTGACAACTGGCTGGTAAAATCTTCCGATCGTGATGAAAATAAAATTTATAAATACAGGTGTGTTGTATGTAGACACATTGGTTATACACTTGGGAGGAAGAGAGCTCTAAATCTACAGCTTTATGAGCGTTCATATTTCAGTCATGAAAATTTACATGCCGTAAAATTTATATCATGAATTTATAGTTATATTTATTGTGGGTAGAGCTTGCCATCTTTATGGTTATCAAACAAATATCTAAAAGAACGGGGTCAAATTGCCGAAAATGTTATAAATTTGATTGTTGTTAACCCACAAAATACTTTGTTCTGGGGTATTTTATTTTAATTTTTTTCTTCTTTCTTTTTTCAATACCGATGTTGGATACCACGTAACTTTGGACATTAAAAAAAAAACAGAAACAAAAAAACAAAAACAAAAAACATTAACAACCAAACAAACTATGATGCTGTGACTAAAGGTGGGCTCCTCCATATTTTTTCATGTTTTTTTTTTCTTTCTTTCTTTGTAGGCGATGAGCATACAAAAACGATTTTTTTTATCTAATTTTAAAAGTGAAACTACACCTAAAAGCCTTCGTAGGTCTATTTATTAATGCTACAAAAAAGAGCGCTTTTCAACAGAATGTTTCCCCGCATAAATACAAGAAAATACTAGTATTGAAATCAATATTCAAATATTAAAATATATATTTCTCTTTCTTTCTTTCTTTCTTCTTTTTTTTCCTTTTTTTTTTCTTTCTGTCGGTTATTTCTTTTCGGAGATAGATATTGGGTAGCGAAAAATATCAGCGAAATTCTCAGTTCGTCGATTGAGTAAATCAAGGACCCTTGATACCAAACACCATTCTATACATTCTCCAAAAATAGACAAGTATACATAGTTAGTTGGAGAGTATTTCAAAAATTTTCGCCAGACTGCAAACTAATTTGAAACATGAATGTATACTGTGCATAATATACGTCAACTTATGGTGCTTGTTTTAATATTTGATTTTAATATTGCAGGTGAAAAGGCTTGACTTCTTCACGAGTCGATGGAACTCTTCTTCGTGGAGATACACTTGACGAAGTACTTGATGTCACTTTGTCCTTAAGAAGCAATGGAGGCATTTCGCTCAGAAGAGCGTGTTTATGCTATTTTCACTTAAATAAGGAATTCATATACCAAGGTGAAGAAAACATTTAAATTTATTATTAAGTTATCACGTATAATCACAACAAAATCAAATAGTGCCATTTTTCTTCTGCGTTGTTGACAAGAGTTAATTTAAGCGTCAAAACGCCCTTGAGGTGTTTTAACGTTTCAAACGAACCGCGTAATAATACAAAATAAAGAAAAATGGTATTATATGTAAAGTCTTTGTTAAAAATCCGTTTCATGTCGCAATGCTACAGTATCAGGTGAGCGAACAATTTACTAACGTCCTTCGTTGACATCGCTTTTTCAAATATTTAATTTACGCAGGAAAACCTTATATCCAAATTAATTTTCAACATGACCTTATTTCTTACGAGATGTCCCAATACATTAAATTGATTATTCATCAAGCTTGTACAAAATTTTACAAATTTTAAAGAAGATTGAGCACTGACATACAATGGTCTAGTTTACGTTTTACATCATTGCCTTTGGCGACATGACGGATAGTCTAAAAGTCAAGAAACTCGTGCGATTTTTTTTTTATTCATTAAATTTTGTTTTATAGTTATCTATTCATTCATCTAAAGTATATCTTTTTTTATTCATTTATTCATTCATTTATCTTTTCATTTCTATGTATTTATGCCAAACATTATGTCTCCTCTATTTCTTAATTTGTTTCTTCTTTTTTTTTTTTTTTTTTTTTTTTTTTTTTGACAATTTTTACTTTTTCTCATTAAATGATGTAAAGTGTCGAAAATTCTAATCCATCTATTTCATCTCATCAAAATCGAATATAAAATCTTTTAGTTTTCATATTCTAATATAAGTTCATTCTCTAATTGATCAGGTGTTCGCGGATTGAAAACATTTGTTTCTCAGTTAAATGCTGAAAATTGACTTGTTTCTCGTCGCCAACTTCTTCATACAGTTTCTTTACTCAAACTCTATAAAAGGCAGGAATAATGGCCGTCTACAGTTTAATGATTTGTTTACCTTCCTGTATGTTTACAGAGGTTTTAGGCCAGTATAGCTCTCTCAGATCGACTTAGGTGGCCAATCTCATGTCGGCAATCCTAAGCAAATCACAATCTCATATTTTACAAATTAAATATGATGGATTTCCTCTACTTTCTACCCAATCCTCAGTCGTATCTTCAAATTCCATATTTTAAGAAATATCAAAGACCAGTATAAGGAGGATTCATTACCGGATTTCCTTTCATCCAGAACGGGTTTTTGGTGTTATTGTGTACTTTTTAAAAAGAAACATATCCGTCAAGGGCCCTTGGATGGGGTATATCTCACACCTAATTTAAAGTTTTCAACACGATACCATTGCGTCAAGTTCTCTTTTCTTGCGTTTTATAAACTCATTGGCCCTTTACAAAGGCAAACTGGAAGGAAAATCAATTATCAAATCCATTAAAAATGAGCTCCTAGTTATAAAAATAATTTTCACTATCTCTATGTGATAATCCGAGGATATTTTTGTTTATTTGTTTACAGAGAGCTAGGACTGTCCTGAATTATAATTTTGTCCACAAAGGTCATGATGTCTGACTTCCGGTCGTAAACCGTCAAGGATTTATGGTTTGTGACACTTTAGGTTGACCAAAGTCACCCTGAACAAGTATCTAAGTGACCATGATAATAGATTAGATGAATTAATAAACAAAAATGAATGTAAAAATATTTTTTGAAAAGCTTAAAAAAAAACTTTGAAACACAGAAACCATTCAAAATCAAAATTCAGATTTTGAAAATATCTATCAGTTAGGACGCCAGCTGGTTTCATTGAGAAGGAAGATACATAGTAGTACTGGATTAGACGGTACCTAAACTGATCATTCTTATCGAGCTGGAGTCTATCCGTATTGACGGTCTCTCGGTCGCCATTACATTCACACATTGCAAAGCTGTATTCAAAGCGCCATGAATAATTTACAGGACGGATATCGACATCTAGAAATCGCAGTATTAATTGAATATGATGAACAAATCCCCCTAATAATGATCATAAATTAATCAGCTATCTATTGAGTATTTCGTTTTGTGGAAGGAACAAATCCTGTCTTTAATGCCGTTGTCGCAATAATTGCTGCCAGCAAAGATTTCTGTCAAAACGATTATTTGGCGGTCAACTCGTGTCGCGGACTTATCGATCTGGATAGAGATCGACATCCGTTTATCAGTTTGCCATTGTTGTCCTTTTGATTGAGTTAGTAATGGTTCATAGCCAGGCAGTGAGTGTCGTAATCTGTTTTGTTTATTTCACTCTGTTTCAATTTTATTAAATATTTAAATAAGTTTCAATCTATAAATGAAGCCTCTCACTTTTTTCCATCTTAGTAGGATGTGTCAGTCTAGTCAGTTTATATATATATTTTTTCCAAATAACGTCAATATCGGTTGTATATAAGGAAGATCAAAGAAGCTGCTTGTATAGGTTAGGAAAAATAATAGTAAAAAGATACCTTCAACTCTTGTTAAGAAATACATCATAATAAAGAATATATCTACAAGACATTGAAAAACCCTTTATTTTAGGGGTAGCATAAATGAGGTTAAAAATATGTACAAAAATTGAATAGATTTTTTTAATATTCCAGATAAAAATGAGCAAATGTCTGGTCACTCTATACATGCAATGAGAATTAAAAATAAGGACATTATGAAGAATGTTTCCGAATAATCCAGAACTATAAATGACGACAGAGGTTTCAATAGTGGATCATTCTATATTTCTTTGAGTTTCACACTTTTCTTTGATAATTCGTTCATCTTTTATTTATTTTTTTTTTTAAACTTTTCTTTGATAATTCGTTCACCTATTATTTATTTGTTCCTTTATTTCTGTTCTTCAATATTGTTTTAAATAACTGTAAGCTTTTAAAACACGAGGGCTGACTGATATGTTTTGATCCTCGTATTGATGGATTTGAATTTTATCAGACATTTTGCATTATTTTTCTACATAATCCGCTTCCGTATCGATACACTTTTGCCAACGGTGTTTAAGGGCCTCAAGAACTCCTCATCTTGACTGTTCAGACAGCCATTCATTGCAAGTATTACGTCGTCATCGGGCTGAAAGTGGGATCCAGAAATAGCTGCTTTCAGTTTTGGGAATAGTTGAAAGTCTGATGGAACAAGATCAGGTGGATAAGGCGTATGCTCAATCAAATTAAAGCCACAATCATGAATGGCAACCTTGGCAGTGACAGACTTGTGAACAGGAGCATTGTCCTGATGGAACAACACACATTTAACTAGTGAGTTTTCCGCTGGTCAAGTCAGAAGTGAAGCATAGTATGTGCCATTAATTGTTTGTCCTTTATGGAGATAATCTATCAGCAGAAAACCATCCTCATCCCAGAAAACCCGAGGCTCAAAACATATCAATCAGCCCTCGTACACTGTATACAATTCAATATGGTGAAAATCAATAATTTGAATTTGAAATAATTTGAATATATCTATATTACTTATATTTTTTTCATTCATTTATCTATTTATATTTTTGATATTAATACATTTGTTCATCTCTCAGAATAATATTTTTTTCAATACAAATTTCTTACGAGTCTTCTTTTGTGCTCTCGTGTTTCATTTACAGATCTATGGTGTCGATCTTCATGAATAAGTTCAATTTTTGAGAAGAATGGTAAATTCTATATCAGATTATGTAAGTTTGATTATTCATAGACTATTTTACTTCACACAAAAAAATGATAAAATAACCTGAACAATTTCTAAATTATTATTACATTACTATTAATTTTTTTTTTCTTTATTTTTTTTTTTTTTTTTTTTTATTTTTTTTTTTTTTTTTTTTTTTTTTGGAAAAGGAAGGAATCCCAATTAATATGCTTCACAAGGTTAAAGTGATTTACAGTATAAAGGAAAAATCAACACAAAAGTCTATGATTGTAATATCTCTATACTCGAAGTACTTGATGTCAATAGGTTACCATGGCAACAGACACTTCAGCATTGGACGACGTTTGAGTGGTAGATGTATCTTTTAATTTACAGAGCTAGCACGTGTACGTTGATGGAAGTTTCGTATAATTCTGTGATATGTTTTGGCATTATCAATAACAAGTGATAGCGGAACATATTCCTGTAAATGACGATGTAAACTTGTGTTTATACAGCTTTGTGAGATAGTCCAAGGAGATGAGTGAGGGAAGTCCGGGACTTGGGTCAGTCACAATGGTCCATTCGGATGCCACGTGGGATAGTCTGGTTGCTATGAACAAAAAATAAGGACAGATGCTGCACGTCAAGGTTCCATTTTTCAGCGGTCCCCAGTCTTCAGCTTACTCCATGATATCATTCCGACCTCCCTGCATTTCTACATGTCGCACACATGATTCCTTCTGATTTCTCAGATAAGATAGTTTTGGCGCGTGCAGAAAACCTTTGAAACTTTGATTTTTAAGGTAACTTGAGAATTATTGATGGAGAATTCTGTTATGTAATATTAGTTATTGGTTGTGCCATTATAGAATGTGTTTGTCCGGAGCGTATGTCGATGACAAGATTTATGTGTTATTTTCTGTCAACAGGTGGTATAGATCTATATATAATTTTTTCATATTTTCAATTTTTCTTTTATAAGCGGGCTTGAATGAAGATTGCAAATAAGGCAAAAACTAATGGTCATTTTCAGATTTGAGAATCAGAGAATAAAAAACGCAAATTCGAAATGGCTTGTAAATGTTAACAGTGCTAGTAGTTATCGCTAATATTGGCATAAAAAAACTGCGAAATAAGATGCTTGCGAAAATTCTAGCTAGATACGGTGTAATCTCGATGAAAATGCATTATGCTTTTTCATCGCATTATTTATTTATATCATTTTTATATTTGACCTAGTGTAAACGAAAAAAAAATGGATTGAAACATTTTTGTTTTTAATTATTCTTAGCTTAAGGTGGTTCGGGTATCGCGTGACGTCATCACTTATTTCCAAAATATATAAGAATAACGTTGTATTGCCTAAATTAATTGCAGATGTTTAAAATAGTTTGTTTAACAAATATTTAATCATGTTTGTATAATAAATCCTTCAATTTTTAGAACTTTTTTGTTTGTCATACAGGTTTTTTTACGCATTTTGGCTTAAAATAGGGCATTTTATAATATCTTTAAAAGTTATGGTCGAAACTCCTTAGAATTTGGTATACTTATAAATTGTTTCACCATTAAAATATGTAAATGACGAAAAAGGTACCTTGCAGGAGGTTTCCTTTACTTAAAGTGCATATGAATATAGTCTCTGGTATATTTTGACATTAAATATTAGCCCGCAAATTGTGACATTTTTTACCATTTCATTGCTATTTCTCAAAATATTACAATTGTCTTGTCTTCTACTGCTAGTAATAAATACCTGCATTTCTTAAACAAGTCTTTTCCATTAGAAAATTTGACTTTAGATACCTCATATTCATTTTTATTCAGCTTTCCTTGGATTTACTCAAAATTTGGGCAAAATATGATTTTCCACTAATACTGCCTGACTTTGTTCAAGTATTAGACCCTAAAGATGCCCTGCACGATGCATATATTTTATACATTTTAGAATATCTGAAGATAGATTTTTAGTTTAGAGAAGAAATAAAGTTAGTTTGACCATCCAAACAGTGTCAAAATAACGATACTCGAACCCCCTTAATATCGCACTTATTTATTTATTCATTTATCTATTTATTCATTTTTCATTCTTTATGACACAAGATAATAAAGTTTTTTGAAATTTCAGCCTTTTCGCTTGAAAATGCATTCCTTCAAGCTCTACTGCGTATGTATAAGCTTAATGAAAACAGAAAAATCTACAGCAAAATTACAAGTACTTTTGTCGTAGACCGATAGATACACTATCCAGACTAGCAACGTCACTTCGAGGCATGGAACAATATGACGTCACATCCATGGACATTTGTGCCTGTCATGTGTTGTATCTATCAATAATTGCTCACTACTGCATTGTATTATTACTGATAAATTATGATTCAAGGAATAAATACTCTGAATCTGAATTATTATTAATTTTATACTGTCAACCATTTACTAAAAACTTTTGTTGCATACTAAAATCGATTTCCTATTTGACTTTTCCTTTTTCTATGTTTTTACAGTAAACGTGGAATTTTTCGTGCACGAGAGTAATTTTGCGATTTCTGCGATTGTATTACCCGCTTAAAATTACAACAAGTTCAAAACTCTAAAGAGAATACTAGATTACGCCCAAGCAAACTTTTGCAATGGACATTTCGCGGAAAGTTCCCCGGTGAAAATAAACCCGTTTACAGTATTTTCAAAAATTCGAATTTCGTTGGTTGTTAGCATAGTCAAGGTTTACGTGGCTGACGTCATATTTCACGTAAAACTAGGATTGAATTGTCCATTTTACAGATAAAGGATCTGACTGTTCCTAACATTTATTTTATACACACAGACACCAGACATCACATTTTCCATTTTCACGTCACATCTGATCGCACCGTCTTGAAGCACCTTGATTTTGACGTCACAATGAAAACATCGCGAAATTTTGTGATGTCTGGTGTTTGACTTTCTCACGAGTTTATTGGAAAATCAGCAATTAAAATAAGAATAAATGGATTCAGACGGTATATATAACATCCGTATTGTAACGCAAATTACCATTCACCAACCCTCAGTCACAAACACAACGTAAAGAACTACGTCATGTGCTCTTTACGCGAGAAAGTAAAACACCAGCAACACAAAATTTCCTAATAGAATTCCATTTCACACGACAAGGTCCCTCAAAAAATACTTTTATTCAAATGTCCTCGAACAAAAACATCAAAGCTGAACAAAGATGAATTCCAATGTCGGATGTAAAAAAATATCTACTCTGATTAACAATTCATATGGTGATATTGTTTCTCATACAATTTTACATTTTAAATAAGTGAAATCAAATTTGAAATCCAGAATCATGGACTCAAAAACCCCTAACCTATAAAATAATCAATATATATTTGAAAAGGGGAAAATGTGAAACTTAATGTTTCATGATTAATGAATTTTTTATGGATGTTCAGATAGCAATATCTAAGGAAACAGAAATTAATTATTACGTCTAGAACTAGTAGTCTATCGTGTATTATCTAATGAAATCAATCGGACGCATCAAAAGCCTCCCTCATCAAATTATAAATTAAGACCGGGTTAGCGCAGTGGTAGCGCGCTCGCTTCTCACCTCTAAGGTCCCGGGATCGAATCTCAGATTCGGCAAAGGGTCTTAGGTGGGAGGGTAGGTGGTCCCCCACCCAGGCCTCTACAGGGGGTTTTTCTCCGGGTACTCCGGTTTCCTCCTGCTCCTTAGACCCCCTCACGCCAACATCTGAGCCAACGTGAGACATTAATATAAGTTATGTAACTTGTTTGTTATACGTTGTAAAATAAATAAAGTTTAAATTTTTGAATTATAAATCAGAATCAGTATTGAGATCTTCATTTACCCTTGATGATACTTAAATTCAAGACATACTGTAAGACTGAGGTGGACATACCACGGCACCTGGATACCCATTTAGGACATACTGAGGTGGACATACCACGGCACCTGGATACCCATTTAGGACATACTGAGGTGGACATACCACGGCACCTGGATACCCATTTAGGACATACCGAGGTGGACATACCACGGCACCTGGATACCCATTTAGGACATACTGAGGTGGACATACCACGGCACCTGGATACCCATTTAGGACATACTGAGGTGGACATACCACGGCACCTGGATAACCATTTCAGACAAAAAGAATCAAACAAACCAAAACCAAACAACGAAAACAAAACAAGGGTATACTATATTAAGGAAGAAAAAAAATAAATAAAATATGAAAAATAGAAAATTTCAAACTTTTATAGATCTGCTTCTATTCGGAATTTCTCCAGCCTTTATATTGGCAATATTCTTCATCATTAACATGCTCTGAAGCTTCCCACGTGACATGGTGTAAATTTCACCTACTTGACAGACAATGGTGCAATAATCGCACGAAGGAGCAAACAATGGTAGGAAAATAATTGAGATTAGCTACATGAAATGTTCCTCGTTCGCTGACTTCATTATACAGGCTCGGGCTGCCATCGTCCTTGTCTAAATCCTACTTGAAAATGTCTTGTGGCAGCTGATAGAACTGAAGTGTCTCTTCATTTCCAAAACGCAGTGGTCCCCCTTTTTTCTTGGGGCTGTCGTTAGAATTGCCTGGGATAGAATGATTGTGTAGATTCTCCCCGAATCGCCCCAAGAATGACAGGTGTGAGTAGTGATCTTCATTTTTTTAAAAAAGAAAACCTTTAAATTAAGATTAAGATTTGAAAATGAATGAAAAAAATCAATAACGATGGACAATCTGTGAAACCATCAAGATGATGTAAATCACCAATTAAGATTTCAATTTCAGTTGTTTCCTAATTCTATCTCGTTCTGTATGACTATTTTATCCTTGATCTTACACTCATCAGAATTTCATGATAAAGTTACGCAATGTACTTTTTCCAAGTGAAAAGAAAGCTACTCAATCATAATCTCACCTATTTTTAAAAGAAGTCGTTGAATTTCCCGACTTTAATTGAAATTAAACAAATCTCGTTGTGTTTGGGAACATGCTTGTTCTATTATCTATTTTGCCTGCTTTGAAGAGGTCTTTGTTGCAAATTTCTCTACTCAGTTTCCGAAAGTTTGTATGTCAATTTTCACATTATACTTCAATTCAGTGTTTCTATCAATTCTAGGTGTTGATTTAATTGAAGAATATCAAGTATGAAGAGTGTATAATTGCAGAATTCATAGACTTAAATATTTCAAAACCTCTTTTTCATATAATGACAGAGAGCTCTATAAAGCCCATCTATTGTGAATTTATCGTGTTATAATTTGACATTAAGAAGGTCTTTGATCTTGTCAGTTCACGATGTAAATGTGAAGGTACAAAGCAGTATAAAAGCCTTCGTATAAAGTGTATCTAGACTTCAGTGAAACGGCCACGCGCTTTACAGCTTAAATACTGCAAAATATTTACATAGAGAATCAAAGAAAACTGACACGTTTTTTATAAGAATTAACACCAGGTGTGCAAAGGAATAATGGAGCGTCAAGACTTTTAATTTAGTTGCAAATCAAACTAGAATGACCTTTACGTATACCTGCATAATGTTTCAAAATTTTGAGAAAGTGTCGCATTTGACAGGATTTAAGCTTTCTTTCGTTTTTCAGCGACAAAATAAATATTTCGTATAAAAATTGATAATAAAGTTCATTGACATCCGGGCATTACAATGGGTTACGGAGGCAAAACCAAAGATCCTGTCGTTTACTATGTGCCAAGACGTCACTGAAACAAAAGGGTATCAAACAAGGAACAATTCTTATTACTGCGAAATACTCAGGTGAAAGTACACAACTGTCTAATCTGTCAGCAAGCTCGTCATCAGTGTGATTGACATTTCAAAACAAGGGAAATAATCCATTTATCAGCGGTTAAGCCCCTTAATCAATCTCTCCATGCTAGTTGATTTCATTCAATGGATACATTCCGAGTAAACATTTAATCTCGCCCGGTTTTGGTTTTTTGCTGTATACAGTTTTGTCCAGAGCTGCTTAGCGGGCATTATGAGCACAGGTGTTAAAGCTTTACAAATTCCGACACCTGCATTTATTACGAGTAAAACATGGAGTTTTTATATTATTTGACGATTCGTTTACACAGTAGGGATCTTTTTCCAGTAGCTTAGTCGTCATAATGCTCAGGAATTTCACCCCGGGTGGAAAGACACAAACCATGCTTCATTCAGATAATTATGATGTTTTCCTCAGAATCCAAGAAAACTGAGGATTTCCGAAATTTACACAAAAAAAGAAGGAAAAAGAAAAATAAAATAATAAAAAGCTGAATACATCAAAACAAAAAACTTAAAAAAAAAAATTATATTAAATATAATTTTTTTTATAAAATATAAAAAATGGATAAATTAAATAAAATAATTATAACATTGAAAATTAGAAGAAAAAAAAAGAAAGCAGAAAAAACAACTTCTTATTGTTATTACCATGAAAATATTTAAAATCCATTTTTGTTTAATAAAAAAGGTTCTAAACTACATATATTTTGAAAAAAAAACATGTTCTTTTTTTCAGGTTTATGTAGAAATAGCAGTGCAAAACTAATTTACGGGTATGCATCTATAACATTTTCAAACCTATTCATTACTCGATTTTATATTATTTTTCTGTTAATCAAAGAAAATTAACCTATGATACGTCCAGCACAGGAACGTAAATTAATTATTATAAATAATTTATGAAGAAATATAATGTACAGAAAGAAAAAGACATTAATGAACACGCGATCAGTTTCATTTTGTCTACGTAATTATGCGACATTATAAACATTTACAATCAACTTGTACACGATTTTGAGAGTTTACTTTTTGGATTTAGCTGGGACCAGAAATCGCCTCCTGTCCTCCATGGACCCTGGATCGGAGAGGCAGTCTAAGGTATTGTTGTCCAGTCATTAACACTGGACTAAATACAACACAATTAATATAGGCATGACCACTATTACCTACATGTTTATTGATGCCTTTATTAAAGCAAGTGTCAAACGCCCACTTATAGAGGGTTTAGGGACGGACCGCCACCTTTTACTCCATCTCAAGTACTTTGAAGTGCTTTTCTCCATTGTAGGTGGATTTTGTTCAGCCAGTACCCGGTCTATGGTTATATGAATGTTAAGACAATCTCTTTTTGGCATATTTACGTTTGACTATTATGTATGTGCAGGTGTGAGACCCCTTTAGACGTAGAACTAATAACTACTATTAAACAAACGCCAAGAGATATTGCCATTTTTGTTTCTGTTTGAGTGCGTTAGTAGGGGCATTAGATTTAAATCGTTTTTGTAAATCTTCTTTTACTTATTAAGCTAGAACAAAATATAAGCCTTAAAATCCCGTACTTGAGGTCACTTGAATAGCGAGTTAATTTGGATTTGGAAGTCAATGAGCACTTCCAGTAAGAAATATTCGCTTATCTTTCTGGAACATCTCATTGATGCCCTTGGATTGGTCACGTGATTAAACCGGTGCATATGGACCAATGAAAATCTTCGAAAACCCAAGGATAATTATTTGTCAGTATCTTCCATGAATTTAGATCTTTCAATAAAATGAATTATAGAATTCGAGGATTGTGAAGAACACAGAGTATCAACGACCGTCAAAGGAAATTTCGTATTAATACATAATGATTTCTTCTTTATGTTTAACTTCAAATTCATTAGCATCATTTTAAAGCAGATAGATTTGCAGCATGGACCAGACATGCACGTTTCGAGTATTTAACCCTCGTCAGTGATCCTCAATCTAAACAATGTAATATGGCCAAAATCTATGAAAATTATGTCCTAAATATACCGAAAGACATAGCAAAATGGCTGGGATATAATGCTACAGGACCCAGGTTTTCGAAATTTGAGACAATTTTGTAAACAGAAATTTTCAAATGCGTTTCATCTCACAAAATGATTCTGCTCGAAATAACAACCACCTCTAACATAAATACTATAGAAGCTATTTGTTCAAAGTAGGTATCTAGGCATTCTAAGCCAAGCAAGACGTATGATAAATTCAGAGAGATAATATGAGCCATTTTGTTTTCAAATTGGTAATGTATGTAACGGCTTATATTTATGAGAAAAAAAGGTATGCATCCCGTTGTCGTAGAGGAACATCTTCATAATAAATAGGTTTAAAAGATGATAAATTCATATCCTATCATTGCTATCATACTACGGATATGTTTATCATTATTCCATTCTACAGAAATTTCGAAAACAAATACAGAGTGAAGAGGCTCTTGCCAAACTCTTACGTTATTGTATTGTTCCGCTAATCTTGTATATCAATCCTTCCGCTCTTACCGCTAAAGGAGTTCTACTACTTTGTGACATAACTAAGGGGGGACGAGTACCCTCCATCGCTAAGTTTTCCTTTATAGTCCATTAACAGTTGGAATTCCGAGAGGACAGTGTTTGTATTGGTTGTTTTGTTTTAGCTTAAGTTAATGTAAATCATGATGTAAATAAGACTCAAAAAGCCTCTCATAAGCCAATTATGAGAGCCGAGAGACAAATGGATGGATTAGCCGTCAATTAGAACCATTGTATGGGAGCTGTACATAAGTGGGTGTTGGGGAGACATCCAGAATGGCCTCAGACAATAATGTTACATTATTGTAGTTTGTTTACGGCTCTTTTGAAGACTCCCAATATATCAAAAATAAAAAAAGGAACCCATATTGCATTTCGCGGTCAACAAAAACACCATTGTTTGTTCAAACGTATATTGTTGCTAAAATAAGATGCAGAAAACTGCAATGTTTAACAGATTTCCTATCAAAATTTAGAAAACTGCATCAATTGCAAAAAAAAAAATCGCTTTTGAAATTCTTATTTCTTTTCTTACCTAGTATGTAAACTAAGATTTTATTTTTCATTTCTAATATTGAATCTTTTTTTTCTTCTTCTTCTTTTCGTTTTGTCAACTATGAAGTATTCATTTTTAACATGACATTTTTCGTGTGAAAATGTTTATATGGTATACGTAAAAAAGGAAGGTGTAGAAAATTGTGTTCATTGTAATGAGTAAGAAGATGTTCATGTCTCGCGTTTCTTTTTATCCTCGCACAGTGCGAGATTGGAACCCCTTCGCACAGTCGGTCACTGCAGCAACCACTTTGGAGGAGTTCAGGACCCTTCTAGACAGCCTGTCCTGGACCAAAATGCAGCATCCTTGAACCCATACAATGAAAATTTTTAACTTTTTATGGAAGCATCCTGTTTTTATCGAGCTGGAGTTATTTTAAAATCACTCTTGAGGTAAAAAAAAAATAAACGGTCGACTTCAGGTTTTATTAAGATTGAAACTATTTGTCAAATTTCTTATATTGAAGATAACGTAAAAATAAATAATAAAAATAAATAAATAAATAAATAAATAAGAAAAATGACGAATCATAATCCTTATGGTACTAGTAAATTGATTTATGAATACGAAATGTTTTGCCGATTGAACAATTTCAATGAAATGGAATGGATTGAGAATGGTTTTTTTTTTTATCCCCAAAGAGTTTTGACGTATTCTAATATTGAAATGAAACCAGAAATGATGTTATTTTGAAAAGTTTCTGCAACCAATCGTAATGAGTATCCTTTTGACAACATGTATTTCAAAAGTTACAATTATATATAATGTATTTTGATGTTGGATGAATTATCGAGAAAGAAACATTTTGCGAAACATGAATCATCAGAACACATATATATATATATATATATAAATTTGTATTGAAATAATAACTGTAGAAGAGAACTGTACATAGTCGTATACTGACATCATCACAGTTTTTTGTTCATTCGACCGAAATTTATCAGATTAAGAAGTCTGTCGGAAAACGAAAAATATTCATGCTGATAAAGATCCCGTTTAGTGACTAATACGGACAAATATGCCTGTGATATTCTTCATTGTTTTTCAATTAGGGATTATAATTAATTTGATAAGATAGTCGATATGATATAAACGGAAGGACAAACAGGATAAACTTCTGATTGCGCGGCAACAGAAGAAAGTTGAACATAGTCCGATTCCAATCTTCTTATCCCAATTCATCAAACTGTCGAATTTCGCAGAAATAAGCGCATCAGAGCGGTTCCATCAAGAGAGAAATCGTTTCATCGTGGAAGTAAGCGGCTTAACTCATTATCACCTGAAGTTCCAACCTGTCGTTTTGTAACCCCATCTCGGCTCTAAGCCTGAATTCAAACGCCGATACTTCATTGGACCCTTCTCTCGTATTATTACTGCCGAGGAGAGGCTATTAGATTGCCCATCGAGGGTCGTGAGTACCAGACCAGTACTTCTATGGCGACTTGTGCGCAGGATTCAAAATTCCCAAAATCTCATTTATTCTATAAAGTCAACACGGCATGAAATGTTATAGCTCTTGTACTGGCATATCCATTTTGGATGACTCTCGAACGAATGTGGAGTGAGGCTCGGCACAAAGCGAAAGTGACCAAAGATTTGTTCAACAATGGATTTGTTATGATGGCAAGTAGAAGTGGGAAATGAAATGTTTAAGTTAACATGGCTAAGAGTGATAATCTTCAAGTTATCTGTGTATCAGTGGAAAATAACACAAACTTTAACTAGTAAAACAATATTTGTGTAAGTCCTATAAGATTCTCATCCCCGTGCAATAAGCACGCCAGCTGTTGGACATCTCATAGGACATTGACATAGGGATGAATTTTTTTTTTAAATAAAGCTCCCCAAAATATGCAGCAACCTTAATTAGTTGTTGTTTTTTGTTTCATAATTATTTCTAACTACAGTGGTAAACATGAAGTAAAACCTGAACGTGCAAAAATCTGAGTATGTTTTATAGGTCAAATACGTGGACTGTCCAGAGACAAATTCTTTTCACCAAGAAAACATCTTTTCTTGACGTTTGGCAGATATATATGCGCAATCGCTCATGTTTATAATGTTTAAACTTTGTCAGTTCATGTTGAATTTTCACATAAAATTTACACAGGCTATTATTTCGATCATTAATACCCGATTTACCGCGCTGGGCTACGTCTTTATCTAGTCAAATATTGACTGACACAGTAGGGGCCATGATAAGCGGGTCTATACACCACAAAATGCAGATAGTCCAGATAAATACAAACTCGCTACTTCAGTACGGGCACCTGCAAAATCCATTCTAGTCTGAGCAAAATTCCGACTTCAAATGAAAAGCAGCGCAAAAATAAAGTTCTGAATTCAGCGTTGTCCGACCTCAACATGAAATATGCACAAACAATCAAAAGTTACAATCCCATTTCCTCTCTGCATGGAGCAGGTGCCCGTTCAGAGACTATCGTATGGGGGACTATCGTATGCGATGAGAGCTGCAGATAGATTAGAGCACCTCAAGTACCATCTAAATGGTGTTTAGTGCCCGTTAAGGACGTCTGAACATCATTGTGAAAAAGCCTATCTACACTTACATCAAATGAGACGTGAAAGTTGGCCCTTATGGACCATTCAACACCTCTAGTACACAACTCAAAATACCATTGCCTTATGAAGAATCATAAATACCAATGAGGGAAGTGTCCTTGGATATGACCTCACGACAGGGAGAAAACAACATAAAAATCGACATGCACTGCTAATGTCAAAAAAGAGCTCATAATTTCTTATTATGAACATAATTCAAATTTAAAAAGAGGCCAGTAAAATTTTCAGATCTTTTTTTAGATATAAATTTGTAATTAAAAATCATAAAAGGTCTACCCCAAAATTAAAAGTGCAAATCACAGCAATGCGTTTTGTATTGTAAATGCAATCCCAAATATGAATCATCTCAGCCTTGTTGTGACAATGATGCTTTATGATTTTAAAGTTTTAAAAAGTAAAACTGCTTCCACTAGTTGTATATATTTCATAAAGACAATTTGTAATACATTTCTTGTCTTTTTTTCTAAATAAAAGTTTGGACTTTGATCTCCGGGTCGTGTCACAACAAAATGAAGTCAGATCTGTGTTCCAAAAGAAAAATAGAAATCTTGCTGTTTAATATCATGCAGGACTATATTTGTGGACTAAATTATCATAGAGGGCGCTGTGAGCAGACCTTGTCCCTATCAGTACGCTTTGTGTACTCAACTGCGATACTTCTTGTCAGTTTTATCAAAGTTTCTTCTTAATCTCAATTACATTTCGTAATTTTGACAGAAATGTAAACAAAAAGGCGAGAAATTAACTTCCTGTGTAATGCCCGTGGTCCTATTTTCTGAAATGATCCAAAGATAATTTGATAAAACAAGGATATGCATATCACAGAGGGACTATGGCAGAAAGACGATCGAGGCTTGGTGCATAGTTTTTATTCCGACAAAATCAAAGCTTTAAAACCCTGATTGCTTCGAAAAATAACAGAACGCCCCTGCATCGGATGTGATCTCTTAACTTCAGACAAATGAACACGAAGCGGTGCATTTTGAGACCAAATCTAAGCATGCAGTTATAGCGGCATTTCTCAAAACAGTAGCTATCAATCATCATTGCAATCCATTCTATATTAGTAAATGTTGACATTCTTAATACCAAAAGATACCAAAGTCAAAACCCATTCTTGAAAATAAATCTGGTACATTTGACCCTTGCCCCAGCGAGCCAGACTAATTAAATTCCAGCCAGCGTTAGGGGACCGTGGTCTGGGAACCAACGGCACGCAGAGGTTCGTGTAGAGAAAAGGCAGGGATAGACTGGTGTCCTAAGACAATGTTTAATTCCACTGTATTTGTTTTATGTCGTTCGTGTAGATTAGATTTCAGGCTCAGGTGTAATTTGGGATCCGCGACAAGTACGTGTTTTGTTTTTCATTCACCGTGTCATATAAATTGAACATTGGTTTGACAGTTTGTGTCAAAACGGTCCGACTTGTCCGTTTAAAACGCCACAAACAGTCCTACCTGCTGTCATAACACATTTCGACATTTAAATCCTAAAATTTCAAAGTTTATGAAAATTGAATGACTAATTGATAAGTTGAAGAAGGTTCTTTAGCCTTGCCCATGATAAAGAGTGGGGGAAGCGCATACTGCAGCCATCTGATTGTAGACAAGACCTTAACTTTTTACCTTTTTGCTATCGTCACGTGACCTACACAGGTATGCCAGGCGAGTGTTAATGCCAGACATATCCTTGACTGTACTGATTAGATGATTCTCTACAGATTGCAGTTTGAACTGTATTTGCTATGTGGTTACATTCCTAATATGTATATACATAAGATTCAAGTAGATGATTCATTTTGGTGGACAGCTCTTCACGTCATTTTCAAGACAACATTAGTAATAAACAGGAAATTACATCCATGTGGACTTGTTCTGCAGAAAAACTTCATTGATACTTCAGAATATTCACTATTTAGTTTAAAAAGCAGTTGTGTCCCTTGTCGCTGTTTGACCCTAAATAAGACTTTAACCTTGAAGGTGAACTTGACCCTCATTTGGTTGTCTCATCGTGAGTGATCAATCACTGCAAATTTGATTGAAGTATGGTGCATATGAAGTAAGTCATAGCCAAATATATTAATACAGTCTACATTATTTAATTACCACTGTATGTAGGATTCAGAGCTACCACTAGAATACAAGATTCAGAGTTACCATATAGTTTATAACTAATGCTGCAAGCTTTCAAAAACTCCGACGAACTCCTTTCTTCAAGGCCATGAGGTCAAGTATTTGGTACAAGGGACACGATGTAATGCCTCCTTACTTATGGTCAATATTAAAGTGTTAAGAAGACCAACCGACAGACAGACAAACAACTTCATGCCTAAATCTTTGATTCTGCGAGGGACGGAAGAAACCAATGCAACGAAACATTACAATCAAAATACATTACAATAATAATAATGTCAGTAGTTTACGAGATGTCTTTATTTTCATATACATACGAAAACATGATATTACAAGAAACGTTTTTTTTTCTTTTGCTTTCACTTAAATTGTGTTCAAGATTGAAATAAATGTTAACCTTTTATATCTCTTGATCTTATGAAAGACGAATGTTCTAATTGAGTTTGACAAGAATTTCATAACAATTATATTTATTTACATTTTTAACATCTATGGTGCTTTAACTATTCATATAATTCACATTTACAACATACTCATAAAAGCTCATGGACGTCCTTATAATTTACAAGTACATGTATATTAAAATTCATTTATAAGAGCGTTTTTATTATTGTATTTCACATCATCACAGACATGTTATTTATGGTTCTTATGTAATGTTCACGCTGAGACAAAGAACCTTGCTGACGTAGAGCTTGTCTTCACTCCACTATCTTGTACTGAAGCTGCACATGTAGTTGAAACGGCTGGCATTTTTCTATCCATCCCCTAGTACCTCTAAAATGGAAAAGCAAAGATTACTTCAAGAGTTTAGAAGTACATATAAAAGCACAATTGAGTCTTCCTAAAACGGAGTTATTTCCCATTTGAAATGGTATAACTTTCACAGTCTTTGGCCATATTTCATTATTTGATGCTATGAATTTTAAGACGTAATATCTGATGTAAAAACATTATGACTTCATAACGTTGGCATGGTTGGTCATTTGCTAGAGAGTTTTAGGAAGGTTTCCATAGAATTAATGAAGTTACAATCAGTTAACGTCAGATAACGTCCCAAACGGACAGTGACTCTGTTTATAGAAACAGAATAGTTTAACCTTAATTTGAAGCAAGCATGTTCATGACAAGAGCTTTGAGTAAAAAACATGTAGATCTAAATGAGATACACACCTGTCTGTTGTATCCGCCTTGATTACCTCCGTACTTGTTACCTCCCCTGTAGTTGCCTTGGTTACCTCCATAACCTCCCTGGTTCCCGCCATAACCTCCTCCTTGATTACCTCCGTAACCACGATTCCCGCCATATCCTTGGTTGCCCCCGTAACCTCCTTGATTCCCGCCATAACCTCCTTGATTCCCGCCATAACCTCCTTGATTCCCGCCATAACCTCTTTGTTGATTGCTGTTGTAGGCGTTTTGCTGTCCTCTCATATTGCTTTGCCAACCCATATTCCCAGAACCTCCTTGGTTCCTTCCTCTGAAAATAAAAATTTTGTTTCAAGATAAAATAAGGTCCATTCAAAAGTTATACTCGAGGTTTTTCAAGTTTTCCAAAAGTAGGTCAAACTTCATGGTCAAAGTCCGTAAAATATTTTTGTACCGATGGACAAGTCTTGTCACAAGAAATAGGAAAGCCCTACCACTTTCCAATCAAATGTTATGCCGAAAGTAAGATTCCAAATGTCAAACTAAAAGGTCAAGGTCGAAAGGTAAAAGAATTAAATGGAAAAAAGAAGTATTTTTTAAAAGATCTGCATATGCGAAATATTTAAGCCTTATAAATTAATATTCAAAAGTTATGTCCAGGTTTAAAGGATGAAGTTTTTTTTATAAAAAAGTCCTGGCTTTCGCAAAAGCGGGAGACATGTAATGCAAGCAATGCAAAGTTCCATTCAGACAGTGAAATGCTAGTAATCATGGTACACAAAAGGACACCCATGACAAAACTCGAACCTCCTAAGAAACTTCCCTAAACCAAACTTTACATTACATTCCATCTCAGTATCTTTATCTAATGCAGAAAAGTCTGGAACCAGAAAAAGACAGACATACTGACTGAAAGACAGCAAAGATGACCAAGCTGAAGCTTTCAAAGGAAAGTTTGTGCAAACTTTTCCAAATTTCCGAAAAATAGCGTACGAGAGAACGGGCTGTCAAACCAGAAAAATTGGATAATCCCTTGAATTTGAAGAGATGTTACGATTTTATATTCAGAATTGATTCCTCATTTTGGAGATTAATACCTGATTTGGTACTACGTAGATAAGATCTTTTTACACCAGTCTTTGTTGAAAATAGAAAGAGAAACTTTTAGCATAGATTCTTTGCGCATTTTAAAACACCGAACAATTCAATGTTAATATCTTCTAAATGATTAAAACGCAACGGAACAGCGAAACCCTATCCATTAGGTGTGAGGTATATGGGATGACAGTCAAGTGAAGGGACAATTAGCAATGATATCTGTTTCCTCCATACAAAAAATCCGCCATTCAGAGCGTCCCCGTTCCCTCTCCGGGTGTAACCATGGGGAGCCACGGACGGGCTAAGCACAGGTGTTTGGGGCTTGCTAAGCGCCAATCCTTTCTTCTTACAAGAGCCCACTTCATATTTAATTGATACAAGTTCTACAAGTCTCCTCAACATGACTACGCTCTCATTTACTCGCTAATCAACAAAACTCTGTCTAATGAGATCATTTACGCGAAGACTTAACTATTTGTCAGGTATTCAGCCGGTGAGAAACGTCAAACAAACGTTTAACATTGAATTACTTCTATCACTAATATTATTTTTCTATATTCGGCACACGAATAAGTGCCTGACACCGTTTGAAGAGGTCCAAAATTAAATTTCTGATTTGAAATTCGAATCAAAAATTTCAAAATTTCATAAGGGCGCTCCACTCTAAGATTTCAAAGTAAACATCAGTGAGTATCATTGTTCAATAGAATCAGATATCATTGTTCAATAGTAAGTGAATACCCCGCACATGGACCCTTTCATGATATCTGTGGAGAAAAAGTATTCATTTCACTTTTTATGTCGGATCAGATAAATCCTGCATTCTCCTTTACTATCTTCTCAAGGATAAGCGATTTATAAGATTTCTCCTGCAGAATGTGTATTGTATAAATGTAGCTAGTTGAGTCCATTACGGACTATTATACTACAATAGGAGTGTGATGTAGTACAAAGAAACAACGTTTATACCTATTATCATACTGCTGCTGATTGTTACCATATCCACCATATTGATTTCCTGCAAAATAATCATATTATAATTATTCTTTTAAAATAATTTCGAGAACATATGTTCTAACTATAGCACATGCCTCCTAATGATGTAATGATGGATTTCTTTCAAAATTTTATTTTTAAAACTTACTAGTACTTGAATAACAACATTTTCCAAGAACTTTTGTAAGTCTTAAAAACCTATCCCGTATGGCGAAGCTCTTTAACACAAATTAAGAATGCATAGACAGACATATGCATCACTTTATACAACCGCATTTTTTTTTGGCGGGGGTATAAATATTCGAAACAACCAATATCAATCGAAATGACCTTGAAAATCTAAACGTGAACCCAAGATTATTCGTTATTTACATCGTAAATCAGTCTGTTGTACCATACACAGTGTGTCCTTAAGGAACAGGAGGATATGACGACAAAAGGATGGACAGACGGTCGGACAGAGCACTGACCAAAATATCTAAAGACGAAGTATAAAGATGTACAGTGTACAAAGCATTGTATTGCATTCTTATTTTTTTACCTAGCGCTAATTTGATTTGAGTATTGATGCGATGTTTTTATATTTATTCATACTTCCTCTTTGAGCTTCAAAATTCAAAAAGTAGATGCTAATTGAATCCCTGCTAACTACAGGGTGTACTAGTATTTAAGCAAAAACTCTGAACATACAGTTGACAACTTCATTTTATACCACACTCGTTTCTTGTCCGCTAGATGGTTGTCAATGGGACTTGAGGTCCCCTCATTTCATCTCCGTCTAGCGCTCGCTTAGAGAGTATTTCATCTTGAACTATATTTCAGATATTCCTGAACTTTTTAAGGATACAGGAAGATGAGAGAGGACATATACCACGTAGGATCCTAATCATGGAAATAATTACTTCAAAATCATGATCACCATGCCAGAATAAAGACGGCCAAGGAGGAACCGAAAAGCAGTGAATTGTGAAAACAAATTTAACGAGGCAAACATTGCAAAAAAGCCCATTAATGACAGGAAGACAGGCTATCTGTTGTGTAGGGAATCTGCCCGCCATTGTTAAAGAAATCAAGCAGAAATTATCGTATTAACCTGCGCTGTCGGTGTCTGCCTGTAGGCCGAGTTTCCTCCGTTACAAACAATCACATCGTTAGTGCATTGCCATGAGACGTCAAATCATCGTCATCGCCATTTTGGTTTTGCTGCAGGCTTTGAGATTGTAGCTCAATCATGCATGTTAATTTGACAAAATTGTCAAATTTGTCATAAAAATTCTGTAAGAAAGTTGGAAGTCCTCCCGATAATGATAGAGAATGAATTCTAGCGAGGCGCAAATTGGGGCGTTTCGGCGCGCGGTTTAGCAGATGCTCGCAGGTTTGCTGGTTAATCGGTGGGAAGGTTCTATTTAAATTGAAACTACAATTTTCCGCAATAAACATATAATTTAGTGCTGAGAAACATATTGAGACTCATTAGAATTCATTTGGATTATCCATATAGCTTTAAATTGGAAGATTCCGAGTTCTGCTTCCTACATGGTATGCACTACACACCATCATTAATAATTTGCCCATAAACTTTATATATATTCGTTCAATGATATATCTGCTTATACGTACCTATAAGAAAGGGAATCTATTAAAATACTTCATCCATTTGAACTAAAATCAAAAAATTGCAAAACCATTTTTGCAATTGCCATGCAAAGCTTATTCCAAAATAATACCTATCGAAATTCCTTTATTATATGGCGACATTGCTTAGACCAATCTAATATGGTTGAAATCGATTCCTAACAAGTAGCAATAGTGATATTTCAAAAACATGATTATTTTCTTCCTTACTTTTAATATTTTTTCCGACCGCCCTGAAACGATGAATGATACTAGAATATTTATTATATTCGAAGAGTATTTTTGCGCTACAGATAGAAGTCGCATTCTTTTTGTTTGACCTAAGCACACTGAAACATAATTTCAAGAAAATTAATATCTTTTTAGATCAAATTCTCAGAAAATTGCTATATTAAGATATCTTGAAAGTTCTTCTCTGACGACTTTAAGTAGGATGTGAAAACAAAACTAGTTATATAGTCCTATAAAGCAGTTCTAACGACTCTTCAATCTCACAGTGTCTATAACAAGAACACTACGTACAAAACCATCACTGCAAAGACAAGCCGAGTGTCATATACGGGTTCCTCATTATTGCACGAATAAATGAAATTTATAATTAAAGTCTTACATCTGCAATTGCAATATAGCGGTTATGCATAACGAAAATCGTCGGTAGGACGGAATTTATGTAAAATCTACTCCAAGTTTTGATTAGAAGCCTTTCCATGGCGGAGTATATTAGAAATCGCAGCGTCGAGGTCTTCAGATTTATTTAATACAGCCATATTATCAGCCTGTAATTACACTTGAACGTCGTGTAACATCTATCAACAAGGAATGAAATGAAATTTTGTTCTATTTGCTCTATAGCGAGATGAGGAAAGTGAAGAAGTCATTATGAGAGAAGAATTCCGAGTAATGGGGATTGACAAGTTTGTCCGGACGACAATTTCAAGAAAAATCCAATTTAGTGAGATGGAATAAAGCGTTAAAGAGATGGCAATTGATTCGGACTCCATACTGCCTGGGATATAAAAGACACACCAATTATACAGAGACTGTGGTCCGACTGAAGCCCCCACTAGAGTCCAGCTAGGAATAAATCTACATCAGCAATTAGCTACTTGACAGTTCTGACTTTGCATTTCACATAGAATTTAGACAAATCAGGTTTGCTATCCAGGCAAATCCATTTGAGTAGCCTTAACGAAATTGAAAATGGTCATGTCCGACAAGGGGAATGTAAGACCAATATAGTTTGTATTCCAGTAATGTTTCCCCAATTTTCATTTTCCAAATTAAGGATATCCAAGACAAAGTGACCTTACAATTTCACTTCATTCGATTTTTCCAAGTTTCTTATATTTTCAAAGAGATTGTCGTTCATTCGATTATTTTATAAGTTTTTGAAACTATTTATTGTGTGTAGGATTTGGGAAAAAAAAACGAAAATTTAACTGAATAAGCTTCATTTATGACAGTGTGTTGTTGACTTGTTGATGTCATCTGGAAATATTTTTTACCACTTATTTCCCGTTTACTTTACAAAAATCTGATTATATATCTGACATTTTCAGCACCTTTTGGAGATAAACTATCAAATATCATCCTTAAATCGTTTCGTCATATTTACCAATGTGGACCGAGATAAAGAAAATTTCAACAAGTATTTTCTGGTATTTTTTCCATGGGGAAGATTCTTCGTCAAGATGAAGGGGAAGTTCCTTCTGTCGCGTTTTATCGAGGGAACAGCAATCTCTGCATCTTGGATATAAACAATCCTCTCTAATAGACAACCTCCTAGTTTCCTTATTTTCTTTACTTATCTATTTTATCTATGAAAACCACCAATACGATCACAGCGGGAAGCCTGTTTTAGGACATTTATACTCTACCCACAACTTTGGGACCCATCTTGCAGTGTACAGCAGCATACTTTGTGTCTGAACGTTATAACTTGAATTGGGAGAGGCCCAGTAACGAAGACTCGTTGACTTTCTGTAAATTTCAGAAACTAACCAAGAAAGTCTTTAAGAGGAAACAGCAGAAGTGTGTTTAACCCAAGTTTTTGTTCTCTCGTTTGTTATCAATGCTCTGTCAAAGGGGAAAATCTAATCCATATATGATAAGAGAGACAATCCATGGTAAAATATTCGACTTCTGTTTCTCAGGTTTGTGAAAACCATTTGTCCGAAATCAATTCATAATTTCTTCTTCAGTTCTTGTTTAATAGACGATCCTCACATTAACGCAGTAGACTTGAATTTTAGACACTCCAAGACCCGACATCACAACATTTGACGTTATTTCTTAATGTGACGTCGAAACAGGTTTGTGACGTCATAATGAAAAATAACGTCAACAGTAGTGATGTCGGGTCTTGGAGTGTCTAAAATGCAACTCTAGCGGTAATGTGAAAATGGTCTATTGATCTATTCGATCTAATAACTATCCATTTTCTGGCTGGGGATATACCCTGCATTTTTTGGCAGGTATATAATATTAAAAAAAAATTAAATCAAAGCTTGCACAATGATCCATGGATAAACTATTCTACATAAAGAATGAGTGAAATTCTACTAACATTATTTTGTATGATATTAACCAACTCTTTAGGTGATGACCATATTTGACTTGAAAGGTAAAAGCAATTCTTACTAGCAAAAACATTCAGCTGTGTTAGTGATGATTGAACCTTACTGAATTAACAACATCACACACAAGAAAATGGACAAAATATATATTGTTAGTGGAAACAACAGTGTTATATAGAACTAGGTCCAGAACACACGAACACAGGATAGCTTTAATAAACTATGGTTAGTGTTAATGTAAACAGTGTTAATCATAACTAGATATACGTGTACAACTTCAACTACCATGTATAAAAGACCAGGGGAAGACCCCTTCGCAACTGCATTCTCTATACCATCAGTAAAAGAATTTTTAAAGTAAGGTCCATAGTGACCTTGACCTTTGACTGAAAATGAAAAAGGTTACCCTCTCCCCAAAATTTGATGTTTCTGTGATTATCACTTTGTCTTCTATACTGTTCACATGGAATTTTTAAACCCACAGTGACCTTAACCTTTGACCCTTGACCTTGAAAATCAATAAGGTTCATCCTCTTTCCACAGGAAAGATTTGTGCAAGCTTTGATGTTTCCATGATGTTCAATGTTGTTCACAAAAATACGGACACATACCCTCCCTAACAAAGGAACCCACGGCTGCACAGCAGCTATGCAGTATCCCCTTCCGCAACTTCCACAACAGAATTGCAAGGGTATAATAACTCCTATTAGTATGAACCAATAGTGTTAGTGATAACTATATTTTACCACTACAGCTATACTACACACCACACCAGACTCTGGGTACAGGTACACTAGGGTTACAGTGATTTTGGTACATACTTTGCCTTCCTCCTCCTCCTCCTTGGTTGTAGTTGGGAGGAGGCACATTGCCAAACTGACCTCCACCTCCTGATCCTATACCATGTCTGAAAAACAAATAGAAATCATAATCAGCTTCAGCTTATAAGATGAATAATTATCATGCCTTTATCAAGTTTCAGCCAATAGCATCACTGTATGACAGTCACATGACATTTTACAATTACCAAGGTCAGTAAAATTCTATACATCTCCAATCTGCAAGAAAACATGATGACATACATGTAGCTTCTTTCATTATAAAATCCTCACAAGCTTTCAACCTAAACACTACCTCCTATTATGTGTAGAAAGCATGAGAGAACAAATCCTTCAAGTCATTTTATATACATGTATATCAGCTTAGGATGTTTTCTATGTACTGTAGATAAATGTATATTCAAATTAAAGAGTTCAAGTTCATACATCCTCACAATATTTCAACCATCATTGAAATGTAACAAAATGAATAGAACACTTTTTGATCTTGTCAAAGAGCTCAAAATGTCTAAGACAAAGTTTTTTGGTGTTGTTTTGTTAAGTATGACGTCACAATTAAAGACATGGCAATTGTGACATGATAATGAAAAAGAGGGCAAAAGATCTCATCTTTATACATTTTTTGTAATTTTGCCTTTCTTAATGAATTTTGGCAAGTGGTCTATTCAGTATCATTCATAAATCTGTGTAAAACATCATACTGTAAAACATTTTTACAACAAACTTCCAAGGACCAATAAAATTAGCTTGTAATAAACACAATTCATTACATCCATAGAGAGTGTCATAACAAAATCTGTCCGAAAATAAGTTTGCTTCATTTTTCATTCCTGGCAAAATCTTGTGCTAGACTGTAAATACTCTGGTATCACATCTACCCTTCACACTGTGTCTTTATTATATAGTTAAGCATGTACACATGTATTACCTGACCATCCTGATTGCCGATCCCATATCCTTGTTTTGCCGATATCCACTTTGTCGTGACATTCCAAGCTGCGGCATCCAATGCTGACCGGGATTACGTCTGTTAAAATCCTCTGGCTTCAATACTCTGTCTGGCATTCTAAAAACACATCATTGGTATAAGAACTTCATACTGAACAGCATAACATTATCTAAACTATTGTATGTTTCATTTACACAATTATGACTCGGTGAATTATTCATTCCAAAGATCGTTTTGAAGTTTTGAGAACACAAGATCTTAAGACATCTGAAAATTCTTAATAGATCTGGAAGCGACATTTAATGTCTTGTTCAATATCTTATATACAGTACTTTATACATGCATGTATACATGTATTATTTAAGAAATAACAACTAGCTAGCCGTGGTTTATTGTCCAGTAATTCCACGAGTCACATGAACCAATCAAATTATCACCAAGCCGCGAAGCGGCAAGGTGATAATTTGATTGGTTCATGTGACGAGTAGAATTACTGGACAATGAATCATGGCTAGCTAGTTTTTATTTCTATTCTAATATAGCACGTGAATAGGTGGAGCTTAGCGCACTGGAAGTTTATTGGAGATTTTACACCAGGCGTGTTCTTTGGTACATATAGGGAGAAAATTTCAAGTCATATTAGAATTGATCATATTATGTATAGTACTTACACAGCCGTTGGTAGGACCTTTGCCTCGAACAGGAAATCAGGATCAAACTGAGGATCCTTGAACTTTACACTGTCAAATAAACAATGTTACTTTGTAGAACTAATATCAATTAATACAATTCAAATATGTGATTATTGAAGAGCAAAACATCTGATTTACAAACGTTTACATCATAGCTTAAATACAGTCATCATTCTCTGCCTGCTATTAGGGTTTGAACATCCCAGTTATTTGGATTTAAGTGACGACCAAGATTTTATTAGAACAATCAAGAAATTGAATGAATATCATCAAAACTGTCCAACTTTTCACTTAACATAGCCTTGCAGCCTGAAACTTTTGCAATATTGACCTCTATAATAGAACAAGGATTATTATAATTTTATACTGAACATACCATATAGCTCTGTTATCTGGAATACCTTGTAATGCTGGTAAAGGTGAAGGCACTGTACTGGTAACATAAACATTCTATAATTAGTATATTTCTTCCATATACATGTAAGTATTTGGAAATGATAAGAGATTATAAATGTGCATAATTATCCTTAATAGTCTATCCTTGAAGTTAACACAAAAACTTATAAACGTTTGAGCTGATATAGGTCAAAGTTCAGTCTTATACACGTAGTTTTCATATAATAATACATATTAAAAGTACATTAAGATAGGTAAGAATGTAAATGGAGGACATACTTACTCTCCTGTCATTACTGCCCTATTATCACACCATACCAAACCACCCATACCCTGGCTCAGCTTTGTATCTACATCTACTCCCTATTAATTTAAATTAAACAAAATGTTTTTCATAAAAAAACAGATGTCTCCCCCTCCCTCTAAGTTACTTTGACCTTAGGCCAAAATGCAAAATGATGTTAAACCATTGAGTCATGGGCAACATCATACTAAAACATGAAAGTGATTCATTACATTGTTTGAGGTAAAGGCCAAACATGATTGGCATATACAATTTCATCATAAGCATATTTAAAGAAATTGACTTTGGTCACATGACCTTGGATATAGGTGATCTGAAACCTACACTCACTGAGGAGGGTTAAGTACCCGAAACATGCATGTCTGGTCCATGCCGCAAACTTATCTGCTTTTAAATGATGCTATTGAATTTGAAGACGTTTAAGATTGTATGGATCATGAGCAACAAAAAACTGAATTAGTGATTGGATACACGGTTCAAAATATAAAGCCTTAACATTATTAGCATAGACAATTTCAGCCTGGACATGCTTAGCATATACAATTTCATTACCAAAGTAAGAAGCTACCTTAACCATGTGACGTTGGGACAATTTGATAAGAAACATTTAGTCCTTAGAAACAACATACTAAAATATGAAAACAATTGTAAGAAGGGTTCAGGAGATATAGCCCAGACAATATTAGTATGTACAATTTCATTAAAAAGAACTAAATGATCTTGACCTTGGGCACATGACCTTGGGTCAAGATGATGAGAAACCCTCCAATCCTGAGCAACAGCATACTATAGTATAAGACTGATCCAGTATACGATTCCACAGATATAGCACAGACTCAATAGCATTTACAATTTCATTAAAAAATGTAATACTTGACCTTAGTCATATGACCTTTGATCAAGGAGGTGTGAAACCTTTGGGTCATCAGCACCATCATACTAAAATATGACGTGATCCGATCACGGTTCAAAAGATTAAGCCTGGACATAATACATGTAACAAATACAATTTCATTTAAAATATACTAATTGACCTTGACTTTGGTCACATGACCTTGAGTCAACGTGATGTGAAACCTTTACGTGATAAGCAACAACATACTAAAATATGAAAGTGATCCAGCAAACGGTTCAAGAGATATAGCCCGGACAAGAATGTATGCACAATATCATTAAAAATGCACGTAGTGACCTTGGTCACATGATGATGTGAAACCTTTGGGTCATAAGTAATAACATACTAAAATATGAAAGTCATCCGGCAAACGGTTCAAGGGATATAGCACGGACTGGAATGTATGTACAGTTTCATTAAAAATGCACTAAGTGACCTTGACCTTGGTCACATGACCTTGGGTCAAGGTGATGTGAAACCTACGGGTCATAAGCAACAACATACTAAAATATGAAAGTGATCCGGCAAACGGTTCAAGAGATATAGCCCGGACAGGAATGTATGCATAATTTCATTAAAAATGCACTAAGTGACCTTGACTTGGTCACATGACCTTGGGTCAAGGTGATGTGAAACCTTCGGGTCATAAGCAACAACATACTAAAATATGAAAGTGATCCGGCAAACGGTTCAAGAGATATAGCCCGGACAGGAATGTATGCATAATTTCATTAAAAATGCACTAAGTGACCTTGACCTTGGTCACATGACCTTGGGTCAAGGTGGTGTGAAACCTTCGGGTCATAAGCAACAACATACTAAAATATGAAAGTGATCCGGCAAACGGTTCAAGAGATATAGCCCGGACAGGAATGTATGCATAATTTCATTAAAAATGCACTAAGTGACCTTGACCTTGGTCACATGACCTTGGGTCAAGGTGGTGTGAAACCTTCGGGTCATAAGCAACAACATACTAAAATATGAAAGTGATCCAACAAACGGTTCAAGAGATATAGCCAAGGACAGGAATGTATGCATAATTTCATTAAAAATGCACTAAGTGACCTTGACCTTGGTCACATGACCTTGGGTCAAGGTGGTGTGAAACCTTCGGGTCATAAGCAACAACATACTAAAATATGAAAGTGATCCAACAAACGGTTCAAGAGATATAGCCAAGGACAGGAATGTATGCATAATTTCATTAAAAATGCACTAAGTGACCTTGACCTTGGTCACATGACCTTGGGTCAAGGTGATGTGAAACCTTCGGGTCATAAGCAACAACATACTAAAATATGAAAGTGATCCGGCAAACGGTTCAAGAGATATAGCCCGGACAGGAATGTATGCATGATTTCATTAAAAATGCACTAAGTGACCTTGACCTTGGTCACATGACCTTGGGTCAAGGTGGTGTGAAACCTTCGGGTCATAAGCAACAACATACTAAAATATGAAAGTGATCCAACAAACGGTTCAAGAGATATAGCCAAGGACAGGAATGTATGCATAATTTCATTAAAAATGCACTAAGTGACCTTGACCTTGGTCACATGACTTTGGGTCAAGGTGATGTGAAACCTTCGGGTCATAAGCAACAACATACTAAAATATGAAAGTGATCCGGCAAACGGTTCAGGAGATATAGCCCGGACACGATGTGTGACAGACGGACAGACGGACAGACAGATGGACGACAAAGGCAAAACCAATATGTCTCCTCCCCGTTGGGGGGGAGACATAAGTACACTGCTCCCCCGATTTATCGCCCCTCGTTAAAACGCCAACCCCGGCTACCGCCACTTTTTCCCAATGTACAGATTTCCTTACATTGTAAACCCCCGTTGTAACGCCAACCCCCGCATACCGCCATCCGCCACTGAATTCGGCGTACAAATTGTCGTATTTGGTACATAAAACCCCCGATTACAATGCCATTTAATTGAGTTGTTATCACTAAACAAACAACTTATAGATTCATAGGTGCACTGTCTTGTTAATTATCGCGCTTGGGTTTACATTAACGTTTTGATAAACAATAAATATATGTACGTATGCCTAGATAGTGTAATTTGAACTTAAATTAATACTTATGGCGAGTCCAGAGAGGATGCAGATATTTAAAAAAGAAAACGGCATTTATCCCAGCATAAAATTCAAGCGTCATTGAACCGACTATAGACAAAAAGTAACAGATGCGATGAGCACGTATCCCGGCGTTTCTATTAATGCCAATGCAAGGAATGTGTCCATCAGTGCCTACATGTTCTAAAATACGAATAAACCTGTATCATGATTTTCATGTTACTGTTTAACACAGACTTCTATAAGGGGCGGCACCCGGCGAAATTTCGCCGACTCAGATGATAAAAGTCGCCGGTTTGAATTTCCTCTGATCGTTTATTTGCTCTAAAATTTCTCAATCGCCGCCTCAAATAAATCGTTTTGAACACTCTGCATGTACATGCATTTTTCTTTGACCCAGCACATTCTTGAAATGCGAAAATAAGATTTTTTAACAGCGTATAGCTGTCTATCATCCTTTTTTTTTACTCCCTCGATGTAACGCCACCCTCACTTTAACGCCAATTTTTTCTCTTGACGGATGTTGGCGTTATATCGGGGGAGCACTGTATATCAAACATGAGAAGCTAAATATCTACAGTATCTATACATATAAATGTTTGGTCCTATACATGTGACCTTTATTAGATGCAGGTGACCTTGACAAATTTATAGCCTAATACAACCCTTGAAGGTCACTTTCTCTTGGTTTTGACTGTTCAAGTGATTACATTCCCTGTACTTTTTTTGTTAAATATACATGTATTTAAAATAAAGAAATTATAGATATAAATGTGAAAAAAACAAAACCAGATAAACACAAAAAGTGATTCATTTTGCTTCAAATGTATTATACTTTCAAAATATTTACCACAATCCTCTTAAAACATGAAATCAACATTATATTTTATACAAGTATGCCGACATATTATGCAACAAACTTGTGCACCTCAAGTCCATTGATCATTCACATCATAACTATAAAGGCATGATATTTGAAACAAAACTCTGCAACGAGGGGAATTCAGGAGAACTACATCAACCATTCTGACATAAGAGATAGCTTATCACTATCATTTCTCAACAACTACCCCATCACCCCTTCTATTGGTCCTTGACTAGTTCTTCCCTGTTGCCTTCATATAATACTCACCTCTGTGACTTGACTTCCCTCATATAGACCTTCAAAAAAGCTGTATGCAGGGTGTCTAATACCAACAAATAGTCTGTCATCTCCCCATATATTCCTCTCCTCTATAACACAAAAATAATAAATTATCAACTTGTGTGGAAACTAATGGTGATAAAATGAAATGCAATGTAAAAGATAACAAGACAACGCAATGTATAGCATTTTCTTGCATGGCATCAATATTAATAATTATTAAATGATCAGGAATTATTGCCGATTTTGCTTATTTCTGATTGGTTGAGATGCTGTTTGACAGAGTGTAACTCAGAGTGAGTTGACCGCTAACGCTCAAAGCGGTCTATTCGGGATTAGCGCGTGCGTGACCAGCACGCGCGTTGATTTTTGCAGGGTTAGATCAATGACTTCGCGTATCATTACAATGCAAATATTAATAAAATCCTAATAATAAAGCATTTATTGACTTTTGATTTCGGTCTACTTGTGACTATACAGACCTGGTCAGGCCTTGGCCTCGGTCAAACAATACCTGATCAGGTCTGTATAGTCACGAGTAGACCTCATCAAAAGTCAATAATTTAATGTCATTATATTCCAGTAATCTTCAACTACACTAACATTTTCCTTAATCATTTTTTTTTTGTTAATTGCAAATATAATTTCATAGTCACCTTTTGATTTATGACATTGAAAATCAATGGATTTCTTCACTGAAGGAATCAATGTAACAAATTTTTTGGTTAATAAAGGAATCTGAGGGAAAACTGCATCATGCACATAGCACATAATGTACTAGTTTTCCTCTCAATATTGGCGTTGATACCTAAATCAACCAAAAAATTATTACATTGATTACTAATCATTTAATTTTTCAATGTTTATTTGCATCTTTGAAATAAGTCTATTTCAGACCTTGCTAAGCACGTACTTCTGATTTCTGTTGATATAGTGTATCATGTAAACCAATTAAAATAACAATTACATATTAGAGAGGTTGAGATTTCCTACGTGTAACTTGTACGTGTACTTGTATTCTGGTCAGCTATTGTGATGTCATCATTTATTGCGTTTGACGTCATTTGCTTTACAAGTTACACGTCGCCAGTGAACGTGTAAAGTGCGATATACACGTAGGTCTTTACTTCAAGATATTTCATCCCCTTTATTCTATCAAATAGTACAAAAATTAATTGATTCTACCATCATATCAAGTCTTGTGAGGTTCTGCTAAAAAATAAACATCTTGTTCGGAATGTTTGAAATATTTTAAACATTTAAGATCAGTTTTGTGACTATAACTTTATGTCACTAGAGAGATAACAATTAGCATCAAAAAGCAGTTAATTATCAAGTTTGATGACCACGGCATAAATCAAAGTCTAACTATTGTGCGTTTACTCATGTCTGATTTAAAGTAAAGACTTCTTTCAGTTAGATAGATATTTTTAAATAACTTACGTTCTCCCGGTGTGAGATCAGGATAAACATTTTCCAAGGCCGCCAGCAGCCTCTTCTCATCAACAAACGGTAATAAAGCAACTCCTGTACAATATAACAAATACATATGTCATCAGACCACAGTGTTTATGATAATGTTATATATCTTTTTATCTATTGATACTATTACTTGTATCAGAAAAACTTTAAACTTAACCAATAAACCATTTGAAGATTCATGTACATGTATAGGTAAGAAACTTTCATGGTTAAATGAAAGAAGCATCAGTTTCATTTGAGGCGTTTTGAAAATAATGTAAAACCTAGGTGTGTCAAGGAATTTATAAGATCTTTCATAGTAGACTAAGAAAAAGAGTAATTTGTCTTATACCTTTGAACTATAAATTAAAATTGAAGGAAATTACATACATGTACACATGTATATGAAAAGTACATAGGAAATATTATCCCGCCTCTGGCAAATTTCTTGCAATCTGATTGGTCGAGAAGAACCAAATATTATGTTGTATTATTTTACTAACAGGATATTATTTTAATATCCTGCTTCTACTAAGACGCTTTATGCTTTTGACATCACAAAAATGCTTTAAAATATGTTGATGTAACATACACAAACCAAAAGCCATCAGCGGGATAAATTCGTTATACAGTGTTTTACAGGGGAGATACAAAAATATATTGGGTCGATGAAAAAAGTTGTATTGGGCTCGGCTTCGCCTCGCCCAATACAACTTTTTTCATCGACCCAATATATTTCTGTATCCCCCCTGTAAAACACTGTATAACTAATAATGTCTGTAAATCATGTCACAGACATGTCTACATGGACAAAAACTTAACAAAGATGAATACCTTGCCATGCATATTTCTTTCCATTCAGATCTATTTTAAAATCCACAGGATAAAAATCTATGATGGGAGATTCCTACAAAATAAAAGTTAAACGCATTGTTGATATCAAATTATAAAGAAAATTAAACATCGTGTGTAGCTATCAACAATAACATCTCTTCTGGTCTCATTACTGGTGAAACTAAAATTGTTTTGGGCGTTTTTTTTTCAAAACTCACATTGACTATGGAAACTCAAAATGAATAAATTTTGTGATAATATTGGGGTAAACATTAACTTCCTTTCAGGACCAAACTCTCTGGATTTAGAGCTTCAAGCGTCTTAAAAATTGAAACTTAAACTACACAAAGTACAAATACATGTATATGTACATTTATCAAACATGATTTTAATCAACATTTTTTGTACTTACTGGATCACACATCAACCTCTGCCATGTGACTGGTAGATGTTTCTTACTGGCTGCTGGGAACACACCCATTAACTGTTCTAATGGCTTAAACTGACAAAATAAAAACATAGGTAATCACAGATTACGAAGCTCACCTCGTGACAGCAAAATTCAATTCAAACATATTTCTTAGTACATGTATATTGGCTTTTAAAGGCAAAACCACTCAAGCAGAAAAAGTAGGTCAAGGTCATTTTATGAAAGTTTGATCAAAGATACATCCAATATTCAAGTTTGGTACATGTAGCAGTAATACTTTGCTCAATATTGGCTTTATAGAGCAAAATCACTCAAGCAGAAAAAGTAGGTCAAGGTCATTTTATGAAAGATTGATCAAAGATACATCCAATATGCAAGTTTGGTACATGTATCACTTATACTTTGCTCAATATTGGCTTTTAAAGGCAAAATCACTCAAGCGAAAAAAGTAGGTCAAGGTCATTTTATGAAAGATTGATCAAAGATACATCCAATATGCAAGTTTGGTACATGTATCACTTATACTTTGCTCAATATTGGCTTTTAAAGGCAAAATCACTCAAGCAGAAAAAGTAGGTCGATGTCATTTTATGAAAGTTTGATCAAAGATACATCCAATATGTAAGTTTGGTACATGCAGCAGTTATACTATGCTCAATATTGGCTTTATAGAGCAAAATCACTCAAGCGGAAAAAGTAGGTCAAGGTCATTTTATGAAAGATTGATCAAAGATACATCCAATATGCAAGTTTGGTACATGTATCACTTATACTTTGCTCAATATTGGCTTTTAAAGGCAAAATCACTCAAGCAGAAAAAGTAGGTCAAGGTCATTTTATGAAAGTTTGATCAAAGATACATCCAATATGCAAGTTTGGTACATGTAGCACTTATACTTTGCTCAATATTGGCTTTTAAAAGCGAAATCACTCAAGTGGAAAAAGTAGGTCAGATGCTGCATCCGATGCATGGGTCCATCTCAGCATCCAAAGATGAATCACTTGTGCAAGTTTGGTTACTGTAGCATTAGTACTTTGTCAGATACTGAGCTACCCCAAACTTCTTAACCAAGTCACTCAAGCGGAAAATGTAGGTCAGATGCTGCATACGATGCATGGGTTCACCTCAGCATCCAAAGATGAATCACTTGTGCCAGTTTGGTTACTGTAGCATTAGTACTTTGTCAGATACTGAGCTACCCCAAACTTCTTAACCAAGTCACTCAAGCGGAAAATGTAGGTCAGATGCTGCATCCGATGCATGGGTTCACCTCAGCATCCAAAGATGAATCACTTGTGCCAGTTTGGTTACTGTAGCATTAGTACTTTGTCAGATACTGAGCTACCCCAAACTTCTTAACCGGACGCGGACGCGGACACGGACGCGGACGCGGACGCGTGGGGTTATAGCATAAGCTCACTCAACTTCGTCGAGGTGAGCTAAAAATCAAACATTTTTTTAAAATCTATCTACACATCTACATCTTTCCCTCTTAACAAATTGAAAAAGACAAATTATATCTCTTATCAAGAAATGTGAATTAAAATATCACTATCTGAACCATACTTGCCATAATTTTTCGGAGTTTTGTCACTGCAAAGAGGGACAAAAAGAGGGACATATCATCAAAATGCGGGACAAATATAACGCCATTGAGGGACATAAAGAGGGACACTTTTAGGAGGTTGAACTTCAGATATTGCAATCCAAAATTGCACTAGATCATTGCCCTCTGCAAACGAAAGAACGTCAGAGTAAAACATAGGTAATCACAGATTACAAAGCTCACCTCGTGACAGCAAAATTCAATTCAAACATATTTCTTAGTACATGTATATTGGCTTTTAAAGGCAAAACCACTCAAGCAGAAAAAGTAGGTCAAGGTCATTTTATGAAAGTTTGATCAAAGATACATCCAATATGCAAGTTTGGTACATGTAGCAGTTACACTTTGCTCAATATTGGCTTTATAGAGCAAAATCACTCAAGCGGAAAAAGTAGGTCAAGATCATTTTATGAAAGATTGATCAAAGATACATCCAATATGCAAGTTTGGTACATGTATCACTTATACTTTGCTCAATATTGGCTTTTAAAGGCAAAATCACTCAAGCGGAAAAAGTAGGTCGAGGTCATTTTATGAAAGATTGATCAAAGATACATCCAATATGCAAGTTTGGTACATGTATCACTTATACTTTGCTCAATATTGGCTTTTAAAGGCAAAATCACTCAAGCGGAAAAAGTAGGTCAAGGTCATTTTATGAAAGTTTGATCAAAGATACATCCAATATGCAAGTTTGGTACATGTAGCACTTATACTTTGCTCAATATTGGCTTTTAAAAGCGAAATCACTCAAGTGGAAAAAGTAGGTCAGATGCTGCATCCGATGCATGGGTCCATCTCGGCATCCAAAGATGAATCACTTGTGCAAGTTTGGTTACTGTAGCATTAGTACTTTGTTAGATACTGAGCTACTCCAAACTTCTTATCTAAATCACTCAAGCGTAAAATGTAGGTCAGATGCTGCATCCGGTGCATGGGTTCACCTCAGCATCCAAAGATGAATCACTTATGCAAGTTTGGTTACTGCAGCATCAGTTCTTTGTCAGATACTGAGCTACCCCAAACTTCTTAACCAAGTCACTCAAGCGGAAAATGTAGGTCAGATGCTGCATCCAATGCATGGGTTCACCTCAGCATCCAAAGATGAATCACTTGTGCAAGTTTGGTTACTGTAGCATTGGTACTTTGTCAGATACTGAGCTACCCCAAACTTCTTAACCAAGTCACTCAAGCGGAAAATGTAGGTCAGATGCTGCATCCGATGCATGGGTTCACCTCAGCATCCAAAGATGAATCACTTGTGCCAGTTTGGTTACTGTAGCATTAGTACTTTGTCAGATACTGAGCTACCCCAAACTTCTTAACCGGACGCGGACGCGGACACGGACGCGGACACGGACGCGGACGCGGACGAGGACGCGGACGCGGACGCGTGGGGTTATAGCATAAGCTCACTCAACTTCGTCGAGGTGAGCTAAAAATAAATCTTATTAACGCGCGCCGTATACGTAGATGGCTCCTCGTCGGACGCATTTCTAAAAGTGGCGCTTCATTGAGCTTGTCTACCCAATTTAATTTTTTAAATCTTGTTTACATGTTTTACATCACGTTGTTTCCTGTCATAAAAATAAATTCATATCTTGGCTTACACATCGTATAACTATTGCTATTGCTTTATTTATTTCAATGATCGAATTTTTTGTGAGCTAAAATAAAATATCAACAAGAGAAATGCTGCATGAATGTATTTAATCAACCTACATTGTATTACTATCAAAACATAGGTCGATTATCGGCTGATTACTGTATATGGGTATATAGCGTAGATAATTGGAGACGTTTAAATAAACAATGAAAGTTTAAGAAAAGACCGAACGACTGAAGTCGACAAAGAATAATCAATATTACCATGATTACGCCGATTTTTTTTTTTTTTTTGTTTTTTATGAAAAGTCAAAAAATCGGGATTTTCCGTGTCCCGGCCGGGACGCATATTTTCGGTCGAAAATGCGGGACATTTTTTGTCCCGGCCGGGACAATGGCAAGTATGCTGAACTGAAGTATCACATAATCAAGAATATATTGGTACACTTGGGGTTTTTTTATCACCTAAAATTCCAATAATTTGGTGTTAAATACTCACAGGTGTGGTCTTCTTTTCAAAGTCGTTAGATAGCTGCCCGATATTAACAAAATCTGAGGCAAATGGTGCGTAGTGATAAGGAAAGTACCACTTCCATGAAGCACAGCCCTACAATAACATATACTAGTCAAATATTCACTTCAAACTGTATAACATACAAGGTACAAACAGCTACAACTTTTGTGCAACTATATACATTGTATGTACAAAGACACAAAAGCAACAAATTTCAATGTTTTTTTTTTCATTTACAGCTTCATATCTCAATTAAGTAGGTCATACATCAAGACAAGATTCCATAAAACTTTTCTGACAAAAATACATGTACATGTATATCTTGTTACAACAATACACCAATACATGTATATAGAAGTCTTTTCACTCAACTTCTGAAAGGAATGAAAATACATGTAGTTTAAATGCTAATCAATTAAGTCAAATACATGTATTAGAGTCTATGTAACAAGGTAAAAATTAGGAAATGCTTCAAAGAGTCATAAACACATGTAAAATATGAAAACCCTATAACTTACCATTCAAGAATGATATGCAGGGTAAGTTTTGCCTTTTAGACTTACTTTCATGAATAAATTAACAAATAATATGCTATCTTATCTTAAGGACCATGCCAAAATATTACTTTTCAGTCATGTGATTAGTATTCTTACCTGGTAGTAATATCTGAGAACCCAGCACAGACCTCGTACATAGTGGTTGGCCTAAAACAGATAGACATACATGTAAAATATCTCATTCAATGTAAGACCAAACAGATACTGAAATCATTATATTTCGTGGGGGCTCGATATTCCTGGTTTTCATGGATAGCCTCATCCACAAATTTACATCCCCAACAAATAATTGTACATAAAGCAAGAAATTGGAACAACTCTTAATAATAACATGGACACATAGTATTACATTAATTGCTTTGAAAAATAAAACGGATGCTTTCGTGCACTTTCTGATTGTTGTTCTCCATTGTCTTGACGTCATGAATTTACTTGGGCAGAAAAGGTGCCCAAGTTTTTAACAATGGTTTAGGTAGGTGACTAAATGTAAATCAGAAGGGATATGCTGCACGCGCTGTAGTTGCGATCTTGCATATTAGGTCACATTGCAACGACATCTTGTCATGAGGGGCAATAAGCTGTTAGCATGGAGGGGCTTAAAGAGCGGTATCCATGAAATTACGTCCCCATGAAAATACTGAATCTTACAAATCCATTTGGCCCCACGAAAATAAATGATTTCACAGTATCATATACATACTTTATACAGGTATATGAAAATTAGACATTAAATCATATTACATCCTACGCCTTACAGATGACACAAAAACTAAATGTAACTGAAACAGAATCAGATTCTTTTATTTTTTATGCCTAGTGGAATATCGTAAACAAAGAAAGTTTTAAATTAGTATTGCTACTTTTTTTTGTGTGCTAATTGCAAAAATTTACCTAACTTTCCTCACTCTATTTTTACAATTATTCGTACTATGTACAAGTTTAAAATGCTAGCTCAACTACAAATAGCATCTTTTACATGAGACATAGTAACAAATCAATTTACATGTAGTAATGACATTAAAATATACAGTGATACTTGTCTTCTAAGTTGTTAAGATCACCAAGTATACATTGCCTGTCTGTTCTAGTTTAATGTCCGCATTTCTTTTTCCTCAAAGAAACCAATGCTTTTATATAAACGAGAGAATTCACATCAGAATTGAATACTTACTACAGTGTGTCTGAAGTCTATATCTGTTACATCTACACCAAACTTTGACTTGTAATATCTGTCCTTCCAGCCATCTTCCCATAACCTGAAGTAAGAAGTCCAACATCCTAAAAATATGCCATAAATAGTTTGAAATATCTGCATCACAGTTTACAGTTACTAACAGCATATTTCAAACTATGTACATGTATACTGAGTACATGTTTAAACTGTTGAAATATTGAAGACTGTTTTCATTTTCTAGATGTAATGAATCTACAGTATACATGTAAATGTACATGTATGTACATCATTATAAATACATGTAGATACAGCGTATTGCAAAACCAAGATTGTGATACAATACCTAGGTGTGACATCCCTTTACAGATGAATTTTTCCTTTCATAACAAAAAAATAAGTAAACACAAGCATAATGAATGAAACAGACAGAGCAAAATTTAATGATAACTCATTATCATTACTATTGAATCACACTAAGAAGGTGTCATATATAACCATTCTATGCCCAACTTCTTCAGTAACATTACATACTAAAACGAACATCATTATTCACACAACTACAACTTTTGAATCTGGAATTGATCTGGTATGATCCATCGTAATAGGACTAGATGGGCTGGTCCAGATATATCAAAGTTGATTACAGAAAGCAGACAAAAGTTGTTGAGGTTTTTTTTTTCAAACATTATCATTTGGAGCATCTATCAATACATAAAGTGTCTTTATCAACCTTTGAATCACGAAACAAAACATTGTGATGCATCGATCAATCAGTGCGGCCCTAAAAATTACAGTACCTGACTTCATCATCGGGCTCCTTCTCTTCCTCCTCCTCTTCCTCTTGTTCCCGACCCCTCTGCCCATCTCCATCTGATTTCCTTTTGACGCCCCTTTGATTACCATCACCATCTCGAGTCTGAAATTCAAGGTTTTTTAATATCAGTTAAAATAATCACACATTGGCAAGTTTTTTATACATGTAGCTTGTACAAATGGATTGAAACAGAGATCATTAGAGCTTGTACTTAGCAATACATGTACTCATCCTGTAATACCATCCTGCTTCTCTTTACAGAATATGTAAAATGCATTGAACCGTCAGACAGGGCAAAACTGACTCAGGACTGACAAGTTTAAACACAAATTTGTCCAATATTGAAATTACAGTGTCTGCCAGGGTATGCCACAATCATTTCTATGTAATTTTTAGAAAAAGATTGTTCATACAATGTCATGTAGATCTTTCTTTTTGTATAAAAATCATACTTGGCCTGACATAGCGAGCTACTGGTTTCATGAATTTGTACCAAAATTTTGGCATTCTTTCCTACATTTTCCATTATTAACCATATTTGACACATTCTTAAACAGTTGTAGTATTTAGTTCACTGCCAAATCAAAATAATTTTGAAATTTTTAAAACTTCTTCAATATAAACATTATTGGAATCTGAACTATTTTAAATGTAAAACTGAAAAAGTTTGAAATGAATACACTACAATACATGTAAATACATTTTTACCCATGTCTAGTGATGAACTAAAATACTATTTGTAACTGAATGTAAAAGAAAGTACAGTTTATAACATTATCCTATCAATACTTTTAAGTTTCTTTAAGTAAGTTCTGTAAGTAACATACGTGTATTTGTATTCACTATAAGCAGTGAATAAATATCTGTCAATTGACATTTATCTTCAATTTTCAAACCCGAAACCTTCAAGATGAATGCCATGATAATACATATTCATGTGTTAGCAGTCTAATGAAGAATATACATAATCATATTCTCATTTTTCTGAGCTGTCAACATGTAAGTTATACAAATATCATAGCTCACCATTAATGACCTTAGCTGACTAGCTGCATCATGATTAGCTGCGTCCATCCTGCCTTTATACGCCTCCTGTCGTGGATTACTGACCGTGTGTGAGTGACCAAGAGGCTGAGGTGCAAACTGACCACCTGGAGCCCATCTGGGACCCTCTGACCACTGGTTATAATAAATACCAATAATTATGACATACGTAAGTGTGGCAAAAGAAAATGTTTATCTTACGTGAAAAAATTTAATCAAAATCTTTAATATACTGGTAACTTTATGATAATGGTAATGCAATACCTTATAAGACAGTACATGTTACGGTATGTGAATGTACATAAATTTGCTTTACTTTGATGAACTATTTAAACAATAAAACAGCAAAATCAACCCAATCAAATCTTGTTCTGCCAATTGTTATAAGTACTGGTAGAGAAAGAACTGCACTTACTCTCTTTGCCCTTCTTTTCTTTTCTTTATCCCGTCTTCTAAATTCAAGCTGCAGCAAAGTTTATAATTGGCATGTATAAGTATTTTATTCCTTATAATACATGTATATCTCTAAATAATAACATGCATGTGTATATAATTTGTTATTTTTAAAGTATTAATAAAAGATAGATCTCTTTGTCTCTACTATTATTACATGTACTAACTACTATAACAATTACATGTATATTCTATGTTGAATGTCTTTTACCTCTGTATCTCTCCTTCTTTTGAAAATTTCATCCTCTACTTTTCCTAAATCTGTACAGAATAAATCATATCATCAATAAAATGAAAATCAATCACTGGGATTTTGAAAATACATACACTTATACTTTGATACAAGATATTGGGAACATTTCAAAGTCTTATTGTTAATGCACCTACCCTTAACTATACACAAAGAAAACTGATGAAAATGAATATTTTATGTTGTGTTTTTCATAACTTTCATAACAATTACCATTACATACATATCAGTACATAAAAGATTTATAAACTTGAGAGCGACAAATAGGACATGTTTTCATGATGATACACGCTTGATGAAAATGCTAAAAAAAATACAAAGATTTCATCAAAAACTGTATGCCTAAAATCAATGATTAAAGGGAAATCCATGTAAGATAAAAAGTTTTATATCAAATAATTTACATATGAAATTTGAAATTAATCATTCAGAAGATAAAATCAAAGTTAGAGTTTTTGTGGACATAAAGGCAGACAAGAAACAGACCAAATATCATATAACCTTGATCTTCAATTAAGAAAAAATATCATACCACTCATTACTAACTGGACTCTCTCTAAATTCACAACACCACTGTTTGTAAGGAAACCCTACAAAATAGATTTAAAAGAAGAAAACATGAATTAGCTTCGACAAAAATGCAAAAAGATGTGATATGAATTTTCAAATATGTTTTTATTCAAAGCAAAAACTTATTGAAATTTCCATTTTTTTCCCCATTAATATCCTTTCTTTATTCATGTATATTTTTCATTTTTTGTTCATGCATGTCTGTCTAATGTGTCAATAATAAACTCACTATTAAGTACAAGGATATCTTATTTTAGAACATAACAATAACTTGAATAATACCTTCCAATTTCAAGAAGATTGTGAGAAAAAAATGCAGGGAGATTAAATAATCCTAACAACTCTGTAACCTCGACCTAAACTGACAACACTTGCATACAAATGGTTTTGTACTTAAGGTTCTGACATTGACCTTGCTAAAAAAGGTCATTGTACAAGTTTTTGTCTAAGGTAACAATTTTGTAAAATATTAATCAAATCCATATAGGCATTGAAAATTCACGATTCCTATATACCCCTAGCCTTTGTTCGTTTGAGTTGTGAAAACATTAACACCTTACCCCAGTTTTTCTGACAGCATCTTTGTACAGTCTAACTAATCTGTCTATGGCACCTTCACGGATTTCTAATGATGGCAAATGTGGGAGAAAATCATTACCCACAAAGAAGCACATAAAAACCCAGTCATCTAGAGCTCTCTGAAAGTACAATAATTAGTGTAATCACTCAGTTTCAAGTTAGTACAGGTCTATGTAATTAGGCACAGATAATAAAAAAATTTGTATGAATTTCCATTTCTGTTTTTTAAGATGTACATTTATACAAGCCGTCCACTTCAAAAGTACAATACAATGTATGTTTTCATGGTAAGGAATGGTGCAAGTTACCTTAGATGTAAATCTAACATAGCTGCAGACATGTACACAGTATAGCCACAAATTGCTTCAGATAGGGTGTTTTAAATGTTAATTCTTCTAATAAATTGACCAAGTTACCCATAGACGGATAATTACACTTTATGTACAGTAAATTTTTCATTTGTGTATAGCCTGTCTTACATGTACATATAACATCAACACTTGTCTACAGATTTGTTTAAACAATTGAAATAACCACAAAAAGCCTGCATGTATCTTAGATAAGAGTACAAGTTATGGTCTATAACACTGAGGTCCTATGCTGGACACACAGACATCTTGTTAGCATTTTGCAGATGCAACAGAGAGTCTTGGACAATCATACCAATTCTAAATCTTCACATTAATCATTAGATACATTATGTGTAAGCTTTCTTTCAGTTTTAATGTACATTTCCATGAAGGTCTTACCCAGTCACATGAAATAAATTGTTAGGCCATCCTAAATAAATTCTATGTTTAACTTCCACCTCACGCGTAGGTTCTGGAAAATTTCCCAAAATAAAAAAAAAAACAAATTGTTTTGAAAATCCTGACTTGTGCGATCCGGATTTTCATAAGCCTCACAATTCTTTATGTTATATTCACTTTTTGGTTTCCATAAGAAGATTCAGGGGAATTCAAACATCTTTCTTGTCTTTCTTAGACTTTTCGCCTTCACGAACAAACATAAGTCTTTGAAAACAGACTGGGTTAGTATAATTATAGCGTACTAAAGGTTGCATATACAAGATTGACTGCATGGAAATCAAAGGGAAGTGATTATCAATTTTGCTCATTTGATCCATACTCGGATACTGCACTATGATAGATTGATACATAAAACACTTTCATGCATGATGTTTAATGGTCCTTGTACCTGTAAATTGTGCAAGTGTCACAAATACATTTCAGAATCTAAGTCTTGCTTTTGGCATCTACCTGTCAGCAGTACTGTATAGATAATGTTCTGCCAAGGACAGAGATGTTGGAAAGTGTCAGTCTGAAGGAAATGTCTGACAAAAATTCTTTCGGACTGACAAATGTTTGCAGTTCTTATCATTGTTCTTACTGACAAAATTACTAAAATATCTCACAAGAGTGAAACAGATTTCGACATCTCTGAAAGGATCAAGCAGCCATCCGGCGGGGACATGTACGGTAGTCCTATAATATATGATCTTACAGCAAGCATAGGGTCTGAACCCCCCCCCCCTCCAAATATCTAGGTCGAAGTCTTAATAATAGGACTACCCATGAGGAAGCAAACATGGAGCATCATTTTCAAAATTGCAGTACATTGTAAGAGTTTTTAAGTCCTTGATTCTGTTCCCTCCCTAATATTCTCCCTAGTTCATGTTAATATCCTATGATTATTTGAATTCATATGGCAACACATACTGTCATGATTCAGTTACAAACTTGATACTTGTGAGAGAATGGGAAAGTTTCTGTCTGTCTGAGCCTTATTTTGTATAACTATCTTTATATATTGCTTATTGGTTTTCATGTCATTTCGTGAAAGAGGTCACAACGCAATTTTTAATCAATTTAATATCTAATTATTAATTTCTGTGGAGGCAAGGCTTTGTTTGAAAATTTCGTTTGTTTTCTATTTTCTCCCTCCATTGTAGGTTTGAAGATTGAACCTGGACGTTAAACATAGAATTTATTTAGGGTGGCCTTACCTCAAAATCGTATTTGAACGGTAGATTGTCCATTCGTAATTCTCTTTCTAAATATTCTCTCAAAATATTTAACCTGAGAAATATGAACTTTTGCTCTTCTCCCATTAATTTTGGCAGCTCATCATGCTGAAATCAGAAAATTGGATTGAATTTTTCTCTATATTAAGTATTGTTCATGTACATGTATAGATTTTATTTTTTTTTTGCAGCTACTGTTCATGAATTTATACAAATGTACATCCTGCCAAAATGAAAACACTGAAAATGATAAAAATGAATTTGTCTCAATATTGAAATAATGTACTAAAAAGATATACTTTCCATGGATATACAAGAAATTTCAAAAATCTGTCAGAGTGTACTGTAAAATCAATGAACTTTCCATATGATGAAATTTGTATTAAGGCCATGCAAAAAAAATTTTCTGGTTCTCAGATAATTGATCTAAAAAATATGGGTAGGTAGGTAGGGTTTTTATTTTTTGTTTTTATTTTCCGAAAACTACTTAAGCACAATTTTTTATTCAGATATTATAGAGACTGTGATCTATAATGACTATAATTGTTGTAAATGTTCACCATACTCAACTCTTCTCATTTTTACAGTGCCAAGAATGCTTCAGCCCAGTCTGCAATTTTAAAATTCACCTTCAAGCTGACAATCACTCGTTCCCCCCCCCCCCCCCCCGGTCGCCATTTTGCATCTTGTGTACAATAACAAAGTACAGTACCGTAATCGTCCGAAAAAAAGTCCGCAAGAGTAGATATCACGCAGGCAAAAAATTGCGCTGAAAATCGTGGAAAAATTCTAATCTAGTAAATAATACGCATTAAAAAAATCGAAATTTCGCCGATGTTTTCTCCCAAATTAGAAATATCAAAGAAACGGCCCGCTCGGTAATTTTTATTGTAATGACTTGAATTAGATACCGATTACAAAATAATCCATAGTACGATTGAAAGATTTAGGATTGACAGCCGTATTATGTATCAATTAACTGAACTGACCATTGAAATTTATCGTTAGAATAAATGTAAACGTCTTCAAATTGAATAGCATCATTCACCTATTCGAGAAGATTTTACTTCCCCCTTCACCTGTCAAAAGTGACAGATCAATTTCAAGCTTGACCGCAACGCTACCGGTGAAGGCTATTTGTCTCTGTTCAACACCCCTCGGGGTAGACAGGTGTTTACACATATACAGGTATTTAACGTACATGCGCTTGTACGATCTGACCTTAGATGACCAGGTACCGTAAATACTTGGACAAATGTTATTGTAACGCGATTGTTTACTTACGCACGGACTGGTAGCGTGAATTAAAGTCAAATATACTTACAAAATTGATCTATTGACGAATTATCTGTTCAGAAAATTAATAGAAAATTATATTTATCAGCATGAGAAATCTGGCGGGCGGCGGCTATTTTTTTCCCTTCCTACGATAAAAACGTCTCGTCGGGAGGAATTTTGAGCGCGCGGCGGTGTCTGAGAACCAGGATTTTTTTTTTATATGGCCTAAACAGTATTTATTTTCCCATATTACATTGCATCTTACCTCTCCACACATATCTTTAGGTAAACCTGTACATTCTTTCATTTCATGACCTGCAACATAACATATGGAGAGAAAAGGATAATTTAATGCATTTAAATACATCTAATTCATTTTCCTCCCTCTTTGAATGAATACATGTATGTTTCACATATACAATTTTGTACAAATACAATTTTCAATATAATTCAGTAAAAAGACAAGAAACAAAGATGAAACATATGAGCAACAAAGTAATGTCTATCTTAATTAAAAATAAAAATGCCCTCTAGATGATACAGTTGTTATGAAATACTGTTAATTACTGACCAACTTGTCCACAAAGATTACATGGTCTTGGCTTGTTAGGAACAAACTCCTCTCTGATAATTGTGAAATTTGGCTCGTGGGTGGCTAACCCTGAAAAATTATGGAGAAAGTATGTAGCATACAAAGCATTGATATTTTCCCCAAAGCTTACAGAAATAATGGGTGTAGAATCTCATAATAATCAATCATGTCAGTACATAGTACCATATAATGTTATTCATTTCCAAACATTGTTTAAACAGAATATAAATAACCGAACTGACATCAGAGAACTAGTGAATGACAAGGAGATCCAAATGTATCAATATATAGACTGGAATTGCTTTCAAGTTCAACATAAGTATGGACATTAACCAAGATAGATAAAGGACAGTATCAACCATCATACCTAACATGATCAAATCAGCATCGGCTCCACATAAACAATGTCGTGTGTTAGCATCATGGTCTGGCTGAGCTGTAAAACAGATACATATACTTTGAGAACATGTTTAATCCATACATAGTTCAGACCTACCTGTTCTTTACAAAAAGTGTAATATTTTTCTCAAGAAAGGATAAACATAATATGAACAATTGACTGTAATTTTGGATAAAAAGGACCATCTTTACCCCATTTCCACATTGTAAGAAATATTAACCAAGTTGCTTAAACCATATCAAAACCTCAACTTGCCAAGCTTTTTGTACGCAAGTCTATTTGTTTCTTAACAATATTTTAAAGAACTCATTCTACATAGATATTTTGCTTTAGGTGTAAAATTGAGCAGAAAAAGCATAGACCATAAAAATTACGCCAAAATCATGAAAGTAGGCAGGTCTGACAGTTGCTAAAACATAAAAAAGATTGTGTTATATATTGATCTCTTATTTATCCAGAACCCTGAATTTATACACATGTATTTGAAATATCAATTTCCATATTTATGTATCGCAAAAATCAAAGATAGCTCGTCTTCATACACGTACCTTCTGATTTTGCAATTGAAACTTATTTGAAACATTCTTACAGAAAATACTTCTGTTTATGTTTTACTTCTTTGATTCAAGTTTTGCTTTGAAAGATCCAATTTTCTTTGTTAAAATCTTTTAGCCTAAGTCAAATAACAAACTCATAAAAAAACTAATTACATGTATGTTGTTCTCTGATTTGTCATTTATATGTAACTTACCTCGTTGTCTTCTGATATAGTCCATTATTTTATGTTCACCTTCCCCCGGTACATTTGCATCAGACAGAATGACTTTGACGTTTTGCCAGCCTGGGTCATTATTTAATCTGTCATGTATGTAATAGCGTAGACAGTCTGCCAAGCGAAACATGAACGGGGTTCCCTAAAAAATAAAATCTAGTGGTAAGCTTCTCTTGTTCAATAAACTGAATTAAAAATTCAGAGCATTTCTCTCTCTCTCTTTTTTTTTTTTTTGGTTTAATTTCAGAGTTTCAGAATTATTGACTAACTCAACTTAGAAATTTACTGAAACAAAGATATTGGGTCAGAATCTTTCTTTTTTAAAGAACACAACTTTTTATACCAAATGTGGATCCTTTTTTCCATAAAAAGAAAGATAATATATTTTTTTATAGAGCTTTGAAAGAATTAAGACAGAGTTGACCAGACATGGCACTTTACTTCATGTATACTTGTACGTACAGGAGTAATACAGTTACTGTCAAAGTGTTCCTCCTTAGGTTTTTCTGGGGGTAAGTGATAGCCTTTAGCTGACAGCTCCTCCCTCAATCTAGCCATCTCCTCTATATTCTCTCTGAAAGACAACAAATCCTTAATACAATAAAAATGTAATATCACATCATTGTATAAAGTACAGTATCTAATATTAACCTATAGAGTTTGCTATGTGGAAGTTTTTATAATACGTACATGTACTTTGACATAATCTACATTGCTGTTCTCATCATGACCTAATTTCATAGTATGTTCCAAAGGTTTTGTATCTAAATCTGACATTGACTGATCTTTCTCTTGGTGCTGTTTATTATACATCCCAAAGGACAGTTTTTGTATAAGTATATCCCTACCACCTATATGCATATTGAACTCACAATATGACAAAAATATGGAAGCCATCAGTTTGAAAGTATGACTAGATGTTCCAAATAAAGGAAAAAACATACTGAAAGACAAACATATTCCTACATGCCACTGTGCTGTGTAGAGGACTTCAAACACTTATCATCAAAGTTAACCCACTCTAGTATCAATCTCAGTCCTGATTTTTTTTCTTAATTCAATTAAAGTTATTGATTATGTGGAAGAAATGTTTAGGATTGTACTTATTGAGTAGATATTACAAACATAGGTAATCACAGATTACGAAGCTCACCTCGTGACAGCAAAATTCAATTCAAACATATTTCTTAGTACATGTATATTGGCTTTTAAAGGCAAAACCACTCAAGCAGAAAAAGTAGGTCAAGGTCATTTTATGAAAGTTTGATCAAAGATACATCCAATATGCAAGTTTGGTACATGTAGCAGTTATACTTTGCTCAATATTGGCTTTAAAGAGCATAATCACTCAAGCGGAAAAAGTAGGTCAAGGTCATTTTATGAAAGATTGATCAAAGATACATCCAATATGCAAGTTTGGTACATGTATTACTTATGCTTTGCTCAATATTGGCTTTTAAAGGCAAAATCATTCAAGTGGAAAAAGTAGGTCGAGGTCATTTTATGAAAGTTTGATCAAAGATACATCCAATATGCAAGTTTGGTACATGTAGCAGTTATACTTTGCTCAATATTGAATTTATAGAGCAAAATCAATCAAGCGGAAAAAGTAGGTCAAGGTCGTTTTATGAAGGATTGATCAAAGATACATCCAATATGCAAGTTTGGTACATGTATCACTTATACTTTGCTCAATATTGGCTTTTAAAGGCAAAATCACTCAAGCGGAAAAAGTAGGTCGAGGTCATTTTATGAAAGTTTGATCAAAGATACATCTAATATGCAAGTTTGGAACATCTAGCACTTATACTTTGCTCAATATTGGCTTTTAAAGGCAAAATCACTCAAGCGGAAAAAGTAGGTCAAGGTCATTTTATGAAAGTTTGATCAAAGATACATCCAATATGCAAGTTTGGTACATGTAGCGGTTATACTTTGCTCAATATTGGCTTTTAAAAGCGAAATCACTCAAGTGGAAAAAGTAGGTCAGATGCTGCATCCGATGCATGGGTCCATCTCGGCATCCAAAGATGAATCACTTGTGCAAGTTTGGTTACTGTAGCATTAGTACTTTGTCAGATACTGAGCTACCCCAAACTTCTTAACCAAGTCACTCAAGCGGAAAATGTAGGTCAGATGCCGCATACGATGCATGGGTTCACCTCAGCATCCAAAGATGAATCACTTGTGCAAGTTTGGTAACTGTAGCATCAGCACTTTGTCAGATACTGAGCTACCCCAAACTTCTTAACCAAGTTACTCAAGCGGAAAATGAAGGTCAGATGCTGCATCCGATGCATGGGTTCACCTCAGCATCCAAAGATGAATCACTTGTGCAAGTTTGGTTACTGTAGCATCAGTACTTTGTCAGATACTGAGCTACCCCAAACTTCTTAACCAAGTCACTCAAGCGGAAAATGTAGGCCAGATGCTGCATACGATGCATGGGTTCACCTCAGCATCCAACGATGAATCACTTGTGCCAGTTTGGTAACTGTAGCATTAGCACTTTGTCAGATACTGAGCTACCCCAAACTTCTTAACCAAGTCACTCAAGCGGAAAATGTAGGTCAGATGCTGCATCCGATGCATGGGTTCACCTCAGCATCCAAAGATGAATCACTTGTGCAAGTTTGGTTACTGTAGCATTAGTACTTTGTCAGATACTGAGCTACCCCAAACTTCTTAACCGGACGCGGACACGGACGCGGACGCGTGGGGTTATAGCATAAGCTCACTCAACTTCGTTGAGGTGAGCTAAAAACATCTAAAGTATTACATGTAGGTAATAGCCACAGTACCTCTGAGCAGGAAGATACCTTTACATGTACTTACTTGCTTTCTTTTGATGCTCTGAATCTCCTGGATCTCTGCTGGTTCATCTTAGCTCTCGGTGCCTGTCAATTAAGTATACAGTATGTATCATCATTCCTCTTCTAGTCATACATTTATATCAGCCCTTTGTGTGCATGCCTTTGGAGTTTCTAATTCTTAAACAACTTCATTATCTGTTTCTTAAAAGGCTTAACTTCAATACTCAAGTTTGTGCGTACAACCCTTACTTGTCCTTGAGGTGCTTGAATATGTATGTGCACTATGTGTGTAATTAATATACATTGTACATGTACATGTAGAAATAATTATGTAAACAAAAATATTAAACTTTGATAGTCTTTGCTTCTCGCCCAAGGCCCAAGAATCTGAATGAGGACAACAGCAATTTTTTTTCATTCAATGAAAAGTCATTATACTTTTGTAAACCAAAACCTTAATAAGGTCTAGTACTCACCACTCCATCAATGGCCATGTATAATACCTTCCTAGGTCGTACAATAGAAAATATTCTGTCTATGAACTCAAAGATCAAAACCATCATCTCATCTTCATTCTTAGGTGCTGGTCTGAAACATATCAAACAAACAACATGAAAGATTTTTGAAAATGTATAATGTACTTTTGTAAACACATAACATGTACAAGGCCTAAATGTCTATTCAGCATCTACCTCAAACAAATATGATCTAAAGTCATTTGCACAGATAATAACACATAATTACCAGTACATGTACATTGTAATTTTTTAATTTATTATCTTAAACATACTTTGTACAGAATTTCAGTCACATTTGATTTGAAAGATTTTCTTTTATGAAAGACTATGATTTTGAGAACTAAGACTTCTCTCACATTTTTCATTATCCTACGAAATACAATCATTATGGACAAATCAATTTAACATTTTCCTACAACAATGAATATACTAAATAAGTGTTAGTGAGCACACTGCCACGTTGAAATAGATATACAATGTACACCATTTTTACTTCATCAGGGTTTTCAATACAAATTATTTGACAACATGTTTGAGGTGGTAATTAAGAAATTTGAGGCAGATCTTTTGAGTTTATATGAGAAAATAAACGATCATAGGAGATTCAAACCAGCAATTTCTGCCATCTGAGTTGGCAATATTTCGCTGGGCCCTGCCTCTTATTGAAATCCCTACTTTATACCTGTCTTCATGTAAATTCACAAACCAAATCCCCTAGGCTACTAGCAATTTTGCCAGGCTTATATGAATTATCAGCCTACAGAATTTGTCTTCATGCTAGTTTTTCAAAAACGCTTTTGTGAAGACTGTCATATAATGTATATTACCTATGAAATGATTCCATATTTAGAATAACTTAGAGTTTCTCAATTGCATTATTGATTATTTTCTTTGGAACCAATCTTTAAAACATAATCAACAGGGATTTTTTTTGCCCCTTTTTGGGGCCGTTATTCGGCCCCATTCCCAATGAAAAATAGTATCTTTTTATCCCAATTGTTGGTCTAAAATTTCCCAATCACATATAGATGGAATTATCACCGAAATTAGTGACATTACTGGTTCAAAAGTAGCAAATTTATTAATCATTTGCCATATTATTGTAAGCACAAGAAATTAAATCATATCTAAAAGAAAATTATTTGATTAAACATTCTATTCTGATCTTTTGATTGTATAAACTGTCTTTTTACTTATATAAGTACTTCCCAAAATATTCCCAAATGTCGTTAATTTTCCCAATTGCACGGGCCCCGACCCCATTACCAAATTACTGAAAAAAATCACTGATCAAGGATTTATGAAACTTTTAAAGAATGAAACTGAAAGAGTCTTAGACTTTTTAAAACATTCAATTAAATCCCAAGACATAGTGTGTAGAATACAACTTTGATGGTTAACCATGTCAGAAAGATTTTTAAAACTATGAATACTGGGTCAATGAAACACATGTACTTGTACTTACTTATCCTCCGGGTGACAACAAGGATGGATAATACCATTCATATCAAGATACAAGTTATCAAACTCGTAGTCATTTGGATTAGGTAAACTGGTATCCACTGGGATCTGTACACCATCTACTTCCTTTGCCTGGAAAAAAGTTATAACTGGTATTTCAATTACTGGCCTTTTTAGTTTGACAATTATTGTAAAACTTTAAAATACAAAGGTATATCACCCTCAACAATCCTGACCTTCACTTGTTCCTTTCTCTCACTCCCTTACCATTTTTTCTGTGACAAAGAAGTATGTGAAGATCTATCTGTGGTAACACAACGCACACCTACTTCGGCCAATAGGCCATACGTGAGGTAAATATTTCTTTTGTAGCCACAGTCTTCACGAAAACTTGTAAGAACCACTAGCCCGAAGAATTTACTTGTTAATTGTATAGATTTTTAAAGGATTTCTAGTAGTCTGGCAGAATTTCTTGTACCGGTAGCCCTGGGTGCCAGGCTAGTGTGTTTTCATGAAGACTGTAGCCCTTTTGAATTTGACACTGACTGACTGAGTGAACTTACACCGAAGTGAAGTAACAAATTGAATCAAAAAGAAGAAACAGAGTTCCTGAAAAGTATCTATTTTATTAGATTTGCCAATAAAAATTTGTTTTGTCCAATAAAACCCCACACAATACATGTAAGTATTATTTAGACCAATAAAAATCCCTTGGTGAATTCACATCACTGTATTCTTTCATGAAGTTCTGTTTAATTGATTATCATCATTCATTTAGTGCAAGATTATACTTATACACATTTGTTGTACAATCAGATTTTTTAATGAAAAGACTTAAAGAGACTTAATTCAGTCTTTTCCAAAACACACTAGCCTGACACCCAAGGCTACCAAATTTTTTTTCTAGGCTAGTAGAAATTCTGTAAGAAACTATACAAAAAAAACTAGTAAAATTGATCTTCAGGCTAGTGGCTGAAAAAAGTTTTCAGAGAGACTGTTAATTCAGTATCTTAGTCTAGTAGTGAAAAAGCAGAGGTCAACGTTACATTAGCATTATCATCAATACATGCAATAGGGGATCAAAGTCACTGACTATTGATTTTGTTTAGCAAAATCAATTGATGGAGTTGTAAAAGTAAAAACCTTGCTGTTCAAGGAACAGCAAAGAGTCATTTTCAAAGTTTTATTTCATTGTCAACTACTATACTCTAGATGAAGAAAATACACATAATATTTGGGCTGTCACACAAATCTTATTCATGGTACCGTACATGTACCATTCTGTCTCTTAGTCTACACTACAAACATGTACATGTAGGGATATGGAACCACCTGCCATATTCTCTATGTCGGTGTGATGTCACACAAAGGATCAATTAGAGATAAGCACAGAGAAGTTCCGAAAATAGTTGGGGGATAAACTCGGTGTTTATCATAGAGCATAGTGTATGGAAATTGCTTTAGGTCTAGAATTTAATGTTTATATCAAGGACAAAACTACCAGAATTCATTGAAGGAACCATTGATGAATTAGCTCTAAGCTCCTCAAACCACAATATAAAAGGAGTTTTGAAGAAGGAGCAAACAAAATCATTGATATTTCATAGGGCATAGTGAAAAATCTAGAGGCATATCCCCTATAAAGATGGCGGAAATTTGGTCATGTGACCAGTTCAACATCAAGAATGAATCTCCTTCAATATCAGGATCCCAAAGAAGAGTATCATCAATTATTCACCATACACAATTACTGAATTAGCTTAATAGGTTCACTTTGACATGGTAACTCCCCTGCTCACCTGCTTTTAATATCAGCAAGATAATGCTGCACATAGCAAATAAAAAAAAAGCTACAAAGACCTTTTCTTCTTCATACAAGAAAGCCTCGGATTTTATTCTTACCTACCTTCTATTTCTAAAGCATTTATAAGAAAGACAAACTACATGTACATGTATGAAGCTACTAGTTACAGTGCAATGAAGACGCTATTTTCTTCTTATTCCGTTATTTCCAGTCTTTGTGATGTCAAGACCAATCAGAGCCAAGCTCTAGAAATATGTCAATCTATAATTCGTACGGTATTGGAGACGCTATTTTTAGCAATCATAGAGAAGAACGATTCCTACTTGCTAAAATAGCTTCTCCGAAACCTGAGAATTGGTCCACCTCAAACAGAAAATATGCAGGAATAGATTAATCCGCTGAAACAAAGACAGGAAATAACCGAAAAAGAAAAAAGCCTCTTCCTTGCACTGTAAACTAGTATGCTTCAGGCTCTGAGTAAGCAATGAAAGCATTGATCCAGAATTTCCTCTGTTTACAATCACCATAACTTTTAAAAAAAAGCATTCAATAATGGAAAACTCTTATCTACCTTCTCTTCTACACAGTGTACTAGAATCGACGGATATTTCTTACTCAACCATCGAAAGAACGCCGGTACTCCCATGTTTATATTTTCATCAAACTCACGCCGGATAGCTGACCTTGACCTTAACTCGCTCCTTACTTCTCTGTAAAACGGATTACAGTCATATCGCCCCGACGACAAATCGCCCCAGCTAGTACGCCCCACGATCGTTTCGCCCCAGTTTCATAACGCCCCATGGTGTTATTGGGGCGAAACAAACCCAATTCATTACGCCCCAAGCAATAAAACGTACGCCCCAACTGGTGTTCATAACGCCCCAACATGTATTCATCACGCCCCATATCCTTTTTAGTACGCCCCATACCCTTTTTAGTACGCCCCATACCCTTTTCAGCACGCCCAATACCCACTTCAATACGCCCCAAATACTTTTCATTACACCCCATATCCTATACAGTACGCCCCAATGTTTTTTTTTAAATAAAAATCGGTTTTATGTATTCTATGCCCTATACTCATTTTCTGTACATCCCGTCCCCACACCCACATCAATACGCCCCGCTTTGACACCATTAATTGAGGTATTGTTTGTTTGCTTTTTTTTTCAATTTTTTCCATTCGGAAATGTATCCATAATTTACAACATTCATAAAATTCATAAACTTTTTTCGAAAGTACAATTACTGAATCGGTTATATACAGTCGGTTACTATAACATTTGAACTACTTGGTGAGTGTCACAGCTGGTGAAGCAAGAGTCCCCGAGGGCACATGTAGCCAAGTTCGATCAACTTCGGTTGATCGTCTGTCTCTTCAACGCATTTGAAATGTTCTTGAAATTTCTAAAACGTGGGTCCTGTAGCATCATATCCCACCCATTCTGCTACGTCTTTTGGTACATTTTTGGACATAATTTTCATACTTTTTGGTCAAATTAGATTGTTTAGACTAAGGATCACTGATGAGGGTTTAGTACCCGAAACGTGCATGTCTGGTCCATGCTGAAAATTTATCAGGTTTTAAATGATGCTGTATAATTTAAAGACGTTTAACATTCACACTACTTATATAAGCTTCAAAAGAACCGTTGAAGTGATGAAAAAAAACTAGCCAGTGATTAGGAGAACAATTAATTTTCAGTGGACTATGATTTTCCAGATTAAGATAAGTTTTCCCCTCTCGATCAAAACAACATGTAAATAGACAAATAGAAATTAATTGATGTCGGTTTTGGTATTTTGCAAAAAAAAATATAGGTTATCATCCGGTATGAAAAAAAAATTGTCAAGTGCCAAACGCATAATAGCAAATTGTCTCTCAGCAAGACATGGTCAGTTAATAGCAAATATACAATCGTTTGTTACCTCTGTTGATTATTTACCTGACAGGTGTCCTTGATTCCTCCGCCTTTTTTAACACCAATACTTATTTGCGGTGAATTCAAAAAGGTGTCATATCCGGTATAAAATTTATATTTCTTTTAACAACGAAATAAAAAAAGTTAAAATTACTAAAATGATATAATCACAAACAAACAGAAAACTCACAATAATGTCGATGAAAAAATAGATTAACCCAATAGATGTTTTTAAAATAACTGTATTATTTGGGATACATCAAAGGGTTGATTACCCCAAACCTAACTTCAAGCGCGGATCCAGAGGGGGGGAGGGGGGTGTTCCGGATCCCCTCTCCTGGAATTTTCGAAGCGTAATTTGTACTGATATACGGATCTATACATGCAACAGAGTACATTACTATGGGTATTACACAACCTGTCTTTTATGGTGATATGATAAACAAAATAAAAAGAATCAAAGGTAGGCAGCATAACCATCGAAAATGCGTCAGAATCATCAAACGCCTTTTATACCGTGGATATGATCCTAATGTCACCAGACGGACACTAGGCTTGGTACTTGACCAATCTACAGTCTTGTGCAAGTGCATCCTTGAGACTTGCACTCTGACTGACTGTGACGACGGGACTCCATGACGGGCCCTGTCCAAACCTCTTTAGAGAAGACAGGGCCCCGACCACCTGTCCTCTCTGAATGTCAGTCGGACTCCTCGGGTGATTACATACATGCGATCATGAGCTCGCTACAGCCGGCAGAGCACGGACTGTATTACGCATGCCCTCTTTTTATATCCATTTACATATTCATCTGTGTCTCTGGGGCCTCTGCGTTTTGTGGTCTTGTTTGTGTGATGTCATCTTACAGTGAGGAGGTTGTTTTACGCCACAATTGTACGTTCTTCGAGACCTCTGGGTAATTGGAGAAGTGAGAGGGTTGTGCGCACGTAATGCTACTTGCGTGACAGATGGCCGTCCAAAGTCGGCACCGGTTACCCATTGGTCTCGTCGGTTTATGTGTAGTCTTTTGTGTTTGATGTTTACATGTCGTGTGTCTCTTTCCCGTCTCGTGCTGTACTCGTCTTTTGTGTTTTTGCATCGGGTGTTTTGGTGTTTTACTGTTGATGCTGCAACGGGGTCTTGTTGGAGATCTCCTCCCTTCTTTTTACAAAAATATAAATATACATATTTTATAAGGTTAAAGACGGAATTGCCTTTTGTTGTCATAATACTCGCTTTTGAAAAATATGACATGAATTTGTATTGGAAATCTTTCATTTTGACAGGGACGTATATATACGTCCCTGATTTTGATAATATATGTGTATATTTTGCCGTCAGAATTTCAAAAAATTTCTCTGGCTCGTTTCCGCTTGCCAGATTTACATGAGTAATGAAACTGAAAAAAAACAAAAAACGAATAGAGGACTTTATTTCCATTTGATAAGAAAAAAATTGCTGGCTCCCTATCGCTCGCCATTTCGCCATTTATTTTAAACTGACAGTCATGCATAAGACACTTATAAATTAGGGCTGGGGACACAGGCACCAGACATCGGGTGTTTAAAGTGCCATAACAGTCTAAAATTTTACATTATAAACTTATAGCATTTAACCACACTACTCTTTCCCCGAAAACGCGATGTCTCTACTCTCAAGATGTAAGGAGTTATATGTTACATCTTATCTTGATTAACTTTTGACCACCTGTGATCGGCGGTTTTCGGCGCTCTCTGTAGCTGGACGTAAGAAGCAGGACACGCTAGCCCAGAAGCAGTGGTCATCTATATATGTAAACACGTACTTCAGCCATAGATTTCTGTATTTTCAGAGACAATTTTAATATAAAATGATAAAATTATGTGCAGACATGAAGTGATATGGGAAGGAAGTAACGCATGGTATGTGAGTGGCAAAATGGATCGTGATATGCGCGTAGATGGGGGTATGCATATTCCATTTTCTTCCAGAAAGACTCGCGAGTCATGTAAAACAGAAATTGATATGAAAGAAGGAGACTAAAAGAATTCGGTTTTTGTTGTACGTACATTTTTGTATATTAATTCAATCCATTATCATCTGGAAAAAAAAGATTTCGTGGAACCGGGAAAGACCAAAATATTCCAAACTACACAAGGAAGCAGATCTGAATACACAGCCAATTGTGCCTCACTAAATTTATATGAAATGAGAATCATGTAAATTTCACATAAAATGTTAATGTGAAATTCATATAAATTTCACATGAGATTTATAAAAATGTTTCACATGAGATTTTTAAAAATGTTTCACATGAACTTCACATAAATTTACTTCACATGAATTTCAAATGAATTTTTCTTTATGACCTTCATGCGAAATTGAATTCACATAAAATTCATGTCAGACGCTTCACATGAATTTCACGTTAAAAAACTGTAATGTAAAGTTCATGTTAATTTTACATGAGGCACAATTGGCTGTGTATTTTTCTGCAAACTCGCCCGACTGGAGGAGGCAAAAAATATATGCCGGTCAAAGTGCGTATCCCTTGAAATAACCACAATTAGCTCAATCCATGTGATATGAAAGGAAAATCATATGAGCTATGTTGTTTTAGTGAAATGGGGGACTTAAATTCTGGACCGCGTTTGGGTTGAAAAAAAAAAACCCGTTCGAAAGAGAATTAATGATGACACACCCGACCTGAATAGGAGGGGGACGGGGAGGGGGACTGGCATTCGCATGACTTTGAAAATTATATGATCGATCTTCTCCTAGAATAACTGGATTATGTTTGAACTGCTAATTTCACTCTAAGAGATGAATTATCTATCATATATAACTTTGGCAAACTGAACGAGCCAAAGTATACTGATGAGTACTTCTTCTATGTTTATTATTTCTAAAACTCAAGTAACCATGTTACCCTTCCCTCTTTTCTTTATAAAGTATACCAGAGAAAAAATATTTGCATAATTCAAGGATTTATTTATGATGTCATAGAGACGGACAGAGGTACATGTACCTCTTCTTTGATCTAAATTAAATCTCTCTCTTCTTTTTCACTATCTCTTTACTTTTCAATATTCATTATTTCCTTCTTTTTTTTTTGGTCGGAGCAAAGGAAAGGTCGGATTAATTTGCATCCTCTCCCACCTTAGAAGATTTCTAAAATTTCTAAAAACCTAAGTCTTTCTTTTCTTCTAGTTCCTATTATTTTCTGAGTTGGGAAGAAGATGGATCTTGACATGACAAAACACAAACCATGCAATCTTTTACTCGCCATTGTTATTGATGGATTTAATGATTTATTTTATTTAGATACCCCCACTGTCTTTTTTTTAAGATTACAACTCTCATAAAAAATGCATTATCTTCTATATAGCCATCGTATGCTTACTACTACGGTGTCCTGCTTATGACGAATCCTTTACACATGTGGTCAGCAGCAAGATGTAGCGATAACACGCTCGGCGATTTCCCGCAGCAGGTGTAAATGGACACTAAAATAATTAATTTCAAAGGCTAGGTGCAAGAATTTTTGCAAACAGATTGCGCAATTTGATGTAGGACCATATTTACTATCTGATTAGCCAAAAACATTCTGAGGTGTTATGGCACTTTAACCGCTTCCCCGTTACTCTATTTACTATTGGTTATTATCTGATGTCTTTGGTTGGAGCGCAATGATTATGGACTTGGGGCGTAATGAATAAAAAGGACGGACATAAATCGACTTAATTGGCATAATCGGCATAATGAAACGGACCTGGGGCGTAATGAATAAGCTTGGGATGTATTGAAACCGGACTGGGGCGTAGTGATAAGGGCTTGGGGCGTAATGAAATTGGTTTGGGGCGATATGATTAGGGCATGGGGCGTTATTGGTAAGGGCTTGGGGCGTAATGAAATTGGTTTGGGGCGATATGATTTGGACATGGGGCGTACAGATATTACGTTGGGGCGTTATGAATATTGTTCAAAACGCCCCAAAAGTAGATGGGGCGACCTGCGTCTGGGGCGTAATGAAACCGGGGCGTACGAGTTGGGGCGATTTGTACTTGGGGCGATTTGACTGGCACCCCTGTAAAACTAAACGTCATTGGCTCACCTTCAGGTACACTCTAATACAAAATTCTTAACGGTGGAAGAAAAGACGGAAATAAATTATTTTCCGACAATCACAAAAAGTTTGTTTATTTTTTATTTTTATTTGGGGGGGGGGGGGGGGTGAACTTATGGATTGATGATTCAAGACTACCATAATAAATTAATGTCTTAAGGTGCGTCATTGGTCACGATTTAGGACTATTCTTGCGCATCTCCTGTTTAGCACTCATTGTGCTTGAGTTATGTTACATACCAAAACGCGGATAAGTCTGTCTGAAAATTTGAAGTATCCGTAAGAAAATGCCTCGCGGTAATTTCTATAAAAATTGAGCAGGAGGTACTCTTTTTAACAGTTCGGATTTCTCTTAAGTTACGTTTACGTAAGAGGAATCCGAGGCAAATGCTTGAGCAATAACCGATGAATTTCGTTTTACGTATGGAATATTATTGACTTAAACTGTTTTATAACGTAGTGCTGATAGATAACGAAAAATTGTAAATTGTTTAAATTCCACCCAAATTAAGACAAATTTTACCGCGCTGACACTTTCAAGAAAACCACAAAATGGCAATATTCTTGAGCGTTTGCTCTCTCTTATCTCAACACGGACATATACTTTTTCTTCAATATTTTGAAAGACCTTTCACATTTTACTATATGCTTGGAAGAATCGTTGATATTCAGTATCTCGTAATTTTTCCAAGATCACATCGGGATTACGTGATGATTTGCAGCATGACTCGACAAAAACGCCAAATTTTAGAAAAGTGGTATAACTTCCAATGACGATAAACAACATCCAGAAATTCTTCTAATTTTAAGAGCTAGATTGCAGGCGCGGATCTAGTGGCGGATCTGACCCCTGGAAGTTGGAACTCCCCCAAAATACTGAATATTCCTGTTTTTACATATTATTTTGTTCAATACTCCGGATACTCAATGGTGCTCCTCATCCAATGTTTCTGAATAAAGGTTCCCTTCGAGTCTGGCATCAGATTCAGTGTAGGGTTATCAAGTCGGTCTGGACATTCCATCGTGGGCGGATCTAGAAACTGTTCCACGGGTGGGGAGGGGGGTGGGTTAGCATAGTAGTTTTGAACATGAATATGCATTAAAACTTTTGATAAAAATCTCACTTTATCTTAAGAAGTGTTATGAAAATTGAGACTTGAAGACATTGAAACTGACAATTCCAACATCAAACGACAATGTTAGTTCTATTCCTATTTCTCGCTGGGAGTAAAGGGGGGGGGGGGGGGGGTGGCTTCTTTACGGTATAGAAGATATTGCTGCATACATTATTGATTAAGCATGTTTATATGTAGTGTATGACCTCCATACAGACACTGCAGGCAAAGTAATATCATATTGCGACATTCCGGTATATATAGAGATCAAATTCAATTGATTTTGGCAGATGCGTAAGTTTGGTGACTTGCTATTCTATCGCTAGCCTCGCAATATTGGTTATCGTCAACTCTAATATCTATAGTAACGAAGAGACTACTCATCTCTCAGCCCTCCAAGATCAAAATCCTGAATATTGATGGTCCTATGGTACTTTGTCCAACCGTTTAATTCTTTTGTGCCACCTCTAACGTCAAGTCTATAACCCATCCCAAAATACAGGTGATATCAAGATGTATACCAAATCGTTAAAGTAATTTCGCTTCTTAAAATTAATATTGCATATTCCAGATAGTACGTCGACTCTCAGTCTGACTGACTAGCCGTAGGTCATCTGTATACGATAATGACCACTAGTTAGTATTTGAAAATATCATCTGGTCCATATAATGACATATTATCCTCATCCAAAATATAATGAATTTGATATATCCATAATGAGTCTTTGACCAATGTGATTATTTGTCAAATCCCCATAAAATTTCTTATATATAGCCAAGCAAAGGGGCGGGGGGGACGGGGGTGTTACCTACCCTCCCTCCCCTCCTTTTCACCCTTCCCTTACCTCCCCCCTCCTGCCCCTTCCTCCCTCCTCCCTCCCTTTCCTCCCCTCCCTTTCACCCTGTCCACCCCTCAGCAATGGAGACAACGAAAATCTGTATTCATGATTTATTCAACTAAACAAAATTACCCAAATATTAAAATATATGAAATCAAATATAAATGTATTATATCAATTTCATCCTTTATTGTAAACATAAAAAATACCTCCAGTGACAGGGAAATAATTGAGGTAGCCTTGTATTGTAATATCACAAATGTTGTCTCTTCTTTTTTTTTGGGGGGGGGGGGGGGGCATTTACCGGTGACATGTTAGTGAATTGAGAGCATACCAAACTGATAACAAGAGGTCCACATGGACCTGACTGCCCGTCTGAAACAATTTTATGTATAATCAATTGTAAAAAAAAAAAAGTAATTCCAATCCTGCAAAGCTGTTATATTCTAGATTTAGTTTTTAGATTTTAGAAACTTTAGAATTGGAAAATTTACTTTGATGTTTAATAAATGAAAAAGAAAAATACATGTATACTACATGTATTATTGGGATATTTACATAAAATGTAACTATAACCCCTGCTCTACGTTACAATATACTACTAGTATGTGATGTTTTAGATATGCCTTTTCATTACTTCAAATGAAAATATAAAATCTAAGACTTTAACAAAGATGAAAATAAATAAATATACACATACATGATACATTTAAGCAATTTTTCCTCTAACATGTCTAAGATCACTAGATATAAACTTATGCTCTTAATTAGCATGCCTATTCAATGTGAATTATGTAGTCCTTATCTAACATTAAGAAATAGCTAAGACACCAAAGGACCAACTTCAAAATACAAATGACAATTCAATATGTTATTTCAACAGTTTCTTTCTTCTGGTGGGAAAAATGGTACTTCTAAGTTATCAAAGACTTCTTTCTCACTAGTGGCTGGTAGTGCTACATTCTTATTGTAGTCCAATAACCCATGGCTGGTTAACTTCTTGGATTTGACCCTGGTACCATACAAGCGGAGATCTCTGTTGAACTGCTTGCTCCCTGTCCATCCTACAAGAGCATAATAATACTGACTGTACGGTGATATGATCAGATCAACCCTCCTGGCCTTCCCAGTCACGCTCCTGATGAGCTAACTCATAAGGTGATTCATCATCACTAGGGTTTAGCTTCTGCCTTTTCTTATCTGGCTCACATGATTCCTCATAACTGCTATGGAGGGAGCCAATATTTCCCTCATCTTCCTCCCTAGCATCCCCTGGGTTTGCCGTCGCACAAGGAGCCTCCTTCCAAGACTTTGGAAACTTCATTATACCAATCCATTTTTCAAAATGATCAAGTTGTCCTTTCATAGAGAGTTTTGTGTCTTTATACAAAACTTCCTCTGAGAATGTGTTCTTTTCATGCCATCCCCTTAAAATCAAACCTTTATTGGTAAGTTCTTTCAGCAACTTTTCAAGGAATCCTTTCTCTTTTCCTTCATGTTTGTGTGTGAATAATAGATCCACATCATGTCCTGATTGTTTGCCTCTACGGAAACCTCCAGTAAGTTCTATCATAACCCCAGGTAAGATTTTCTTTGCCTCTGTTGCTACAAAATGTTTGAAGTTTTCTGCCTCATTCCTCACAACCAAGTCATTCAATTCTTCATAGAATGCCAATCCATAGTTGACTCTCCAATCACTGGTTCTGTATTTTTGCTTTGCTTCTTTGATACTTGAAATACCTAAATTTATCCATCTCTTTGCAGTAGCTGATCCCACACCAAAGATGCTATCAAATACGACCATTTTTTGATACCAAGGATTGTTTCTGATGCTTTCAACTTCCTCACTATATCCCTCCTCAAGTATCTCCTTTAGCACCCTGAGTACATGCTTCCCTATATCCTTTACTCCCTCTATCTCTCTGACATCAGTCAGGGTGTGAGTTAGTGTTTTCAGCACACACGATGCTCTACAAAATGCTAATGCTCTTGAATAATCACTGTCACCATCTCGTAACTCTGCAAACTTCTGAAGTGTTCCTAGTGCATCACATAACCTTTGATTATAATGTTTCAAGGGTGTTGACCTAAGACAGGACCATTCTGCAATCACTGGTTGGTCAATACTGGCTGCATCACTTGTAGATTCCTCTATTGTCGTTACTATTTTTACTCTATGGTCATCTGTCACAGGGACGGGCCTCTTCGCCTTCATACTCTCTACAAACCATTTCACATTTACTATTTCTGCTGGCAGCTCAGCATCAGGTGAAATTTTTAGCATCGTCAAGGCTTGGTCTCTAGTTTCACATTCGGTAACTATGTGAGTTACTTGACTGTTATACTTATTTTCTACTTTAATCTTATGACGTTTCGCTGCATTCATCATGTGTTCACGTCTCTGTTTTTCTATCTTCTGTGGCATTATATGAATAGCGACTTCCATACTATAGCCTCAGAATAGGGTCTGTAAAATCTTAAGTCTGCACGTCTGTGTTTTTAGGTCAAAAATCTACTTTCGCTTTTCAAAAAACGTTCTATTTAGTAACATAGAACGGTTGGGATGCGGAATGATTTTCGGACCTTTCCGTCGCACGCTCGGAATGTGCGATTTAACAGGGACGGATGCAGGTTTTGAGTTAGGTGGGGGTGAAATAATACCAAAAGGCCTCCAACCCTTTGGGTCTAGGGCGTAGTCCTGGTTGTGCCCCCCCCCCCAATTGTGACCTGAAAATGATGTATTTGGCGAGCAAAGCGATCCAGCGAATTTTCTCAAGCCATTTTGTAAGGGGGGAGGGGGTTACACACCATAAATACCACCTCTTTTGCCATAAGAGTAAGTTGACTTGCTTAATTAGTATATCAGGAGTAGAAAGGTAAATATGTCAAGGAGGGAATGCCAATATGGCGTAGCTCTGCCTGAAAAAGTGGAGGGCACAACTTCCCAAAATTTCTATCAAGCAAAAAAAACAAAACAAAAACAAAACCACAAAAAACAAAACAAACCAAAAAAAAAAAAAAAAAAAAAAAAGGGGGGGGGGGGGTAGACGAATAGATTAACAAAAAATATTTGGGTTTCATGTTCTGTATGCACAAATTTTAATATTTCTGGTGCAATTCTAAATTTTAAGTATATGAATAAATTTTTTCAGCAAAATATTGACTTGTCAGAAAATACTTTCTACACCCTCTATCATTGACAAGTACATGTAATATATATCGTTTGAGTTAAGGTCAGGGTATATATACCCTAATCGTTTTTCTGGATCCTTCATATATGCAAATGTATTCATATGACGATTATACTTACGTCATATACCTATGTTTGAAACGCGCCAAATCTCAAACAAGAATGACCCGACATGGCAAGAAAAACAATACATTTTAAATACATCAGATCAAATAAATGCAAAGAGCAGAATGCGCCCATGGCAAAATACAACTGTTTCTAATCTATTTAAGCTTATTACCAAAAAATTTACCCACTCTACGTATGAACACAAGATTATCTTTATCCTGTCAAAGCCGATAAAGTGAATCCATCAATATGACAGCCCTATTTCTCAAAATATCGATTTTTTAACCCAAAAGTGACAGAACTTAATTTCACTTTATGATTCTCATGTTGACAAAATCCGGAATTTGATATCGCGATCTATCCGAAACCATGTGGACAAATACACAGCTCCTAAGATTTCCTACTGATAAACAAAGTTAAAGTGCGGCTAGTGACAAGTTTTGGACTTTTTTAACATTGGGGGTGTGGGTAGTATCGCCTCGAATTTTCACCTCAAAAGTGACAGAAGTAAAAATTCGTTAATTTATCAAAGATGTGGATTTATAAATTCAGATTGTTATAGAGTTTCTTCCTATATGTGGACAAATTTGATTGGTGTCTTGAAATCGTGAGTATTCTCAATTTATTATTCTCTCCCCATAGACTCCTATAGTAAGAATATGAAGCCTACGGAATCCAATATGGCCGCTATGCAAATTAGGAAATTGAGCGCTATTTGCGGCTTGTGTATGAATTAAATCCGATTTTGAAAAATTCTGATAACATAAACAGTTCTAAGGAGTGTATTTTCTTCTAAATACGATTTTGCTGGTTGCCATGGCAACAACTCGTTATTTTCATTAATAGCTAGAAGGTCGCTAGGTACACAATTTTTTTTTCTATGTATAGAGCTATGGTATTGGTTTATCCTAAAGCAGTCAAACCAATATGTATCCGAATTCGTTTTTGAGTAAAATTACTGTTTCTATAAATAGCACAATAATTTGTGGAAAAAAATCTACATTTGGACCCAAAAACAGAGAGATTTACTTGAAGTTCGAATTTCTAATTTCTCATTTTTAAAGAGTATAATGAATAGGATATTATACAGTTAAAGTATACCATTGAGGGAGTTAGCACGATTCTGGTTCCCCGAGACCAGACCTATTTCCCGAGGCGAAGCCGAGGGAAATAGGTCTGGTCGAGGGGAACCAGAATCGTGCTAACTCCCTCAATGGTATACTTTAACTGTATATTATTATACCTCTACTGATTTTTTCTTATATAAAAAGAGACTCATTAAATTTAACTAAATCCCTGAAAATCGCCTTATAAGACTATTTCCCTGCAAAGGGGTGCGTTAGGCGAAGCCGAGGCGAAGCCGAGGGAAATAGGTCTGGTCGAGGGGAACCAGAATCGTGCTAACTCCCTCAATGGTATACTTTAACTGTTTTATTATACCGAAACAAACAAACATATCTCTTACTCTTAGTTGTACCGAAACAAACATTATACTGAAACAAACATATCTCTTAGGTTCACATCGTTCCAATGGAAATTCTAATGATTTTGCCTTGCCTTCTCGACTGAATGAATATTAATTTTTGATGATAAGATAAACAGAAACATCATTTATCATACTCATACATGTTTAATTTTTGATTGTTTTATTTTATTGCGGATTAATTCATGTGCTAAGCGGATAGGAGGCGGATTACTCTGCTCGCGTACCAATAGCGTCATACGATCATCCGATCAACCTTCAACGGCGCTGATTGGTTGATACTGACACACCCCCAAAGAAGCTCCGCCCCATTTTGAGACTAACTCCCTAGGGAAATAGTCTTCTCAACTAACGCACCCCTTTGCAGGGAAATAGTCTTATAAGGCGATTTTCAGGGATTTAGTTAAATTTAATGAGTCTCTTTTTATATAAGAAAAAATCAGTAGAGGTATAATAAATATATATATATATATATAGAGAGAGAGAGAGAGAGAGAGAGAGAGAGAGAGAGAGAGAGAGAGAGAGAGAGAGAGAGAGAGATTGCGAACGGTAGCGATCCAGCAACATTAAGTATACACACACTAGTTTGAGTCAAACAAATACATTGCTTTGCAAAGGGGGGGGGGCGTGTGTCCCCACGTCCCCTCTAAATCCGCCAACCATTTAAAAATGATAATTTTATACCACATGCTGATATGATAAAATACAACGAATGGCGGTTAGTTTTTATTTTTTAATAGATAAACATCGACAGCCTGTGGTTTTTACACTGAACTTGAAACTATCATGTATTTTCAACCTAAAAAAAAAAAGAAATAAGTTTTTGTCAGACAGAAAGTGAACGAACTTATTTAATAAAGAACTTTGATTCAATTTTGATTTAAATTATTAATAAATTAGTTCATATAATATTCATTATTTCATTATTGCCATCTTATAATGTCATAAATATTGCCTTTTTTATTATTCATTATTTATTTATTTAATAAAATCAATTGCAGTTTTCATTCATTTAACCTTCATTTCATTTCGTTTTAGTTTTTCTTTTATGCATGGCATTAATCTCGATTATTGTCAAGTTGAATAGTTTGTCGAGGGAATCAAGGATTTATTTTTTTTTTTTTTTTAATTTCAAGCCTCTGACGTAACTTGCTACTTTAACATTACACCTTACTTCTAAAATAGTCGGTATACGTCCCTGTAAGTGTTAACAACAACATACAGGTTTAACCCCCCCCCCCCCCCCCCCCCGTTTTTCGCTTTTTTTCCCACAAGTTTTCCGGATATATAATCGTATCTACATTCGTTTTCAATTCTAATTTTATATTTTGATTTTAACCAATCAGATTGGTCGTAACATGACGGCTGTACCTATTTTTGGTACTCCGACGCGGACTCCGACTTCAAAATGTCCGACTTCGGCGGACTCGTAATCTTTATTCTTCAATATCATGTCTGTTTTACAATTTATAAAAACGAATCTCTCTGAATATTCATACCTTTGCATAACGTCTTCATCTGCACCGTAGTTTACTGAATAGAAACCGATCTTGTGTACTAATTCGTTACCGACTCGGACTTCTGGACCCTAAAACTAGTACTTCGAACTAGTACGCGGACTTCAAACTATACATAAGAGTTATCCGTCTTTGCCCATTAGATTTTCGAAGGCAATGGGTAGTTGTTTTTTTTTTTTAGATCAATCTAAATAAATTCGAAACGGCGACGGGACATTGGGGTGGGATTGGTGGTTGGTTAACATAATTGAGAGTGACACAAATTTAATTTGGAAGGTAAAAAGTTATTACATTACAGGATTTTATTACATTATGGGTTGTGACAATGCATATTTTCAGTCCTATCTCTGTATTTTGCTTATCTCTTTAAGGGGAGGGGGCTGATTGAATCAAAGGACGAAGAAAGATATCTGAGTTCCAAATATATGCTTACCAGTCCACGAATAATTAAAATGATTGTGATCAGGCGTTGAGGTGACTGCTGCAGACACAAACAACGAACCCTAGGTAGGCGCGTAGCTGTCATGTAAGCCAATGAGCCCGGGCTTGCACATTATAAAAAGAAAAATGAAAAAAAAAATAATGAATAAATGAAAAAAAAAAATATATATATATAAGAAAAACAACGAAAATAAAAAATATTTCAGATAAAAAGTCGGATAAGAGAATAACAGAAGAAAATGGGGGGGGGGGGGATGAGGGGTTTCAAGCTATGAAAGAACGAGGGTAGGAGGCTTTAAAGGGGGTGAATCGAATTTCTGTCGAGGGGAGATGGGGTTGTAAACTAAAAAAAAAAAAAATAAACGTAAGAACAGGGAAAATGAGCATTTATTTTGCTTCTGGGGAAAGGGTACTGCCTTTTAGATCCGCGTTTGAAATATGATATTATTGAATAAAATTCCAGGGAATTCGAGATTGAATTGCAACTCCTCAATGAATTTTATTAACACTGTGAAATTCATGTTATCAATGTGAAATACTAGCACAAAACGAGTCCCAGTGCAAGCGCGGATCCAGAAGGGGGGGGGGGGGGGTCCGGACCCCTCCCCCCCTGGAATTTTCGAAGCATAGCTAATTCTTTTTTAATTGATGTACATATTTCAAGAGATTAAATCCCAATTCCCCTTTTGTTGTCATAATATTCGAAAAATATATCATTAGAAATCTATGTTGCCGTCAGCTTTTCAAAATTTTTCTCCTACATACATGTACGTTATTTTCAAATGATGCTACGCTTTCCTATTGTCTTTTTCTGACTTTAAATTTTGAGAAAATTTCAAGTGAGAACTCACTTGAAATTTTCTCAAAATTTAAAGTCAGAAAAAGACATTATATACAACACATATATACATTAAACCTAAGCCATTAAACAAGGGCACTAAGAAAACGAAAAGAAACTGGAAAAGACACGAACAGTGAATTTTATTCCAATTCTCGGGAAAAAATTTCGCTGGCTCGCTGTCGCTCGCCATTAGCTGTATTTACATATTAGAACTGACAATCAATAATCAAGTACTTTGATGTGAAAATTCAAGCTTTTTGTTCGCCATTGCTCTTGCTCTCCAGCTACCTGTCTTATTAATAATTAGAAACAGAACTGAAAAAAAAACTTTATTTTCTTAGTTTTTTTTTTTTTTTTTTTTGCTCTTCAAAAAATTCGGACTTTAGGACCCCCCCCCCTCCTGAAAAAAAATTCTGTATCCGCCCATGCAGTGGTCTGATTTTATTGAAAATTTGTGGCTTTTGACATTACAGTTATTGAGAAAACCCCCCACCAGAGCTCTGCCTTGGACCCGCTGCCCCTCCCACCTTGTCAGATCGGGCTTGCACTTCAATACAGGGTTCTCAGTTAAGTAAGCACGGGCACAAGGTGTGTGTAGAGAGGGGGGTCGGAAGCTATCCGCCTCCCTTTTCCAAGTTTTTTTTTATAATCACCCGATGGTCCATGAAAATGGAATATGTAGAATCAACCTGATGAGCATCCAATTTAACCGTCTAAAAAATAATAAAATCTGAGTCACTCATAATGAAATATAACTTGTACATTGAATATTAACTACATGTAGTTAGAAAACAAAAGTGTCAATCTGTTCAGATAAGTGCACGTAAAAAAATCAAGTATACTTTGTTTCAACGACTATCACATTTGTCAAACAAATCTTCATAGAGAGAATTTGGTATACAATTTCCTCACTATTTTTAATAGTTTCAACCAGTATTTTTTTACTTTCAATTTTCTCCTAATCAATAAAGGGTTCCTACTTAATTCCATGTAAACCATCATAATAGTTGTCGACTTTTTATCTCTAAGAATCTTTATTTAGAAATCCAAATGTAGCTTTTCTATCGCCTGAGCAGAGTGAAATCCCCATTATATAGTGAGTTTTTCCCCCTTGTTTTATGGCCGAATTTCGGCCCATTCCCAATATGCCAAATTTCCTTTGTTTTTCCTTCTTTCTTTCTACTTTGATCATTTTCTTAACATTTTATTTTCATTTGTTTATTTCTTCATTTATATTTTTTGGCAAAATGATGTGTACGCTGTTGCGTACTTGCGTATGGGCAGAACGCGCCTATATAATAATGTCTCTGTAGCAAGATGGGGAAGAGTACTTAAATTTCCCATTTTCCATTGGTTTAACTTAATTTTATGTTAATTTTGACTAAATAAACCAATTTTTAAGAAAGAATATATGTCCCATGTACGAAATATCACTACTTGAATGATTATCAGAGTGAATAATTTTCTTTCATCCAGAAAATGTCCTATCCTTTTGGCTATATAGTAGTATTCATAAGTCCTTCGTTAAAAGATAAACAAAGAACAATATAAAGAATACACAGAAATGAACTTGAAAACAGGTCAAGGTCCACTACAGTTCACTATAGATAGCTTTAATTTTGTTCAGAGGGTGTCTCCGACTCGTATTGTTTATTCTCCATCAGAGTAGCTTGTTCAAAGTGGGTGTCCAAGTGAGTCAAATCATTATTAAGTGCTCATGATAACATTTACTAATTATTCAGGTCAGCGTCGGAGGTAGTCAAGTTCTATTTTGAACTCGGCATCCCTGAAGTCGGTCTAATACTCAAGTCGGCGTCCAAGTCGGTCTACCTCTGAAGTCGGTGTACGAGTCGGTCTACCTCTGAAGTCAGCGTGTCCGAGTCGGTCTAACTCTGAAGTCGGCGTGTTCGAGTCGGTCTAACTCTGAAGTCGGTGTCCGAGTCGGTCTAATTCTGAAGTCGGCGTCTTCGAGTCGATGATCTAACTCTGAAGTCGGTGTCCAAGTCGGTCCAACTCTGAAGTCGGCGTGTCCGAGTCGGTCTAACTCTGCAGTCGGCTTGCCCGAGTCGGTATAAATCTGAAGTCGGCGTGTCCAAGTCGGTATAAATCTGAAGTAGGTGTTGGAGTCGGTCAAGTATTCAAACTTCATATTCAGAGGTCCGCGTTCTTGAAAGAAGATTATACACATGCATTATTAAAATCAGTTTTGAAGTCAATATTTGAGTCGGTCAGTTTTGAAGTCCGCGTCGACAAGTATTACTTAGAATTAGGTGTCCGACTCGATCAGCCTGTTTAGAAGTCCGGTCCGCGTCGGTCAAGTAAATTACTGAATCTAGACAATGTCGGTCACCATAATGGGTATTATCACAACGATTTCAAGATGTACGTGTAAAATATGGAAGAATCTGAAGAAAGATTAATCACTAGTATTTGTCGGAATCAGCTGATATTGGTTTAAAAAAAAAGATATATATATATATATATAAACAGCTTACTTGGAAGTCCGCGTCGGCGTCGGTCAAGTACTAGTTTTAGGGTGCTAGGGGAAGTCGGTCGGCTAATTTATAACAGAATAAACATTTTATCAGCAGTTGTCATATATGAGAATCTTCATAATATATGTGGCAATAAAATCAACCAGGTAATTACGGTCAATGAAATAAAGCAACTAAGAATTATGCAAAAACATGTTTGAAGTCGGACATTTTGAAGTCGGAGTCCGCGTCGGAGTACTAAAAATAGGTACCACCTAACATGACTGACCGAATAAGTAAACAACATGGCCGATAAAATTACGAAGGATCTTTGCAGTTCAATGAAACTAGAGAGGGACAAAGGCTATCATAATTTAGTCAAGGTGCTGGAAAATTTGAACGAGCAAGACGAAGATGTATTTGAATCAGAGTCATTGAAATTACTTTCAAACTCTGAAAGTACCTGGGAAACAAAGCACGGAGGTTTGATGATCGCCAAGGCCCTCTTGATACATGGCACCTGCTCGGATGATTTTTTGGTCGACATCAAGGATGGTGCCCTGAAATTGCTAGATGACGACGAATTTAGAGTTCGAATAGCATCTGGTAATATATTCAAAGTTGATGTAAAAGCTAATTTACCTGACAGCAGGAGATGCTTACTCTACAGTAATCTCGTTTGAGATTCATGCACGCGTCTATTAGCTATGCTGCTGCTTACTATTATGTTATCAAACGAGATTAATGCTTAATACTCTTGGACTTTGTTTATTTTTCTATTGAATGAAAGTTGAATATGGTAAATGAGAGATATGGAGAGAAGTCAGTAGGGCTGGGCGGTGCACCGAATATTTCGGTGCTTCGAAATTAGCATTGTCGGTTCGATGCACCGACGTAGAATTGCAGATTTCGATTCGGTTCAGACGTAAGTTATCAAAGTAAACTAAAGTCAAATAGTGACCAGAAAATGTTTGAAATAATTTAGAATTTATATTTAAGGAGGCCAAAAAGTAAGAAAAGAGCGAACATTCACTTATCGCTCCGATTTACGTGCACTTTCCCCCACTTGCAGACCTCCCATGAAAAGGAAAGCGAAAGTAGCTCTACTTTCGCTTTCCGTGAACTGGTCAGAGAAAGCTTTGAACAAGCAGCAACAAGAATAAACGGGATTGTAGTTGCCAAATTTCATGAAAGGAAAGCTATGTTCACTGAAATATTTACAGTGAAACCTGTCAATACTTAGTTGTTGAAAAATGAGGTGTTGAAATTTGTATTTATATTTAATTTCTCACAGTACATGCTGTTGTGTTGAATCACATGCATACACCATAATTATGGATGTAAAACTGATGAAACCCCACACATTCTTCAGATTATTATGCTGTATAAGGTTAGACTGAAGTGATGGTCAAATCAATTTAGATTTTCTTCATTTTTTTTGTGAATTTTATCCATTTTAACATTATTTTGTATTCTTTATCTCATTCAAATGAACCGAATCGAAATTAACCGAACCGAGGCCTTGTGAATCGTAACCGAACCGAATCGAACGATGACTGAATCGTCCCAGCCCTAGAAGTCAGCAGCAGAAACACCTGTGTCAACATTTGATCCTTTTGTAAGATTAGGCGTGAGAAAGAGGGGGAGGGGAAAGAGTTGAGGTTTTATACATTGACGCTAACTCAGGTTCTGTTGTACACCGTTTTGCGCAATCAATCATACTGGTGTCAGAACAGTTTCCGGACAGTAACAGTTTCCGGACAGTCGCCCTTTTCAAGTATTTTGAAGGAAACTATTTTCAAAGTTTGTGACAATTTTGTAGATTTTTAAATGCAAAATTCAAATCACGAATCATATAAACAAATTACCCCTTTCCGCCCCGTTTAATATCACGCACAGGGGGAAGTCGCCGAGAACCATACTGTTTTAATCTACGTGATTGAGAAGTTTCGGTTCTATTTTCAAAATTATTTTTAAACAGTCATTTGTAGAAAAGATTGAAGAAAATAATATCCAAAATTCATCCAGTTTGGGCTGAAATTGATCGAGATTGACAGATTTAAAATCAGGTGTCCAGAAACTGTTCCAGTGATTTGCGAAAAATGGCCAAAATATAGGGTCATAAAATCGGTCTAGAAACCATATTTTTTGAGAGATTTGATATTTTATTTCAACATGAGTATCTGTAGGAAGGGCATAGCATTGTTTGGGAGAAATTTGAATGTTTTCAATTGATGGATGGAGGAGTTATCCCCGAAAAACCTTCAAAATCGTCCGGAAACTGTTCCGACACCAGTATAGGTTTCCAAGGATGGTTTAAAACAGAAATCATCTTCTTAGGAATTACAAAATGGAAATATTGAGGGTATACTGCCAATATGGCAACTAAATATTATAATCATTCTTCATGCAAGTCATTGTGTCGCCTGCGAAGCATAGCGACACTTAGGGATCACTTTGTCCGTTGTCCGTCTGTCAGTCAGTCCGTCGGTCTGTCTGTCTGTCTGTCACACTTTGGGTGTCACACCCCATAACTTTTCATTGGTAAGTGATAGGGTTTTGATATTTCACATGTGTATTCCTTGTGACAAGACCTTTCTACACATATAAAAATTTTTGACCTCGTGACCTTGACCTAGATATTTGACCTACTTTTCAAAAAATCTAAGAATAGCTTTATCTCTTGATTGGTAAGTGATAGGGCCTTGATATTTCACATGTGTAATCTTTGTGACAAGACCTTTCTATGCATACCATGATTTTTTACCTCGTGACCTTGACCTAGATATTTGACCTACTTTTAAAAAAATCTAAGATTGGCTATATCTTTAGATTGGCAAGTGATAGGGCTTTGAAATTTCACATGTGTATTCCCTGTGACAAGCCTTCCTACACATACAATAATTTTTGACCTTGTGACCTTGACCTAGAAATTTGACCTACTTTTCAAAAATCTTAGATTGGCTATATCTTTTGATTTGTGAGTGATAGGCCTTGATATTTCACATTTGTATTCCTTATGAAAAGACCTTTCTAAACATTCCATAATTTTTTACCTAGTGACCTTGCTCTTGATATTTGACCTCATTTCAATAAAAAAAAATCTGCTTCGCAGGCAACACAAGCATTCCTTGGATTGCTATTTTTATCTATAAATTGTGCATATTTTCAACATTTATATTCAAAGCTACATACATTATTCTATTGAGACATTGTCATTAAAAATAAAACGGAAACTACACTGTACACATGTGTTTTCCTTGTAGAAATATTATCATATACACATTTAAACAAATGGAAAAAAATGAAACGTAAGTTAAAGGATATTTATTTTAAGATATCAATCATTTTTTCAATCCGTTTCATGTAAACATATATATTTATAATTTAATTATTTCTGTAGTATCTGTATAACACCGTATACAAACGTACGGAGCGAAATTTTATCTATAGCTGTATAGACAATGTTGCCTTTTATGACGTCACTAACATTGAGCGCTGTTCAAATATTACATCGCCTGTTTTGAATTTGAAAATAAACAGTGCTAAAATGCCGTCGATTTCAAAATAAACTAGATAATTAAATAGTAATTACTTGTGAAATTAAATTATAAGAAATGGCTGTAATAATTTTTCTGTCTATCGATGTATAAACAAAAACTGATGCACAAACAAAATAATAATCTGCTTCATGGTGCATCGGGTTTTGTCTATACATTGATAGACAGAAAAATTATTACAGTCATTTCTTAACTATTGCCCACTTGACCCAGATTTGATCTGTAATTTAGATCCTTGAAACTTGCCTATGTTTATGGGCATCTGTTTTAACATATATTCATTTGATTAGTGATATCACTTTCATCAGAATTAGTGATATCACTAATTTCAGTATTGATATTCTCTAATTAGATTATTGATATCACAAATTAAAATAGTGATATCAATAATTCGAATAATATTCTTTGATATGTTTGAAAAATATATCTCTATTTATAACTAGCTTTTCTCTAATTAAATGAAATTCTATAATGATAATTGTGAAAATAAAAGTTGAAATACATTAAACATGTTAAAGAAAAGTAGTTTTTAATGAAGATAAGACATTTACAATAAATCTTTTTATGATCATTATTTTGTTTTCATGTATATTTAATTTCTTTCAGATATCCATATTTTAACATATTACAAACAAAAAGAAAATTATGGATATTGGAAAGAAAAAAAAATTTAATGATAAAATAATTATATCTTATATTTTATTACGTTTTAATTTCAGTTTTTGAATGTCCATTAATAAACTTCAATTTATTCTTCAAATAGAAAGTACATGTACAGTATGACAATATACATGTACAATTACCATAATTTTCCAGAAATTACAACAGGTTTATTACAAAGTTAAGATTATTGAATTAAAGTAATCTTTATACATCTTAAAACTTCAATTGTTTGTAAAGTTTAATAAATATACAGAAAATAGTCTTCATACATGCAATAGTATCTAATATTTCATTCTATATACTGGTATATTGCAATTATCAAATACCGTTTCCTGGCTTTAAGTCAGGACAATTTTCTCACCTTCCATAAGAGGGGCATAAAGCAGCTACAGAGGAAGATGAAAGTGACAGAGGGGGAATACTATAACACTGTGTTTTCTGATTTACCTGTAAAAAAGCACTTGAAATGAATACACCGCGCTTTTTGTTTTTCTGCAAAACACCCAGACCTGTCTGTATGTTAAATTGACCAAACCGTGAAACTCTTAGCAATTTACCAATATTTCGAAGGAACATTAAAAATGAATTTGCTAACCACAGGATGCAATTCACCATCTCTCATTATCCACACTTCCCATATCATAACGGTAAGAATTAATGCAAAAGATATTTTCTGCACATTTGAAATGGTTTAATTTATTTTAAATAATTATACATTTTCAGGTGAGGTTATGGGAGCGTTGTGTCGTAAGATAGGACCAGATATGTTTAATCAGTCAAAATCAGTCATCCTTGGTGGCATTAAGAGTAATTTGGAAAGGGAGTCACTGAATGAGTCAGAGCTCAAAGAACAGGAAGATACAGAGAGACTTATGTCTAAACTCAGCAGCTCACCATCTGTAAGTTTCCATATACAATACAAAGCTACATGTAGTTTATTTTATGGTTTTTGTTTTCATGATGTCTATATACATTGTATATGTTTGCCATGGCAGTCACTAAATGGAAAAAAAAAGTAAAATTTTGCAGTAGATGTACAGTTGAGGTTTAAGATTGTCCTTCGTTACATGTAGTTTTCATACTTACACATAACAACTTATAATGTTCCCAAGGTGTCCATATCATGTTTGTCATCACTATAGGAAATTTAAGTAAAGTGTATGGTACAAAGCTTGTGAGAAGTGTTTCAAACCAAGGTTTGATTTGTGTTTTCATGCATCCAATCTTTCCTTGTAAATGTCTCAGAACGCATTGAGATCATACTGGTTACAGTGGTACATGTACATTCAATACATTTTCATTCCAAGGTCAAGCTTTATTTGATGTTTTTGTTGGCCGTATTGCAAAGCAAAATCTGGTTTATAAAATGGCAAAGTCTGTCTTCTGTCCATAAGTCCATCCTTCAGTTATGTGAACATTTTGGTTTAGCTGTTACGTTTAAGTCTGTTGGGAGAAAACTGTTCGGAGCAGCAACTTGAAACTTTACATGGTGATAGACCATGATGAGACAAATCAAATGCAGCAATAATTTTTGACATTGACCTTTGACCTTGAGATAGATAATATAGAATTTATGTTTTAGCCAACAGGAAGAAAACTGAGGAGTATTGACAAGTAACTGTACGTGAAGATGGAACATGAAGAAACAAACCCTTTATCATTTTATGCTAATTATTTTTGCCTTGACCTTTGAACACGTGACCTTGAAGTTTGACATACTTTTAAAATACTTAAACTTTCAGTAAATCACATGGGAATTTCTTGTGACAAGACCTTTCACTTGTGAACTTGTTTTTTGACCTACATAATATAATGTAGTGACCTTGGTCTCAAAGTTTGACTTATTTTTCAAAAACATTTACCTTGGTTATTACATTTGATCCATAATGGGTTAAGCTTCCATATTTCATTTGTAGATTCTTATGACATGAACCTTGACTTTTGATCTAGAGACCTTGACCTTGAAGTTTAGAAAACTTTAAACTTCCACTAATCTCTTGAACCATAAGTAGTGTGGCTTTCTTATTTCACGCGGAGATTTCTTACGGCAAGACCTTTCATGTGAGATTATGTCCTTGACCTTGAACTTTGACCTGCATTAAACAAAAAAGGAATTGGCTATATGTCTCTTACACTATTTGGAGTTTCACTTGTAGATGCCTTTCATAATACCTTAGATAATTCTGCCATACTGCCTTTAGCAGTTTAGTGTTTGTTGTACTTTACAGGACAATGAATTTCAAAATATTATGTTTTTCACATGTTGTTTATGGTGAACATGTACTTTGAAATAATCTTATTGATATATAAGGTCACTATCTTCTGATAAACTAATTTAAAAACATATAGATATACATACAAGACATGCTAGAGTGTCCATTACAGTGTGTGAAATTGACTTTTAAGGTCTTATAGACATTCGGTCTACAGTGGTTTAAAAACATTTAAATCTATAATTATTATGATCTTTTTACTTTTATGTGTTTTATTAGGTAAAACAATTTACTCATATTCTTTTTCAATTTCTAAAACAATTTCTCTAATTTCATTTTTAGCTCACCGGGACGAAAAAGTCCGGAGAGCTTATGCCATACCCTCGGCGTCGTCGTCCGTAGACTTTTACCTGGGCTATATCTCTTGAACTATAAGGGGTAGGGCTTTGATATTTCACATGTAGATACCTTGTGACAAGACCTTTCATTTGAGACCATGACCTTTGACCTAGTGACCTTGACCTTGGACTTTGACCTACTTTTCAAAAACTTTAACCTGGTTTCTGACAAAAACCTGTATAAGGCCATACAAAATTAATGTTTAGTTTGACGGGCACTTTTTTAGAAAAAAAAGTGAGGGAGGCAGGTTTTATTTTTTTTTTTTTTTTTTTTTGGCAAATGTGAAATATGATGAATGTACATTTTTTGTAATTTATCTTTAACCAAATTTCTAATTCAAGTGTTTTGATGCTGAAAATACATTAAAACTTAAGTATAGTACGAAGTGGTAATGTTTAGTACATTGATTAACAAGATAACCCATAACAAGATAACCCAACGTCTTCCTGTAATATACTTATTGCATTTCCAAACCTGAAGTTTGCTAGATATTCTGTGATTTGGTCACACTTATTATATGTATCATATGACAGACGATGTCCTATGGCAGACCAGTATGAAGATGTAGACTAAATGCATGTATGGTGTACATCTTATTTATGCTAAAAAGGATCACCAATCTCTAACCGTTGCCCTGTGTAAGGTTTAAACTTCAAATGACGTTAACATTTTGTGAACTACTTTCAGGTGCAACTAAGTCAGTGAAACTCGTAATTGTTGCTCAGTGCTTAGACCGAAAATTTGACCCTTGTCGTCGGCAAAAGAGTAGGGAAAATACAAAGAAACATGTCCAGGGATTGGGATGGCCCATTCTGATAGAAAATGGCCCATAAAATCGGCAACTCGCTGCGCCCTGGTGCCATTATTCTATGGCGTCCATTTTTTTGTTTTTTAAATCTATAAAAGTGCTGTTCTCGTATCTACGTTGTAACGTAGATCTACACCAGGAGCAGTAATAGAGATCACAGCTTTCTGTACATGGCCAGTCAGAACTTCTTCTGTTCACTGACAATTGAAAGGTCCTTTGCTATTTTGATACAATATTGATTTTTCTCCGACATCTGCGCCTGAGATTTAAATCTCCAACATCCACTTACGTATCTTATCTACGTTAAGGTACTTGTGTATGCGTTCGTCCGTAAAATTATCATGTCATTTTTTAAAAGTGGTCAGTCAATGGGTACAAATTGATGTAATAAAATTTGTACAAAATGTCTTCCCTAATATCAACAAAGCTGAAAATGAAGCTGCCCATCCGTGGACACAAAAAATTCAGGAAAGGTGGCTGAAAGTTTGGTCTTGGCTGTTCTGTGATCCATGCAAAAAATGTACTGTAAATTATTCATTGGAAATGGTCAAATTGGGAATCTCGCGACAAAAAAAATGTGCTAACGTCTGATGCATAATGCATGCATATGCATAGCTTTTCGAAAATTGATCATTTTTGGAATGGCCCTTTCGTGAGGAAAGATGGCCCATTGTTTTTGAGAATGGCCCATTAAAGTCAAAGTGGAAGGGACCGTTGTCCCATTGAGCAAGTTTGCCTTCCCGATCACAGCATGTCTGACAATTTAGTTTGAATTTTAACAACGATTACACAAGGGTATCCTGATCGATTCGTCATCCCTTTTCACTGTCGGACTTGAGCAAGTTGTTTGCAAATTTGAATTTTTATCCCTCGAAAATTTTGAAGTATCTGCGATGTGCTTAGGGTTTAGTTGACTAGTTTATCCGAATCGAAATTAGGATCGTTTAGTATTTCTGCCCCTCCCCTCGATCCCGTCACCGGCGTTCCCGGCTGATCAATCTGACGTAAACTGTGAGTTCTAAACAAAAACGTTTTCAAATTTCTAATAAATTAGATAATTTAATAAAGAATAATGCTCTTGCAGATTATCACAACAGAGTCAAGTATCATTTTACGTTACGTTACCTCGTCCGTGATATGGAATATACGCGTGGTCGCGATTACCGTACAAACAACAATTGAATACGGCAGCTCGGGTAGATAATACTATTTTATGTAAACAAGTATTGAGTTACAGCTTTACAATTGATATATTTAGTGAAGTAAAGAATATGTAAACAAACAATTTGTATTAGCACGACGATGTTCAATTGACTACTTTAAAATTATGGTAAAACACGCGATAAAAATCGGAAATGCGGCGGGTTTTTAGGCAATGCGGCGGTGCCCGTCAAACGAAATCTTAATTTTTTTTGGCCTAAGTGAGCTATGTAATCTTTGATTACCCTATGTTTCTTGCTCTTGTACTAATACAATTTTGTGGAATATGTCCTATTTCATGAAGTGGACACATTTTAAATCAATGTTACATGTACACAGGTGTTTTCAGTTTCCAAAGCTAATATTTAAATGCACAAAGGAGCTGATAAGATAAGACGTAAAATCTGCCCTAAAAAGTGGAATTTTGAAAATGGAGATTTTAAGAAAAATTGTTCGTTAAATTAATACAAATACAGTATCCCATCAAACTCTGGAGTTATTTTAGATCTATTATGCATTATATTGCTAATATTTGGGTAAAAACTTGTCTTTTTCCCATAGAAATCAATAGAAAACAGAAAAGTTTTTTTGAACATTGTTCCCCCCGGAGATACAGAAAGCCACTAATACTGGAGGTGTATATCCATGACACAAATTTTCTGGAAAAGTGGGGTTCTGTATCTCCGGGGGGAACACTACCCCAGAGACGAAAAACCAAAAAAAGGAAGGGGGTGCATTTGTTAAAGAATTGATCTTTAAGATCATTAAATATGGAAAATTTGACTATTTTTCCTCCTTAATCCATCAAAAAATGTGTTCTAAATACGATCGAATGAAATGTACAACGAGATGAAACGAAATAGGCAGGAGCGATGTGGATTTCTCCGCTTATGTGTATTTCGCGATAAAAAGCTTCTATTATAGCCATTACATACAAAATAAGACCGTATTTTGAGTTCCGGATTTCATTATTTACCGATTAGAGGAAATAGAGCTTTCGAAATGTATTTCTGATATACAGTGCAGATGTATTTGATATCTTTTAGTTAATATTTATCCATTTCAGGCAAAATATTCTAAAATTTCTATGTTTATGGTCGATATTATCAGTTTTATTACCCGAGTACCCCCTACCTCTTTGGACCTTCATTTTAGAATCTTGGGAGTATTTCATCGAAAAGTAAGACCTACAAAAAGTCTTCAAATACATTTTATTTCAATAATGATTATCTTTTGTCTGCATATGAACCATCATGTGGAAGAAACACGGCATGAGATTTAGGGCTAAAAACGGCCCTTATCTTATCAGCTCCTTTCCTATAGACAAGTTGGTCTAATAGTCTATGGCATTTTCAATTGCTATAGACCAATCAAATTTTACTGTAGAAATTGGCCATTTGGCCACCGTTAATTTCGCACACTGCATTAATGTATAAACATATACATGTATAATTTTGCTTGTAAATTTTTTTTTTACAGAGAAGCACAAGTGCAGATGAAATATTTCATGACACAGCAGGATGGAAGTCTTTGGAGACATGGATGAAGTAAGTGTTAAAATGGAAAATAAGTCAAATACAATGTACACTAATTCATTTTCAGGCTAATATGTCTATTGCGCATTGTTGCCTAATGCCGAGCTCTGTGTCATTTGTCATTTGCTTAAATTTAGTTGTGCTAAAATCAGTACACAAACAGTATTATGCATTGGCATTTGAAGATATATAAAGTTTTAAGGTGGAATTATTTGTAATTATAATACAAAAGGTGAATTCATATAGAAATAAATATGGATATATAAATTGCTTGTTTTGTACATTTATGATACTAGCAAATCCAATATCATGTGCATTTTTGTATAATTAATGACTTTTAGAAATGGTTTATAGATGTACATGTAACTTGGATATATTTCAAATTTAAAAACACCATCAGATGTTGACAATGGAAAATTTACGTTTTTATCTGACTTAGTATTTAAAAATCCTGTGCAAGGAAATTGAGTAATTGAATCACATATTGTTCTTTTGTACATTACATATATCATGAGTAACTTTTCTCATTTATACAGATGTCTACAGAGTGTAGTGGAAGGCTGTGGTCACCTCTTTAATCCACATGTCGATCAGGAGTTATTGGACTTGATCTTCCAGGCTTTAGACCACACAAACAGATTTGTCCGGGAAACAGGGTACTATGTATGTGGCTCACTTGTTTCCATTGGGGTCAATCAGACAGGTAAATATTTAAAGTATGCTGTATCTTGTACTTATTAGTCATTATTCAACAAATATGTTCATGTTTTCCTGACAACATTGTTGAATAGGAATGCTGGAGGGGAGGGATATTTTCCAGATCTATTTTACTCAATTTTTTTTAATCAACATAGATAGATATGATGATTATGCATACATGTACATGTATTTCTTGAATAATAATAAAATACCGGTATGAAACTTTTATATTTGATGAAGATAAGGAGACACTAAGTATGGAAGGGAACTCTGTGTACAAATATGGAGAACAGCTAAGTAAATACCTGGCCAAAGGACTGGCTGACAACTGGAGTCAGGTGACTGATAAAACAATGTAGTCTTCTCCTGTTAGAAATAAATTGTCTCAATACATCTTAAATATTCATTCATTTGATGTACATGTAAGTAGTCATTTGTCTGTCTTCAAATGCAGTCTGCAGTCTCAGTAAATGATTGGAATGGTGTCATATTTTTATGTAATTTTGAGTGAAAAAGTAGCATTCCAATTGAGATTTTGTTGCCTCATGTGGTATTGTGTTTTAAGAGAGATTTTGTCACAGATGTTTTTGACAATATTTAGGTTCGGCTCGCAGCGTCTGTGGCCACACGTAAGTTTCTACAGAGCTTGCCTACGGAGGAGGCTAAGGCCAGATTCTTTCCAATCCTCCTTCCAAGGATGTGTTTGAACAGATACTATGTGGCAGAGGGAGTGAGGATATACTCTCAGGACACCTGGCGGCAGGTCACAGAGGGGGAGGGCCGACACTTAGTGGAGAAACATATCAAAGTTGTGGTGAGATGCACCTGTCAATTATAATGCCTTTTAAACCTGAATGGCAATCAAATTTTGATAAATATTCTTTGCTGAATTTTTTTTTCAACAATATTGTGAAATTTAGCCTAAGGGTTTTGTCCACTTTAAGTTAATTTATCCAAGTTTTACTTACCGTGTCAGGGACATGCAGTATTTTGAGTTTCAGACCTTTCTTTCTGCAGTCTCTATGACGTGAGCATCTGATTACGAGATATATCTTTTGTTCTTAAAAAATTGATAATGATTATCAAAATTTTTACATTTTGAAAGGAAAACACTCCAAACAAAATGTTTTTTTTAAATTAGATTAAACTTATTTTATTGATAATTACATCAATCCCTTTGATGTAATTATCAATAAAATATGTTTAATCAAATCTAAAAAAAAATCAATTTTACATTGTGAAGGAAAACACTCCAAACAATCTTCCCACAGAGAAATTTATAGTCTTCATTTATTTTTTTTCTAAGGTCGAGTATTATGTAGAAGCGACAGGGGCAGATAACCATGCTGTAAGGGAAGCAGCCTGTGCTTGTATAGCAGAGCTAGGATCTAAGGCAAGTAGTAACTGTCATGTTTTGATTGTATTCATATAAGGATTGTTTTTCAGTCTTTACTTTGCACTGGTGTACATGGTATATGCATGCATTTGTTCATGGTATAAATTCTGTGCAGCAATAAGTGCTGCATGATGAAAATTATAATGAAAAAGAATCCTTAAATTTATTTATTCATATGGCTTCCACCACTGGATCCCCCTTACTTTTCACCTGACTTCATATATTGCATTTGCCTACAATGAAAAATGCAAAGCAAGAGCTCTGTATACTTGCATACAAGGGAAACACATTTCATACATGTAGATGTATGTAAATATTTAAGAATATAGATTGTTTGTCCATTGTTCCTATTTCTATGGATTATTATTATTCCATACAGAACAGTTTAAATGCACGTTAAGGAAAAGCAAAACAAGGTTACATGTGCTCTGACATACTCCTTTTATTGCATCATAATTAGCCTGACACTCAGTGCTACTTGAAAATTTTGCCAAGCTAGTAGAAATAACAAATCATTCGCCTTGTACAATTTGTCTTTGGAATACCTAGTGCTTAAAAAAAACTTTACAAAGATTGGTTCTGTAGGGCATAAAAAAAGAGACATAAGATGATGGTGATTTGAAATCGTTGCTTTTATCAAATTCCGTTCGTATGAAATGAAGGTAAATATCCTGTCACCTTCTCCCTTAGCTTATATGTGATTCATACATCTACATACTATACACAATACTAGATTCAGTATTTTATCATTTTCAGATTGACAGGACATATGTAAGACCGTTCATCCCACAACTTTTAGAAGCCTTGTTGATTTGTTTTAATGATGACAGTTGGCCAGTAAGAGATGGTAATATTTTTTTTTGAATATTTCTGTGCAGTTCATAAAAGAAATAAGAAAGTTGCAATTTTGTTGCCTTCATCTTAATAAGTTTTTATTCACTTTGATACATTGAGGTACATGTATATCCATTTTGTCAGTAGCTTTCTACAAGTAGATAAGTTTAATATTCATACATGACTCTTATTTCAGACGGGATATTTTTGTTATCATTTTGCAAAAAATTCACAATATTTAATGCCAAGTCTATGGATTAGGTAGAAAGTGCAAAAGATACACAACCTGCATATTTTACATGAATATCTGTGTTTCATTGTACATGTATGTTTGAAGGACAATAATTTATGTACATGTATGTAAGTTACTATATACTTAATTCAATACCTTTTCAGCTGCCTGTGTAGCCTGCGGGAATTTTGTTCTCTGTTTCCCAGAGGAATCAAGGTAAGCAATACAATATAGAATTAGATGTGAACTTTACTTAATGTTGATGGAAACAAATCTTCATTCTTAATTTGTGTTTTGTAATGGGTATGCAAGTGCATTTATCGTACATATAATGCATGTTAGCATGTGTGTTGTTAAGTGTAACAAAACTCAAATTATGACATTTATTCTATATATATGCACCACCATTGTCAGTTTCATTTGTGTTTTCTGAAAGGTGACTTTAAAATTTAGGTCAAGGCAGTTTCAGTTTGCAAGTAATGAAACACAAATTATAACAGCCGTCAAGGCTTGTTTCTGTTAAGTTTATGCATTGTGATGTCACGAGTGTTTACATGTGAAATGTAACAAGTATCTTTCAATAGTTTCATCTCAGGGAATTACATTGGTTGTGCATATATGTGTGTATATCAATCATAGACGCAGTTATAGATAAGAGGACTTGATCTTGCATGTATATACATGTACATTAGCACATTTGTGCTTATCGCATAGTCAAATACAAAGTACATTTAGCATTAGAAATCATTAACAATTCTAAATACTTTGACTTTTAAAGGCAAAAATAATGTTTAACGAACAGCTAGTGCACAAACTACTTGTAACTCACACATAAAGATTTTATATAATAATTTAGTTTTCCATCTATTCGGGATGTGTTACCATTGTTTTCAAACAACTTATAATATTCCAAAGAGACTCAAAATATAGATAAAGATGACTGTCATGTTAGAAATATGTTCTAACTTCTGAACTGTTATTTAGTAATGAAGCCTTTCAGTTTTAAAAGTCAAACTTATGTTACAGGGCCAGTATGCCAGCATTGTATCCTTTATTTTTCAACAATCTACAAGACAACATAGCCTCAGTGAGACAGGGAGCTGCTCTCGCTTTATCCAATGTAGTCAATGTTTACGGTAAATACACATTCATCAAAACTCTACCTTTAATACTTTGAAAATATGAAAATCTTGGGTTTTTTTTTGGAAATATTTAATTAAGACAAAATGCTATGGGAAATCACTCTAGGATATGTTTATGTCATCTAGTATATTTTGTACCCTATCACCCATATATAAGCTATGAATTGTATACATGTACTGTAAATGTGGATATTTTCGCGTGGAGGTAATTATTGCATATTTTATGAATCAATAGGCTTCGCAAAAAATTCCCTTATGTAAAAATAACCTTGATACATTCTTACGATGGAAGATTAATAGAATCTATCACTGGGATGCACGAGGATGAGATTCCCCGTCTCATCCTGTTACATGCCCTTGCTCTAGGGCTTACAATTGTAGGTATGTTTGTCCCTTGCCGAAAATAATGAATTTCTATTGTGAAGACATAGAGCTAAATTTTCAGTCATTTTGCCCTAAAGGTAGGGTTTTAGAGAAATCACATGAAGTATGTACTATTTTGTTTACAGGAAGACAGACTGAGAAAATATGATTTTTTCAAAAATTTTGATTTGGACCGAAAACTGTCACTTTTGCCCCTACCCCTTTCTGATGCTACAAACATTTGAATGAAATCAACATTTGTAAAGTAAACTTAGATATACATATTGTGCATCATAAGTTTGTACCCTTTTGAAATTTGTTGCATAGGTCAAGATAGTTTGAATGAAATTGTGACAAAGATGAAGGAAGGATTTAATGGTGTGGAAAAGCAACCAGAAACATCAGAAAAGTACAGTGACTTAGATAAAGGTCCAGCTACGTACGGGGTCGTCAAAAAGTTGAGGGACAATGATATGGAACTTCACACGGACAAACAGGTACCTATACACGTACTGTGAAGAAATCATTGATCTATTATGTGTAGGACAAATGTATTTCATCCTTTATTGTATACTTGAGCATGTAATGATTTTAAAAATGATTCAATATACTACATGTACGTCATATTCACTGTGATTGACCAATGTATTTTATATGTGAGTATGAGGTTTTTTAAATATTCAAAATTTCATTTTCTCGAGCAAAGTTTTTAATTTACAGTTCTTTCACTGCAACTTCAGAACAAACTATTGCTCAAAGATACTGAGGAACATCATTAATGATTTTTAGCTCACCTGAGCAAAGCTCAAGTGAGCTATTGTCATAGCGTGCCGTCCGGCGTCCGTCCGTCGTCCGTCATAAACTTTTCACATTTTCGACTTCTTCTCCAGAACAGCTGAAGGGATTTTGATGAAACTTGGTGGGTATGAAGTACTAATGGTCCCCTACAAGTGTTGTTGTTTTTCGTCCGGATCCGTCAACAGGTGGCGCCACCACAGCCAAAAGTAGGTCACGGGGGGTACCCTCCTTTGACAAACTTCTTCTTCAGAACTGAAGCATGTATCGACAAACCGAAAGCATCAGGATGATCTAGAGAGATGTCTTAAGAAGTGTTGTTATTTTTGGTTCCACTTCGAAGTCAAATTTTTGACGCATTTTTGACGTCTTTTTGGACTTAGTCAGAAATGCACATTTTTTGCACTATTTCTTTAAATAACTCAATAAGTGTATGATTTTACACACTCATTTACTGCATATTTATCATATTTAACTTACTTAATGCTTTGATATGTATTTTATTCTAAAATTTAAATTTTTTTGATTTTTTATTAATTTTTTTTTATGTGAAAAGGAAGGGGGGGGGGGTGTTGATTTTCATACATATTCAACTTCTTCTCCAGAACCACTGAACAGATTTTCATGAAACTTGGTAGGAATGAAGTACTCATGGTCCCCTACAAGTGTTGTTGTTTTTCGTCTGGATCCATCAAAAGGTGGCGCCACCAGAGGCAAAAGTAGGTTACGGGGGGTACCCTCCTTTGACAAACTTCTTCTTCAGATCCGAAGCAGGTATCGACAAACCGAAAGCATCAGGATGATCTAGAGAGATGTCTTAAGAAGTGTTGTTATTTTTGGTTCCACTCGGAAGTCAAATTTTTGACGCGTTTTTGACGTCTTTTTGGACTTAGTCAGAAATGCACATTTTTGCACTATTTCTTTTAATAACTCAATAAGAGTATGATTTTACACACTCATTTACTGCATATTTATCATATTTAACTTACTTAATGCTTTGATATGTATTTTATGCTTAAATTTTCTTTTTTTTTGATTTTTTATGATTTTTTTTCTTATGTAAAAAGGAAGGGGGAGGGGGTGTTGATTTTCATGCATTTTCTGCTTCTTTTCTATAACCACTCTTCAGATTGTCATGACAATTTGTAGGTATGAGGTACTCATGCATGGTACCCTACAAGTGAAAGAATTTTGTCAAGATATCAACTTTTGCATTTTTAAGAAATATTTTTTAAGATTGTACATAGGTATAATGTATGTTTTCCATGCCCAATGGACCCATGGGGAGTGGCTTCAAACCCCGGCGGGACCCCAACAATTTTTAGCTCACCTGAGCATTGCTTTGATATGTATTTTATACTAAAATTTTAATTTTTTGATTTTTTATGAATTTTTTTTTCTTATACGAAAAGGAAAGGGGGGGGGGGGGGGTGATTTTCATACATATTCAACTTCTCCAGAACTGCTGAACAGATTTTTATCAGTATTTTTTCAATCATGAATAGATATTTTTACTGTGCACATTGACCCAAGGCTTGTGGGTTCAAGTTCTGGTACTTCTTTTATCTATATCAGGAATTTAAAACCCTTTCGTATAAGAGGCAGCAGGACTCATGTATGCAAGAGTTGTCTTTCTTTAATATAGATATACATTGTATGTATTCTTGGATTATCGATTCATTTGAATATATATATGTTATATATTTTAAATTATTAAATGTGTATGCAAAAGGAAATTAAATAATTCAAAAAAGATGAATAAGTATTTTCAAATTCATCTTGTGAAGACTTAGATATATAACTTTGAAATTAAAATATTGAGAGCAGCTCAAAATATTAATTCACATTAACTTAACGTAGTGAAAGGAGGGGGAGAAGGCTGTAATTTATTAGCAGGATTTGCTTTAGCTTCTTTATAACTGTCTGTCTTGGGTTACTTAGATTACTCAAGAAGAAGGGGGAGATGATTTTCATACATATTCAACTTCTTCCTCAGAACCGCTGAACAGATTTTCATGAAACTTGGTAGGAATGAAGTAATCATGGTCCCCTACAAGTATTGTTGTTTTTTGTCCGGAACTGTCAACAGGTGGCACCACAACGGGCAAAAATAGGTCATGGGAAGTACCCTCATTTGACAAACTACTTCTTCAGAACGGAAGCACGTATCCACATACCGAAAGCATCAGGATTATCTAGAGAGAATATGTCTTAAGAAGTGTTGTTAATTTTTGTTCCACTCTGAAGTCTGGTTATTTTCCTCTTACAAACTTCTTTTTGTTTGATGTGCTTAGTTTACGTAGTTTTCAGGTGAGCGTTGTGGCCCCTGGGCCTCTTGTTTTACTAGGATAAATAAGATAAGATTCCCAGGCTTTCTCCACTACTTACTTTGCCCAGGCTCACTTAAGAAAATTAAAATAAAATCTATACTATTGAATAGATCTAGCTTGGTCGTATATTTTGGTATATGTTACATGGTGGAGAATTTATGTAATCATATTATACATGCAAAATAAATTTTAGATGGGACGTTTTCAATGTTGAATTTCAGCATGACGTCGCCGAGTTTAATATTGAGCCTATGGAGAGCGTCATTCCCAAAATTAGCATGGGAAATGGCCAATCTAAAACTTGTTTTGTCTATAAAGCTTGATTGCAGGCACTGACTATCATAATACAACTTATACCAAAATTTACGCTGAGAGATCTATTGAATGGTATCAATTTGGTTTAAATTTTTGCTTGATGAAATGACCAAAATTGCGTTTATCCAGTTTCTGAAGTAAGCCACATGGACAGTAGGGACTATTCTTTGACTTAACATGACCAAATAGCCATGAAGTAACTGTTATGTACTGTTTGAGTACTTATTTTAGTTGGATTCATATCTCAACAGAGTCAACATTGTAAAGGTTGAGCTAATCATTTTGTCTGTAATATGCTTTCATTGAAATAGATCAATTTATGAATATGCTATTACGTCAATTTGCTTAATTTTGTTGTGTTTCTGATAAAACTTGGTTGCACTAACAAATGTCCAGGTACATTTGTACTTAATATGCCCATGTCACTAATGAGCACTTGATTATTAGTATATGTTTTGTGCAACAAAATAGTTCAAACTGACACCTAGTTTCACAAAGTATCACCCACTTGTTCAGAAACTGCAAAATAATAATGGAATAATGAAAAAAATACTCTTGTTTCCTAGATGTACTCTTGTGGCTCTCTTGCTCCAAAAATGGGGCGTGGTTCCAGGGGTGGAGGTTGTATGGATCACAAGTTCAGGAAGCCACCAGAGCCCTGGGAATTGGCTGACGGGTAAGGGATCTTTTACTTCCACATATTCATAGATTAGAAAGACATTATCATCACACCAATATTTTACATTTTTAAAAGATATAGAAAAGAATAGTGTATACTCTTAGTTGACTGACCTAGGATATCTTGTAAATCAAACTATACAAACTTTTCTTCCAGTTGTACACATAAAAGTATTTTAGAGTATTTTCATTTTTGACTGCCCGAGTTTGGTCTACACAGGTAAGTAGTGAAAGTCAAAGACAAACCCAGATTCAATGTGCATACAGAACTATGAAAATGAAATAGAAACCTCAAGAATAATACAATGTACTTTTATTCTCAATTTTTCCAGTTGCATACATTTGTTAGCAGAGTTGAGCACCCACCAGGACCTCGCTCAAACTGTGAACCAGTTACTTCCCCTCCTTGCCAAGTCTGTTACCTACCAGCATTATCCCCAGCATGTCACATACTATGAAACCCTCTGTAAACAGGTAAATTGTACATCTATCAGTAATCATTTCCTCTGTCCATCTGCCTGTCAGTCTGTCCATATGTCAAAAAGCCTTTAACATTGGCTATTTCTTACATTGTATGTACCATACGAGGTGGGACTCTAATAATTGTCTTTTACTTATGTTCCTTATGTCTTTTATGTTCCTAGTTGGAATTTAGATTTATAATAATGTTGTCTTGACCTTGACTTACATTGGAGAAACTTTAACATTGGCCATAACTAATGTACTTTAAGACTCAGGAGTCCCCCATTTGGTATGTGGAATTCTTGGGATAAGACCTCTTAGTTTGCACTAATATTTTTATGACCTTGACTGCGACCTTTGGCTTACATTTAAAAAAAACTAAGCATTTGTCGTAGCTACCATATCCTATGAGGTGCCACTCTCTTATTTGGCTTGTGTATTCCTTGTGACCTTTCTGTTGATATTTTATGATGTGACCATTATGATGACCTTTTACCTACATCTGAAAAACTTAATATTAGCCATAAGTGCATGTAAATCATCAGAAGATGTTTGGTTTTTCATATATGCCATGATTGTATATTAATGTTGGAAGATATACATGTATTTTGGCAATATAATGTGATCATGATCCACATTGAACAAAGCTTCATAAAAGTGCTAGGTGGTGCCCTTTTTCTGATTATCAGGTATATGTAGATGAACATGTAGATCTATTATGTTTTAGGGTAGTCAACCCATAACTAAAGAATGGATAGTGCCCAAGTACCTTTTCCATCACATTACAATTTGTTACATTGATGTAACAAATATTGACATCAATGTAACAAAAGTTGACGACGGAGCTATTAGGGGATTTCCTGAAATTTCATGAATTTAATTTTTCGAGGAAACCTCATTAATGTATATATTTCTGAAAAGGTATTTCCGAGATGGTCATTTTGAAATTTATTTCAATAAAATCGGACTTGAAACAAAAAAGTTACTAGCAAAAGGAACTTAAGAAAAAATTTAATTGTGTGTGAATTTATTTCTAAACATTATACTGGAGTATTGTAGTCATGTGTGGTATCAAATGAATCAGAATGAAGTCCTGCAGATGAAAATGAAAAGAAAATGCAAAAAAATGTTTGAATAAACAATGCTGAGTTTGTCGGCACATCAAAGGTTTACCCATCATTGCTGAATATCAGTATACCATAAGCATATCATTAGTCGTCAGCAAATAGCGTAATTTTGAGTGGATGTAGGCAGTTATGGGCTTACTACTTAAAGCATATAAAATGTAGATCTATGAGATGTTTGCTTACTCACAATTGAATTTATATTGACCATTTGAATGCCAATATACCAGTAAATTAATTTTATAATGACCAATTGAATTAGTTCGCAATTCATTATTTTCCAATAGATTCATTCGGCGGACAGACACCAGACATAAAAAATTTCACAATATTTTCATTGTGACGTCAAAATAAGTAGCATGAAACCACGTCAAGGTGCTTTGAGACGATGCGATCAGATGTGACGTCACAATGGAAAATTTTGCCAAATGATGTGATGTCTAGTGTCTGTGTGTAAAAAATCAAGGTAAGGAACGGTCATATCTTTTATCTGGAAAAGGGACTATTGCTCTCACAGTGAACTTGCATTTAGATGTGCTCATTGTAAATATACCAAAGGGCCAACAGAACTCATTTGTCTATGACATATCCATGTCTGTCAACATTTTGGTTTTGTTTCTAATTTGATGTATCATCAACAATATGAAATATCACTTAATGTTATCTTCCTTACAGCTACCAAACATAGCAAAAGGTTTAGGAAAGAGACATTTTAAGATGCATCTAGAGTCCTTCTTTGATTGTATATTCTACAGTAGTGTGAGTATAAATAATGGTACATGTAGTGAAAGTTTTGTGATAACTATTTCTCAGAAAGTAAAGATTACGGAATGTCACTGTAAGGTGTCTGTTAATTATTGGCATCTATAGCTTATCTTTATATTACAGACCTGTGATAACGCCCTTACCTCAAGTGCCGCTAGTCAATGTCTAAACCAGTTAAGCAGTTTTCTGGGACCCAGTATACTCAGAGGAAGAGTAGAACAATATAATCCTAGGTTTGTCTTCTCATTCTTTGTAGATGTTTGCAGAATTTTTATTACATCCCTGCCAAATGGCAGATGCCCAATATTAATCACTGTGTCCATCATCCATCTGACTGTCCATCATTCAATCTGTATGTCTGTCTCTAGAAAGTATTTTAACATTGGCCATATCTGCTTCCCTATAAGCATATTTGGCATATATACTCCTTTGACAAGACCTTCTTATTGGTACATGTACCAGAATTATTGATCATGTGACCTTGGCAAAGACATTTGACCTATTTTTATTTAAACTTTAAAATTAGTCATAGCTACTGCACTGTAAGAGCAAGGACTCTCATATTTTGCACACTTGCACTTTGGAATTAGACTTTTTTAGCTCACCTTAGCAAAGCTCAAGTGAGCTAAATTATAATTTTCAACATCTTTTGATCGATATTAGCTTCTTTTTAACATGGCTACCCCCTACTCTGTGGTCTGTAATTTTTAAAGTATCTAGAAATAAGTTTACCGAAATAAAAAATGTATGAGGAATCTCCAAATACATTACATTTTAGTAATTATCAAGTTTTTCGTGTGTATAGATCATCGTGTAGAAGAAATACTTGATGAGATTCAAGGCTAAATACAGCCCTCATCTTATCAGATCCTTTGATTGTTACCAGTATTAAGAGAAGAAGAATGGCTTTCATATTTGACTAATCATTGGCAAAAATGTTCTTTAAAAATCACTTACAATGTCATAAGAGAAAATTTACCTTGCAAGGCCCTCTCTGAGTTTATCCATGTTCTAGCTTTTACTGTCTTGTTATTCTTTTTCATAATACTCAGGGCTTTTTAGAGCTCTTTGAAATTAACACATAAAAATTATTATTTTTAAAAGAAGGGGGGGGGGGGATCTTCAACCAGACCTTGTTGCAGCACCAACAGCAAAACACATATAAACATCAAACACAAAAGACTACACATAAACTAACGAGACCAATGAGTAACCGGTGCTGACTTTGGACTGCCATTTGCCATACAAGTAGCAAATGGTGTGGTTATCCTGGATTACATGCGCACAACCCTCTCACTTTTCCAATTACCCAGAGGTCTCGAAGAACGTACAACTGTGGTGTAAAACAACCTCCTCACTGTTAGATGACCACACACAAACAAGACCGCACAACACAGGGGCCCACGCAACACAGATGAATATGTAAATGGATATAAAAAGAGGGCATACGTAGTACAGTCCTTGCTCTGCCGGCTGTAGAGAGCTCATGTATGTTATCACCCGATAAGTCCGACTTACATTCAGAGAGGATAGGTGGTGAGGGCCCTGTCTTCTCTAAAGAGGTTTGGACAGGGCCCATCATGGAGTCCCGTCGTCACAGTCAGTCAGAGTGTGCCGGTACAAGACTGTAGATTGGTCAAGTACCAATCCGTCTGGTGACATAAGGATCATTTGGTTTTCGATGGTTATGCTGTCTACCTTTGATTCTTCTAATTTTGTTTTTCATATTCACCATAAAAGGCAGGACATGTAATACCCAAAGTAATGTACTCTGTTGCTTGTATAGATCTGAATTTTAAAAGAAGTTGACTGTAATTTTTGTAAAATTTCCAGAAAGTCTTATATAGTTTATGAAAGCGAAAACCTTGACCTAAAAGTTTCTTGGTAATTTGTAAATTTCTACTGTGAAAATCCAAATATTAGTACATGCTCTAGATGAGCTGTGATATGTAAATGCCATATAATGGTAGTCTTGGAACATCACCGTGAAGCCGTGGAAAATTTACTATGTTGAATCCAAAATCATTTCTTTTGTCATATACACTTGTATGAATCTTTCCGTTTACAATTTTGATATTTAGGTCCAAAAATTGTGTTTCTGTGTTTGTAACGTTTGCCCTGTTAAGTGTTAATTCTTGTGGATAAATTTCATTCTTACATAATTCAAAAGCAGGATTGTCAATAGTTAGAATATCATCCAGATCATACCTAGAAGTATTATTGAAACATTTCAAATCATCAAAGTTTCTTTGCTATGGAATATTTTGCATAAATTCTTTTTCATAAGTGTATAAAAATAAATCTGCAACAAGATGCGCACAGTTAGTACCCATAGGAATCCCTACAACGTGCTTGTATAGATCCTCACCAAATCAAACATAAATATTTTCCAAGAGGAAGGACAAGGCATAACACAGGTCACTACATGTCCATAATTTGTATGATTTGTAGTCTATTGAGGAAAAGAAACCCTTTGATTCAGATGTGCAAATGTAAGTTTTCCACTCTCGATCAAAACACCATTTAATGAGTTTAGATAATGATCATTAATTTTGTCATGAGGAAGTGTGGTGTGGTGTGGTATTAGAGAAGTTGTATGAAGAAATCGTATTGGCTTGGAAATTTCCAGATTTCATTTTGTCAATCACATCCCATGAATTCTTAATAGACCAAAATAAATTAACATTGTTCCTGTTTAGAGCAGTCTCACAATATCTAGTTACATTTTCTTTAATAGCCGTAGTTGCTGATGTCAGATTTCTAGACTTTGTAGTGGAGCAATTGCTAGAATTAGTAATAAATAGAAATTTTGTAAGGAGACTTGTGCAGTTTTGGTATGCAATATATAAAACATATCATTATTCTTTCTGAAATTAACATTTAAGATTTGAGGGTTTAATTGAAAACATAATTATAATTATTATTTCAACAGATATGTAGAACACTTGGACAGAAACCAGTTCATAGCTCCACTATAAATGATTCAGAAATACGTATGTATTTTTAGCCTTTGTTGAAGGATGAATGAATGAATGAAATAAAAAAAACTATATTGCTTTCATTTCTTATTTTATAATGAAATAAACAAGAGCGTGCTGTTTATTTCTATACAGTGTGTATTTTGCGGTATAATGCCTACTTTGTAGCCAATGAAAACAAAATACAACCGTATTTCAGATTCAAGATTTTGAAATTTATGGATAAAGTTGAGACCAGTCTTTTAAATTTGATTTCTAGTATCTTGTTTAGACTATAACTATGTTTAAGATATCAATATTAGCCAGATAGTTCTTAAAATTTTCAACGTTTTGTGACTATATTAGCTTCTTTTCAGCAAGGCTACCCCCTACTCTTTGGACTTTAATTTAAGTACATGTATCTAGAAATAAGCTTACCAAGGTAAAGTTGTAAGAGGAATCTCCAAATACTGTAACATTACATTTTAGTAATGATCATTTTTTTCTTGCGTATAGATCATTGTGTAGAAGAAATACTTGATGAGATTCAGGGCTAAATATAGCCCTTATCTTATCAGCTCCTTAATACCACTCCTTTATAAAAGTATACCCTACTCTTTTTCAGGTGCAATGAATTTATACAAAGTGATCATTGGCTGTTAGCTATCAGTCCTGGTCCAGTGCTTTACTCTTAAATTATGCTTCAATCTTATGAGACTTTTACACGCCAATCAACCCCTTGGACTTCACACAGCCCAAACTTGACTAGTGAAAATAAAACGGAGAATGTTGATCGAGGATTAGCTGTAACATGTAGTTGTAGGCAATTAATGTCTAACTTTTATAATTTATTTAAGACTGAGGTCACTATATAGATGTTTATAGCTCTTTCGTGTGACATTTTTTATAAAAAAAAAATATGTCTCTATTAAAATGACAAGTCTTTTTATGTACAATTGCATAATAATGACCATAAAAACTTACAAAAATATTTTCAGAGAGCCACTCAATTATTTTTTATGATTTAATCAACATTACATTTTTTACATGATTAACTAAATTCAAGAAATTTGTTATTTCAGAGTTTTCATTACGTTGTAACAAAATCAAGTGTTGTAATTGTTTTATATTTGATATACTATAGGCAGAAAACTATACATTAAAATGTCCCATTCCCACTTCTTATTGTTCTTAATTGTTTGACTGCTTATCAGATAGTCAATTCATCGTTTTTTTATCATTTAAAAGTCAAAAGAATCATTCATCATTTGATACAGTACTTGTTTTGAACTTCACAATGAGGCTTAATTCATGGATGTATGGATCAATAGAACAAAAAGGGCAAGTCTCCATTGATGAGATTTTGCGGTTTTTAGGAGATGATTCAAATTTTCAAATTTCGGCTCTTGATTTGAAAAAGGAGCATTATAAACTGGAATGAAAAATTGACATTCTCTACATACAAAATCTTTATCAGTTATCAAAAGGTGACAAGATCATGCTAGAATGTGAGATTGTAACCCGGCATATTGCATCTACAAACCTGGATGGGTGATGCATACTGCAATGCTGGTATGGATGTTGTGTCTGACCAATATTTTATGCTTGAGCGACCAGGTAAGGTAAAATTGAACATTATTTCCAGCTTAAAGTCCTTTATCAACCAATCTTGTGTTGGATGATGCATCTAGCTGGAGGTACAATGTAGGTACAGGTGCTGGTCAGGAGGCACATGTAATGTTGCCATCGAGGTGAGCTCTGATGACATGGTAGGAATGAATTGTGAGAACCTTTACAAATGTTTTTTGTCTGATTCTGTCAACAAGTGGCTTCACCACAGGCAAAAGTAACCCAGCAAACATGGCTATATGGGTGCCATATGTTCAGAATCTGGGCAAAATGCCCATCTTAGACTCGTGTCAGTCGCATGTGGGCAGAATCTGGGCAGAATGCCCATCTTAGACCCATATGGGTCCCTTATGGGATTTTAAGCCCATTTCGGGCCTATGCGAGACCTATATGTACCAATTTTATATTGCAGACACTTTCCTTTTTAGCTCACCTGAGCCAAAGGCTCAAGTGAGCTATTGTCATAGTGTTGTGTCTGGCGTCCGGCGTCCGGCGTCGTCGTCGTCGTAAACTTTTCACATTTTAAACTTCTTCTCCAGAACGGCTGAAGGGATTTTGATGAAACTTGGTAGGTATGAAGTACTCATGGTCCCCTACAAGTGTTGTTGTTTTTCGTCCGGATCTGTCAACAGGTGGCGCCACCACAGCCAAAAGTAGGTCACGGGGGGTACCCTCCTTTGACAAACTTCTTCTTCAGAACCGAAGCATGTATCGACAAACCGAAAGCATCAGGATGATCTAGAGAGATGTATTAAGAAGTGTTCTTATTTTCAAATTTTTGATGCATTTTTGACGTCTTTTCGGACTTTGTCAGAAATGCACATTTTTGCACTATTTCTTTAAATAACTCAATAAGTGTATGATTTTACACACTCATTTACTACATATTTATCATATTTAACTTACTTAATGCTTTGATATGTATTTTATGCTTAACATTTATTTTTTTTGATTTTTTATGAATTTTTTTCTTATGTAAAAAGGAAGGGGGGTGATTTTCATACATTTTCTGCTTCTTTTCTATAACCACTCTTCAGATTGTCATGACAATTTGTAGGTATGAGGTACTCATGCATGGTACCCTACAAGTGAAAGAATTCTGTCAAGATATCCACTTTTGGATTTTTAAGGAATATTTTTTAAGATTGTACATAGGTATAATGTATGTTTTCCATGCTAAATGGACCCATGGGGAGTAGCTTCAAACCCCGGCGGGACCCAAACAATTTTTTTTTTCCCTTTTTCAGTTTTTTTTCTCTTTTTATTTTTATATTTATCGCTAGAAATGAAACTGTGAAAGAATTTTGTCAAAATATCAACTTTTAGATTTTTAATGATTTTTTAAATAAGACAAGCTATAGCTAGTTTGGCTTTGTGTACTTATTTTCATACTTCGAATTAAATTGGCCACATACGCTATCAAATATACTCTGAATTTATTTTTAAGATGTTGACTTTTTTGTGTCGCCTGCGAAGCACAGCGACACTTAGGGATCACTTTGTCCGTTGTTTGTCTGTCCGTCCAACGGTCCCTCCGTCTGTCTGTCACACTTGGGTGTCACACCCCATAACTTTTGATTGGTAAGTAATAGGGCTTTGATATTTCACATGTGTATTCCTTGGGACAAGACCTTTATACACATATCATAATTTTTGACCTTGTGACCTTGACCTAGATATTTGACCTACTTTTCTTAAAATCTAATATTGGCTATATCTCTTGATTGATTAGTGATAGGACTTTGATATTTCACATGTGTATTCCTTGTGATTAGACCTTTCTACACATATAATGTTTGACCTTGTGACCTTGATCTAGATATTTGACCTACTTTTCTAAAAATCTAATATTGGCTATATCTCTTGATTGGCAAGTGATAGGGCTTTGATATTTCACATGTGTATTTCTTGTGACAAGCCCTTTTTTCACATACTATATTTGATATTTCACATGTGTAATCTTTGTGACAAGACCTTTTTACGCAAACCATATTTTTTGAACTCGTGACCTTGACCTAGATATTTGACCTACTTTTCAAAAAATCTAAGATTGGCTATATCTTTTGATTGGTAAGTGATAGGGCTTTGATATTTCACATGTGTATTTCTTGTGACAAGCCCTTTTTTCACATACTATATTTTTTAACCTTATGACCTTGACCTAGATATTTGACCTACTTTTTAAAAAAAACAAAGATTGGCTATATCTATTGATTGGCAAGTGATAGGGCTTTGATATTTCTCTTGTGTATTCCTTTTGACAATACCTTTCTACACATACCATAATTTTGACCTCATGACCTTGACCTAGATATTTGACCTACTTTTCAAAAAAATTAAGATTTGCTATATCTTTTGATTGGTAAGTGATAGAGCTTTGATATTTCATATGTGTATTCCTTCTTGTGACAAGGCCTTTCTACACATATCATAACTTTTGACCTCATGACCAAGACCTAGATATTTGACCTACTTTTCAAAAAATCTTAGATTGGCTATTTCTTTTGATTGCTGAGTGATAGGCTTTGATATTTCACATGTGCATTCCATGTGACAAGACCTTTCTTCACATACCATCATTTTTAGCTCACCTCGACGAAGTTGAGTGAGCTTATGCTATAACCCCACGCGTCCGCGTCCGGTTAAGAAGTTTGGGGTAGCTCAGTATCTGACAAAGTACTAATGCTACAGTAACCAAACTGGCACAAGTGATTCATCTTTGGATGCTGAGGTGAACCCATGCATCGTATGCAGCATCTGACCTACATTTTCCGCTTGAGTGACTTGGTTAAGAAGTTTGGGGTAGCTCAGTATCTGACAAAGTACTGATGCTACAGTTACCAAACTTGCACAAGTGATTCATTTTTGGATGCTGAGGTAAACCCATGCATCGGATGCAGCATCTGACTTACATTTTCCGCTTGAGTGACTTGGTTAAGAAGTTTGGGGTAGCTCAGTATCTGACAAAGTACTGATGCTACAGTAACCAAACTTGCACAAGTGATTCATTTTTGGATGCTGAGGTAAACCCATGCATCGGATGCAGCATCTGACCTACATTTTCCGCTTGAGTGACTTGGTTAAGAAGTTTGGGGTAGCTCAGTATCTGACAAAGTACTAATGCTACAGTAACCAAACTTGCACAAGTGATTCATCTTTGGATGCTGAGGTGAACCCATGCATCGGATGCAGCATCTGACCTACATTTTCCGCTTGAGTGACTTGGTTAAGAAGTTTGGGGTAGCTCAGTATCTGACAAAGTACTGATGCTACAGTAACCAAACTTGCACAAGTGATTCATCTTTGGATGCTGAGGTGAACCCATGCATCGGATGCAGCATCTGACCTACATTTTCCGCTTGAGTGATTTGGATTAGAAGTTTGGGGTAGCTCAGTATCTGACAAAGTACTAATGCTACAGTAACCAAACTTGCACAAGTGATTCATCTTTGGATGCCGAGATGGACCCATGCATCGGATGCAGCATCTGACCTATTTTTTCCATTTGAGTGATTTCGCTTTTAAAAGCCAATATTGAGCAGAGTATAAGTGCTACATGTACCAAAGTTGCATATTGGATGTATCTTTGATCAAACTTTCATAAAATGACCTTGACCTACTTTTTCCGCTTGAGTGATTTTGCCTTTAAAAGCCAATATTGAGCAAAGTATAAGTGCTACGTGTATCAAACTTGCATATTAGATGTATCTTTGATCAAACTTTCATAAAATGACCTTGACCTACTTTTTCTGCTTGAGTGATTTTGCCTTTAAAAGCCAATATTGAGCAAAGTATAAGTGATACGTGTACCAAACTTGCATGTTGGATGTATCTTTGATCAATCTTTCATAAGATGACCTTGACCTACTTTTTCCGCTTGAGTGATTTTGCTCTATAAAGCCAATATTGAGCAAAGTATAACTGCTACATGTACCAAACTTGCATATTGGATGTATCTTTGATCAAACTTTCATAAAATGACCTTGACCTACTTTTTCTGCTTGAGTGGTTTTGCCTTTAAAAGCCAATATACATGTACTAAGAAATATGTTTGAATTGAATTTTGCTGTCACGAGGTGAGCTTCGTAATCTGTGATTACCTATGTTTTACCTCGTGCACTTGCCCTATATATTTGACCTACTTTTCAACAAATCTATGATTTGCTATATCTTTTGTGGTAAGTGATAGGGCTTTGATATTTCACATTTGTATTCCTTATGAAAAGACCTTTCTAAACATTCCATAATTTTTAACCTAGTGACCTTGCCCTTGATATTTGACCTAATTTCAATAAAAAAAAAATCCGCTACGCAGGCGACACAAGCATTCCTTGGATTGCTTTTTTTTCATACATGCATATTTCAGAACAATTTCCCTATTTAATGATTATTTTCTCTGTCTTATTTCTGTATCTATGGTAAACATAGTCGCCATATATCTTGTGTTACAGATTTGATTGGTTCAATACCTCCTTGCCCCTTTAGTAGGGGTAACTACAGGAAATAAAAAGGTGCACACTAAAAATTTTGACTGACTTGAAATGCCCGGAAGTCTGTAAAATTGCGAATCTTTGGCACGCATAAAAATGTAAAGAAAAAGGGGGAGGGTGGTCATGCATGTCCTTTTTTCGCAAATTTCACTTTTTTTACAGGAACTCTGCGTCCTCATCGAAAATGTTCCGAATTTTGCATATTTTCAAACCTATCTGTAGATTGCATAAAAGACAAGATCAAGTTCGAAGTTAAATTTATCACGACTATTGATTCAATATGCTAAAAATACATTTCCAAGCGCCGCATTTCAGCATATTTACCGAAAATAATTTGTCCAAGTGGCTTCACTGGGTCATGAGGTTTGATACACCGTACACTGCTGTTTGGAAAATAAATTGGCTCAATTTCTGCACAACTCACTTGAATTAATATTGTCCGCTAACAACTTGTCTGTGTTAATTGGATTAACACGATTTTGACTGTACGTTACATGTATTAAGATGAAATCAATACTATTCAAAAGCTCTCATTCATATATTTCTGTATAATTTAATATGAATAAAGGCAAAACCGAAAAGTCTTTGTTTTTTATGCTTCCGGAATCAAAGATACGGGGGCATATAGTTTTTGGCCTGTCCGTCGGTCTGTTTGTCCGAAAAACTTTACATTGGGCATAACTTTTGAATGGAAGGTGATAGAGCTTTCATATTCCACATGTGTATTCCTTGTGACAATACCTTTCCATTGATACCAAAATTTTTGACCTCGTGACCTTGACCTTTGACCTGCTTTTCAAAAACTTTAACATTGGGCATAACTTTTGAATGGATAGTGATAACGCTTTCATATTGTACATGTGTATTCTTTGTGACAAGATCTTTCCATTGATACCAACATTACTCTGACCCTGACCTCTCACATACTTAACAGAAAATGGTGTTTATACCAACAAAGATGCCACCGTGGGGCATTCGTGTTTCACAAACACAGGCTTTATTATGTCTCCCCCCCAACGGGGAGGAGACATATTGGTTTTGCCTTCGTCGTCCGTCTGTCTGTCTGTCACACATCGTGTCCGGGCTATATCTCCTGAACCGTTTGCCGGATCACTTTCATATTTTAGTATGTTGTTGCTTATGACCCGAAGGTTTCACATCACCTTGACCCAAGGTCATGTGACCAAGGTCAAGGTCACTTAGTGCATTTTTAATGAAATTATGCATACATTCCTGTCCGGGCTATATCTCTTTAACCATTTGTCGGATCACTTTCATATTTTAGTATGTTGTTGCTTATGACCCGAAGGTTTCACATCACCTTGACCCAAGGTCATGTGACCAAGGTCAATGTCACTTAGTGCATTTTTAATGAAATTATGCATACATTCCTGTCCGGGCTATATCTCTTGAACCCTTTGCCAGATCACTTTCATATTTTAGTATGGTGTTGCTTATGACCCGAAGGTTTCACATCACCTTGACCCAAGGTCATGTGACCAAGGTCAAGGTCACTTAGTGCATTTTTAATGAAATTATGCATACACTCCTGTCCGGGCTATATCTCTTGAACCCTTTGCCGGATCACTTTCATATTTTAGTATGTTATTGCTTATGACCCGTAGGTTTCACATCACCTTGACCCAAGGTCATGTGGCCAAGGTCAAGGTCACTTAGTGCATTTTTAATGAAACTGTACATACATTCCAGTCCGTGCTATATCCCTTGAACCGTTTGCCGGAAGACTTTCATATTTTAGTATGTTGTTGCTTATGACCCAAAGGTTTCACATCACCATGACCCAAGGTCATGTGACCAAGGTCACTACGTGCAGTTTTAATGAAATTATGCATACATTCCTGTACGAGCTATACCTCTTGAACCATTTGCTGGATCACTTTCATATCTAAGTATGTTGTTGCTCATGACCCGTAGGTTTCACATCACCTTGACCCAAGGTCATGTGACCAAGGTCAAGGTCACTTAGTGCATTTTAATGATATTGTGCATACATTCTTGTCGGGGCTATATCTCTTGAACCGTTTGCCGGATCACTTTCATATTTTAGTATGTTGTTGCTTATCACGTAAAGGTTTCACATCACGTTGACTCAAGGTCATGTGACCAAAGTCAAGGTCAAATAGTATATTTTAAATGAAATTGTATTTGTTACATGTATTATGTCCAGGCTTAATCTTTTGAACCATGATCGGATCACGTCATATTTTAGTATGATGGTGCTGATGACCCAAAGGTTTCACACCTCCTTGATCAAAGGTCATATGACTAAGGTCAAGTATTACATTTTTTAATGAAATTGTAAATGCTATTGAGTCTTGGCTATATCTGTGGAATCGTATACTGGATCACTCTGATACTTTAGAATGCTGTTGCTCAGGATTGGAGGGTTTCTTATCACCTTGACCCAAGGTCATGTGCCCAAGGTCAAGGTCATTTAGTTCTTTTTAATGAAATTGTACATACTAGTATTGTCTGGGCTATATTTCCTGAACCCTTCTTACAATTGTTTTCATATTTTAGTATGTTGTTTCTAAGGACTAAATGTTTCTTATCACATTGTCCCAACGTCACATGGTTAAGGTAGCTTCTTACTTTGGTAATGAAATTGTATATGCTAAGCATGTCCAGGCTGAAATTGTCTATGCTAATAATGTTTAGGCTTAATATTTTGAACCGTGTATCCAATCACTAATTCAGTTTTTTGTTGCTCATGATCCATACAATGTTAAACGTCTTCAAATTCAATAGCATCATTTAAAAGCAGATAAGTTTGCGGCATGGACCAGACATGCATGTTTCGGGTACTTAACCCTCGTCAGTGAGTGTAGGTTTCAGATCACCTATATCCAAGGTCATGTGACCAAAGTCAATTTCTTTAAATATGCTTATAATGAAATTGTATATGCCAATCATGTTTGGCCTTTACCTCAAACAATGTAATGAATCACTTTCATGTTTTAGTATGATGTTGCCCATGACTCAAAGGTTTCACATCATTTTGCATTTTGGCCTAAGGTCAAAGTAACTTAGAGGGAGGGGGGAGACATCAGTTTTTTTTATGAAAAACATTTTGTTTAATTATTTTCTGGCATAATAGCTATTAATAATGAAAGGTTTGGTGTTCAATTTTAAATAAACTTAATTTATGAAATCATTTCATTGTTTTATTCTGTTTCTGTTGCACATTAATGTGGAATTTTACAAAATGATTTTATTTTTGATGTTGCATAATCAAAATATACTAGCTGGGCATATGACTTTGGATCGCATAATCCATCTTTTCAAATCAGTAAAAAAGTTGTTGTTTTGAAATGTGACTATTTTCTCTTGTTTGTACTTTTAAAGGTTGTCTGAAAAAAAAAACTTGTCTGCATCCGGCAAAAATCTTGTTAGAAAGGTTGTGGGCTAAAATCCTGGTACTAGCACTATCAGTATTCAATGTCAGTATGTCAATTAGAGCGTGCATGGGTATCAGGTGAGCGTTGTGCCCCCTGGGGCTCTTGTTTAAATTAAGAAGAGAATAGTTTAATTCTAGAATCCATTTCATCCTAAAATTCCTCACGTTGATTTATGCAAAATCATTTTGCTGAAGTGGGTCCCATAGAGCCCTATATACATGTATATATATATATATATATATATATATATATATATATATATATATATATATATGTATATATAGACAGCACAAAAGAGGTGAAAACAACCACGTTCACTATTCAGACAATGTCGGATCAGCCCAACAAAGGGCGAATGCACGTCGCTTGGAAAAAAAAAGATATAAAAGCACAAAAAAGGTACAAGCGACCACGACACTAAACGTGTTTAAACCCAGCGGAAGGGACAGCACATCCCTTGAGCCCTCTGGATACACGAATATGTACTTGTATCCAGACGGAACAAGGGACAGTACGTCACGGGTACTATTTCTTAACACGCCCTATTTATTCTGATTGGATACGGAGGTCAATCTCCGAAACCGACGACTGTAGCTAGATTCGTTCTTTACACCTTATAATTTTTAATTTTTACAGTTTGTATTTTTAACCTCCTTTATGTGGGCCTCTCGTGATATGACTTTATATTCACACTGACCCGCGCGTTGTCAGTTTAGTCAGTATCTCTCTTCAGGACGGACGTGTTTTTAATTGGGGGATTTTTCGTTTCATTTTACTTAGTCAATCAAGTCCCTTACGTTTATATAGAGTGGGGGGAGGCGGTTTTTTGTTTGATTTTACTCACTTGTTAATATGTTACTTAATGAATCAGGGATCATCTTTTCAGTTTTTTTTTTAATTTGAACCTATAGAAGTCTTGGACGTGCTTCTATCGATCAGTCCGTACAGATTTTTTTGGCAGCGGGTGTTGCATGCAAACAGGAGACGCTGACTCTACCTAGGCACCTGGTCTCGCCCCTCGCGGGGTCTGCTTTGGTTCATGAATTGAGAATATTACCCACCTGGCTACTAGTTATAGCCTTTCGAGCTTCAGTATAGTACAGGTTCTGACTAGCATGAGAGTGTGTGTATGTTTTTTTCTTTTATGTACTTTGTGTCCGAACGGAATGAGGGACGTACTGTCCCTTGTTCCGTCTGGATACAAGTACATATTCGTGTATCCAGAGGGCTCAAGGGATGTGCTGTCCCTTCCGCTGGGTTTAAACACGTTTAGTGTCGTGGTCGCTTGTACCTTTTTTGTGCTTTTATATATGTATATATATATATATATAAAAGCACAAGAAAGGTTCAAGCGACCACGACACTAAACGTGTTTAAACCCAGCGGAAGGGACATTACATCCCTTTAGTGTCGTGGTCGCTTGAACCTTTCTTGTGCTTTTATATCTTTTTTTTCCAAGCGACGTGCATTCGCCCTCTTTTGGGCTGATCCGACATTGTCTGAATAGTGAACGTGGTTGTTTTCACCTCTTTTGTGCTTTTTATATATATATATATATATATATATATATATATATATATATATATATATATATATATATATATATATATATATATATATATAAAAGCACAAAAAAAGGTACAAGCGACCACGACACTAAACGTGTTTAAACCCAGCGGAAGGGACAGTACATCCCTTGAGCCCTCTGGATACACGAATATGTACTTGTATCCAGACGGAACAAGGGACAGTACGTCCCTCATTCCGTTCGGACACAAGTACATAAAAAAAAAACATACACACACTCTCATGCTAGTCAGAACCTGTACTATACTGAAGCTCGAAAGGCTATAACTAGTAGCCAGGTAGGTAATATTCTCAATTCATGAACCAAAGCAGACCCCGCGAGGGGCGAGACCAGGTGCCTAGGTAGAGTCAGCGTCTCCTGTTTGCATGCAACACCCGCTGCCAAAAAGTCTGGACGGACTGATCGATAGAAACACGTCCAAGTCTTCTATAGGTTATATATATATATATCAATAAACAGTCAATAAGTCTCTCCACAAGTTTCAATAAATTGAAAAAATAACATAATCATAATAAACATAATATATACAGCAGTTTTTTGCAGACCAGTGCCAATAATGCAATGTGATTAAATTCTGGATTTTCATTTATAAATTCTTCTAGCATTGCTTTCAAATAATCATTAGTATTATGTCCATACATAATTGATAAATGATTGACAATTTTTTATAGAAATATCTACTTTGAATTATCAATAAAAGTATTTCAGAAAATATGTATTAATTTCTTGAAACAAATATAGTGTATTTAAATAAGATATTTACTCTTTTGAAGTCATATTCAAAATGTTGGGTCTTGACCTGTATCCGTTCACGCGGGGTTTTTTTTCGAATCCCCCCCCCCCCCCCCCAAGAAAAAAGATGACACCAAGGATGACTTCTGGATGAGCCCCTCCTTTCTTCTGGAGTGTCATTCGGCAATTTATGACTGCAGACTGATTCTAACTTTATTATGGAGAAAGATCTTATTTTGCTTTGAACAACTTGACTTTGACAGTGTATAAATAAGTACGCATGATTCAGTCAGTGTCAGAAACGATGATTAGTGTATTTAAAATTTTTCGACATTTTCTGATGCTGTAATTGTTTTTGAACGGCATGTAGTCAGCATGTTCAGGATTTTCTAAAAGAAATTGGCGGATCAAGAAAAGTTTTGAAAGGGCAGGGAGGTCAGCCCATAGGGGATGTCCAGTCGAAGGGAGAAAATCAGGCGGCCGTTTTACGAAGGCTCAACTTTGGTCGTAAGTTTGGTCGTAAGTCACATTTTACGACTTGCGAGAGTTTTACAAAAAGTTACGACTTAGGACTTGCGACTTACGACATCTTTGAAAAACGATCGCCAGGGCTCGCGATTTTTTTTTCAAATTCCTGGCAGGACCTGACCCCCTAACCATCACTCTATAGACCTGCGCTTGTTTGTTATTTTTGTAAGGTAAAGAAAATAAATAAATGATATGTTTCCTTGACAAACAAGAGATCAAGGGTGCCCCATTGGGAGCCCTGCATCGTCCAGATAGATAGGTTGGCAAAAATAATTCAATTCAATTCAATTCTTTATTGATGAAATACCATGACATGAGGCGTACATCATACACAAATTAACATTCAATGATATAAAACATTTTCTTTTCTTATCTTTAAACATTCATCTAAGTATTTGCACAAATATTTGGTGAATTGATAATTCACAGGATTTATAACATCTTCAATATTAAAAATATCAAAATGACCCAATGATTCTTCAAATTTATCTCTAATTCCTTGATATAAGTTACAGTTTAAAAGAAAATGCTCTTCATCTTCAACTTTATTAATACAGAACTTGCAATATCTATCTGAACGAGGAATAGGAGGTTGACAATATCTACCAACTTCTATATTCAAAGGGTGTGCACTTATTCGTAGTTTCGAAAGTTGTGATCTTAAGGTTTACTGTAATGGATATGTTAAATATTCTTGTATTTTAATAGCTATTCTCTGTAAGCATTTACACTCTTATGAACGACTTATGGCACGGCAGTATCTCAGATTTTGATAAAATTTATACATAAGATTGGGTCTGACCTAGAAGTAAACAATTGTTAAAAATTTCTTAATATCACATCCGGTTGCCATGAAAACGGACTTTGAATATTGAAAAAATGTATTTTGGGGCGTTTTTGAAGTCACATACATCATTTATGCAGCATAATCTAAAACAAACACTGATGAATTATCAGTATCCTATCATTGCTCTTTCAAGTCAAGTAATAAAAATGTTGGGTTTATGGTCTTATCTATATGTTTCCATAGCAACAACACAGGATACCCTATCAAAATAGTGTTGTTTTGCATTTTTTCAAAATTCAATGATAAATTACTTACATTTTTTAATTGTTTATGCAAATAAAACATAAACATTCACATTGGAACAAAGTTTGTGTTCGTTGATATGGACTCAAATCGGAAAAATATAAGTAATCTAAGACAATATCTAGAGCCCTTTTTTTTTACTAGATCATTGAATTTTAGTTCAAAGTGATGATAATTAAGGCATGTCATTTCTGAATGAAGGAATTTCAACGATTTTATGATAACCATATGAAAATATAGTATTCATGTCACTTAATAATTTTATGAAGGAAAATTAATACGTCCGTGATGAAAATCAAGATTTATGCTTATTAGAAAACTGGGTAAAAAATGCCGGAAATTAATTGCTAAAAATATAAAAAGTGTTGAAATGCACTCATTTGATTTTGATTTTGATTTTCTTCGTTATTATACAATAAAACAGGTTACGAAACTTTGTGTAAAAGTAGAATTTGATAAAGTGCTACCTTAGGTACCAACTTCGCCGATAATTTAAAAGGTTCTAGATTTTACACAAAAATAACGAAAATCATCCAAGTTAAGGTCAAAATTTCAGAGATACCGAATTTCAACTATTTTACCAAACACACAGTAAAACGTGCTCCTAAGGAAGGCTTTTCAAAATATTGAAGAAAAAGTATATGTCCGTGTTCAAATAAGAGAGAACAGACGCTCACAAATAGTGCCATTTTGTGGTTTTCTTGAAAAAGTGTCAGAGCTGAAAATTTGCCTTATTTTAAGTGGAATTTAAACAATTTATAATATGTCGGTATTCACCAGCCACACCTTATAGAAAAAGCTTAATCAATAATATTCCATAACAAAATTCATGGGTAATTACTAAAGTAAAAGAAATCCGAACAGTTAAAAAAGTACCTTCCACGTCAAGTTTTAGATCACCTCACGAAGTGAGAGGGAGCTTATGCTATCAGCCCTGTCGTCGGCGTCGGCGTCCGCACTAGTATGTTAAGAAGTTTTATTTCTCTATTATAGGTGCTTGGAAATTCAAACTTGCACAGATGATGCGTCTTTAAGAGTAGATCACGAATCTACGTTCAAATGTAGGTCATGACCTATATTTTCCGCTTGAGTGCACATATTAGGAAGATTTGGGTATCAATGTTAAGAAGTTTTATTTCTCTATTATAGGTGCTAGGAAGTTCAAACTTGCACAGATAATGCGTCTTTAACAGTAGATCACGAATCTGCGTTCAATTGTAGGTCATGACCTATATTTTCCGCTTGAGTGCATATGTTAGGAAGATTTGGGTATCAATGTTAAGAAGTTTTGTTTCTCTATTATAGGTGCTAGGAAGTTCAAACTTGCACAGATGATGTGTCTTTAAGAGTAGATCAGCGAATCTACGTTCAAATGTAGGTCATGACCTAAATTTTCTGCTTGAGTGCACATGTTAGGAAGATTTGGGTATCAATGTTAAGAAGTTTTATTTCTCTATTTTAAGTGCTAGGAAGTCCAAACTTGCATAGATGATGCGTCTTTATGAGTAGATCACGAATCTACGTTCAAATGTAGGTCATGACCTATATTTTCTGCTTGAGTGCATATGTTAGGGAAATTTCGATATCAATTGAGTACACCCATTCAGGCAAAATTTGGGTCAATAAATGAAATACTCTAGCTACTTCCCTTTTCTATTTTGTTTTTGTGAGGTATAATTTTTGTTGGTTCTCAGTATGACAGGTTTTCAAATTCAAAACTGTGTATTCTTTGACTCCTGTCATGATAGAATGCTGCCATGAGGTGAGCTTTGTAATCTTTGATTACACTATGTTTACAGAAATTACCGCGAAGCATTTTCTTACGCATACTTCATTCATTTTAGATCAAATTTTCAAACTTGGCCGCTCTAATGTAAGAAATGATACATTGGCCATAATAAATTGAAATATCTATTAAAGTCAAGCTCAATGACTGCTAAAACAGAAGATGCGCAAGAATAGTCCAAAATCGTGACCGATGACGCACCTTAATTACTGTATTCAAGTAGATCTTTCATTACAAGGAAGAATTCTTTTTTAAATATTCAGGAAATAGCCCGTTGCTATGGGTACGATTGTCTAAATTTGCACATAGGCCCAAATTGAGTCCTTGGATACGGGCATCCAAAGTAAAGTAATCTGAAATTTTTTAATCTAAATAAAGTTTAGACTTTGCTTTATCATATATGTAAAAGAAGTTGTGTAAGCCTGTTTCGTTTTATTTTAGGAAAGGCATCGAAAAACAGCAAAAAATGCTTAGTTTTAGATTGTATGGCCATATTACCACAGCAACCATTAATTATTTGAAAGTTTTTTCTTGTATTTTGATAGAGGCTCACTTGATCTTTATTAATATTGAATAAGACCTTCATGGGATTAAAAATTACTGTTTTCTTCTTCTTTAGGATACGGCAAAACTTCAATACACTGAAGATTACTTGTCCGTTTTATAAAAATAATAAAAAATGGTAACATATGTTCCCCATTACTTTTCACGGTTTTTGAAAGAGCTCTTTGTGTTGGATATCAACAATTTTTATCTGTTCATCATGATGCAAAAATGTTAAAAATAACACTGAAGTTGCAAAATTAGTAATATTATAGACCATAGATACCGTTTCCAAGGTAACTTATGTACATAGCAACAAGTGAGTTTATCTTGAATTTGCTCATTTTATAAAGGAAATTCCATTTCTTTATCATATATCCGTCAAGAGAGAAGGAAAATTGGAAAGTACAAACAGCATTTTGAAATCAATATATTTAAATTAGCCAATTATGTTATCGTGGTAACCAGCCTTTTTGACAATATCAGACACTTCTATTGAGCTTATTTAAAATTTTATGTCCTAATCTTTAGGCTGCATAAAGAATCTTCCCATAATGTCGTATATAGACCAAATTATAGAGCTTCAAAGCAGCTCAATTTTGCCTATTTCTCAACTTTAAAGGCTGTTGCCATGGCAACCAGATGACATAGAAGTAAAATTTTGGCTAAATGTACCTTTTTTCATTGGCCCCTACTTGTGTGTGAAATTTCATGAAAATCGGATACCATGCGTGCCGAAATTGTTTAAAGAGAATTGCTATGAAATTCATAATTGTAAATTTTGCTAAAGAATAATAATTTACCCTCCTCTAAATGTTTAGTATAATGAAGTCGATCAAAAATGGATTTTTCAAAGAATTTTCTGAGTTGATTTGAAAATTTTTCATAGGAAACACTCAAAGATTCGAGTCTAATTAAAGTTTTTATATTATCCAAAGTTTTCCTAATGCAAGGGCAATTCCCTTTTTGAGACAATTTTTCATCTTCAATGAAAGCTTCTTTTAAGGAGGTCCAGGACAGCCAGACTAAATACAGATCCTATCATTTAATTTTCTTAAAACTTATAAATGTTGATAATTGAAACATACTTTTTCTACATGCAAAGTTTCATCAATTTTTTACCGTTAGTTTTGAAGCTATATACGAACGTACATATATACCTACACTGAAAGCCCCAGAATGGGCCATAAATGTGACGTTAAAATAAACACACATTAGGTAATGAAAAACAGTTACAAATCTTCTGTAGAGGCAGAATATTAAGAAGTTCTGTATTTTTCATTTAGACATGAATTGGGCAATCGGATATGTATAGAATTTTAAATGATCACCAAGACTTTTCAAAGAAATTGTCGAAAGGAGATAAATTTATGTCTATTTTCAGAACATCTTTGAGTTGTTAATTTTTAATTTAATTTTAAACATGGCGATATCGGGCCATCATAGCGATCAAGAGAACATTTAGTAATTGCTTCATAATTTATTTTTAATTACGGGTACTTTAAAATTTCAACTAATTTCAGGTTACTTATCTAATTAAACTATTTTCAAAAACGGGTACGTTTATATATATCTACAATTATAATTACCGAGCGGTCCGTTTCTTTGATATTTTTAATGTTAATATAGATTAATTTGGGAGAAAACATCGGCGAAATTTCGATTTTTTTAATGCGTATTATTTACTAGATTAGAGTTTTTTTCCACGATTTTCAGCGCAATTTTTTGCCTGCGTGATATCTACTCTTGCGGACTTTTTTTCGGACGATTACGGTAATGGATATATTCCTAATTCACACAAAACAGCAACATTTGAAGCTTTTCTGTGCACCCCAAGAATATCTTTTAAAATCATATTTTGAATATTTACTTATATTACTAATGTCTATTTTAAAATCTCCTTACCAAATTCTCTGAAGAGTAAATTAGAATAGGCATAATCATGGATTGGTAAAGTTTTAGCCATACTTCTACTGAGAACATTACAAAGAATTAATACATGCATTTTTTACTCTTTCTGAAGTTCTCGGAGGTAGCCTGGCGGTCCAAATCTGCATGGCCAAAACAATTTTAATTATCCAAAGCATGTCATAAGTGCCCCTACTTTCGGCACTGCCTTTATGCCCCCCCCCCCCCCCCCCCCCCCGGCTGAAGTCTCCCACCTTTCTTTGTTCCCATTGCGGGGATGTGCAAAAAGGGGGGGGGGGTCGTTTTACGTGTGAATGTTTCTGAAACCGTGTGTTTGACCAAACCTCCCCTACGCACATGGAACCCCCCCCCCCCTTCCCTGGAAAAAGCCATGTACTAAGCGCCTACTGGTATTCTATTACTCAATCCAGAGTAATCCGGTTTTGCTATTTTTAGCACAGACGTTTGCATGACGTTACTGTGCCTACTTGTTCAGTTATCTATCCGCTTGTATTTTGATAGAATTTGTCTCGAACTTTCGTAATGGGCGAAAATGTTTTGGAAAAAATATATTGATTATTCTGTTAGTCTACATTGACTGACAATTATTTAATCATATTTGACGAAACATTCTGAAATTTGATGAGAGCAAGGGTCTATTTCACGGAAATCTCCGCGCGTAGTAATATGATCTCATAGCTATAAAAGCGGGCGCCTACAATCCAGCGTTGCACTTCGCTCAACTTGCCCGTTCGTAGTTTCCACGTCGAAGAGAGAAAGCTTTCTACCATTTATTCGAGTTATTTTGTAGATAAGTAACAATGCATGTTGTTTTATTATTCGATTTACAGCAGTTTAATATTTCAATCAATTACAGAGGATTTGGATACGGATGATTTCTGATGAAAATCAAAGTATGGATTGTTTTGGTTCGTCATTTGATGTCCAAGGTGAAGGACGAGTTTGTTTACAGAACTTGACAGAAATGAAGTGGGCTTGTATTTAGGAAAGTTTTGTGAAAATGAAGTAAGCTATAACCATCTGGTGAATATTGTCTGTTTTAACAGGTCAAAGTACAGGAAACAACGCGATGACGTCACAAAGACTGGAATCTTGAGAATTTCGCGGTTTTATTCATTGTAAATATTTAGATATTAAAAGTTGAGATTTATATTCTTTCCAACAGGTTTTTTTCTTTTTCACATTTTAGAAAAGAATGAAGTCTGACTCTGAGCAGCTATCAAGTAATCCCCCAAGATATCCGATAATTTGTCCTTGGATAACATATGGAACTTTAAAATACACTGCATGACTGGTTACCAGAGTGGTTGCCTTATGGTCTCGCTAATTTGTGCTATGATTTTCACAGTGAATTTGGAAATTATTCTAGAAAATTTTGACAAGACAAAAAATTGAAAAAAGATTCATTAATCATTTTAGAGAAGTTGAATTAAAACACATGAAAAAGATATGCATTATTGTTTGGCAACCATCCTGGCACCAGTAGATCTATATAAAATTTCGTCAATGTCTATGGTTGAGAAAAATGTATTAATGGAGGGGTATCTAATGAAAGTTGTTGTGTTTAGGTTAATTAAAGCCTTAATATTGATGCTACAGGTAACAAGGTGGACATGCCAGTCAACAATGAGCAACTTGATTAGATTCCTGATGGAGGTTTTCCAGTAATTTACAATGGCGAAAATAAGTCCAGATGAAAAATTGAAGGCTTTTGTAGCAAGTTTACTAAATTTAAATTTCTGTGTAGGAATGCACATACACATGTAACTGGTGACAAAAATTCTGTGCACAAGAATTATATATTGACTATTGTTCTTTTTATAGTATATTGCTCACTTCCAGTTTTTGGAACAAGATGGTTGCAAGTTCCATGGTTTTGTTCTTTTGAAGGGTAATTTTGCCTTTAGTTTAAACAGTGAACAGACTACATGTTGATTAAAAACTTAATTAAAGGTCCCTGTTTTTGCAGTTTTGAACCATTTTAATGGGTTTTTTTTTCCAACCTTCACAGAACTGAATAGTTTTCAATACCCATATTCTGTATTTTCAAGGAGGAGTGAATGAAACCATTTGATTGGCCACCTTTTCACAAGATAAATATAGAACTTTATTCTTTCCCATGTTTTAGGAATTTGCCAGTTAATTTCATTATCAATACTTTTGATTATGGCAATAACATATTGCACTTGTGTGACTTTGTTGAAATGTTGCCGTCAGAGTAAGTTTCTGTTTTTGGTATAAACTTGTAAGGGACAGAATGATTCAAGTATCAAAAATCTTTTCCAATTTTGAAGATTTTTCATCTATACTCTGTAAGGAAAAATGTTACTTGTGAACATTACTTTCATTACAAATTGGTCATGTATGAATCTTGACAATCTTTCAGAAAGTATATATTGCTGTGTTTTCTTTGAGGGAGGGGGTTGATGAATGATTCGCTTGATTATTCAGTCGTTTCAGACAACAGAGACATTATGAAGAAAAGATGATCTTGTGGAAAAAAAACAGATCCTACAAAGCAAGTGCAGTATACCATATCTGTTAGATAGTACATTTGGTAAAGATTATTCATCTTTATGAAAATAGGTATTCTCTTGCTATTGAAGTGAAGAACTGAATTAAGATAATTATTGAAGGGAAGAACAAACTAACACAAAAAACAAACAAAATTTTCGTGGAAAATATACATGTATTACTGTATACCTGCAGATGGCAAATGCATTTTGAAAGTCATTATCTTGCTTTTTGACATTAATCATGTTCATATCATGAAAGCTATTCTACATCACATACTCTCTAGGGGGAGCTTCAGAATCAAGTGTCATTTTTGCCTTGGTATGTATGACTAAGAAGTTGTACCAGATACTGAATCCATACAATTTATTCAACATTTGACGATGCCTGAAAGTTGAATTGACAGTTTTATCGGTATGCAAAGAAAATACATTTTTTAATGTTATTTGTTTCATCGTTGGCTTTGCACTCTCCATGACTTGTCTAATAACAGTTCTCTCTCGGGTTCTATTTAAAGTTGAGTATTAAATTTGCTTAAGACAGCAGACAAGATGTACAAGAAGCCCACCAGTCCATAGATTTCAACAATTTGTAAGTTGATCCGATATTGCCTTTAAAGTATCATTTCAAGAAGTTGCCAGATTGTCCATACTTTTTTAGCTGAATAGAATAACTAAATAACACAATGAGAAACAACAGTCACTGCACAGGAAGTAATTGTAGTGTTAGTAAACCTAATGCAGTAACCAATATTCCTGAGGCCTTTTCAGCAATCATGGTAAAATAATCTGCTTTATACTCGATTTCATTCATTGCCTATTCCAACCGTGTCCCTTTTTGGAAAAAAAGGTAAAACTTGAAGTGACTGTCAGAGACTGAAGATGTTAAGAAGTTTGTGTCAAGCTGACATCTACCTAATCCACCAACAGATGGAAGTATGTTTTACTTAATTTTTATTTGAAAGATAAAGCCAAGCCATGTCATTTTAATGATGTCAAATTTGAAATTTGAAAACGCACAATTTTCTTCATACATACTTGCTTTGCAACGCATCATAACTAAGCAGTTTTCAGGTCTCTTCCTGGTCCTGGATAATATCCCCTTCCTTAGAGGTCTGACCAGGATAATATCTCCTCTCCCAGAGGTCTGACCAGGATAATGACTCCTCTCCCTGAGGTCTGACCAGGATAATATCTCCTCTCCCAGAGGTCTGACCAGGATAATGTCTCCTCTCCCAGAGGTCTGACCAGGATAATGTCTCCTCTCCCAGAGGTCTGACCAGGATAATGTCTCCTCTCCCAGAGGTCTGACCAGGATAATATCCCCTCTCCTAGAGGTCTGACCAGGATAATATCCCCTCTCCTAGAGGTCTGACCATGGTGTACATGAAAGGCCATAAAGTGGTAAACCAACAGAGAGGAAAGAAACCTCATTAAATGTGACATTTGCATCTTGTAAATTCCTACATCCGTACATTTGAAAAGAACGAAAATAAGGTAAAAGACATGTTCTGTCTGTTAATAATTTCAGAAGAGACTAAGTTACTTGAGATATAACAGTATTTTTAAAGAAGTCAGACTGAATAGTTTATATTAATTTGTTAAATGGTTAATCTTGCAGATATGCAGAAAGTGCAATTCATTACTGTACGTGTAATTTTGATGAAACCTACATGTGTTTTCTAGAGATAGATTCATAAACACAAGAAACTTGAATAACCTGTTAAAAGCTGATGTGAAATTAATTCTGTATAAATTTTATTAAAAGAATTTGATAAGTTAGTAATAAGTATACAGTTTTCCATGTTTTGCTGCTTAACAGACTGTTTCAGAGAGAGATTTTACTTCTCCCATGTCCCTTGACTTGAAGAAAAAGTGCTGTATAAAGAAAGATAAAAAAGTTTAGAACCATGCAAGGTACCAAGCACCTTTTGAAGTCAACAATGAAGGTTTTACATTTCTATACAAATGCTGTAGAATTCTAATATTATAATGTTTGTCAAAAATCTATTAAAGATTTTTAGAAAAAAAGAAAAACCATGGCATGTAAGTGAATTTGATAAAAAATTAATGAAGAAGAGGGTATATGCATTCAGAAATTAAAGTAAAAACACCATTTCTGTTGCCTTGTTTTCCTAACAATTAAGTTGTAGACACAAAAGCTGCCCTTGAAAAGCCGATTCCAGACAGTATTGAAAACGAATTTGAAAAGAAGTGTCCTCAAGAAAAAAATGTTGAACTTTATCCTTCTATCTAAGGTAACAATGTTTGTGTTGTAAGTGATTTAGTATAAAGGTGTGGTATTATTAAGCTAAATTAAATATGATATAAAAGTAGATTGAAAAAGTTACAAAAATGGATCAATTTAGAAGATTAATCATTAAGATCCTAATAGTTAAAACTTTGTAAAGCATCAGCCATCTCGTGAATGTCCGGTTTCCTTGTGCTCTAAAGTAGTACATGTATTGAAAATTTAAGGTAAAACTTTTTAGAAAAATAAAAGTAATTGAAGTGAAATTCATTCCAATTTTGCCTTGTTTGTCTCTTAATGAAAGTTGTTTCAGTGGGAGGAAAAGATATAATGACCTGAACCTGGGGAGTCTCAAACTCAAAGAATTTCTTCTCAGGTCTGTTAGCTTCTCTTGTGATTTCCACTAAAGGGTAATTTTAAAATCGAAATGTAACTTTTATTTTCATTCTTGCATCATCTATGAAGACTGATTTCAGTAAGTTAGAAAAGTTAGTCAGAAAGCATTACATGTATGATCATAATGATTATGAATTTTAGGACTATGTTTGTTGCTTTTAATGATTTGCGTTACAGATTTGACCTCTGGAAAGTCCAGTTAAATTGGGAGTTCTTTGTTAAGTATGGAAGATTGTACAGTTCAGAGGTGAACGTAAAACACCATGATCTTTGAGATGAGAAGTTAAATTTATTGATATCTAGAGTATTAATTTTCAAGACTTTTCAAGGGAGTTTCATTTGAGATTTCCATGAAATCAAATTCTAGAGTGCGTTAGAAATTTATTTTTCAATCGATAACATTGTACACTTTATGGCATCAGATTTTGAATGTGAGGTAATACAGTTATTGTTGATAAATAGATAAGTTTAATCGTTTAAAGATTTTGCCTTGCTTTGTCGCTCATTGAAAGCTTTTTCAGACGGAGAAAATGCATTTTGTTACCAAGATCCCTTGTATTAAAAAGAAAAAGGTTTTGAACAATGTAATCCCTCTGAGAGGTAACCTGCACACAGTAATTTGTGAAGGGTAAATATATCAATGTTTCAGTAATCTTAAAGTTTTCACAACTCATATATTGCAAAACTAAATGTAGATACATGTTAAACTATTAAATGTTGTCAAAATTTATCTGAGAAGTTCTGTAATCAAAATTTCACATGAGCTTTTCTGCTTTGTTTTCTTAATAATTAAGTTGCAGACTTCAAGTATCTCGTGAGTACCAAGTCCCTTCTATTGCAAGTCTTAATATTATTGTTCAAAACAGATTGAATTGAAAAGTAAAAGGTAAACTTGATGACTTTAGAAAATGGAAAATCACATAATTAAAATGAATTGAATAAGGTTACTTGCTTTTATCAATTTATGTTTTGCCTTGCTTTGTCAAAAGAAAGGAAAAAAGAGATTCTAGGAAATGTTTTTCTTCCATTAGGTATATGTACCGTAACTAAGCTCCTTTCGTAGTCTTGTAATAATTATCTTCCGACTATTTTGCGAATTCACTCGGCATAATGTTGTTGCCATGTTTTCCTAATGATTGCGTTACAGACTCGAAAGAAGATCTTGAAAGTCCAGTTCTTTGATTATCAAAGATTTAGAAATTTGGCTATCCTCTTAAAGGTAAACATATACCTGGTTATTTGTGAGAGATGAATTATATGAATGTGCATGGAAAATCTGCTAGAGTTTTTCTCTAGTCATTTTGTACTAAAAGATTTTATTAAGAGAAGCCAATACTGATGTTAAAATCGAGATTGATCAGATAAGAAGTTCATTGAAAGTAGTTTTGTTGCTTTGTTTTGCTTACCTGATTAAGTTCCAGATTAAAGCTTCCTATTAATGTCCAGTTCCCTCGAGAGTTCCCAGTGAACAAGTTTATGGTAAACAATACTTTTGAAAAAAGCACATGTATACATTTGTGTACTTTCCATTTTGTTTAATAATTTTTCCAATGCCTTTGAAGTTAGTTACTTACTGCATGAGATAAGTGTATCCTTGAATAAACAGTAAGATGTTGTAGTTGGATCATTTTATTCAAGCTTTTTTCGTACTTAAATTCTCATAAATAGCAATGTACATGTATAATGATCTTTACTTCATAGTGTTGAACATTTTTTTTGTCTACCTTTTGCCATCAAATTGCCGTTAACAAACATGTTTGTACCCTTCTGAGGTGTTCAGTTTTAGATTCCCTTATATGCTGTTGTATAAAAACTGCTATTTTTCACACCTTTCATAAGTAGGGTTACCATTAAGCTTGTTGAAACACATTCAATACTAGTAACTAAACTTTGTATGTATAACTAGAATTATTGCAAAATTACCGTAACATTCTGATTTAAGAATTGCGCTGAACGGGTTTAATTCAAAAAGTATCCTGCTGTTTTTTTCCAATGTATCTTTTTAATTACTATCATAGACACATTTATCTTTATTTTCCTGTAGAAGCACTCTTGTCTCTTTAACAATGCTTAGTTTAACGGTATATCAGTTTTCATCTGTGCTGAATATTTGTATAAAATTCATAAGAATCATAATATTGTTGCATGGTGATTCAAGTAGCCATGTTTTAACACATGCTATGCATTTCAGTTTCATTAAAGGTATCCCTGTCATTTAATGGCCAGTAGCCTGTCTATCTATTCTGTCATACCAAGGTATAGAGTAACATAGTAATTAGTACATGTATTTGATTTTAAATAGTAAGTAAACTTCTTTAAAAGAAAATTTGAAGATTTTTTTATCGTGCTATGTTGCTAACAAAAAGCTGTTTCAGAGTGGGAGAAACATTACGAGCCCCTGATCCCTTAGCCTTGAAGAAAAGTGTATAGTAAAGAACAAGAAGTTATGGAATCTCTACTTGGGTATCAAAAGTTCCTCTTGAATAACTTAAGATCGTTCAAATACATTTTCCAACACTTGTGACTTAGCTAAGTTTACAAAGCCAACTGAAATAAAAGATTAGAAGAGAAAATTTAGTCATTTGTGAAGGGTAAAAATATGAAAATTTATAAATACATGTTGTAATCACACATCTGATCTTGGATGGTACAAAAATTTCACATTAAGCTTTGTTGCCATGTTTCCTAACTATTACGTTACAGACTACAAGTATCTTGTGAGTACCAAGTCTCATTGTTATCCTAATTTGATATTTTGGTACAGATTGAGCTGTAAAGTAATCTTAATCTTTTGAAGATATGTTAAGCGTTCCCTGCTTTGTTAAAAGTAAACCTGTTTCAGAGGAAGATCAAATTAAATCTGATCCTTGAATTTGAGATAAGGCTTTGAATGTAACTTTAGTTTGTAAGTTACATACATGTATTTCTTCTGTGTATTCTCTTTCTAATCCTCATTTAACTAGTGGAATATGATAATCATCTTGTGACCATTTTATGGTCAGTCCGCATTTTTCTTTGCCATGTTTTCCTAATGATTGTGTTACAGACTTGACAGTAGCTATTGAAAATCCAGCTCTGTTTGGAGTTCTTGATTGCTTTTTGAAGATTTCTTTGAGAGTTAAACAACTGTTTCTTGTGAGAGGTAATTGTGAAAGATCTTAAGTTTTTCATAAGAAGAGCCAATACTGACTTGAAATTCAGGTTAGTTGTTCATCATGTTCATTATGATTAAATCAAAAACTCAGTTTTGTCGCCTTGTTCTCCCAGCAATTAAGTTGCAGGCTTAAAGTATCTCATGAATGTCCAGTTCCCTCCAGAGTCCCAAGAAAGTACTGAACAAGATTAAGGTAAACAATGATAAAGTTTATCAATTTGAAAGAACTGAATGAATTTTTATTGTATCATGTTTGTTTTGCTTTGTCTCTTAACCAAATTGTTTCAGAGGTAATAAAATATTGACCCTGATCTTGGAAGTATCAAAAGAGAATGGCTTTCCTTTGTAAGGTAGTATAAGTTCAAACTATAGTGATAAGTGGCAATTATTATAAAATGCTCTTGCATGTCAAATTTTTGTCTTGGTTTTGAGTTTACAAAATTATTTTGTTGCCTTGTTTTCCTAACAATTGCGTTGCAGAATTGACAGTAGGTCTTGAAATCTTTGGAGTTCTTATTTGAGTATTGAAGATTCTCGTGAATAGAGATTGAAGGTAAATATTGGTGCTTAATTCATTTGCTGTTATTGTTGAATACTTTGATGAAAAGAAGTTTTAGTTGAATTGAAGATTCTCAGTTTCCTTTAGTAAATGATAAGCATTCCCCAGTGTAGAATTATCATGTCAAATATAAAAAAGCATTCAAAATCATTTTGATTTCTTTGCAAACAAAAAGTTGCATGTAATTAGGATATTTTTTAATTAAACATCTTTGTAGAAATTGCATATATATCCATGTTGCCTTGTTTTCTAAACAATTAAGTTGTAGACCCAGTTCCCTTGGGAGTTCTTAGTTGGGTATTTTAGTATTAGTGCTGTTTGAGAAAAGGTAAACATTGTTGTTTTCAAAGAAAAGATTTAGAAGAATTTTTTTGTCCTTCAAGAACACTTTACATTTCTTTAAATTTATGGATGAAAACTAGCCAAGTGAGATATGTTACAATTCAATGGTGAAATCACAAAAGTAAAATGTTTAATTAATTCCTTTTATAAATATGAATCAAGAAAGTGTAATTGAATTATCTTCAAGTTTGCCATGCTCTGTTAGATAAAGCTTTTTCAGAGAGAAGAAAGAAATATGTGACCCTAATCCCCCGACTTATAAAGATCGTTGTAAGGAAAAGTTCATATGGAATATTTCTGTAAGGTAACAAACATGTAGTACTGTCTTTTGGAATATGGTCATATCGTGATATTCAACCCTTTGAATTAATGTTTCAATTATCTTATGAAATAAGTTTGACTTAGTCGAGTTCTAAAGTACTGATGTAGTGTTCATTGATTTGATGTATACAGTATATGATTACCTATTAGACTCTTTAATGCCAAACTTCTAGTATATCTAGAATTTCAAAATTGAATATACATGTATATTTTCCTTTATGCTTAATCTTGCCAGTACCTTTGAAGTTAGTATGTTACTTACTGCACGAAATATCCATCAATAAACAGTGGGGTGGTACTTCTATTTGAAATTTTACCATCAAATTGCCATGTGCCCTCCTGATGTGCTTTGTCTGGTTTTTGCGGTGTTTCCTTTTTTATGCTGTTGTATAAAAACTATTATATTGCACACCTATTTTAAGTAGGGTATAATCTTTTTCAGTACATGTAATCTTAACTTAATACTTGTATATATAACTGGGTAAGTTGCATTAAAGTAACATTTCTTACCTCCTATTAAGGACATATCCGGCACCCAAAATTTTGAGTCTTCACATCGAAGAGTTCCCCTAACTCTAAATACATATGTTTGTTTATATTACATTGCGACTGACATGTTGTACCTTTTATTCCTGCTTGATAACAGTGCATTGTTTTTGCAATATTTGTTTTTGATTATAGTATTGATAAAGTACAATTATATTACATAAAAGTACTGAGTTTTCTGAAATGAGAAATGTCTAACAAACAGTTGTTATTCGGAAGTATTCTGTATTTCTGACTCACAAGAAAGATAACTTTGATTTGCATTATGATGTTCTTTAGAATACTTGATGTCATTTTACAGGAGGTTTCAATTTCTTCGCTGCAGTCAATCAGTAGTATATCCAATATATTGTATTCCTAATATGAAGGAAAATTATCCATCAATGAAAAAGATAGTTCTGTGGTTGAACTAGCTAGTCTGTTTCAATTTTCACTATTTACACACTATTTCTTATACATACATCTATCAGTAAGCTCTTAGTAGAAGTACAAATTTTTTCTCTGTGTTGAATACGTGTATAAAGTATGTAAGAATTGTAATTTTATGCATGGTGATTCAAGTAGCCATGCTTTAACACGTGCTATACATTTCAATTTCTTCATAGGATAACCTGCGAAGTTATGGCCAGTCTATTCGTTCTGATGTACTGAGGTATAGAATAACATAACTTTTATGGGTTAAAGAAAATTAAGTCATTGATAGAAGATGGGTTTTATTGTTTAGAAGCATTGTCATGCTATGTTGCTAACAAAAGCTTTTTCAGAATGGGAAAAACATTATGATCCCCTGATCCCTTGGTCTTGAAGAAAAGTGTCTAGTGATGGAATGTGTGTATGTGAGGTAACCAAGTTTCTTGCATATTATTACTAAAGATTGCTCAGATACAAACATTCAAAATGATGATTGTTTTAAAAATAAGAAAGTCTGTTATACTTTCTTTAGCAAATTTTAGATTTTAAAATAGAAATAGTGGGCATTTTAGTATTTTACACAATTGGAAGGTTTATTTTTTTGTTCAAAATCACTAATATATATATTGACTTACACAACAAATTGCTATAATCTGCAAGTTGGGTTTCAGTGTATCCCTGATGATTCTGTGATTATCTAATTCTTTATGACGGATAAAGAGCTGGTAAGAGATATAAACATTGTAAATATACGTGTAATATTTTGTATGCGAAGTTGTTCATATCTAGATTTTTTATTTAGTCTCATGATCACATCTTTCCTCTAAATATTTCTAGTTGTTTAAACTTTCTATTTGCATTTGTGTCTTGCTTAGAGGTCTTTTTCAGCAATGTTGTATAGCTGAAGTCAAGTTTGGGAAGTTGGTTTTCTATACAAAGCTTACAGATTTGCGTTATTGAAGAACGATCAGGTTTCCTACTGGTATTTGTTTGGTATGCATATGAATTTACGTATTATTGTTACCTTTGAATTAATTCACTTACCGCATGATACATACTTCATTACTTTAATAAAATATTGGGGATTAAGGCTTGATGATTCACAGTTAGACTTGAATTAACATTGAATCCAATTTATTCCAACAACAAAGTTTAGTATTAACACTTCTCTATCAAGCTTCCGTTCTTGTCACTATCAGAATACTATGATGTCAAATGGTGTTTAGTTGTCATATATACTCATTTTACACAGTTATTTTGCACACCTGTTGTAAGTAGGGTTGAGTTTTAGACACATATGCAGTATTCCATACTTACATGACAGTTTGAACAACTTAAATTTCTTTTATTTGAAATTGGTACCTTCCTGCTCTGTTATTATATAACTGAATTGTTTTACAGCAGATACTTTTCACAATTTATTGTTATGTGTTTTTGGTATTTGAATGCATGTAAAAGTTCTTGAAATAACTAAGCATTTATTAGCTATTTTCTGTATAGATTGTGTGCATTAATTTTGGGGACAGACGTAATTTTGTACAGTGTATCCATCCTTTAACATGTGCTTTGCATTTTAATTTCATAGTAGGAGCTGATGAATTGTGGTATAGAGTAAGCCCAGATATTTTAATATAATTTATCTTTAGTTCATCTTTAATTAGAGGCATTTTATTACAAGCTTTCGCTAAGAGTCCTGAAGGATTGATCATGACTTGTCTGGCTGATTGTTTTTTCCCTCCTTTCAGCAGGTTTCTTACCTTTGTTAGAGTATCAAGTTGTAATGTGAAAGATGGCAAACTCCACAGTCTGACTATGATGTCACAGCACCAAGATTGTTTAAAATGAAGTTTCATTAGTTCAAGCCAAGTTTGTATTCGGATGATTACAGGTTTATCGATTCATTTTTCTCATTTCCTTTTCAATGTTGACAGTATTAATCATTTTCACACCCTCTTTACATTGTATGAGTGAGATGATAAGGAGATGTTTTACAGTCAAATTTTGAAGAGAAAACTACCATTTTCACGCTTGAGCCAAAATGTTTCTACTTTGACACTCGTCCTATATTGTACTGATTAAAATATTTTTGAGTTGAGTCAAATTAAAAGATGTACATGCTGTTTATTTGAATTCTGCAAGATAGAATGAAGAACAATTGTATACCACCCTTGGGAGGTTTTGATGAAGAATTGTGTTGTAAAGTTGATCATGGAAGTGAAACAAGTCCATTAGACCATATTCCGAAACAAGCTGGTGACCCAGTTCCAAGATGTATCAGTATTACAGAAAACAGTATGAAGTTTTCTTCCTCTTTTGTAGACGTAATATTACAACTTACATTGACCGCATTTCAATTTTATTTTGTTATAATCAAGAAGAGAAAAGAATTTGCAGTAGTGATTGGCATCTTTTGTTATTGGTATCATGGAAGATTTTTGCCCTTACATTCTTTCTTGCAGATAAATAGACTGGCCTTTTTAGTATTGGATTTCATTAGGAGAGCACTAAAAAATTGAAGAAACTATTTGATACACAATCAGCATTCCATACTTACATTACAGTTATTTTGAACAGTTTCCATTTCTTTTGTCTAATATTGGTACCACTGTGTTACATGATATAAATGACTGATATGCATATTTAAAGTTCTTGAAATGCTTTATTAGCTATTTTCTGCATAGAATGTGTGTATGAATCATGAGGGAGATGTGGTATATCCATCCTATAACATGGACTTCGCATTCTAATTTCATCATAACCTGGGAAGTAGTGGATGAATCCTGGAATAGATTAAGCTCAGAAATTTTAAATATTATATAATTTAATCTTTGGTCCATCTTTTATCAGGCATTTGATTACGAGCTATCTGAAAGAGCCCTGACTTGTTCACGACTTGTTTACAGTTATTATTGAATTTCCATTAAGAATTTTTCTTTTTTTCACCAGGGAAGTAATTTCCTTATTGAAATAAACTGCTTGTCTTTTTCCTTCTCACAACAGATTTCTTGCCTTGTGTCAGATATCAAGATCATTGGGGAACTTCTAAGTCCGACTTTGTGATGTCAAAGCACCAAGATTGTTTAAAATGAGGGTCATTAGTTCCAAACCAAGTCTGTATTCGGATGATTCAGCTATAAGTGATTTAGCTTTATGTATTCATTTTTTGAATTTCCCTTTTCAATGTTGACACTAATTTTCACTCTGAGTCTCTTTACATGGTACAAGTGAACTGATAATTGAATTTTGAACATCTAATGCATCTAATTTAACACTTCATCACTCCTTATTGTACTGAATCATATATTTTGAGTCGAATTTCAGATAAATAATTTATAGATGTGTAAGCTTATACCATTGTGAACAAGAAATTGTTTACTGGCTGCAATTTATTTGATTTTACCAACCTAGGGAGGTCTTGATAAAGAAAAGTCGATCATGGAAGTGAAACGAGTCCATTAGACCACATTCCCAAACCAGCTGGTGACCCATTCCTAGATGTTTCAGTATTGCAGAAAACCGTATGAATGTCTAGATGCATCAGTATTGCAGAAAACCTGTATGAATGTCTCTTCCTTTTTTGTAGACGTAAAATTTCAACCTATATTTGTGATAACATTTGCCTGTATTTCAATTTTATTTTGTAATATTCAACAAAAGATTTTGCAGATAATTTTTGGTTTCTGTTGTTAAAGATTGTTGTTATTGGTATAAAGAAGATTTTTACCCTAACATACTTTCTTGCAGATAAATAGACTGACCCGTTTAGTATTGGAAGTCCAATTGAAATTTCATTTAGAGAGCACTGGAAAAAAAGAGGGTGTTTCTGATGTAGACTTAATTAGATATTAGTGTAAACTTTTACTGATATAGGGTTGTTGTTAAAAAAAAAACTATTTTCTAAATCATTCCTGTTGTGAAAAAGACTAGATTAAATTCATTTCCAATTCAGGCGCTTCTAGCTGTGTTAAATTGAGTAACTCCTAGCAACAGAAAATTGACATGAAATATTGAGAGAGAGATGTTAATCTTGAATTTGAATGGAAAATTCTTCATTAGTGTGTGATGCAAAGATTTAGAATGCTGACAGACTCCATACTTCTGGTAGTAATGTAACCTCTTTTCTCATTTTCTGATGAATCCAACTTCGATTTCAAGGGAACAGGTAATGGGGTGCAAATATTGCAATCAAGACTTCAAGAAGCTTAGTACACGATCATTTTCAGTTAAATTTGCAGTGCATTTGTTGAAATTTTTAAATTCTAGACAGATGTGACCTCCAACAGCAGATAAGTATAGGCGTTCAAAACTCAACAAGTTCTTGGTGATAGTGCTTATTTCCATGTTAATTTGTTCATAGTCAGTGATAGGGCATGGTGATTCAAGTAGCCATGTGTTGGGTCTACCCTTGGAAACTAGGTAAACTTGTTTCAATTGTTACTGGTAGTGATCTAGTTTTGAATTGTATGTTTGATATTACTTTTGGTAGGTGGACTGTATGCATGTATATTTAGGTCCCGTTTTCCTGTGTAAAAGATCTGGAGGGAATTTAGTCCGGTGTCAACAAAGGAAACAAAAAAGTTGAGCGAAGTGCCAAATGAAGATGAGGAAATGTGAAATAATTGACTTTACCAAATGAACATTGTGTGGATATGAGTGACTATAAATTGAATGTTTGTTTGCTAAAATGAATTTACTTTCAGAACCACGCCAACATCTGAGGGAAAGTAGGTGTATATACCTAGCAAGATAAATATGTAGTACAGATAAATATGTACAAGCAAGTGTGTGGAATCATATTTGGCATCAAAATTTGGCATGGTCATTGAGTGAGTAAACACTTGCCAGCTGGTCAGAGCCTAGGATAAATCTCACCATGCACTAAACTGAAGTGTAGGGTGACCTGCTCGCAGCAATATATTTGACCTTTTTTGGCATTAAAATAAGTAATGCAAAAAAGTTAAGAAAATAAAGCTAATAAACAATGAAACCAATATCGTAGCTATATTTATTTGACATTTTGGCCATAAAAATGTAAGTAAAAGTAGGAAATTATGTGAAATATTTTTAAGGATTACATAATGGAAATTATTTAAAACAGTTTAAAAAAGATCAAAGTAAAAATAAGTGAAAATAAAAATAAATTACATGTACAATATGTTTAAGCTCGCTAACTTAATTTCTCTAAATTAGAAAGAAAGAACTTTATGATCAAGATTAAGATGCTAATCTGTACCTTTACAATCTGATGTGAAGTTCCAAGATTTCAAAATGAATTGCTGCCGATTTAAAAAAAAAAAAAAAAAGATGTAAATTGTAAAAGGGAGTGGGATCTTAAAAGATGAAATCATCATGCTTTATGATATATACTTAACAAGGGATGTCAATATTGGATGTAATGTAATCGTAATTTCATTTCAAATGTATCGAGTTCTTTGGCAAATATTTTGTGACTTTATAAAGTGCTTTTCTTATTTCATTGTAATGTATAAAACCTTAAACAATTTAAAAACATTAATTAAAATATCTAAAACCTATATATCAGTCTTGTTGTTCTCTTGCCTTTGCAATGTGCATCTCTGTTTGTCTGCAAGACTATTGGGCTCATGATTTGATCATGGTCTTGATTTATACCTCTGGAGTCGGTCGAGGGCCATACATGTATATTCAAAGGATAATTTCAATGGAAACTTGGGAGCTTTTTTGTCTAAGCGCAACCTCAACTCGTGGTGTATTTTCTACTGGCCATCCAAAAATAAAGCAGGTGTATTGAAATGAAACATACATTTGTTGAATCCTACCTGAAAATGTGAAAATTAATCCACTTAAACTATGTTCAAAACAAATATAGTAGAATCATGGCGGGTGCTGCAGAGATTACAACTGATAGATAACACGGCATAAACATGGTTTAAATGGATTATTTTTCACATTTTCAGGTAGGATTCTACAAATGATGTTTCATTTCAATACACATGCATTATTTTTGACAGGCAGTGGAAAATACACCGATAATGGAAAGATATACACAACGAGCTCTGATCGCCGATTTTCCCCCACACACTTTAGGATGGACGCATTTGAAACTGAGGTTGTGCTTAAATAAAAAGTAAAGAAGCTCCTCAATTTCCATTGAAATTATTCAAAGGACTAGATTTCATCTGAAAAACAAATTCTTGGGAGTCCTTATTGCAACAATGTGCAACCAACTTGGAGCAACAATTTGATCATGGAACTTGGTACACAAAGGAAGGAACTGATATTCCATGAGACCCTCTTTACACAGTTAAGTCTACAATTCTGTAGATCTACAAAAAAGCCGATCGATCACAAATGACATTGGAAGTCCACAATAGCTGGAGATTCCTACATCACACAGATAAATCACAATGGGAGTCCTGACGAAGGACTACAATTCTGTATTCTGAAAGTGGTCACTTATATATAGCATCTCCGGCTACAATTGATCGCCACTTTGGTACTATTCACAGCACTTTTTTTCTGTTCAAACGTGTTTATTTTGAGCCACTGTACCTGAACTTTCTGAACAGTTAAAAATTAAATGAAATTTGTTAAAGCAATGATTATTACATTGAATGAACAAATCTGAAGTGGCGATTATTTTGTATCCTGACTTGAAAGAGTGTGTAAAATAAATGCGTATTGTTAAATTCTTGCATGGAACTTGGAAGAGATTGAAATAAAATGAAAATCCAAGTTTGATCTGCTTCAGCTTAGGGAGTAACCATTTGATTTCGGGGGGGGGGGGGGGGGAAGGCATCCTAAGGCCCTCCCCGAAATAAACTGGCTCTGGAAAAAATCTATGGTAAAAGTCCTACCAGGTATACTCCATTGAAAATCAAATGGTTAATTCCTTATTGGATTTAGACGACCAAGGGCGTAGCCATGACATACCAGAATCTAGAGATATTTTCCAAAGGGGCAAATTAAATGTGAAAATTTGAATATTGAAATTTTTGACGAAGTTGTATCCTGCCGAACTCGACCCAAGCTTTTCTAGATTCATGCATTCATGGTTGATGCGCTTGGCAAGGACTATACACTTCATCACACGGAAGTCTATCTTGTATGTATGATACTAAGTATTGTGAAGATCATGATCGGAAGAAATCTCTCGCATTTGTAAATCGGACATGTACGCACATTGAATACGAAGACGGTACATACGCGCAAGACCGACACAGCGACACGGCCATCACTCAATAAAAGGGAGGACTTGATAGGCTTTGCCTGTTGTCCAATCCCCTTTCAAGTCAATTAAATAAAAGCTGAAGACAAACTATACACGGAGATGATCGGCCAGATACAATACGTACATGTATTTATAAAAAATCCTACACTCGTTTCTATGGGGCACTGTTTTGCTATTTATTACAAAAAGAGATATCACCATAATGATATATATTACCCATTCGCAATAGGAGATATCTCTAATTGAATAGGTAAGGTGATATCTCTTTCATATGTAATAAATTGGTCATATCTCCATGACGAATACGTGGTATCTCTATAATGATATGGTGATAACTCTGATAATATCCAATTGGTGATATCACCAATTCAGAATGAATGAGTGATATCACTATAATGATTTAGAGATATCACCTATTCGTTATGGAGATTTCGTTCTGAATTGGTGATATCACTATATCGAATAGTTGATATCGTCTTTTCCAGTATTCTGAATATAATTACCAAATTATCATTAAAGTGGATATGGAGATATCTCCAATTTGATAAGAAGATACACAGCCTATAGGGCACTTTTTTGATGAATTTCTGCCAAAGTTCATATACTAATTGCTTATGACAATAGGAAAAAACCTTTTCGATTTATAGGTCAAGGTAGCATTTGAATTGGTCAATATCCTTGAAAAGATTTATCAACGGATCTTTGTCAAACATACAGTCGGTACAAGTGATGTAGGGCGAGGGGATGCCAGGTTATGCATTGCTGTGTTACTAGTATCCAGGGAAAATTAGAAATGGTAAAAATCCATGTATACAGCCTAGAGGTCACCATTTTGATTTGAGCTTGACCAAACTTCATATGCTCGTTGTTGATGACAAGAGAAAGAACCTAAGTGATACTCAAGGTCAGTTTAGAAATTGTTAGAATCATTGTATACTGCCTAGAGGACACAGTTTTGAATGGATCTTAACCAAACTTCATACACTTGAACATTGCTTATGACAAGAGGAAGAACTCTATTGATTTTCAAGATCAAAGGTCAAGGTCACAGACTGAAAATGGTAAAAATCATTGTATACAGCCAAGAGGGTATTGTTTGACCAAATTTCATATACTCGTTGATGACAAGAGGAAGAGCCCTGCTGATTGTCAAGGTCACAGATTAGAAATTGTTAAAACCCTTGTATACAGCCTAGAGGGCAGTTTTGATTGGAGCTTGACTTAAACTTCATATACTAATTGCTGATGACGAAAGGAAGAACCCTATGGATTTTCAAGGTCACAGATTAGAAATGGTAAAAATCCTTATTTACACATTAGAAGGCTGACTCCTGCAATGCTAGTCCGACTTGCAGACCTACGACGGTGTTATCTGTTTTTTCGCCTTCGGTCTGACTGCTATATGCATAGGCAAATCTTGAGAATTTCTGTGCGAAAAATTTTTGGCGAGTCGTCCTGTTTTTTGACAAATTCCAGTCTCTTCAACCAAAAGATAAGTCATCCAGTCCTCCTGCACCTAAAAAATCCCCTCTAGGCCTGGTTTCACCTCTGTGCGCATGACGAAATGTCGTTAATCACAGGAAAATTGGAAGAGAAGAAGAGGTGAAACCAGGCTTTGAGGGGATTTTTAGGGGCAGGAGGACTGGGTGAGTTATTATTTGGTTGAGGAGAACGGAATTTGTCAAAAAAAAAAAGGACGACTTGCAGACATTTTTTCGCACAGAAATTCTCAAGTTTTGCCTATGCATAGCAGTCAGACTGAGGACGAAAAAACAGATAACACCGTCGTAGGTCTGCAAGTCGGACTACTGCAATGCTAGGGGATGCTACGCTTTATGTTGTAGGGCTTATATTTTTAAGATACTTCCTTTCGGGAAGTATCTTATTGTTACGGTAACTGCTTCACAGTATGTAAATTGAGATACTGCCGCTTTGCACCTTCCTCAAAATATAGTGCTGTATCTAGTTCAAGAATTTGCTGTCTACCACATACAAAATGCAAGAACAAGAATATCCTCCTTCTTGAAAACAGTTTCAATTTCATATAAAATAGATGCATCACATAAAATCAACTATAATTCTTGTTTTCACTGCACATTGGTGGCGTAATAATGTATTACTTTTCAGTGCTGATTGTTTATGACAATTTTATTAAAGATAACTTAGAAATTGCATAAAAGTTATAGAGTTGTCTTTCTTATGGCAATGTGTTTTTAAACAGTTGTTGTGTTGTTTATAGGGCACATGGAAAAAAATATTGCAAAATTAAGCTTCACATAATTCTGCATCCTCATGATCCTGTGTTAAAAAATAATCACCATTGCCTTACGATAAAATTATTCAACATTTTAATATCTGCTAACAAATTTTGAGTAGAAGTATCTCTCAGGGTGGAGGGAGGAAAGGGAAGGGTAAAAAGGAGGGGAGGGAGGTACCCCCCTGTCTGCGACCCGTATATATTCTAAACCCTACATTAGAATTTGATTATATTTCACACAAATATGTTCGTCATGATAGATTTGTTGGGACAAAGGTAACTTAAAGTCAATCATCAGAGTTCAAGGCCATTTTCAAGCTAAACTTAAATAGCTATTTTATCCCCTCGCAATATACCTATAATTACTATAATGCCCGTTTGTGTGGGTACTATTCTCTCGTAGTGTTGCTTTTGGAAGGAATAGTGCCCGACTGCCAGCGAGGGCACAGATTACCTTCCAAAAGCAACACTATGAGAGAATAGTACCCACACAAACGGGTAATTAATAGGTTTAGTGCATCACACGACCTCGACAGTAATGCCCTGTTTACACGACGGGTTTAATGCGCATTAAATCGAATTTAATGCGCATTAGATTTTAGCTGCGTTCACACGAGGAATCTAATGAGCATTAGATTTAATGCGCATTAGATTTTGCCGTGTGAACGCAAAGCGAATCTAATTCGCATTAAATCTGGCGCATGCGTATATGATTTACTAGAATTCTACAGTACATTTCCATCATAACTGGGCACTTCTAATCACCCTTGGACCTCGAAACATAGAATAAGAGGTAAAAATACTTGATTTCATTCACAATGAACCCTCTAAGTAACTGTACTGCGTCTCTTAACTTACGTAGAGTAACATTATATTATGACGTCATTTTATCTCACAATGACGTCATGCAATGCATGCATAAGCCCAACCTACGAAGAGGTAATATAAGAATTGACTGTTCAATTTTGACAGTTTATTGGAGTATGAAGTTTGGTTTGTCGCATCACAAATTGTGTAAAACCGCGTAGCGTAGCGAAGCGGTTTTACGCAAAATTTGTGATGCGACAAACCAAACTTCATACTCCAATAAACAGTAGGGCGGCCAAGCCGGATTTGCACGTGCGGCGTAAAAAGGAAATTCTAATGCACTCCGTTTGTAACGCGCATTCTGATTGGTTGAGCGATGAAAAAACTGCAAGGGGATTCACATTTCACTGCAGTTTCTGCTATGACGTCGTGCGTTGCTATGACGACGTCGTTAAAAGCAGACGTTTTCTAGCTTCTTACTGACCAAAGCATTAGAATAGGGTTACCATACTGATGTTTTACAAAAACTGACAGGGTATCGGCGAATCCCCTGTCAGAAATATCCGTTTTACCACTCGGCTGACGCCTCGCGGTAAAACTCAATTTCTGACAGGGGATTCGCCGATACCCTGTCAGTTTTTGTAAAACACACGCATGGTAACCCCTAAATGTGAGTTCGCCAATGCATGACGCACTCTTCCTCGTCGGAGAAAATATGGACGCCTCCGAATTTTGGTCCTTTTCCGAAAGCTCTAGACAGCACAATTTTTTATTTCAGCAAATAAAATATCGTCGAACTTTTGCTTTTAGCTTTATATTTTACCCTCAATTAGTTTATTTTAGACAAACCTGACATTGTACTTACTAAATCGATGGTTGAAGTTGGCTAATTTTTCCCGGGAAAAAATACCCCAAAAAGTGGAAAATAAAAATGAGGTACAAAAAAAATGGTCCCTCACAGATTTTTATAATATTTTTAAAAAATGTCATTCACATCGGCATCTTTCAAATATAAAAAAATTACAGAACCACTTTTTCATATATTGAAATAATTCCCGTTTGAAATCAGCTGGTGTTAGCTTCGTTTCGGCATGCGCAGAATCACGATTTTGGACCCAATACACATTGAACGTGTGTCACATTGTAAACATGAATGAATTACTTTATTCGGAATTTAAAGTATTTTGTGTATGAAAAAGTATAATTGTTGGATGATTTTTATCTCGTGAACTCATCTCTAACCTTGGATTAGCAATTAAGAAGAGATTAATGAAGGGTTTAAGCTGATTTTGTCCAACCCGACTTCACGAAGGCCGATGTCAGGGCAGTGCCAGTGTTGGTGTGATGACTTGATGACGCAAAAACAGTACGACTTAATTGTGTACTTCACTTACATGTACTTTCTTCAGTTCATCTGTTTGTTTATATAGTGAAATGGATACTAGGCCGATGCCTCGATGACGAAATTAACAGGGGTCTAGAATTTTTTTCAAAACCTACTTGCCACGGGCAACTCATGACTTAAAAATTACTTGCCCGAACAATAAAATCACTTGCCCATCAAAATGTTTTTAATTACATGTAGAGAAGGAAAGGTATACTGCAACTTATTTTAAAGGCCATGTTGAAATGTGGCATATCTAGCTAAAAATTGAGTGCTTGATTCTTCAGAAATTAGAATAAATGAAAACCCTGTCTTACCGGCAGAAGTAGGAGATAAAAAAAGAAATCTGAATGAAGAGGGAAAAATGTTCAGCTACGGCCAAGAAAAAAAAAAAACAATTGGTTCTCAGGCCCCGCCGCATACATGGTTCCCCCCCCCCCCTTCAATTTTTAAAACCAAAAAAAAAAAAAAACGTCCGACTAGAGAGATAGAAGTCTAACATATCGAATTCAAGAGAATTTACGGAATAAGGACCCCGATGCATGAAGATCAGGCACTCCGTGGAAGGTGAAAACATAGCTAACGTTTCTCCGATCACATCTACAATGCGGACGAGACAGGTATACATTTTATAGCATTATCAGACAGACCCAGACCTTCAGCACGAACATCAGTGGCAGATCCAAGGAGTTGAAGGAGAAGGTGATGGTACTAGCAACGCGTAAATGACCGCTAACGTGGCCAGGCAGATGCGCAAATCTTATGTTCAGATCACCCGAAGGGTTCAATAAAGTGTTCCATTTCATTCAGATAAAATATTGATTTTCTCTATGACATTATTTTGTATTCTTGTTCTGCGCCTGAGATTTAAATCTCTAACGTCCACTTGCATCTTATCTAAATGTACATGAACTTGTGTTTGCGTCCCTCCGTAAAATTTTCATGTCATTTCAAGCGATCATTCAATGGGTACAAATTGAAGTAATAAAACTGGACAGAAATGTCAATCACACGCTGAGGAAACAAATTACTAGCATAAAAGATGTCAATACATTCCAATTTGTAGTTGTTCTGAAAATGTTTAATGAAAAAAAAAACCGGCCTGCCGCAAATGATTTGAAAAAAAAATTAGCCTTAGAACCAACTTTATATTTTTGCTTGGCCTAATCTACTTGCCCACGGGCAAGTGAACACCTGCTTTGCACTTTCCCGACCCAACTTTTCACTTGCCCCGGGCAACGGGAAATGGGAATTCTAGACCCCTGATTAATCTAGGAACCATTAAAAACATCGAATTTTCCCTCAAGCTCAAGTCAAGGTAAATAGACAAATTTGTAAACAAATATATCTTTTTCTCTTTCTCGTTCTCTCTCTCACACATACATACACACACTTTACTAATACTACCAAGATTTGTAATAATTTTCAATCGCTGAACTGATCAGTTTATTAAGTTTATTTATGTGCTTTTATTTTGACCAACCAAGCCTCCCCCCCCCCCCCCCCCCCCCCCACACACACACACACCTCATTTGGACCTAAGCCATATTTTTTAAATTTTTGAAAATTACACTTTGTCATTCACAAGTATACATGATATTATAAATGTATTTTTTTTATTCAGAATATAAAGTGAAAAGAGAAAAGAGATTGATTTGGGGGGGGGGGGGGTGTTTACTCACATTTACATTCACTCACACATATAGAAAAATCTACATATAAAATGCAAAATGTAACATGGGTAATTTAAACTATGAATTTCTAGATAGTTAATATATCATGATATAATTTGATTATCTTGTAGCTCAAGTCATTAAAAATAATTTTCCATGAATTCCATTGGTTGAGTGTTGAATTTATCAATACTATTCTTTCCAGTGATAAATTTATGATTGCTAAATGAATAACATATACAATTATTAAGGATTAATACAATTTAAGTACAATTCATGAATCATTTTGAATTTTTCAGTTTATGACTATGCATGAGTGAAATTGTATCAAAATAAACAAATAAATAAATTAGTAAATAATAAATGAATGACTTAAAACTAATTGAAAATGTATTACTTTTTCAGGTCAAACTTGTTAGAAGAAATATTGCTGTCTGAAAATCACCCAGTGGCTTATTATATGGAAGGCATGCATTTTAAAGGAATTATTGATTGGAAATTGTGTACTATAGTAACTATATTGATATCATATTCTACATCGAATTGGTTTGAAGATTGTGCATATTATTGTCATCATATTCTTTTTTGTGAATTGTGAGTGTGCAAAAATACCATACAAATGGATTATTCACAGAAGATGGAAGAGTTCAAGACCTGTCAACATTTAAGAAAACAATTAACATGATTAATGACTGTGAATCTTACTGGACAATGGCATTTATAGTGAGATAATGAAATAAATATTTTTTGTGAATTCTTGCAGAGGATGAATTGGTCAATTAAATTTCTTCTTCGTGATATAGGAATTTAAATTCAATAGTCATGGATCATGGGCACATCAAATTATAATAGTTATTTCTTTTGTACTGACTATCTAGAGTAAAAAAGTAAATATAGGCTTCCTTACAAAAAAAAATCACATATTTGTATCTTTTGTTTTCCAATTATTGAAAGCTCCTGCGCATTAAACAGAACAAAATTGGAATTTTATATGTATTTTTCTCGGATACAATGAGTATATTTCAAATTGTGCATGTATTGTCTGGCATATCCAAGAAAATGTAATTTTTCCCTTGTGCGTGGCAGTTTTGTACTTGATCAGAGGAAATTTGGAAGGTCGCTGGTAAAACCTCCGGTCTGTTGAATCCTGGTGATATTTTTTACAATTTAAATGTTTGCTCATCAAAAGGTTAAAACAACCTTTCCTTCTAGAATGGTAAATTCGAATATATATTCTGCTTTATGAATTTCTGATGTCGAAGCGTTCGGTCGATTGACGATTTCTCCAAAATTGTCGAAACTGTGCAGCATGTCGGGGTACATAAATGAGGTACAAAAAATGGTCCCTCACCGATTTTCATGAAATTTGAGAATTGAACACTTGGATATATTCTCCACAACATAATATGAATCAAGGCAAAGCCTTTTTGTGCGAGCGGAGAGAAAATAGATATGATTATATAAAATAAAAAAGATTTTTCTTTTTTATTTTGACTATGACGGTTTATCTTATCTGACAAAACTTTCTGTTTGATGATTGCCAAAAAAAGGTAGTATATAAGGCGAGTGGAAACACGGAAGCATTTGTAAAATTGATCTAGACCAGCAGATTAACATTTTAAGGGGGGGGGGGGGCTTAAAATACGGTTCTTTAAAAATATGGTTGTTTATAGTTCATTTTTATTTTGTAAGAATAATATGTTTAGGCTAGATGAAAATGAATTACTTAAGAACAAAAGAAAAACCAAACATATTCCGACTTCTGACAGTACGAAACCACCCGAGACGAGAAAAGCAATCAGAGCGAAACGTCTCGTTTAAAACCGGAAATGTCGGATTTCCCGTGGTTACGCCGCCTTGTTGATGCTTTATCGTTACCTGATTTACGAAAAATATTTTCAATAAATTTAACTTATAAACAAAAATTGAGTATAACATATATGTCTACTTGGAGTCGAAAAAAAAATTAAATGGCAATATCCAGCATCTCCGCAGTAACTCTGTCTGCGAGGGGACGAAAATTTTTGAAAGCATAGTAGTACATTCTCATTCTTTGATTCAGCATATTTTCTCAATAAGATATGTGTATACGCGTTACCATAAGGGCGAGCTTCGCTCGCAAAGGCCCTTCGGGCCTTTGCAGCGAGCTCCGCTCGCTATAAAAAAATTACAGAACCACTTTTTAATATTTTTGAAAACGATCCCCCTGTTTGCGAGGAAGGGGGCATGGAAGTCGTAGTCCGACTTGCAGACCTACGACGGTGTTATCTGTATTTTCGTCTTCGGTCTGACTGCTATGCATAGACAAAACTTGAGAATTTCGGTGCGAAAATAATTTTGGCAAGTCGTCCTTTTTTTTGACAAATTCCAGTCTCTTCAACCAAAAAAAGAAGTCACCCAGTCCTCCTGTCCGTAAAATGTCCCCTCCAAGCCTAGTTTCGCCTCTTCTTCTCTTCCGATTTTCCTCTGATCGACTACATTTTGTCAAGCGCAGAGGTGAAACCAGGCCTAGAGGGAATTTTTTAGGGGCAGGAGGACTGGGTGACTTATTTTTTGGTTAAAGAGACTGGAATTTGTCAAAAAAAAAGGACGACTTGCCAAAATTATTTTCGCACCGAAATTCTCAAGTTTTGCCTATGCATAGCAGTCAGACCGAAGAAGAAAAAACAGACAACACCGTCGTAGGTCTGCAAGTCGGACTAGGAAGTCGAACGTTAAAGTACATCGCGGCGTTACGGCACGGAAAATTTTGCGAGAAGACATAGCCTGAAAATTTGTCTACATGAAATATAAGATTTGATCAATCTTTGATATAATTTTCATGTAACTATTTCACGAAGTTTTTCGAGATTTTAAGCCTCAAAGACGGCATTGACGTTCTAATTCGAAAATATGCATTTTCTGAACTAAAATAATTTTAATCTAGAAAATTGACCAAGGAGGGTGAAAAGGGAGATGAAAAAATTGTTGCCATGTTGAGTATTGTATTTTCTAAGGATTATTGTGTCTCTAAGGGGAAATTTGCAATTTTTATCGCCATTTTGCAACTTATTATTCAAAAATCCGCACACATTCAAAAGGCAAAACACGGCTTGCTTCATTATCATTTTCTCCATTAAGTTGTGGAGGTCCTTAAAGCCCTTCTTACACGTAAAAGTAGAGAATGAGCTGAATTCGAATATACAAAAACATGGATAGGTCTTCTCGGCAGATTTTTTGCAATTTAAGATTGAAAATTTGTTTTGCGTGGCTTCGGCGTCAATTTTACTCGCAACGTCAAAGTCACAGCGTGTTCAGATCGCATATGTCAACATGACGTCAAGGAGTATGCGGAATATTTGATTCTCTGTAACGGTCTTCTGTATAACATCCAGAAACCTTTTTTTTTTTTTAAAGATAATTAATCAACAATAGGCCTTATTGCCATTAGCGCGCTCTCTAGTGTTGGAGATAGAAAGGCTCTTTCAGTGGGGGCAACGCGACGGCGTCATTGTCAACAACAAAGCGCGCGCTATTTGAAAAGCAAATGTGTAATCTTCAAGGATGGACGATAACTTGTTAGCTAATTTAATGAATTTTGACTTGAAAAAAATGATTAAAAATAAGAAGATTAAGATAATAAACCTTCATTGTAATTAAAAAATAATAAACCTTCATAGTATTTAGAGGAGTTTGAGAGGTCATGAGCACGTACCGTACACCAGTTTCTATTTAAGACATACAAAGAAAGAAATAAACAAAGACAAAACTACCAAAAGTATGCCAAAAAAAAAAAAAAAAAAAAAAAAAGAAATATAATAAATAAATAAACAGTAAATATGTAACGAATCTTTAACAAAGACAGAGAGAAAGACGGTAAATAAAGCCGGGGGGTGGATAAAAAAAAACCCTTGCATTGAAATAATAATTTTTTGACAAATCACCCAGCCATATTCGTTTATTTATAATCTATCTTGTGAATATAAGTCAAAATTGATCATCTGATATCAGTGACAAGGGGGGGGGGGGGGGGGTCTTTCCCCCTTATACATCATTATTCATTGATTTTCTTATCGTGATTCTCATTGATTTTTCACATTGATTATGGTGGCGAAGATGTTCAACGGTGTTGATTTTAATATGAAAACGTACTTTAATGATATAGACAGATGAACAACATTTCAGTATGACATAGACAGATTCATTTTAAAAGCCATGGACAAAACAGGGGCGGATGTAGAGTTGATCCGAAGTGGCCCGGGGGCCGGGGGAGGGGTTCATTCCAATGGGCTGATGCGAGGCACGAGGTGCCGATTGGGGAAGGGTACGAGATGGGGTTGCACCTTCTGTAGTTGGGTGTCCAGGGTAGCATCAACGGAAAATTTATATATAATTTTACTGGTGCGATCATCATCATAAAATAGTGCACATATTTTTTGCTATTTGAAAATTCATGGGATAAGATTACGCAAGTATTTCATATATAGATGGCGACTTCCATAAGTTTTTTTTTTTTTTTGTAATTCTAAAATGTAGTTGCATGAAACAATCTGCAGTACATTTAATCTTCAGCTTGTAGGTTTTGAGCTTCAGTAGTCCAAAATTGGCTATATAGAAACGAAACTGAGGTGACACTGTTTTCGAAAAAGTCAAAGAAGCACATGCTATTTTCCACAAAAATCCACAGGACATTGACAAAATCCGCTGGAGATCGCCGGCAATCCGGCACTTTTCATAAGCACTGCCTTTGATACCAAATTAAAGACAGTGGCGGATCCAGCGCCCCCTTTGCCGGGGGGTTAAGGGGCAAAATTTGCCGATTTTTACTGAAAATGGTCCAAAATATAGCGTTTTTTGGAAAATTTTGGGTCAGTGCCGAGGGGGGAGGCGGACGCCCCCTCCGCACCCCCCCCCCCCCTGAATCCGAAACTGAAATACTACCCCGCAAGTAGAGCTGGGGATCCCCTGTGGTTTGACTATTCTCCTTGATGAAAGTCGTTTTCTCATGACCTGAACAAATAGGAAAACAGGGCCGGGGTGGGTGGGTGGGGGTTAGTTCTCGAACATCAGTCCAGAGCCCCCTCCCCCCTCCCCCTTGAACCCAATATAGTGTGTAATAGAAGAATCAGAGAATAAGTTAATCATTGTGCACACAATAGGGCTGGTCTATTTACCGCCTTAGGACAGTGCACCTTTGATTCTAATTATGTTAAATGCAATCATTGAACATCTCGAAATATTATCTTTCCTATAATTTGGAATTATATTCATTGTACCTTGTGTCAGAACAAAAGAGAAAACGAATTAAAAGCAGATGGGAAACTTTAAAGGAGCTGTTAAGATAAGGCGTAAAATCAGCCCTGAAAAGTGGAATTTTGAAAATTGAAATTTCAAGAACCTTTTTTGGAAAAATGTATACCTATACGGCATCCCATCAGAATATGAAGTTATTTTTTATCTGTTTTGCATAATATTGCTAATTTTTAGGTCAAAACTTATCTTTTTCTCATAGAAATCAATAGAAAACGGAAAAGTTTTATTGAACATTGTTCCCCCCGGATATACAGAAAGCCACTTTTACTGGAAATGTGTATTCATGATACAAATCTTTTGGCAAAGTGGGGTTCTGTATCTCCGGGGGGAACACTACCCCAGAGACGAAAAACTAAAAATGGAAAGGGGGGTGCATTTTATAAGAATCGATCTTTTTGACCATTAAATATAGCATATTTGACTATTTTTCCTCTTTAATCCATCAAACATTGTGTACTCAATATGATTGAATGAAAGATACAAGAATTAGAAACGAAATAAGCAAGCGTGATGTTCATTTCTCCGTCAATGTGTATTTCGCGCTAAAAGGCTTACATTGTAGCCATTGAATGAAGAATAAGACCGTATTTTAAGTTCCGGATTTCATTATTTACCGATTAAAGGAGGTAGAACGTTCGAAATCTATTTCTGATACACAATGTAGACATATTTGATGTCTTTTAGCTTATATTTATCCATTTCAGATAAAATATTCAAAAATGTATACGTTTTTTGTCGATATTATCGGATTTTCTATCTGAGCACCCCTACCTCTTTCGACCTAAATTTTACAACCTTAAGAGTTCCTCAACATAATATAAAAAATGTAAAAGGTCTGCAAATACATTATATTTCAATAATGATTCATGTTTTTTCTGTGTACGATTCGCCATGCGGAAGAAATAAGTCACGGGATTCAGGGCTAAATACGGCCCTTATCTTAACAGCTCCTTTGATTTTTGAAAACTAATCACGACAGCTTTTGAATTTCAATAATTTTTTATCACGATAGAAATATTAAGGATAATTATACTCTTGTATAATCCTGAGATGAAACCAAATTATACAGTATAATCTGTGTAAACCGGCTTTCATTCGTTCCAATTGAATTGGCCGGTTTAGACAAGATCCGGTGTACAGAAAATGGATATGCAGGACCCAGAATAAATACAAAATCTCTAAATTTATCGTATATATATTACAAACTGATACATAATCTAAACTGATTTCATATTATTGTCTACGTCAGGGACGTTTATAAAATATACGGTTCTGTCTACGTTTAAAAAAATCAATCAAGGGTAGTCTGAACTTTGCTGATGTTATTATATATAATAACATTTTCAAACCGAGATCGGGCCGCTTTTCCTATCACAAGGGGCTTTAATTTTTCTCCAGTGAAGCTACACGCAAACGTAACTGTTACCTGTCCGCGTCCGGTAACGCACGAAAAATAATTTAAACTAGTCTCATTACAATTTAATATGTGAAAACCTTGATATCAATCAATTTTATCTATCAAAATTTCTTTCAACTTTGCATCCTTTTTTATCTACATCGACACTTTCTCCACAAATTTAAAAATCCGAGATACCAAAACGGGTTTTTTCAACTTTCAAGCCGATCCATCGAAGCCTTAAAGTACGCCTATATCTGAGTTACATGTTAGATGCAATTTCCTTGTGTCTTTTCTTTTAAAATCGGCCCATTTATTGTAATCTTTTTAACACGGACTTGTTCAAAATAGAATCGTTACATTGCTCACGATAAAAATTCGTCCTCCCTTATATTGTTTACCAACAGCAGTTTTCCGATGTCGTAAATTCTTGCAGTACTCCTAGTGCTATTTCCGAATCGTCAATAAAAAATAAGATATTTTTTCCTCCAAATTTAACTCTTTTCTTGGTCGTTTTGAAGATGGATATACATGATCATTATTTATTCTCGGCGAACTTCAACATGATTAACCTTTGTACACTGAATAGATTTAAATTCTTTGTTATGAAAAGTACGTTGCCGAAAGTATAATTAACGTTGACCAAATCGCACCTGAGTAGATGTTTATACAAGGCCGGTATACAGGTGATCAATTAACCCTAATTAGTGTGATTGGTACCCTAATTGACGGCCGGAGTACGGAATAGGCAAGATACGGAATACACAAAAGATTTTACTATTAAACGTTACGGAGAAATGCTCGGGACCGTATGAAACGACCGATGTAGACAAGATACCGGAGTACAGAAGATCCGGTTTTCACAAAATATACTGTATACAATACCGTTTAACCTTGTATATTTCATGCAATGTCTTACATGTATATGCAATATTATGTTATCATTATCTATAGAAGATATGTGCATTTTTTATGTCAGCATACAAGTTGTGGTGAATAAAAACAATAAAAAAGTAAAGCCTTCTCCGTCCGTCTATATGGTACAATAAAGAAATTAGATAAGGATGGAGGAGGATGGATGAAAGAACATTAATTTCCAACGTAATATTTGAAGAAAAAATTGCATTCATATATCATTCCCTAGAAATAGTCAAAATATAACCAAACATCCCTCAAAGTTTCCGGTTCTCATTGAATTTAGACACAATGTAAAGTTTATGTTTAAAAATTTCGGCTCGCTACGCTTACTAGAAAATATAAGTATTTAAAAAAAAGCCATTATTTGCGCCCTAAAGATATATGTCGCGCAACGTAACGTGACGTTACGATCAAGAAAGGTTTATGACGTCATAGCGTAGATGTGCACATAAAAAAATTCGAGGGTGAAACCTGCGTACACATTTGATTGTGATGAAAGCTTCCCCGCGAGCTACGTTAAGAGTACTGCTGTCATTTTGTCAGCTGATTTTCGACAAATTTACAGAATAAAACATCACATCTTGGGTATATTTAGAGACATAAAATCTTAAAGAGTTTGTTTAATCTTTTAAAATCCGATGCCATCAATTTGCATCGCTGTTATTAGTATTTTTCTGCTGTGAATGTGTTTCGAAAAAATGCTTAGTAACGGCGACGCGAACATTGTTCGATATTAATGCGCCGTTCTTAGCAACGGTTGCCGTCACGCGCAAATCTGGCTTGGCCGCCCTACTGTAAACTGTTAAAATTGAATAGTCAATTCTTATAATTTCCAAACCCAAATTTATCCCAAATTTCACAAATATACCCAAGAAATTAGTAATTTAATACATTGCGTATGAAAATATCAACTCTGTAGGGCCCGTAGGCGAACTAGTTCCCAGACGAAATAGATATAATGTATACGTTGCTAAAGGCAGCAAATGTGTCAAAAATATTCGTTCTCCATCTGGAGCCCCATTTTACCAATCCATTACATCATCCGATGATATGACGTAACATTTTGATGACGCGTTCTGAAGTTCAAGTTCAAGGTCGCCGACATGGCAGTTATGTGTTTGGATTGTACACGCAGGAGCTGGGAGTTTATACAGACAGATTCTCTGTACTTATAGATCTAATACTTGCAGAAAACGGCATGATTATGATCTATTGGTATCAGTATACCTTCCTAGGATTTAGTTATTTCATAAGGCATGGTCCATTTGATATTCTGGGGGGGGGGGGGGGGGGGGGGGGCTTGGGTTTTTTTGTCAGAGCAAGATTATTTTTTTCGACACGTACCGGAGCAAAATTGTTTTTTTCTTGCAAAGTTGGAGCAAGGAATTTTTTTTACAACAATTGATGTGAATAATAAGAATGTTTGTGTTTTTTCAATAGAAATTCTTTATTTTTACTTAGATTACTCTGAACTTTATTTTTATGTAAAACTTGTATTCACTTCTTAACTGAGAGAGATAAAAGATTTTTGCAATATGCTATATATTAAATTTTCAGTGAACAATATGTATATATTAGGTCATGTAACTTGCAAGAGGGCGTGAGGGGAGGGTCTTCTAGACAAGATTTTGCATGTAGAAATGAAATCTTATGAAAAACTTAATTAAATTCTCCTTCCAAATTAGACACTATGGTGATACATGTATCTAATAATAGTAATAAATTATATTGAAAATGTATCTAAGCATTTAAGGAAGCCCCTTGTTTCAGTCACATGCATACTTTTGATATTTTCAAATATCAACTTGCCATTACAGAAGAAAACCATGGCGAGCGAAGCGAGCCAAAAAATTTTCATAGAAAGTTAAAACTGCGGCGAGCGAAGCGAGCCGAAAAATTTTCAGGAATTTTAAGCGAATTTAATGGTTATTCTTCAAATTCAGATTACTTGTAAGAGCAAGATTATTTTTTTTCTGTCACACCATAAGCATATTTATTTTTTTCATCAAAATTCAGAGCAAAATTATTTTTTTCGAAAAAAACCCAAGCAATGGACCGTGCCTAAGTGACAAGTTAATTGAGAAAATTCATGATAATACTGTATCCTGATCGAGGCCGAGGTAGGTCGCCGTCTTTTGATCTCTTAATTTTCTATTCGCTGTCAATATTTTCTCCTAAATTCTTCATCTCGCCGAAACTGTATCATTAGAAAAGTTTATAGCTTCTACCTCATAGAAATCATTTGAAACAGTGATCTTCGGTCCTTTTGAAGTTCTCAATCAAAATTTTTGCACGTTGTCGTTGACAGTCGTCAGTCACTGGAAAATTTCAAACGCAGGTACTTGCTACTGTTACGACGGGAATGTAATTTTGAAGAAAATAGCTGAAGTTTCTGTTTTTCTCGTCATTTACTGATTTTTCTGTCTTTCGTGAAATTTTAAGGACAGGAACTGGTCTAAGAAACTTCAAAAACAGGAGCATAGCAACCGAACAACGCTGTAAAAACCACGTATACCGGTACATCATCGAAATTGTCATAAAATTTTCATTAATTCTGATATCGTATTTATATTTCAGGGCTACTGTTAATATTAATAATAACACTATTTTTTCTTTGCATAATTATCATTCGAAAGCCGATCTTAGCAACATACTAAATGATTTTGATGGAAGTAGTTCCGGCTCTTCCGGTATTTTATCGTGTTCATTGGGGTATGAAGTGTATTTCGCCATTTTTCTGACGATCATATTAACCAATCAAAATGCATAGATTGGTGTAAACAAATTTATTTGGAAATTATATTATTATGAGCAAAACAACATACAGGCATGCATTCGACCCTTGTACTATCTAAAGTATACGGCTCTCAGTGCAAATGTACCAACATCTAAGCGCATTAGAATGTGTCGTGTGAACGCAATGCGAATCTAATTCGCATTAGAATAAAGCGCATCAAATCTAATGCGAATTAGATTTAATGCGCACTCGTGTGAACAGGGCATAATTTTAATTGGACAGAGTACAGCGGCGACACCTATATATAGCGCATTACTCTCCAAGCGACGTAACTCTGTATTTTAAGCAAAAGCCCGGTCGCTGGGCACTATTCTCTCATAGTCCCCGGAGGCTTAACCAATGGCATCCCAAGGTTTTATCATGTGATGCACTAAATAGCGATATAAAATCGCTGCAAGAGGGGGGGGGGGGTTCGGTATTTTTCCTGTGAACAGTATAGGAGCCAAAGCAATCAACATAGAAACATCAAACCATTGGGGAGAGGATGAACCCTATTTTCAAGGTCACCGTATTAGTGGACTTAGGCCTAACATCCATGTGAACAGCATAGACGATACACTGCTCAAAATAATTTACTGAAACAGGCCAACACCCAGAAAAAAAACAAGTTGGCCTGTTCCGGTCTAACCCATATGTTACTGTATGGATCCTGCATCTGACCCATATGTTACTGTATGGATCCTGCATCTGACCCATTTGTTAATGCTTGGATCCTGCATCTGACCCATATGTTACTGTATGAGTCCTGCATCTGACCGGGTTCTGCATCTGACCAATATGTTACTGTATGGGTCCTGCATCTGACCCATATGTAACTGTATGGATCCTGCATCTGACCCATATGTAACTGTATGGATCCTGCATCTGACCCATATGTTACTGTATGGGTCCTGCATCTGACCCATATGTTACTGTATGGGTCCTGCATCTGACCAATATGTTACTGTTTGGATCCTGCATCTGACCCATATGTTACTGTATAGATCGTGCATCTGACCCATATGTTACTGTATGAATCCTGCATCTGACCCATATGTTACTGTATCGATCCTGCATCTGACCAATATGTTACCTTATGGATCCTGCATCTGACCCATATGTTACTGTATGGATCCTGCATCTGACCCATATGTTGCTGCATGGATCCTGCATCTGACCCATATGTTACTGTATGGATCCTGCATCTGACCCATATGTTACTGTATGGGTCCTGCATCTGACCAATATGTTACCTTATGGATCCTGCATTTGACCCATGTATGTAATGGGTCCCCTTTCTCGATTTGCTGTTTACAAGTTCTAGATCGACCATGTCGACCGAACTTGTGGGCGCTGTTTATCTTAGGATGCTTACCGCAATGCATGGTAAGGATGCTGCATCTGATCCATATTTTACGATCGATTCAGTGAATAGGTTAAGAAAAAGCTCCCTGCTTATTTTATGTCCTTCATCAAACAAACCCGTGTGACTGGTGCATATATATGCAGATACCATGAAAGGTACGTAAAGATGCTGGTTATGTAACGTTGCCATTGAAACGAGCTGAATGAAAGCGGGACGGAATTACAGACGGATGAATGCCAATCACTATTTGCACCCTTTGTCGGAAGACCAGGGACCTAAAATTATCTTTAAAAAATTGTAAGGCAGTATAAAAAATATCCTATAGCTCATTCGTTGACTACTTTCTAGGGTTCACCTTGCTGTAGTTATGGATATCAAAGTCGGTAAAATTGAAAGGGGTGGGGTCGTATAGGTTAATTCACGTACTATGATGCCTTGTCCAACTTGGAAAAAGTTTGTGTCCCTTCCGTATAAAGTAAAGAAATTCCAAAGATTCCGGGGCTTCGCCCCTTCCCCCTAAATTAAAGGCCGGTATAGTAATATTAACTGAAGAACACATCAAACCTGGACATAAGCTTACTTATTTGGACGGGGGATTATCGAGATTCAGAAAAATATTCTAAAGGGCAAGGTCACTCGTTAGGAAAAATACACTGAAAATGATGGATTTCAAATGACAACCCGAGTACATGTATCTATACCCTAACCTATTGAAACCATTTGAGCCAGATATATGAGGATGAGGATGGTCAAGGTCACTGTTAAAAGAAATAGATCTCAAATATGGAATAAAAACTTACTGATGTATGGGTCAAGGTAATTCTTCCTTTCTCTGGTTGTTGTCACGAGAGTCAAACTGTGTGAGAGGAGGAATATGTTTTATAAACATTTTGTCTAACAGACACATGAGATGGTAGTTTGCACGTTTGTCATATATACTTCATGGGCTGGGCTATAGATTTGAATTAGCCGGTACTGATCCACAGGAGCTCGATGCCAACAACCTTTAATAATACCCGCCCCTTCCCTTCTAGTAAAAGGAAAGTAGAGGCAGATATACTTTTGGATCGTTGGCATCGAGCTCCTGTGTACTGATGACGCTATTTTCTTATTCGATTATTTTCCTGTCTTCGGAAATAACCGAATAAGAAAATAGCGTCTTCGTTGCACTGTTACTAATCTTACTGAAGAACTCTCTGTAAGCCTTGAGGAATCGATATCTCCAATAGAAGATGTTTAAAACCTCAGTGTAATACATGCACAAATTACCTTCTTGTCGCAGTTTTGGTAAAGAATTTTCTCGCTTCTCTCGCCATAAAAAAATCAAAGCTTGTATGAATTGAGGAACATCCCCTCCACACACACACACACTGGGTACACACACACCTTTAATAGACGATTTTCACATTACATGTAGTTTAAACTGGTATAAATTTATTTCACTTTTATATTCAATATAAGTACAAGTAAGATCATGCAGGATTAGGAAACAAGTATGATACTTATATAAATCCTTTTCACATTAACTCAGTAGACTTGCATTTCAGGCACGCCAAGACCCGACATCACAGCATTTGACGTAATTTAACATCGAAACAGATCTGTGACGTCATAATGAAAAATAACGTCAAAAGTTGTGATGTCGGGTCTTGGAGTGTCCAAAATGCAAGTCTAGGCGGTAATATGAAAATGGCGTAACCTAAATACCTAAAGTAAAGCTGTTGAAATTAAGCGATTTCCAATTCCAAAATTCCAATTCCTATGGTAGCTTGACTTACTTCAGGAACGTATACATATAAAATATAGGTCCCTTCTAACTTTTTTTATTACAATATCCCCCTTCGATCCCTTCTTCCCGCAAAATATAGAGCAAGTGACCATATTTCGCCGCATTTTTCGTATATTTCCAAGAAATTTTCCATACTTCGAGGCGAATTCAATGATTGGTATTGCTAAAATATAATTTATCTCCATTCTCGATTGAAATACTACAAAAATAATTTATTTTACCTAGTTTACTGTTTCCGTGTAAAACGTCAAAATATTTCGTTTCCATGTTTTTAGGGATGACCATATTTCGCCGTTTTTGTTCATAAGTATCCTACTTGCACACAAAACGAACAAAATTATGATTTTTTTCTGGAAATCTTTCGTCACTACTACTTCTTAGAAATTATTCCTGACAGAATGTTTTCTTTGTTTTGTATTCGTAAAAATTACGGATGATTAGTCTAAAATTTGGTGTTTTCATTAATTTTTCCTCATTTTATAGTATTTTTCATCATAATTGAGTGCAGGAGATGTCACAATATATCAAAACATGACTCAGTTACGGTCAAATTTGATAGGATATAGAAAAATAAACTTTTCAAACAATTCCGATAACTACGGAGAAGCAATTATCTACAAAACGGCGAAATATGGTCACCGGCGAAGGGTACCTGTAAAGTGCGAAACGAAACAAAAACGAAACGAAACGAAACGAAACAAATCGAAACGAAACGAAACAAATCGAAACGAAACGAAACAAATCGAAACGAAACGAAACGAAACAGATCGAAACGAAACGAAACAAAACGAAACGAAACAGATCGAAACGAAACGAAACAGATCGAAACGAAACGAAACAAAACATAAAACTTAAAGAAAATGAGAAAAAGAGGGAAAATCGCCGAAAACGAATATTTCAAGACAAGATCAGCATGTAATATTGCCTTAATCCAAGAGTTCTACATTTGTAACTTGTGCCGAGAGGGTTTCTTGAAAGAGTCAAATTTTACAATTAAAAAAGTAAATGTCAAATGCCATTCATTCATTTAAGAGGAAGGGGATAGAAAACCACGCTATGACACCGTAATGAGATCATAAAACGGGATGGGGCACATTTCAGGAAAAAAAAACTTATCCTTTTTCAAAAGAAATTTGCCCCCCAGTTTTTAATTGTTCCCATTTTTCTGATAAAATTTTCAAATACACATAACGGAACAGTTCTGTTTCCTCTGCGCTAGACTCCTCCCTGCTAAATGATATTTTTCCGTCTATGACGAGGTTATTCATCCCATTCATTCTCCTTTAAAATGCAATTGTGCTATATACAGTATAATATATATTATGTTTTAATCGTCAACTTTGATTCTTTAAAAAAACCCTCCAGCCACAAGAACTAACGATTGAAGGCAATAATGAGGGAGTGGACAGGGACAAAGGGAGGGGAGAGAAAGGGGGCGAGAGGAGGGACAGATGATTAGGAGGGAAACAGTAACCAAAAGAATTAGGAAATTACTTTTAATATAAATAATCTTGCTCATATGCGTTCATGTACATAATCTCAATTTTAAGAATTACCACGAAATTCATTTATATATATCTTAAAAAATTTTCCCGATCGCTTCGCTCGCCGCAATTTTCAATTCATTTTCATTTTCATTTGCTTCGCTCACCATAGTTTTTCATCTAAACAGGTCTATTTCTTTTTTTCAAGGTTTAAAAAGGAAATAACCCAAATAACTTCACAATTGCACCAATTTACACTTTAAAATTTAAACATGTCTTGACCGCCCAAGACCCCTCTTCCCCACGGGGAGGGGGGAGGCGGCAGGAGGAGAGTGGTACCCTTCAAAAAGATCTTGTCTTGAAATATTGGTTTTTGTCGATTTTTCCTCTTTTTCTCATTTTCTTTAAGTTTTATGTTTTGTTTCGTTTCGTTTCGATCTGTTTCGTTTCGTTTCGGTCTGTTTCGTTTCGTTTTGTTTCGATCTGTTTCGTTTCGTTTCGATTTGTTTCGTTTCGTTTCGATTTGTTTCGTTTCGTTTCGATTTGTTTCGTTTCGTTTCGTTTCGTTTTTGTTTCGTTTCGCACTTTACAGGTACCCCACCGGCGAAATATGGTTCCTTGCTCTAACCTTGGATCCGCCTAAATTTGATGTTTCAATAGTTCGAATTCAGAGGAGCTGTACTCAAATGACCCATACTGTAGACTAAATAATCCAGTCTCTACACTTTGATTTTAGGCACTCGGGGAGATGGGGATATTGGCGTCGAACTACTGTGTTCGAATTGTACTTTACATCGACTTGTCTAGCAAACATGTGTCAGCCTCGTTCTGAAAACAGTCTGGGCGTCCGCAAGCGAGCTGTGAGTCAAGGAAAAGGGAAAAGCAGGCACAGAGCATTCTAAACATAATTTTGATATTGTATAAGCTGGGTACAGTGGTATTCATTTTATTTGTTACTTTTTCCAAATATATATCCAATGGATCGATTGTGTTGAACCATTGTTTACAGATATCTATCCAAACAATAATGACCAGACCACAGGCAGATAGATAGAGCCAGACCACAGGTTGCAGACACATCCCCTTTCCCCCTTCTTTATAGATGTTAAAGTCTTGAACTTCGACGTTCATAGACCTAGATTTTAGAGAATATTCAATTTTCTCAAATTATTCAACTGTTCTTGGTTTCAAGAGGCATATTCCGTAAAACTGAAATAATTCATCTATGCAAACAACATAGCATGGTCACTAGAAAGTGTGTTGGTTGATCGTGAAAAGCCAATTATTTTTTTCATTTTGTTCTAGGTTGAACTTTTACTGGTAACATTCTGATTTGGCATTGTCACAGTCAGCACTGCCTGTGTCAGGCCCTCGGTACGCAAGCACGATACAGTAGCAAACTCTAAATCACTATTAGATATGATCCACATACCTGTTTTTTTTTTTTACAAAACACCACAAACAACTTTCCTTTTAACTTTTTCGGCTCTCATCGCTAGTCACTTGTCGTCTTGCAGTCATTTTTCCTGCCCAAAAGCTCTTATGAAACGAGAACTCAAGACTGATTGGCTGAGCGGACATTCAGGTACTGGTAAGTCTTCAGCCAATCAGAGTCCTATATTCATAAGAGGTTTTGGGCAGGAAAAATGGCTGCAATATGACAAACTTTCTGTGATATGTCATAAATGAATCTGTTTAGAGAAAAACGTCCCACGGGGGGTATAATTCATCCACTTTAGTGCAGTTCTAGTTTGTTTTGCGGGCTGAAATCATGACGTCACAATAGCGTAAGCAATCAAAACAATAGCATCATGTGGTATGAGATTATAACTATCAACCATATGCTGTCATGTGGGATAAGAAAAGCCCACCCGAGGAGTCTGGTTTCTGGTCAGGGAACGAGGCTTGCCAAGTTCCCTGACCAGAAACCAGACCCTGAGGGTGGGCTTTTCTCATCCCATATGAAAAAACATATGGTTGATCATTTTTCTCCCATTTCTAGGGGCCTTTCTTGAAATTCCATGAAATCATGAAATCGTAAACTTTATCGAATTCGAAAAATAAAGGAATATTCGTTTTCAGCGCCCTCAAAAATGGTTTATTCTAAAAGAATAAACCATAGTCCTTAGCCTTAATCAGTTTAGTAAGAATTAGAGTGTAAAAAAAAGAGTATTAAAACGACGTTTTTGTTGAGAGGTCGCTGCTTTAGGTGCAAAAATCACGACGTCACAATGGATAACAACGACGTCACAATATGGACTTGGCCTATATGGCCGACGTCAAAAGTCACGCGAGGTACATGTGGAATACAGTGACCCTACACGACGCGTCGCTATGGGCAAACTCTATCCCACATGGGGGCAAATTGGAGAAACAACTGTCACGTGATATGTGATATAGATGTCACTCACATAGCTGCATCTCATGGTCCTGTAATGCTGGTATGAGGGAAAATGTTTGTATTGTTGACATGCCTGCAGGCCTTGAAACTCGTGAAAATCTTTGGTTGTCATTCGGGCAACCTGCTTTGAATATCAGGTTGCCCGAAACCATTTTTACTTGCCCGAAATCATTGAACTGAACAACTAAGCTGTCATTCTTTATTTCCACTAATTTGAACATTTTACATAAATTCAATTTCTTTTCCTCATTTTAACTCATCAGAGTCATATTCAGATGCATCTGTTTCTAAGTCTTCCTCTTGCTCTGTTAACACATTCTCTCCTTGCGTAAAAGAAAAAGCTAAATTCATTTGGAGATGAGATCAGGTGACTGGAGACAGTAAGCATCTCCTGCTATCCATCAAAACCAGTTTCACTCCCAAAATATGCTATGTGCCAATACAGAAACCAAATCGAACACTGCTAAATATTCTGGGGAAGTTACTCTGTGTAAGAGAATGGACCTTTTTGTTTTCTTTTTAGGTGGTTCAACACCTTGAATAAATTTCTACATCACTGAAAAAAAAAAACAATTTATCATGCAGGAAATTAACAACCGGATAATAAAATTCGGTTAGATAACGGACTGTCGTACGAAAACTTTAAACCGATCGTGAAGTCTGCTATCTGAAAACTCCTAGTGTTTCTGATTCTGACTTAAAGCAAATATGATTTAAACTTTTTATTCATTATTTCATCGATGTACTGTAAGCATACATTGAATGTCTGAAAATAGGTCGTCAGTCGGACGAATTGGTCTCAATTCTAGGTCGTCCCACAGGTAAGTAGGTTGTTTTTGACGATCGGACGACCGCGAATTTCGAGCCCTGTGCCTGACTAATTAAATATTTGATTTGATTTTGATTTATTCCTGACTTCCTTGTGCTTTATCTTTGTTATAAAACTGTCTCAAATAGCTCTAATCATTCCAAAATATGCCGATAGAACTAAGTTTAAGGGGATAAAAATGTGGACTATGGCAAGTCTAGCCAATGTCAGATGAAGAATTGTGTTGCATTTAAAAAAAAAAAAATTGGTACTAATACTTCATAGCAAAATTGAAATGATTTGCTAAGTAATCAAAACTATATGGGTCTTCCCTTACTGTGAATACTTGTACTGGCAGAGGTACATTAATAAAATGTTATATCTTATGGTACATGTATGCACAAATATAAATTGATGATTTTTTTTTTTTATTGCAGAAAAGAGTTCAGAATGCCTCCATCAGTTTCTACCAAACTCTATGTTGGGAATCTTCCAGAAACATGTCGAAAAGTAGAATTGGAGAAAATGTTTGCAGAATATGGCAAAGTTCTTGAATGTGATATAGTCAGAAATTATGCATTTGTTGTAAGTTGAAATTTGATATTCTCAGGGATGAAAATTCATTGAAATTTTTAGGGGTCAAGTGGACTCCCAAGTCAAAAAATATAGGCGCCCACATCAAAAACAATTAGCCCACACCAAAACGTTGTATCTAAATTTATCTTTTTAAATTACCCCCCCCCCCCCCCTTCTCTCCTTCCCAGTATCAAGTCATGGCCATTGTACAGGAACACGTGTACAATTAACACCAAAAATGAGAGAGAGACCAGTGTACGGAACGATAATTGCAGGTGGTCAGTCATTTTAGGTCAGCGCTCTCTATCTTGCAACACAATTTTTTTTTTTATTTTATTAAAGTATGGTTTTGATTTCGGTCATCTCGAGCACCTTTAAATAGATCAATGAATGCAGGTAAATCCAGTTATAAACATATTACGTCTCCAGACAGTGACATTGTGCGCTTTTGGAAACGTTAGATGAAGTTTTGGTATACTGATTTAAAATGAGGGTGCGTCTTTTACAAGGGACCAAGGAAGATCTATTCATTTTCCACGAGAAAGCGAACTGAAAATGTGTCAAATACCCATGAGTTTTTGTTTCACAACATGAGTTACGGCAACTACGAAGCAAGAAAACAATTATGATTGGAAAATTATGGTCGCCAAGTGGGCAATCAAAAAAAACATTTTTGGTAGTCCACTCTGAATTTTTAGTCGCATTGGCGAGTGCTTATTTGCATCCCTGTATTCTTGATATTAATCTTTACTTTATACATTGTACTTTATACATTGTTATACATGTAGATACATGTATCTAACCATGATGCAGCTATTCAAAATCATTCCATTAAATGACAGAATAATTCTGTCACTGTTCGTTAATTTACAGCATTTTGACAATCCAAATGAAGCCAAGATGGCCCAAGCAAATTTAGATGGAGCAGAGTTTGAAGGTGTTAAATTAAAAGTAGAGGTAATTTTATCATATACATTTACAAGTTTACATATGTTATAAGGCCTTCTTTATAACCATTTCATTGACATTTAACAAAAATTTGAATATCTTTCAACAATTGCTAGAGAAAATCAATTAACAATACTGGTAAGTTTAATCAATTTACATGGTCCCAATGATGACAACCAGGAATCTTGTAACAGTTAATAATACAAAGATTTCCAAATTAGGAGTGACAGAAGATAGGCATTGATGTTGAAAACAAAATTTTATAATCAGTCAGGGGTATAACTCATTTCAGTTATATTTTTCGTTACTGAAATCAGTTATTTTTCTTGCAAGATATTTATAGAATCAATTAAAATATAACTGATTCAATTTACAAAACTTTCTTAAGTCAAATGTGATTATATCATCCATTGCATACAGAAATTTTGACCTCATCAGATGCAATATTGTTGCCTCTTCAAAAATAAATTAAGGTCACAGCTGGGAAAAATCAGGTTTGGGCTAAATCTAGGTCAAAAATAAATAGAACTGAAACAAGTTACTATTAATACATTTGTATGTGAAAAAATAACCGTTTTTGGTTTTATATATATATATATTTTTTTGGTAATGCTTAACTTTTCGGATCCAAATTTTATCCTGCTGATAATCAAGGGTTCAATATCATCTTTAATTAGCACTCCATTAAGTTCTGTAGAATAATCCTTTACCCATTGAATCAATATGAACATGATGAAGCAGTTCCCATAGAAATTTTGCTGTAGTTATTTTTCATGACCTACTTAAACATTACCGATTTTCATGGAAAGAAAAGTAACTGATTTATGTCATAAAATTTATAACTGAAATGAGTTATACCTCTGACTGATAATATGATGAATTAGCATATTAAATAAGCTGATATGTTAAAATCCTTTTAAATGAAAAAATGACTTATATTTCACAATAATACATGTAATACATACATGTACATGTATATAATATAAATAATTTTTTAAAAATTGTCTGAGTTACATGTGAATTATTTTGCATTCTAAAAGTTATAGGATAATTTTAGAAGCTTACATATTTAGGTCGTACTTGCAGTCTATGTCATATTTTTCAGCTCTCACACAGTAAAGTTCGACAGAAGCCTGGAATGGGTGGGAAAGGAGAATGTTATCGTTGTGGTAGAGAGGGTCACTGGTAAGCTCAACGTTTTTGTGCAAAAATTCACTCATAAGTTAATTAAACTTAATATATGCTTGAACAGGCTTATTTTCCAGTAGTTCAGTCAGACACCAAGCATAACAAAATTTAATAACATTTTTATTGCGATGTCACAATAGAATACATGATGGTACAAGAAACTATGATGTCGCAATGAAAATATTGCGAAAGGATGTAATATCTGGTGTCGCTGACGGCATGTTTAGAAAGAGCTAGTTCTGATGTTAATTTTGCTTACGGCATGTGTAGATAGATCTAGAGCATGTTTATGATGCAGTAGTCTTCATTTCAAAAAGACCATTTTCTGATCTTGTTATAAAGCTCAAAATGTCCGAGCCAACATATTTTGGTGTTGTTTTTCATTATGATGTCACTAATTCAAGACCAGTTACAAGAATACAATGTCATTTAGCTTTTCAATTGATGATAAGTTTTATTTATTACAGGTCAGCAGATTGTCCAAAAGGCCCGTAAGTAATGAGTTTGATTTGGAAAATTTGAAAGAGCACTGCGTAAGAAAAAAGATATGCATAAACATATCCAACTTTGCCTTGTTTTGAACAGCACATTGATATGAATTGTCACTTTTCTAGAATGAAGAGAAAGTGTATTTGATCCTGTAAATTAGAGGGAAAAGTCATTGATGGTAGAATTGATCATTTAGCTGTATAAAGTATAAAGTACATCTGTTTTATTTAATTCCAAACCTTTTTTAAACCTGACAGAAGCAGACCTAAAGGAAGACCAGACCCATACATGAGAGATCCCTACCCCCCTCCAAGGGACCCCTACCCAGATCCTTACTACAGAGACCGATATCCCCCTCCCCCTCCACATGACAGATATAGGCCATATCCTGACCCGTATGAGAGACGACCGCTCCCTCCCCCACGAGATCCATACTACAGGGAGAGAGTAGATCCATACGCCAGACCACCCCCAGAGTACTACGGTAGGAGGTCACCTCCTCCAATATCAAGGTATGTCTGTGCTTTTATGCCATATTCATGTATGTACAGTTTTTAAAAATGTTCATCAATTTCCTTTTCACCTTCAGACTCCTAGATAAATTAATAACTAAGTGCATACTATTTCTTACATGTAAATTTATGGAAATCCATTTTCCTGCGGGATTTTTGCCAGAAATCAAAATCTTGGATTTCAGTTTACAATTACAAATTTTACATGTATGTCCAATACATACAGTAAGATTTTGTCTTAGCTACTATAGATTACATTGTCAACTCTTATGAATTACAATATTACTTTCAAGTTGTTAACACTTGATAATGATTCCAGGGAACCATATTACAGAGATCCTCCTTACTACAGTGAACGACGCAGGTTAGTTTTAACTTATTACAATTTGCTACAGACATAGATTATTAGTTAAGGGACTGTTGTGGATATTTTTGCTCTAAAAATGCAAGGATTAAAAGTTCTATATTGATTTTTATGCCCCTATGATCAGAGATTTGGCATATAGTTTTTGACTTGTCCATTTGTCTGTTTGTCAACAAAAACTTAAACAATGACCATAATATTTGAATGGTGAGTAATAGGACTATATTATTTCATATTTATTCATTGTGACAAGACCTTTCGATACCAAATTTTTTAATGTCATGACCTTGACCTTTGAGTTGAACCTACATTTGAAAATTCTGCCATAACTTTTGAACAGCAAGTGATATGGCTTTAACATGAGCATTTTTCAAGTGACAAAATTACACAATTCAATTTTTTTTGCAATTACAGTTAAGTGTCATGTAGTGTTAATATTATAATTAGTACATGTATATCATTTTAAATCAATTTTTATGGAAAATAAATATGCGAGTTTGGATCGAGTCTAGTGGCATGATGAAACTCATGTGTTTGCTTTTCAGTGCTCTTGATCTACTCTAAAAATTTTCCATGTTAATTTTGACAATACATTTTCATTGGCCTGTTCATCTAAAAGGTTTAAAACCTAATTATTTCTTTTCTTGAATGAAATATTCTTGATTATTAGAAATATTTTACATGTACATGTATTCATACAGATTACCTCCATCTTGGATACATTCTTGTCAGAACTAATTTCCAACAAATTTTCTTGTGGGACCTCTCTATCTTTTAGTATTTAGGTCTTTCAGAATTTTTTACAAATCCAGAGTGCACCTTATTAACTTATGAATTTTTTATCTGGGCCTTGACCTTGGAATTCAACCTCTTCAACTGGCAATCGTGCTGAAAGGGGCATTCCTGTTTCACATACCTTGGTACATGTGCACAGTACTTTTATAATTATTCCTTTTCTCATCTTCAAATTGTGAAAGGGGTTGAATAAATATGATTGAAAAAGAAATGGTTAGAAAAATGTATCAGTATTAATGTCATGCTCTTTTGCTTATAACGAAAGAAGTTTTATTTAAAAGTGATAAAAGTTATAATATAATCTCGAATATCTTACTTTCGAATATGTTAATTAGAATTTTAATTATCGGAATCATTCAGTTTCTTTGTGTGCTATTACACCTGAAATGTTTTGTTTATTGCTAACAGCTATCCTCCGAGTATGCCACTACCCCCGGGAACAAATCGCATGTCGCCACCGAGAAGCCGCGTTCCGGCACCCTATTGAACATCGAGGCGCGGAACTTCACTAGACACTGATACAGACTCTTAAAGTTCACGAGATGAATTTTAGTCATAATATTATCATTTATGTTGAACTACATAAGTAATCGCTGTGACGTCCCCTGCAATGTATTTGTTCTATAAAGATAAGCTCGCTTGGACAATTCTTGCAGGTCAAACGTGATTTTGTTTTGTTCATACCTTCGATTATGCTGCATAACTTTATGAATCGTGTCATTGTAAACTTACATCTTCATTTGTCATATGAGAATAAAATTCTATGTCATTGAATTGCAAGTCTAATTCTTATTAGAAATAAAGAAGATTTCTTTCACTGGTGAGACAGTTGGTCATTAGTGAGGTTTGTGTATGAACTTTTTGTCTTAATGATTCTTCGAGAAAGAATATGATGGAGGAAGCCTATACTTGTCAAGAGTCATGTGATAACAACGTGTTGATATTGTAAAATCGGAGCGTGAAGTTACGTAACTTCCATCAAGGTAACCTGCTTAATTATAACGCGCCATCACATCTTACAAAGATGCGTGCGTGGAAATCTTTTCGCTGATCCTTTTTTTAATGTTTAATGCATTATAATACAGTGTAATGTAAAGATATCCAAGATGAAACTAAAGTAATTACTTGTACATGTAGATCTATGTTTTGAAGAATGACATGTAGTATCAGTAATTGTCACATTATATCCTCTTTTACAGATGATGAATCAGGTTTCTGTTGCCTAGTAATTCCATTGTTCAAACCAGCAGGATCTTGCTGCAAACTAGTGGACAAGTAATCTTATCTGCTGAAAGTCTGTGCAAAAGGTAGTTATTCAACAAGTAGAGAACCTTTTTAGCGAGCTGTGACAGTTGTCTTAGAAGGTAATGTCACAGTCCTAGCGTGGACAAAACTTTAACCTGGGCTGAATCCCACAAGCTTTAATTATAAGGGGTAAGACTATGATATTCCATTTGTAGATGCTTTCATTTGACCTAGTGACCTTTACTAGATGCTTTCATTTGACCTAGTGACCTTTAACATTGACCTACTTTCAAAAACTTGGGCTATGGGCTATATCTCATAACTGTAAGGTATAGAGCTGACGAATTTCACATGTGGATACCTCATTACCAGTCCAATCTTATGGGGCCTTGACTTTTGACCTTGAGGATTGATCTGCTTTTTTAGAAACTTTAAGCAGGGTCATATCTTACTATTGTTTGACAATATGCTTTTTCGCATTCATACGAATGAATTTGTTACACCATAGAATTGCCATATTTGCAAGAATCTTCAGTAAATGAAGACATTTATTTGCTGTAGTGATGAGTGAACAAATCTCTTTCTCCTTCCATGAAGATGTGAATGTGTTAGGTTTACTATGCAACAAGTTTGTGTAATATTCATATGACAAAAATTGTTGGGGAAAAAGTTGTTGCAAAAAAGATTAAACTTTTTGTGTGAGGAGGAATTACATACTTGCTAACATTCTAGTCACATTGCAAGTGATGCATTCAAGATAGGAAGTTGATGATCAAAGTTTTAATATATGCATGTCAAAACATTATTTCAGGGAATATTGGGCCTTTTCCTGCACTTGTTTTGCTTGCATCAATACATTAAAAATGGTTGTTTCTTTCTAGGTGCTGCCCTTGCCGAAAGCAACTGTATGGCTCATCACGCCTCGTGTCTTTTACAGGCATACAAAGAACTGAATGGCTATTTAAGCGTTGAAACTGAGATGGCAAAAGAAACATGTATTGAATTTTACATGATATTCCGACAAGAATATTCAATTTTTTTAAACATTCATCAGATATGATTCTCAGTTAAAACAACAGTATTTTTTCAAAGTCTACCAAGACAGTGGTGTTCAACAAAGTTTAATACCCATAATTAAAGGATAAAAAATACTCATTCCGTATTTGTCTTATTTGAATATCAACAACCACTAACCAAACTTTTAAAATCTGTAGATTAAGTTATCTGGCTGCAGCGTCATTATCATCTGATATCAAGTCTTCCAGAATTTCACAGGAAGGCAGCTAAAAAGAGCCTGTATCAAATTTGTTTTTTGACTCAATCTATCAAACTTGCTGCCAGTTCATCTTTTTTATTCCTTCACCACAAGAACTTTACATTTGGTACAATGATTGGTGACCTTATTACTGGGTACATCAAATAGTTTTGTGGCTGTTAAATACGGACAAAGTGGAAGTACAAAGTGTGCTGTTGCATACACATAAAATTTTTCTGTCAATGACCTTGACCTCAAATTATGCCCCCTCAAATACAAGGGAATTGCTATTCTGTCCATCAATCTTGTTCAGACCATAAATCATTGTATTGATTCACATAGAAGAGAAAGTTGTAAAATCTCCTCATGACAAAAACTTCCAAAAAAAATTAATGGATTTGAACAATTCCACAAAATTGTTACCCAGGAACTAGGGATTTGTCATCACGGAGCAAGGTCATGAAATGGTAAAATCTTGCAATGGCTTTAACATTTTAACTTCAGCATGAATTGGGGTATTCAAGAATTTGAAGAATTGCGAGGTACCCATGGGTCTATCTCGTCTTTGACCAATGACAGGTCTATAAGCCACTTGAATTGGGAGTACAAATTTATGTTTATAAACCAAGAAAATACTGAACCTTATCATTCATGGCTTGCAGACGAGGTAAAAATTGAGTAAGCTGGGGATTCTCAAAAGTACAAGGAAATGATGCAAAGATGATGTATTTGAATAGGTGGCTAATCATTTTCTGCTTGAATCTTGTCAGCAGCATAAGTTTTCATTTAGATACTCTTTTTGTAGTCAATACGTGTACACACACATCATACTGAGCAACAGAGATGTTTCATGTATCAAATGCGCACTTTGGATAAATCTTTGAAAGACTACCAGAATGACCTTGACCTAAATATTGGAAATACTATGAACATGAGTATTTTCTTTATCATGCTCCACCACAATATGAAGTATGCGGGGTATATAGGCACCACCCTTTCCATCTTGAGAGCTTTACACTTCACACATGTTAAACATCACAAGTATAATACCAGTATTAATTTCAATTCTACATGTATTTTATATTGCGAAGTCAAGTTAAAGCAAATGTATTTATTAGACATATATACAAGATCAAGATATCATGTATGAAGCACTCCCTACTGTTTCCACAGCCTCCTTTGGTGGTACAAGGTGATCAGGCACTCTCTCTAGTCGATGCTGAAAGCAATTGAAGAAAAATGATCAAAAACAATTGCATATACTCTGACAAACTTAAGATACATTGGTCCATGCAGCTTTAATACCTTGGATACAGTAAAATAAAACCTATCCAATTTTTATATGTGCAAGTATTTGGCCTTTACGTTTCCTCCTTATTTGGGATGGTATCTGACATATAATTCAGGGAAAACATCGAATTTCATTACGTCGTAATGCATTTACATCATATACTGTCCCAAGTGGGAAGTAACTCAGTATATCGAAAAAGACTATGTTCACCATAGGCAGAAATCATTAATTTTTTGTACGAAACGGACATTGTTTCCCTTCATTTTGTATGCCATGTATACCGGTACATCATGATCTTTACAACAAACACTATCTCAAATAAATATCTGGCTTTTATGATCATATACAGGGTTATACATTTGTGTGTGAATATCGAACTTTGTCAAAAGTTACCAATAAAGAAAATCATGATTTCTTTTTCCTAAAGTGAATCGAGCAGATGGTTATCAAAATCTGTAAAGTTCAATTGACTGAAAATTCACAAGAAATGGATCTACAGCCTCTTGCATTAAATGAGGACAAACAACAAAACTGTTGAAGAATTATGAGTATTCACTTCTGCACATCAATGTAAAGTCCTTGCAATTTATGGCAGAAGAACCACTACTAGTACATCTCTGTCAGCAGCATTTCTTTCAGGGTAAGCAAAGTCAAGACCACTTGGTCAAACAGGAACTTACGAAGTTTCGTAACAAGGCATGTTCATATGATATCTATCCAATTCCAAAGTCTTAACTAAAGTCAAAGTCGTGCAGTCAACATGACATGAAAGGTTGTACTCCAAAAAGGCAAGGCATCAGATAAAAGACCTAGTGACAATGAATGCTCCTATAAATGATTTAAAAACTATTTTCTGATATGGTACAGAAGTTGGCATGAAAAGTTCTGAAGAACAAACTGATTGCAAAAGAAAAAAAAACAACTTATGCCTTTATCTGTAAAACTTTAGCAAGTGTCTTATTCAGCAATTAGTAGTACCAGAGTTGCCTCACATTTGGGACGTCTGATGTAGACTAATTGGATGTCATCGAATTCTATGGAAACGATGATATAAAATTGTGACTTTACTGTACCATCTTCATGACATCCTAATGCCATGGTTGAATTAGATACTGTCAAATTGGAAATAATTCTGTATTCCACAAATACAACATTGCATACAGACATTTTTCTTGTATTATTTTTGTCTAGAGATTAGGAAAGGACATGGAAAATGTAGGAAAAGTTGAAATGTTGGTAAAGTTGAAAAATACAAGGTATTTAAGAGCAGATCATGCGAAATCTGCCTTGTTTTCATTTCTTCCATTTTCTCTTTTTCCATATCTTGGTCCAAAGCTAACACTTGAAAATTATTTTAGCCTGCTCTCAGTCTAACTGCATATATTATAATATTCTGATATATAGTAATTCTAGAACACTAATCACAGGATTACCTTTGAGACTTTGACTGCCACTCCCTCTGGTAGGTTCCTTTCTAAGTATTCCAAAACAATACTGACAGTAGTTCCAGTCAAATGTTTAAACTGAAATTAAAGTTGTAAATTCCACATAAAAAGGGACTAACGAGTCATCATTTATCAAGGTAAAATAAAGAGGCAAATGTTAAACATGGTACGATCCATCTTGACTTAGTCTGCAGTTTTTCATTCCTTACTTTTGTCAAAATAATCTCCTACTTTATTCTTTAACAAAACATTCAGATATTTGTACAAAATCTTGAATTTGTTGATTCTAAATATCTAGCTTGGCAAATGTAAAATATCACTTCTGTCAGCTGACTTTTACATTTCAAACATGATTTTTTTTCTCTGCTTTAAAGTGAAATTCTGCTTCCCTGAATCATATCTTGCATTTGGATGTTCTGGCCCTGTTACACCATATGTGTTTGTTTTTTAGGATTCTTTGTGTACATGAACCTATAGCTGATGTTGATCCTCTAACACTTTTAAAATATATATGTCCAATTATACCTAAAATGTCATCACAGGAGCATCTACTCCCTCCTACTTACATGTATAATCCTATAGTGGGTCCGTACTTCATATTGCGCCATAGCCGTTTTGTTTACATGAACAGATTTAAGTAAAGTCTGTCTGTCATAATGTACCTTTGGTGTCTCCCTGAAAATGTGGACAAAATTTCATACTTATACTATAACGCCATATAATGCCATACATATTTAACTATAACTAATGATACTGAGGATGACAATTTAGGTACTTGTAAGCCATCAAGAATAGTACAATGCTTAGTCCAAACATAGGGTAATCAAAAATACATAGCTAGCCATAGCAAGTTTTTGTCCAAAAATCAAATAACTTCTAAAATCCTAAAAAGTATTGTCAAGAGCAGTCTATGCATCTAATACTCCTTAGAGAGCTAAAGATACAGCCAAAGTATGAATAATTAAAAAGTAGAATAAGGTCAAAGTCACTACATTGATGGTCATTGTCTCAAATGAAAGGTCTTAGTAACAACTAATATATGCATGAAATGCAAAATTCCTTTGATGAAGATATAACTAATTTTTCAAAAGTAGGTAAGAGTTCAAGGTCATATGGTCAGAGGTCATGGCCTCAAAAGAGTTTTCCTCATCACAAGGTATCTACATTTTTTATCATAACCATACCCCTTATGGTAGAAAAGGTATTGCCCAGGTTAAAAATTTTGAAAAGAAGGTCAAAGTCTAAGGTCAAGGTCACTAGGTAAATTGACATGGTCTCAAATGAAAGGTCTCATCAAAAGGTATCTACATGTGAAATATCAAATCCCTACCCCTTTTAGTAGAAGAGGTAAAGCCCAAATTACAGTTTTGAAAAAAGATCAAGGTGGAAGGTCACTAGGTCAAAGGACATAGTCTCCAATGAAAGGTCTCATCAGAATGTATCTAAATGTGAAATATCAAAGCCCCTATCCCTTATAGTTCAAGAGAAATAGCCAATGTTTAAGTTTTGAAAAGTTGGTCAAAGTGCAAGGTTACTAAGTCAAAGGTCATGGTCTCAAATGAAAGGTCTCATCACAAGGAATCAACATGTGAAATATCAAAGCCCTATCCCTTATAGTTCAAGATATATAGCCCAGGTTAAAGTTTTTGAAACAAAGGTCAAGGTCACTAAGTCAAAGGTCATAGTCTCAAATGAAAGGTCTCATCACAATGAATCTAAAAGTGAAATATTAAAGCACTATCCCTTGTAGTTCATAAGTAATAAATATTGTTCTTGTAGTACGGTATGATAAACATACTGACAATAATTAACCTCTTCTTTGTAAGAAATCTTAATTTGGTAATACATAGCTAGATGAAATTTCAAATGTAAAGGAATGCATCTAAAAGCATCATCATTGCATTATACTTACGTTTTATCCAAGACTCTACATTTTAAGGATAGCTCATCAGCAGCTGTCACAATAAAATTTGTATAACTATCTAACACCGCCTTGTCAGTGACCTTTCATCTCCAAGGAGATCAGGCGATAGAGGTCATCTTCTTCTTCTTCTTTTGGTAATTTGAAAATGAAAATCAACAGAGGTCAATAAATTAAAGCTTAAAACTAATAAAAGTAAACAAAAGGTATGGGCATGTAATGTAAAAACCTGTATTATTTTTCCTTGGCCTTTGATTAAGGAGGTCCAGGACAGCAAGACTTGAATAAAGATCCTATCATTTAATTTTCCTAAAAATTACTTTTCGACATACAAGTTTCATCAATTTTTTAGGTACATATAAACCCATTGAAAGCCCAAAAATGGGCTGTAAATGTGACGTTAAAATTAACACACTGTAGGTAATGAAAAACAGTTACAAATCTTCTGTAGAGGCAGAATATTAACAAGTTCCGTATTTTGAATTTTTCATAATAAAGTCTGTTTATCTGAAACCTTATCATTTATTTTTCTTTTATCTTCTTCATATGTCAAAAGAAACACTGATAAGTTCCTATTAAGATTTGACCATCAGTTTTTAAGGTATAGTGATTTGTTACCCCCTCCCCCTGACTTTTACATTACCTTACCTAATGATGACGATCTTGCGAAAAACATGCCAATGTCGTTGTTTCTACTATGACGTCATAATTGATCTAGAGCTTTCCAATGGGGTTCTTTCCTATACTGTTCTGGACCCCCTTAATACCTAGGATTCTTCTTTACATTGCAGGCAATAAATGTACAAAGACTTATGGAGTTTTTCTGCATTTGTTACCTTTTGAGGGTCAATGACCTTGTATTATAACCAATGGGTCCATAACAAAGACTTCCTCTACAGAGTAAGTCACATCTGTGACCTTGACCTTTGACTTTTAAAATCAAGAGATACAATTATGCAAGGTTTGGAAACTTTTTTTTATTTCTTTTGAAGTATATACAAGGATTATTATGACCATGGAAATCAACAGGTCTCTGGGTCCTTTCTATTTTCATTTGTTATAACTAAGTGTACCAAAGTCTGCTTGAAAACAATATTCTAGAGTTTACTGTATGGTTCGATTTAAATTAATTCCAAATGATGACCTTGACCTATTACTTTTTCCATATGGTTGATCATAAGCATGGGTGTATTTTTTTTATATGAAAGATATGTACTTTGTGCTGAATTATTTTGTGTTATATCTCCACTAAATTTTCAAGAAAAAAAGACTTTTAATTCAATATTGATTCCAGGTCACAAGGTCAAATTTAGTATCCATGGAAATGTCTTGCCACAAAAAATTCACATGTGAAATATGAAAGCCCTATCACTTACCATTCAAAAGTTATTGCTAAAGTTTAGATTTTCAAAAGTAGGTCAAATTCCGAGGTCAAGGTCACAATGTCAAAAATTTTGGTATCCATGGAATGGTCTTGTCACAAGGAATACACATGTGAAATATGACAGCCCTATCACTTACCATTCAAAAGTTATGGCCAAGGTTAAAGTTTTTCAAAAGTAGGTCAAACTCCAAGGTCAAGGTCCCAAGATCAAAAATAATGGTTTCCATGGAGAGGAATACACATATGAAATAGGAAAGCCCTATCACTTGCCATTCAAAAATTATGGCCAAGGTTAAAGTTTTTGCAGACAAACAAAGACACAAACGGACAAACAGACAGACCAAAAACTATATGCCCCCGAATCTCCGATTACGGCGGCATAAAAAACACAGTCTTTTCCCCGACAATGTTTCCTATCTTAATCATTAACACTATTGCAATAGGATATAAAATGCTCAACTTCTTAAGAATTACGTTTGTGAGTGCATGTACATATTTTTCTGCTTGGAATTGAGCAGCAAAGGCGTAGAGCTGATTGAAGGTCAAAAACTGTAAAAATTATGCCAAAATCATAAAAGTAGGCAGGTCTGAAATTGCAGAAAATTGTACTCATAAAAGTAAAGATACCCTCTTTTGCATTAGAGTCACACAATTGATACTTGCGAAAAATACTTGTAACATGGTAATTACAGTTCATTGTAGTTTTATACATGGATCATGACTAGAAATTTACCTTCTGTGGAACTTGCATTTGTGGAGTACTCTTTGCTCCTGAAATATTATATAATATTATAAAGACATACATGTAATGTAATATACTGGTAATTATGATGCATGAATTCATAGAAGAAACTTACAAATACTACTCAGTACTGGAGAGTATTTCACCAAGACAAAGGTTACTGTAAACATAGTGTAATCAAAGATTACAAAGCTCACCTCATGGCAGAATTTTATCATGGCAGCAAACAGAAAGTAGTCAAAGGTTACACAATTTTGAATTTGAAAATCTGTCCTACTAAGAACCAACAAAAAATGCTACCACACAAAAACAAAATAGAAAAGGGAAGTAGAGCATTTCATTTGAATGGGTGTACTCTATTGATACCCAAATCTTCCTAACATGTGCACTCAAGCGGAAAATATAGATCATGATCTAAATTTGAACGTAGATTTGTGATCTACTCATAAAAACACATTATCTGTGCAAGTTTGACCTTCCTAGCAATAAAAATAAAGAAATAAAACTTCGTAACATCGATACCCAAATCTTCCTAACATGTGCATTCATGCAGAAAATATAGGTCATGACCTACCTTTGAACGTAGCTTTGTGATCTACTCATAAAGACGCATCATCTGTGCAAGTTTGGCTTTCCTAGCACTTATAATAGAGAAATAAAACTTCTTAACATTGATACATAAATCTTCCTAACATGTGCATTCAAGCGGAAAATAAAGGTCATGAACTAACTTTGAATGTAGATTTGTGATCTACTCATAAAGATCATCATAAACTCTATTTCATCAAGGAACATAGATCAGGTTAGAAACCCCTATATTTCACAATGCAAAATAAGGATGAAATGTTGGTACATGTACTTGTAGAAGTAATTAGAAATCAAAATAAAGATTTTGTCACAAAGAATACAAATGTTAAGTATTGACAACAATATAAAGTTATGCAAATAGATACAAATGGTCAAATACTCAAACCAATCTTACTAAAATCAGATCTACTTGTTCCTCGTTACTCTGAGTTATCGTCACAGTACTGTACTCAAACAGAACATCAAATGGATCCAGAACATGTGCAGTGCTACCTTACCCATCCATAGTACATATGACACATCAAGTTTAACAAAATTTGCATAAAATTATGGTATGCACTGACAATATCAGTATCACTTACAATATGGGATGATAGGAGGCTATTTGATGCCCAGAAACTTTATTCAGCAGCTTTGTTCTATCACATGCTGAGGTTAGACAGAGTTTTTGTCTATGCCTGACAGCTAGTATCCTGCTTGCTGAGCATACATAATTTCTCCATTGTGCATTCTGAAAAATATATATACAAACTTCTTATGTAAATATCATTGTGAAATTAAATATAACATGTAAGCATGTGTATGAAGAAAAATCTGCAAATATTTGGTGAAACTGAATAATAGAAAATAACTGATCCCATATAAGTATATATAAGATGAATAGTCATGAATAATTTCATAGAATAAAAATTTATTTCTGTCCGACTATTCAACATAATAAATGTACCAGATTGGCAGGATCAATATGTCACACAATCAGGCCAGTGCTCGAATAAGTTAACAGTGGAATATGCCTTCTTTTCAAACTATTTCTGGTCTTTTCTTCAAAATCAAGGCTTTTGAAGATTTAGTTCATATTGAAACATGCAAGAATGCCAAGATTCACAAAATGGTATCAATTTTAAGTAAATCAAATTTTTTTTAAGACATATGTTTAAAATCTTGTTGTTTATCCTGTTTCTGAATTGAGCTGCAAGGACACAATAAGTGAACAACCATTTGATTTCTAAATGGGGGGGGGGGGGGGGGGGGGGGGGTAGTCCTACATTACAGAGAAACTTTGTGATGGATTATTACTGGTCCAAAGATTTTTTTTTTCTCAGTGCATGTAGTAAATAATGAAGGTTTACACTGTTGATTTTGACAAGGCCTACCCCTTAAAGAAGAAGAGATATAGCCCAGATTTAAGGTTTTGAAACGAGGTCAAAGTCCAAGGTCAAGGTCACTAGGTGAAGGACATAGTTTCAAATGAAAGGTCCTCACGAGGTATCTTCATATGAAATATCAAAGCCTTACCCCTTATAGTTCAAGAAATACAGCCAAGTTATATGTTTTTGAAAAGTAGGTCAAAGTCCAAGGTCAAGGTCACTAGGCCAAAGGTCATGGTCTCAAATGAAAAGTCAAGGTCAAAGGTATCAACATGTGAAATATGAAAGCCCTACTCCTTATAGCTTAATAGATATAGCCAAGATTAAAGTTTTGTCTACAGACAACAATGATGATGCTAAGGGTATGACATTAGCTCTCCAGAGACGCCAGCGTAGCGACATGGTACAGCTATATCTAAAAGGACATGATAAAATGGAAAGAGATTTTTTAGAGATGAAAACATACAGTGTGACAAGAGGTCACAATCTGAAGGTATTCAATGGGTATCACTTTTATATATATCTTTCTGTGTCATATAATATTTTCAAAACTTTTGTACTAGCCTAGTAGATGTCGAAATAAGAAAACTTTTGATAAGGGTTGTGCTTAAGATTTATCTCCCCTTGATGAAAAATAAAGAAAACCAGAAGTCTCTGACGAGACTGTAGCTCTCCTGGTTGTTTTGTTTAATTCACTCATTGACAAGTGAAAAAGATACATATACATAAATAACAATTTCCATTTTATTTCAAACCAAAGACCATAGCGAGCAGTCGCTCTAACAAATTATAAGTAGCACAACGAAATAACAAATCCATTATCTGCTACTAGAATATCACTCACACAATTTTTAATATCTGAGATAAAGGATTTCAAAAAATAATGCCATACCCATTTTCCAAGATCCTAGGGGTCAGGGGCTGCTAGCTCAAATGAACTATCAATGACATAATAAGACTACAGATCCATTATATTGCATAAACAACTAAGTTTCCATCATTAATAGCTTAAGAGGAGTTGAGAGCACTATATACGAGAAAATGACCACACCCATTTTCTTAGACCCTGGGGGTCAAGGGCTCATACAAAATATCAGGTATACAACTCAACCACACATCCATCATACTGCAAAAAGAATTAAGTCTCCATCATTTATAGTGTCAAAGGAGTTGTGACCACAAGATTACATACAGTTATATAGGAGAAAATGACCACACCCATTTTCTAAGACCCTGGGGGTCAGGAGCTCAAAAAAATGTCAGGTGCACAACTAGACCACAGTTCCATTATATTGCAAAAAGAATTAAGTCTCCATCATTTATAGTGTCAGAGGAGTTGCGAGCACAAGATTACATAGACTATATGAGAAAATGACCATGCCCATTTTCCTCTGACATTTATAGTGTCAGAGGAGTTGCGAGCACAAGATTACGTAGAGTTATATAGGAGAAAATGACCACACCCTTTTTCTAATACCCTGGGGGTCAGGGGCTCAAACAAAATATCAGGTGCACAACTAGACCACACATCCATCATATTGCAAATAGATTTAAGTCTCCATCATTTATAGTGTCAGAGGAGTTGCGAGCACAAGATTAAATAGAGTTATATAGGAGAAAATGACCACACCCTTTTTCTAAGACCCTGGGGGTCAGGGGCTCAAACAAAATATCAGGTGCACAACAAGACCACAAACCCATCATATTGCAAAAAGAATTAAGTCTCCATCATTTATAGTGTCAGAGGAGTTGCGAGCACAAGATTACATAGAGTTATATAGGAGAAAATGACCACACCCATTTTCTAGGACCCTGGGGATCAGGGGCTCAAACAAAATGTCAGGTGCACATCGACACCACAGACCAAGTGCAATGCAAAAAGAGTTACATTTCTATCTCTTATAGTTTCAGAGGAGTTGCGAGCACAAGAATTGTTTACAGACGGACGGACAGACAGACGGACAGACAGACGGACAGAAAGACGGACAGACGCCGGATTACTGGGTATTGCATAAGCTCGATTGGTCTATGACCAGTAGAGCTAAAAAACTAATAGGTAAACTTTTGATTTTTCAGCGAAATTCAATGAAATATATATTTTAGAAATTTTTGACCAATCGATATTTGAAGTCCCATCATTCTGTTGAAAAAAAATCTGAAATAAAGCCTGTGTTTGTGAAACACGAATGCCCCCGGTGGCATCTTTGTTAGTATAAACTTCCTTTCCTGTTAAGTATGTGAAAGGTCAAGGTCAACAATTTTAAATTGGTATCAATGGAAAGGTCTTGTCACAAGGAATACACATGTGAAATATGAGAGCCCTATCACTTACCATTCAAAAGTTATGCCCAATGTTAAAGTTTTTGAAAAGTAGGTCAACGGTCTAGGTCAAGGTCACGCGGTCAACAATTTTGGTATCAATGGAAAGGTCTTGTCACAAGGAACACACATGTGGAATATGAAAGCCCTATCACTTACCATTCAAAATTTATGCCCAATGTTAAAGTTTTTGAAAAGTAGGTCAAAGGTCAAGGTAAAGGTCAAAAGGTCAAAAATTTTGGTATCAATGGAAAGGTCTTGTCACAAGGAATACACATGTGAAATATGAAAGCTCTATCACCTTCCATTCGAAAGTTATGCCCAATGTTAAAGTTTTTTCGGACAAACAGACAAACAGACAGACAAACAGACAGACAGGCCAAAAACTATATGCCCTCGAATCTGTGATTCCGGGTGCATAAAAATTACTTTTTCCCTTAGAGTTAAATGTTAAATGTAAGAGCCAATAACTCTTAAGGTAAACAATTTTTTTGATATCCAAATTGGTAAAAAAATTTAAATAAATTTTTACATTATAACTTTGCAGTGATTTTAGATCTGAGCATTGCATAAATGGATGCCCCAATTACTGCACATTACTCATTGAATTTGAATACCTTAAGGCATTAGGGGTATAATACTTTACTTCCGTTTTTTTTTATTACAGAAAAATTATATACCATGAAGTTGGTCGAAGACACGCGACTTCGGTAATGTTCGGGGCCATACATTTTCATCGCGAATTGAATGAAACATTGTAAAAATATCAAATGTCTAAAAATATGTAAGATATGGAAGTACAATGTACATAATTTCTAGCTTTTCCATGATATATTTATTATACATGTACCCCTAATACCTTAAGGTCGCCAACAAACATAGCAGTCTGGACATAAGGAAATAAAACTTCACCCAAAGAGTAGTGAATACCTGGAACAATTTACCAGAGACCATAGTGAATGCCAGGTGCTTTACAGAAATTGAGGCGAAAAATTTTACCTAAAATTGGTGACATGTTTTTTACCTGCTGAATCGTTTATTTTAGTTTTCAGAAAAACTGCATTGCTGTGTATTCTGGTGCCATTATTTCGACTTTTGTGTTAGAGGATCATATAGCTAAAGTGTCAACAAATCAAATGATGCCTGGATTTCCATATGAAAACTAAAATAAATGATTCAGCAGGTAAAAAAAAGATTTTAACAATTTTAGGTTCAATTTTTCACCTCGATTTCTGTAAAGCACCTTTTTCTTCTTTGAATCCCTGTATGTTGATAAAAAACAACAAAAGGTTAAAGGTTGGTTTTCATTTTTTAAATAGATAAACATCGGCAGCATTTGGTCTGACCCATAACAGGGAGGGATGCACAAAAACAGTAACCAACAACCGTGTTGGGTTAGTTGCAGTCACAGTGCAATGAAGACGGTAATTTCTTATTTGCGTTATTTTCTGCAGATAGAAAATAACACAATTAAGAAAATAGCCTCTTCGTTGCACTGTAACTACTGTCCGTGCGGCTCACTTTGGAAACTGAATAAACGCGATTTTGACTACTTTATGATGCGAAAGTTTAAATGAACTTGATACCATTCAATAGATCTCGCTTAGTCGTAAATTTTGATATCTGATACTGAGTACACCCAATCAAACTATATAGACAAAACAAGTTTAAGATGGGCCATTTCTCATGTTAATTTTTCCTGTGACGCTCTCCATAGGCTCAATGTTAAACACGGCGACGTCACGCTAAAATTTAACATTGAAAACCCTCTATCTAAAACTTATTTTTTCTGTATAATATGATTGCATAAATCCTAGACCATGTAAAATATACCAAAATTTACGACTAAGCGAGATCTATTCAATGATATAGATTTTATCTTAATTGTTGCACGACAAAGTTATCAAAATCTTGTTTATCCAGTTTCCGGAGTGACTCAGGCCATAATTAAAAAATTGTTTGTTTCCCCTCGCCCCGACCGGGTCAGGAAAACGCTGCCGAGTCAGATTTTTTTATAGCCAAAAAATCCAATTTTTTTTTTTTTTTTGGGTAAAGAAATCGAATCGCTGCCATGTCCATTTTCAGTTTCAACGTTACAATATTGAGACTATCCAAATAGAATTGTTAATCAACTCAGTATAGCTTTCTCATTCCTACATTATTATAAGAAATCTTGCCGTAACCCCCCTCCCCTGTCTTCCCATTCCCGTTGCCTTTGAACCGTCAGTCATAAATTACATATTATTGGTACATTGATAATTGTAAATATCCTCCCAAAGTTTTTTTAGAACATGATAGACGAGCGCTCGGTCTACGGATGTAAAATTTCAAACAAGCATAATCTGCAAGTGCGGCAGGTATTGTGGGCTCCAATCTGTACATGTATAGTATACGCATGTGCCCAATCTAGTTCCTAAACTTGTGAAATCTCGTTTCACAGATAGGCGTTTGAACGCTATAAAAACCCATCTCTTATTTCGAAGGGTCCGCTGAGTGGGCCAAAATTAAGGCATATTATCTAAATGCATGAAATCGAGTGAATATATAAGAACACTACTACCTAATCATAGTACTGTACGTATTCGGTTATGATTTTACCTACGTTTCTCTAGCGGTTGTCGGCGGTCCGTGCTAACTTCTTGCATCGTGAACGTCATTATCAATAGACTCAATATTACAATGAGTTCTTGATGTTGTTAGTATAGATATTTTTTACATACAATAAACAGACCGAGAAAGAAAAGTATACTGTATTACAAACTTATTTCATCTTTATCATGCACTGGAAAACGCCGGCCATTTATAGTCTGTGACTCGTGGTTGCGCTTGGTCAATATCTATACAAAAATATTTACAAGTCGTAAAAAAAAAGTCGAGATGTTATCGTTCTATAGTGCATCTTATTCTCGAAGATTTGACGTTGCCGTAAAATGACCTGTTACGCTGCGCTGAAACAACTGATGCACCTGTTGCGGAAAAATTTATCTTGGGACAATTTTGTTTATATAGAGTAGGTTTTACAGGACAACGAAGTTTTCTTTTGAACATGTTCAATGAAATAAGTAGACATTTCATACTTAACCAGCGATAGAAATTGAGACATAACGGATACTTTTTACGGAAAGCAGGCGGCGATTTTTCCCGAAGTAAGAGGTAAGAAATCGCCGGCTGCTAGCTCTGAAACACAGAGTGTGAGTGTGCAGCTTTAAGGAGACCAGTTATGTGCAATTTGGATTCAAACGACTTTTAATATATTTGATACATGTAGTTCAGGTAGCAAAAAAAAAAAAAAAAAAGTACCCGCCTGGCGGGTCACTTGGAAAAAAACAGACCCGGGGGGAGGGGAAACAAACAATTTTTTAATTGTGGCCTCAGTGAGCACCACAGGCACATGTAGAAAGAGCGTCAATATCCTGTATGCATGGTTATAAGAGAATACTGGTATCTTATAGAGAGACAAGGCTTCCGACGAATTTTCAGCTAGAAGTAGCATTTCTGCAATTTTTTGCATTTGAATGGCAAAACGAGGTATGACCATAAAGATTGATTAGTATACTTCCTAAAAACATCAATAATTCACCCAAAAAAATCTCATTACATAGCCTAATCGTTTACCTAAGTTGGACTGTTTTCTACTTTCTGTCTTGAACCTCCATTGCCAGATTAGCTTGTCTGAATCATCCAGGTGTTTTACTCTGCTTACAGTAAGCAGAGTAAAGCCTCTGAGTGAATCAGTATTTGTCCAATCTGGCAATGGAGATTCAAGACAGAAAGTAGAAAACAGTCCAACTTAGGTAGACGATTGGGCTATGTTATGAGATCTTTTTGGGTGAACTATTGATGTTTCTAGGAATCTTTATGGTCTTACCCCATTTTGCCCTTCAAACATGACAAATGCAAACATTTCAGATGCTCCTTCTAGCTGAAAATTCGTCGGACGCCTTGTCTTTCTATACATATATTCCCTTATGACCTCTAAAGGGGTATCATACAAGATATTGACGCTCTTTCTACATGTGCCTGTGGTGAGCACGGACAGTAGTCTTCATGGTCTTGGGTCAACTTGTCGGACTATACTGAATTAAATCCACCGATAGTTCAAAGTTTTATTTATATATGCCAACTTTAAATGTTCTTGTCTTGTTTCCACACTAAAATTGACTGAACGAGCCGAAAAAACGTCATGTCGAATTGTCTCTTTGAAGTATTTCTTGTTCTTGAATCGAATCCATTTAAAACAAAGCATATATCGTATACCTAAAGCACAAAGAGAATTTTCACTTAAATCTTCCATATAGAGAATTTCTGTGCAATAATAATACCCTAAATTACCTGAATTGGAAACAAAATTTTGTTCAAATGTCGCGTAGTCATTTCGGACTAAAAAGTAGCGTATAACATATAGAGTCCAATACGGTTTTGTTTCATGCGGAAATGGGAGTGCTATAAAAAAACAAAAATCTGAATTTGATCAACTTGACAAGGACTTAATATGAATCAAGGCAAAGCCTTATGTGCGAGCGGAGGAAAAAGACACCAAAAATTTTGTAAAGCCTTAAAAACCTTGATCTCAAAATCGAAAACTTTTCAAAATCATAACCTTGGGACTCCAGGAATCCCTCACTGCCGGTCAAGCCGGACCTCCCTTTCCCACTGCCCAAAAAAAAAAAAAAAAAAAAAAAATCTGGGTCGGACCCATGTACTTTACACAGACGTAGATCATTAGCGAGGGAGTCTGAGATCCCTCCCCTTTCCTCTCTAATGACCTTGAAATCAATTGAAAAAAATAAAATCTTTCTTCTTTACCAAATTATTATTTCGATCATATCTATCCTGTTTGTATGATACACTGAAAAGCGTTAGAAAATCGCGGCTCTTTTGTATTACTTTTACTTCTTGCATTACTACAATCGTGTACCATTCTTGCACGTGAAAATGGGCGCACTACTACAATGACGTCACATATAGAGGAATAATGACGTCAAGTATACTGCAGAGTTACGTACCGTTGTAGTGATTAAGATGGCGGATTAGTTGCTGCTGAATTTCTGATTTTCAGACGAATAATTCGGCGAGTTTCACTTAGGTTTATTGCGCCATAAAATAGAAGAATTCTATCCATTGCGAATTTGTCAAGGTATGTTCTCCTGCTCTGTCGTTTAAGGGAGTCGAGTCACTTTTACCCGTATCCGCGGTACTGTTACCATACTTTTTCAGCTCGAAGTATGTATATCTTTTGCTCGTGCATTTTCCCATACTTACGTATACGCGTTACCATAAATGCGAGCTTCGCTCGCAAAGGCCCTTTGGGCCTTTGCAGCGAGCTCCGCTCGCTATAAGAACAAACGATAAACAGGGATTGGGAGGGGGAGGTAAGGAGGTGGGAGGAGGAAGGAGGTATCCCCCTGTCCGTCCGCCCCCCCCCCCCCCTGGATCCGATGTTCAGAGTTGTGTTCCTTAGAGGAATGTTGCTCAAGATTGTCCGCACAGCTCACTTCAGAAATCGGTAAATTGAAGTTTTATCTCATTTGTCGGACTATTTTCCCATTAAAATTCATAAAAGGGGACAGATATCGAACTCTCGTAACTAACAGTGTACGTAAGTTTTATGTCCATGCGACTTATATACAAGGGGGTGGACATGCAGGGTGCGAAGGGAGGGGGAGGGAGAGGGCGGGAGGAGGGAGAAAGGAGGAGGAGAAATGGGAGGGAGGGGGAAGAAAGGGGCGGGAGGGGGGTTAGGGAAGGATGAAGGGGAGGGAAGCGGACCCTCTTTTTTTATTTGCTTTCTTTTTGGGGCTCTTTTTGTTTTTGTTTTGTTTTGAATATTCTTGTAAAAATATTAATGAAGCCTTAAGCCCCGTTTACACTATCAAAGGTTTTTTACGCTAACTTTGATAGTGTAAACGATCCAAGAAAACTTTGATCAAAGTCCGTCAAAGAACTTGGATGGACTTTGACGGAATAGAATTCCATCCTATTTTTCTTGAAACTTTGACGGACTTTGACGTGAATCAACCAATCAGAATATAGATTAAAAATGACGCCAGTAGTATTTATAAGTATCGAAGAAAGAAGTAAAGACAATTTAGAAACGTTAAAACAAAAGAATGTAGAGACAAAGACAAACGATGCGATGCAGTGAATTCCATCTGCGATTTTTTTTAGAAATCACGGGAAATTTTCCTAGAAGTCGTGTCCATTTTATGTAATAACTCCGATAAACAATCACAAACATAAACTATAAGGTTGTCATGAGAATTATTCACAATATTTACAGGATTCATCTTTGTTTTGGTACATATCTGCAGCGTTTTCTTGTACATGATAGTGTAAACAGACGACTTTGTCCAAGAAAACTTTGACCAAGTTTTCTTTGACGGACTTTGACCAAGAAAACTTTGATAGTGTAAACGCGGCTTTATTTTCCTGTGCAAGTCTATATTAATTTTTCAAGACAAGACAACATTTATATAAAGTCGGCATGGTGTAAACAACATTGTTTTTTTCATCTGTGAGTTAACTTGTTTATAGTCTCTTACCTTAGAGTCGGGTGTTAGGAGGTCTTTATCGTAAAATTTGGAGAATAAGAAATTATTTAATGGTGTAAATGTGACAATGTAGCCGTTTTAATGTAATACATCATTGGGTCATTATTTCTATGTAATATGCAAACTGTGATCATACCCTAGATCACCTGATCTTTTTCTTACCAACTCGAGTCACTCTGCACAGTCAAATGTACATGCATACTACTCAAACTCGTTTATGAGGTCCAATTTACCTCCTCCCGTCCAAATCACAGGAGCTCGATGTCAACAACCCTCAATGACACCCACCCCTTCCCATCTCTCTCTAGTCAAAGGAAAGTAGAGGCGGATATTCTTATGGATATAGTTGGCATCGAGCTCCTGTGGTTAGATTTTGAGGACAATGTTGCTACTGTTCGCCTTCACTCAACAGAATTGAAGTAAACATGGCACAGCAGTGAATCGCGAATAAAAAATACACGATTTACAGCATATTTGATCGTGATATTATTGGTGATTTTCAAGATAGTATTTTTCCAGGTCTAATAGAGCTATTTCTTCGTTAATTAATATAAAACATATCAATTCTTCCCAAACATATAAATAAAATCAGAACGAGGCACATTAAATTTGTTTCTTTCGATGACAATTAATTTATATCTATATGATTGTAAAACCTCAAATCAGTTTGAATATTATAGATATATCATTTCATAATTAAAAATGTAATGATCGCTGTGCGATATAATTAAGTCCCCTACCGGCGGCATGAATTTATGTCCTGCATCTCTGTTGATCAGTTCATTATCTGCAAAAACTTCCAAGAAAAGTCTGGGAAACTGAATTCATTCACTCTGCATCACACTATAATGTATTCACATACAAAAAATCAGTCCGGAAAACTGAAAATTTCATGAAATTTGCTAAGTCCAAGGGACATAACTCTTGTAAAATAGGCCAATGGAAACCAAACTCAAACTTGGTCTGTATCACACTGAGATGTATTCATATATCAAAAAATCAGTGCAATATTTGCAATAGCACCGAAGAAAAGTCCGGAAAACTGAAATGTTCATAAAATTTTCCAAGTCCAAGGTCCATAACTCTTGTAAAAATGGGTCAATCTAAAGCAAACTCAAACTTGATCTGTACCACATTGAGATATATCCACATACCAAACATGAGTTCAATTTATCCAACAACAGCGAAAAATAGTCCGGCGTTTCCGGTAGGGGACTAATAACAAACGTACGATATACAAGAAGTGACTTGGGGTTTGATTCCCTCTAAGAAATTAGTCTCTTGGTGATCGTATTTCCCTAAAAATTGAGAAATCTGGCGGATTGTCCAGGGACCTAGCGCAGATTAAGAGGAAGGGGGAAGGGGTGGGGTCAGACATGCGCGGATCCAGCATTTTTGGTCAGAGGGGGTCCAAAATTGTAGGAAGTCTACCTATGATGTAGGTATATTTCGGTGCACATCATTGGGGGGGGGGGGGGGGGGGGGGGCAACGTGTGCACTAAGGATTGATTTTTGAGGGCGGGTATTGTTAGCTTTCCTTTCGCGTTTATTTTTATGCATAAAGTATTGGCTAGCGAAGCGAACCTGAATTTTTTTTGTTTTTAAGATATGAAATCTTAATTTGTCTTGATTCGATTATTTATAACATTGACTAATTTACTTCTTATATCGGCGAGCGGAGCGAGCCGCGACAATTTTGATTAATTCACATTTTGTCTATATTTCATTAGAATAAAAACAATCAGACATCTTAAAATGACAAAACCTTGAAAAAGATGAGGGAGGTTACATCCTATGAAGTAAGGGACTGTTGAAAATATGAGTTCATGAGACCCAAGAAAGTTATATAAAATTATTTAGAATAAAAAATTGAAAATGATAAGGAATTTTGCAGAATTTTGCAGAAAAAATAATTCTGTATTTGTAAATGGCGAGCGAAGCGAGCCAAAATTTTAGGTTTTAAAGCCTTTTTATGCATTTTTAAACCCCTTTCGATTAGAAATGGGCCAAAGCTGAATCTCCGAAAATCTCAGGGGGGGGGGGGGTCCAGACCCCCGGCCCCCCCCCCCCTCTGGATCCGCGCATGTCAGAAACACAATAGCCCGGACTTTGCATAGAAAGTATGATTTTTAGCTCTACTGGTCTCAGACCAGTCGAGCTTATGCGATCACCCTTTGTCCGGCGTCCGTCCGTCTGTCCGTCTGTACGTCTGTCCGTCTGTCCGTCTGTCCGTAAACAATTCTTGTCCGGACAACTCCTCTGAAACTGTAAGAGATAGAAAGTTAATTCTTTTTGCATTTTACTTGGACCATGGTCTAGTTGTGCACCTGACATTTAGTTTCACTCCCTGACCCCCAGGGTCTTAGAAAATGGGCGTGGTCATTAAATTCTATGTAATCTTGTCCGGATAACTCCTCTGAAACTCTTAGAGATAGAAAGTAAATTCTTTTTGCATTTTACTTGGTCCATGGTCTAGTTGTGCACCTGACATTTAGTTTCAGTCCCTGACCTCCAGGGTCTTATAAAATGGGCGTGGTCATTAAATTCTATGTAATCTTGTCCGGACAACTCCTCTGACACTATAAATGATGGAGACTTAATTTTTTTTTGCAATATGATGGGTCTGTGGTCTTGTTGTGCACCTGGTATTTTGTTTGAGCCCCTTGACCCCCAGGGTCTTAGAAATGGGTGTGGTCATTTTCTCCTATATAACTCTATGTAATCTTGTGCTCGCAACTCCTCTGACACTATAAATGATGGAGACTTAATTCTTTTTGCAATATGATGGGTCTGTAGTCTAGTTGTGCACCTGATATTTTTTTTTGAGCCTCTGACCCCCAGGGTCTTAGAAATGGGTGTGGTCATTTTCTCCTATATAACTCTATGTAACCTTGTGTTCGCAACTCCTCTGACACTATAAATGATGGAGACTTAAATCTTTTTGCAATATGATGGGTCTGTGGTCTTGTTGTGCACCTGATATTTTGTTTGAGCCCCCTGACCCCAAGGGTCTTAGAATTGGGTGTGGTCATTTTCTCCTATATAACTCTATGTAATCTTGTGCTCGCAACTCCTCTGACACTATAAATGATGGAGACTTAATTCTTTTTGCAATATGATGGGTCAGTAGTCTAGTTGTGCACCTGATATTTTGTTTGAGCCCCTGACCCCCAGGGTCTTAGAAATGGGTGTGGTCATTTTCTCCTATATAACTCTATATAATCTGTGCTCGCAACTCCTCTGACAATATAAATGATGAAGACTTAATTCTTTTTGCAGTATGATGGGTCTGTGATCTTGATGTGCACCTGATATTTTGTTTGAGCCCCTGACCCCCAGGGTCTTAGAAATGGGTGTGGTCATTTTCTCCTATACAACTCTATGTAATCTTGTGCTCGCAACTCCTCTGACACTATAAATGATGGACACTTAATTCTTTCTGCAATGTGATGGGTCTGTGGTCTGGTTGTGCTGATATTTTGTTTGAGCCCCTGACCCCCAGGGTCATAGAAATGGGTGTGGTCATTTTCTCCTATATAACTCTATGTAATCTTGTGCTCACAACTCCTCTGACTAAATTCTTATTGCAATATTATGGGTCTCTGGTCTAGTTGTGCACCTGTTTTTATGTTTTAGCCCCTGACCCTTAGGGTCTCAGAAATGGGTGTGGTCATTTTTCCTATATAAGTAAATGTAATCTTGTGCTTGCAACTCCTCTGACACTATAAATGATGTATAATTAATTCTTTTTGCAATGATTGGTCTGTGGCATAGATGTGCACCTGATATTTTGTTTTAGCCTTATACCCCTAGGGTCTTTGAAAATGGGTGCAGTAATTTTTCCTATATAGTTGTGCTCTCTTCTCGTTTAAAGCTATTTATGATGGGGAGTTAATTCTTTATCCAAGTCTTGATGTGTCATTGGCAGTTCACTTGAGCTAGCAGTCCTTGGCCCCTAGGATCTTGGAAAATGGGTGTGACATTCTTTTTAGAAATACTTTATCTCGGATATTATGAATTATATGAGTGCTATTATAGTTGCAGTATAATGGATATGTAGTTTTGTCATGCTACTTATAATTTGTTAGAGCGCCTGCTCCCTATGGTCTTGGTTTAAAAAAAAAGAAAGGAAATTGATGTTTTAGAAAAAACAACCAGGAGAGCTACAGTCTCGTCAGAGACTTCTGGTTTTAATAAGCCTAACCCGCCTATAGTGGACATCTTGAGGGAAAATCAATTCATATTGTCTTTATAGAGGTATGTTCTTTTGTAGAGGTTCAGTTTGCAATAATTTCCGTCAGTGTCAATGATTAAATTTGCATGTATTAGGCCATGTAAAATTACATACATATTTCTCAGATGATATTGGGTATGCAATCTTTTTACAAAATCAAAGGCTGGACCCTCCTGATGGATTGGACTCCTGGAAAATGTTACCAGATCTGCCCGCTATGAGATACCTATATATGATTACTATTCCCCGCCATCTTCACCTCTCCCCCTTCCCGGCACTTCGATCCTTCCTCACCCTCCAGCTCTTTTTGTGGTTCCGTGCATTAACTGTTTTTTGCCGGCATTTTTATTGCCATGATGCATGATGCAATAGTAATTATTGTGGGACACCATCAAGGACTTTATTAGTCCTGAATTTAGAAGGGATTAGGCACGCATGATTCAGTCAGTGTCAGTAACGATATTAGTATATTTAGAAAAAAAGAATTTCGACATTTTCTGATGCTATATTGTTTTTGCAAGACATGCAGAAGTCAACATGCTCAGGATTTTCTGGGAAAATGGGCGGATCATGAAAAGTTTTGAAAGGGCAGGGAGCCTAGGTCAGTCCATGGAGGAGGGGGGGGGGGTTGTCCAGCCGTATTAAATCAGCATTTCTTGCAAATTCCAGGCGGGACCTGAACCCCCCCCCCCCATGCTACAACATCCGCGGTTGTTTGTTAATTTTCTAAGGTAACGAAAATAGGTAAATGATAAATTTCCTCGACAAACAAGTGAAGACGCTTATTATTTATTGGCAATCCGATTCTGAAAATAAAGAAAAACATGCATTTTTGACTCTTTGCAAAATTCTTGGAGGTAGCCGGTCCCAATCTGGCCTTAACAATTTTAAAAAAGACTGATCATGACCTCAAATTTAAAACGATGCTTAAAAAGTAATACTGAAAAAATTGTCAATCTTATAGATTATATCGACGACTAGGGAAAGAAATATGTGTGTTTTATGACTTGCATAGGACTGTTATTCCTGATTCATCCCTCAGATGAAGAAAATTCCATACGAACATGGTCGTCCAAGAACAGAATATGGTAGCAATGCATCCCTCCCGACCGACTTTGTTATCTATCCCCGAGAAAATTTTGGAAAATTTATTCAAATCGGTGGTTTCTGGTGTGTTTTGGGGCTATTTCTGACTAATTTCATAGATTTTTTTTAGAAAACAGTAGTTAATGCTTCAAAAAGCATGTCATAAGTGCCCCTTCGTTGGGCACTGCCAGGGTGCCCCCCCCCCCGGACTGTACCTCACCCCTGTGACTGTGTCTGAGGGAAACGAAGGGATACAAAAATGTGTCTTTTTGTTAGATCCATAAGCAAGGGCGGATTTAGGGGGGTTTGGGGGGGTTCGGGAAACCCCCCCCCCCCGGTTTCCCTTTTTTTTTTTTTTGTAACATATTAGCACTCGGAAAAAAACCTGCAAACTGAGTAGTAAAAAATTGCTTAATCTCTACCAGAATTCAATATTTTGAAACAAAATTTACAAAAATTTTCTGATACATTCTATCGCACATCGATTCGATACCGTATCAATTGGCGTATTTGTGGATTCGTACAGACAATCGCGAAGTTTTTGTAATGTACGTCGCAGAGGGGGTTTTCTGTTTATTTTATTCCCGAAAATTACCATTACTGAACAAATACTATAATATGAACATGTTCAAATAATTTGCAAAACATGTACGTGTGTCAAACAATCAATGTAAATGGTACGGGGATCGAAACCTACACGTTTCTGTCCTCAAATACCAGGTTTGAGTATTTTTGTCATCTACAAATTTTGTTAAAAACAAAAAATGGGCAAATATATAGCTCGAATATGCTCCGGGGGCCTATAATTAAGCATTCAATTTTTCAAAGCCTTTAAATCCTTCTCATACATCTACACACCTGTGACCAAGCTCTCTCCTTTCACATTAAAAAAAAAAATGATACTCAACATTTTTTACTCGATATCGTACCAATATTCTAAGTACATGTTACCGCAAGGACAAATCAACAAGCCAGGGGCGAAGCCAGGCGTACATTTATACGCAAAAACGTCCTCATCGTCTCGCGAAAAAAAAGGGAGAGGGCCTCCTCCGGCAGTTGCCAAAAAGAAGGGGGAGGGTATTTTGAAATAGTATTTCAAGCAAACTACTGTTCAGAACACAGGAGTATGACACATTCTCCGTAAACCCCCCTGAGTCAAATATCCCCCCGAGAGTCAAACACCCATATATGGGTGTTTGACTCTCGGGGGGATATTTGACTCAGGGGGGTTTACGGAGAATGTGTCATACTCCTGTGGTTCAGAAATAGATCAAAGACACTCCAGAAACCACCGATTTGAATGCATTTTTCGTAATTTTCTCGTGTTTCATTCGAACTCAATACAACCATGCGCGGATCCAGACGGGGGACCGGGGGTCTGGACCCCCCCCCCCCCCCCCTGAGATTTTCGGAGGTGAGGTCCAGCTTTGGCCCATTTCTAATTGAAATGGGTCTAAAAATGCATGAAATTGCTTTGAAACCTAAAATTTCGGCTCGCTTCGCTCGCCATTTACAAATACAAAACTTTTTTTTTTTGCAAAATTCCTTACTTATTATCAATTGTTCATACTAAGTATTTTTATATAATTGTCTTGGGTCTCAGGAACTCATATTTTGAACAGTCCCTTACTTCATAGGATGTAACCTCCTTTATCTTTTTCAAGGTTTTGTCATTTTAAGATGTCTGATTATTTGGAAAATGACACATCTCTTATCTATTTATTCTCATGAAATTCGCTCCGCTCGCCGATATAAGGACTACAATATTCAATGTTACAAATAATTATCTCGATCGAATCAAGACAAATTAATATTTCATATCTAAACAAATTTCTGGCTCGCTACGCTCGCCAATTCTTCATGAAAATAAATATGAAAGGAAAGCTAACAAAATTGCCTCCTCCCCATCATGTGCACCGATATATATGTACCTACATGATAGGTAGACTTCCTTAAAGTTTGGACCCCCTCTGACCAAAAATGCTGGATCCGCGCATGATACAACGATCGCTAACAAAGTGCGAGCGGTCGATTGGAAAAACTTTATGTGGACGTACATATAATTATAAGTATTTAGGGAATGCCATGTTCACATCTCAAGTTTTCTTCATCTTAGATACGGTTCATCGTCTGCCGACATCGAATTAAATGCGTTATCCCATCTAAATTCAGCTCAAATACGCTCCAGAGGTCAGCAATTTGCTTCATTTTTTTCAAAATTTTCACGGGAGACGACCCACTTCAAGGGGATGGGTAACATATTTCCATACTGTCCCCACTTGACCCTTCGGGCCTCGCAAGTCATCCTCCCAAAAAGCGTCTGTGCCCCCGGACAGCTGAAGTTCTTGGTCCAACCCTTCTTTATAGACGTCCACATCGAAAACACCCTGGCTACGCCCCTCATTATTATTAAGGAGTAACATATATTTACTCGGACTATTGGAGATTGTATCAAGTGCACTGGTGGAGAGGGTTCCGGGACTGTTGTACCCTCGGGAACTTTGACCCGGGAGAACGTTGATCCGGGTCCGTTGTACCCTCATACATGTTTATTGTTTTTAATATTTAATGAATAAGCTGATCAATAAATGCCATTCAAATTTTACGTCTTTTATTGTTATGGTATTTTATATGTATTCTATTGTCAAAATGTTGCTAAAATTCCGTAAAAGTTGAGTTTATTGCGATTTTTTGAAGTGGGAACGTTGATCCCTAAAATAATTTGTATACGGATAATTGATCACCCAAGCCACGTTGTTTGTTTTGTGAAATCTTAGGACATTCATAATAAAAACAATGTATATAAATGGAATTTTTCATTACTTTTAAGACGGTTAATCTTTAAAAAAAATGCTAAAATGTTTCAGTAATGGAAAAATTTGATACGAAAATTTAAAAAAAATATATAAATTCTTATAAGATTTGACAACAGATTTTGAGATGACTATGTGCGCTTATCCGTTCCAACAATGACTGACCTATCCTGTACTTTTCGTGTCCAAGTATGGGCAGCTTCATTTTCAGCTTTGTTGAAATTAGGGAAAGGGGCGGGGGTTGAAATTGACATTTTCTGTACAAACTTTATTACATGTACATGTACTCCAAAAACCCATTGACTGACCACTTAAAATGACATGATCATTTTACGGACGAACGCATACACAAGTACCTTACGTCGGTAAGATACGTAAGTGGACGTTGGAGATTTAAATCTCAGGCACAGAACAGGATAAAAAAGGATGTCAGAGAAAAATCAATATTGTATCAGAACCTTTCGGGTGAGCGGAGCAATTGTCAGTGAACAAAAGAATTTTGTGCTTCTGACTTGCCATGCACAGTAAGCTGTGATCCGCATGTTACTGCTACTGGTGTAGATCTACGTCACGTAACAAAGTACAGCGGCCATTTTCACAAAAATACTTACGAACAATTTCAGGAATTTTCGTAACTTTTGATCGTTTAGTTCTTCTTTTGAAATGAAAATATCGATATTTTGTTTCTGACTTTAGATGGAGTATGTAGAAATGATATTAGAAAACATAGTACAATTTAAATAGAAAATCTTTTGAACGTTTTATTAATTGACTAAAGTTACGAAAATTGCTGATTTTTTTTTTTCGTAAGAATTTTTGTGAAACTGACACAGGACTTTTAGATAGATTTGAAAACTAAACATGGACATCGGCCGTAGAGTAATGCGCTCCAGGGCGCAGCCAGTTGCCGATTTTATGGCCATTTATTTATCAGAATGGGACTATGGCGCAGGGCGCGTGGCCTTCCCAATCACTGAAATTTAGTATTTCTGGAGGATTTATATTCAAACATGAGAATCTCATAAGATTTTAAAACTTGTAGAAGCCAGAAGAGAAAACTTAATTTCAAACGTGTGATTCAAATGTGATATTTTCTTATCAGGTGAGGAAAAAGTATTTCAAACGTCTTCTCATGAGCTCTCATTTGGAATACTTCATTTGCATACTGTTCAAACCTCAGTCACATTTTATTCAAATGTGATCATGTTAGAAAATTCTGTAAGGGATGAATTATGTGAATATCGTTTGTTTCTTGAATAAATATGTTTAAACCAATACTTTTAGTATGTTGCAACCCGTTAAATTTACACTACATGTATCTTTGTTCAAGGAGATTTACCCATTACCATCTATTAACCATGCTACGTTGCTATGTAGTGACGATTGATAAACCCTATTTATTCTTTAAATGATTTCAATACGACTTCTTTTCAACAATTTTTATGCCGTGCCGTCATGTAACCGTATGTACATTAAGAGTTTGTCAAGTGCATCTTTCTCGTCCTTTTCAGTTTTTTTTTTCAGATGGAAACTGCAGAACACTTTACACCCATTCAAACTGAATTTGGGATAACCAATTGCTTCTAATATTATGTTTGCGACCGATAAATGCTGATTTTATGGTTCCAAACTGAATTTTTCATACTACACATTAAGGGATGTTTTGGACTATATATTTGACAGACAACACATATTTGAATGTAAGCTTGACAGGATTCAATTACAAATCCCTTTTTTTTTTAAATAACATATGAAATTTTATTCTAAACAAGTGTGGAAAAAAATAGATAACAAAATAAAAAAAATTTTTCGACCGATATCGACCTACCCTTTTTTTTCAGCATGTTATGGGAGCACACATATTTTTGTAGGCCTTATACTATATGATCGTCTTTTACTGAATCGTATGTCAATGATTATTGTATGAGATCACAATGCTTTGTTATTTATGATATTCACGGCGAATTTAAAATAAATGCATTAAATTCAACACTAAACAGAACTCTGTGTCATATAATAATGTAAAATTTCTTTATTTTGTACACTTTTCTCTAAGATTCTTTATTTCATTCATCAAATAGAAAGGAAAAGATACATATAAATAATGTAAAATCTCCATGATATACCTATTTCTTTTGAAATTTCCTATGATTTTCTTTGTTATGCCGTTCTACCTGCTAATTAGTGTTGTTAACTAGTTTGTTTGCACAATAATTATTTTATTTGCAAAACAAACCAATTACCGTCACTACCACCTATACCAATTAAGGGTACAACAGTCCCAGGTCAAAGATCCCCAGGGTACAACGGACCCCTAGTTCAAGGTACCTGAGGGAACAACAGTCCCGACGCCGTGGAGAGAAGAAATATACGTTCCTTTTCAAAATGACGTCATAATGCTCTTGCGCATGTTCAGATAAACACAGGAAGCCAGAAGACGAGAGCGAAAGTCTCTCGGAAAGAAAGCGAAGATAGTTAGAGATTCAACGTAGCTATCATTAACAGACTAGTGTGGAATAGAACTTTTATATCAGTAAGTAATTTTAAGTTTCAAATTGCGATTTGTACACCAGGCGATGCTAGAAAATCGATTAAAACATCGATGCTAAAGTCGCTAATTTATGCTCAAAACTGGGGTGGATCCCGTGGTGGGTTGAATCAAAAAGCCGATAGTCGATAGTACTTGTACTCACAGAATAGAAGAGTTTAGAAAGCATGAAGAACTTCTATGTAAATATATCTGTTATTCTGTTGGGTACTTAGATGTACTGGTGTCGGAACAGTTTCCGGACAGTAACAGTTTCCGGACACTCGCCCTTTTCAAGTACTTTGAAAGAAATAATTTCAAAATTTTGTGACAATTTTGTAGATTTTTAAATGCAGAATTCAAATCACGAATCATATAAACAAAATTTTGCATCTAAGATGCTTTTATCACACCACCTTTTTACCTCTTTCTGCCCCGTTTAATATCGCGCACTGGGGGAAGTCACCAAGAAACATACTATTTTAATATACGTGATTTGATAAGTTTTGGTTCTATTTTCAAAATTATTTTTACACAGTCATTTGTAGAAAAGATTGAAGAAAACAATATCCAAAACTCATCCAGTTTGGGCTGAAATTGAGTGAGATTGACAGATTTAAAACCAGGTGTCCGGAAACTGTTCCAGTGATTTGCGAAAAATGGCCAAAATATAGGGTCATAAAATCGGTCTAGAAACCATATTTCTTGAGAGATTTATTATTTTCTTTCAACATGAGTATCTGTGGGAAGGGCATAGCATTATTTGAGAGAAATTTGAATTTTTTCCATTGATGGACGGAGGAGTTATCCCCGAAAAACCTTCAAAATCGTCCGGAAACTGTTCCAACACCAGTACAGTTGTATTGTGGTCACAATCATCATGTAGACTAAATAATCCAGTCTCTCCGCTGCCGCTAAAAGAGACTGAACCCCACTATGGTTGTTACAGAACGAAGTTGGACCAAACTGTTGTCCAACGATTTTTCCATATTACAGACCTTTAATATTGATTTTCTGGCAGGTGACTTTTAAGTAAACATTAAACTAACTATCTCTACCCACCTCGTGTTTTTTTCTCGCTTCTTTATTGCATTTTTGCCGATTTTTAACTCCCTACCAAACCAAACAAGCAAGGCAATAGTTCGTAGATTCGACCAATCAGAACGAAGGATAAAGAAAGTTGATCACGTGATATTTGTAACCTTCGTTCTGATTGGTCGAATCTCCAAACTATTGCCTTGCTTGTTTGGTTTGGTAGGGAGTAAAAATTGGCAAAAATGCAATAACAAAGCGAGAAAAAAACACGAGGTGGGTAGAGATAGTTAGTTTAATGTTTACTTAAGAGTCACCTGCCAGAAAATCAATATTAAAGGTCCGTAATATGGAAAAATCGTTGGGCAACAGTTTGGTCCGACTTCGTTCTGTAACAACCATAGTGGGGTTCAGTCTCTTTTAGCGACAGCGGAGAGACTGGATTATTTAGTCTAAATCATCATGGAGTTTCTCTAGCACTCGCGACTACTGTAAATTTGGCTCTTGGCGACTTTGAAATCCCAAAGTGCTTGGCCATTGGGCAACTGATTGATCATACTGTTTTGTTCTTTTCCTTTTCATTCACTTTGTTTCACAGACATCGTAGCAGGCTAAAATTTTTCACCGACAAGATGTCAAACTCAAGGTATCAGACCCTCTACCAAGACAATTTTTTGTTGGTAGTGCATACTCGTGCCCACTTCCAATCAATGTTCACTTGATTCTTCTTACATGTATTTATTCTTTTTATTTTGACTTTTTATTTGCTTTTTCAATGGTTGGTTCTTTAGTGTAACAAACTGTGGACAAGACATTACATGTAAATAACTTCTACATGTGTTTGCACCTCTTAAATTTGTTTTCTAACCACAGACCGCCATTATGTAAAGGTTTCCTATAACTTCATTTATTATATCATCCTCTGAACCTTTCCATGAACGGTTCAACCTCCAACTTTTTGAAATAGATGGTATAAAATCGTCCGGCCACTTGTTAGCCTACATAACGTTCTATTCAGCCTTCTATATGTCATATAAATATGACTCTGTAAAATTTGGTTTGCTCCAGTACAATTTTGATAATCCTGAAAAATTTGTGTACAATAAATTTGGCAGGGACAAATGGGCTCCTGAAATTTAAGCTGGGCTCCTAAAATTTCTATTGTCAGGGGTCCAGTTGGCGACTAAGGTTTTCAAGTTAAACAAACTTCCTGATCATGAAAAATGTTGCCTTTCTTTCAAAAATAGAACACTTTGAAAATTAGCTTAAGCAATAAAATTTGTACATAATTACCTTCTTTAATTCCTTCCCGATGGCAAGTTGTTTCGAAATTTGTTAAAAATATTTTACATAAAGAGAAATCCAAGTCAGAAATATGCAACCCTATTAAATATATATGTACACCTGTTCAATGCACCCTTTCAGATTCCAACCACCACCAGACGGGTACAGTAGTATTCAAAATTCAAGTACACATGTGAAACAGGGTTATGTATTTAAATTGACAAAAATATAATATTGCTAAAGATTATCCCAAATTGAAAGTCAGCTTGTCCCCAGGAAAGGACTAATAAACTTATAAAGGTATCTGTGTAAAATTGTGCCAATTGATTTCATTTTTGGAGTGCCGTATTTTTTTTTAAACCCATCACCTATACTAACAGACACCTTGATGGACAGTTTCTCAATGTACCAATTTATCTCCATAGGAATCTATGGAAAATATGTTTCATTATTAAAACCAGACCCTGCGTTATGTGGACATCGTCTTTAGTACCAAATCATACTAAATCTATAAATTCATATAGCATTTGGCCGCTGGTCCATGGTTTTCCGTGCACACTGCATATACCAAACTTTGCTAGAATTCTCACACTCACCGACTTGGAAACAATAGCGATTGAATTGCAATTACATTTTGAGTCAGAGTCTAGTCTAAAATCTTCATCACCTTGACTTATTAAATTTCATAGTAATTTCTGTTTTTAGCTCACCTGAGCCAAAGGCTCAAGTGAGCTATTGTCATAGTGTGGCGTCCGGCGTCCGTCGTCCTTCGTCCGTCCGTCCGTCCGTCGTAAACTTTTAACATTTTCAACTTCTTCTCAAGAACGGCTGAAGGGATTTTGATGAAACTTGGTATGCATGAAGTACTAAAGGTCCTCTACCAAGTTTGTTCATTTCGGCTCGATCCCTTCAGGGGTGGATCCAGGGCGGGGTCAAATAGGCCCCGGAGGGTACCCCTCTTCAAAAATCTTCTTCTCCAGTTCCACTGAATGGATTGAAAAACTAATTGTATCTATGTGATCTAGAAGGATGTATGATTCAAGTTTGTTCATTTCGTTAAAATCCGACAACTAATTTTTGACGCGTTTTTGACGTCTTTTCGGACTTAGTCAGAAATGCACATTTTTGCACTTTTTCTTTAAATAACTCAATAAGTGTATGATTTTACACACTCATTTACTACATATTTATCATATTTAACTTACTTAATGCTTTGATATGTATTTTATGCTTAAATTTTATTTTTTTGATTTTTTATGAATTTTTTTCTTATGTAAAAAGGAAGGGGGGGGGGGGTGATTTTCATACATTTTCTGCTTCTTTTCTATAACCACTCTTCAGATTGTCATGACAATTTGTAGGTATGAGGTACTCATGCATGGTACCCTACAAGTGAAAGAATTTTGTCCAGATATCCACTTTTGGATTTTTAAGGAATATTTTTTAAGATTGTACATAGGTATAATGTATGTTTTCCATGCCCAATGGACCCATGGGGAGTGGCTTCAAACCCCGGCGGGACCCCAACAAAATTTTTTCCCCTTTTTATTAGCTCACCTGAGCCAAAGGCTCAAGTGAGCTATTGTCATAGTGTGGCGTCCGTCGTCCGTCCGTCGTAAACTTTTAACATTTTCAACTTCTTCTCAAGAACGGCTGAAGGGATTTTGATGAAACTTGGTATGCATGAAGTACTAAAGGTCCTCTACCAAGTTTGTTCATTTCGGCTCGATCCCTTCAGGGGTGGATCCAGGGCGGGGTCAAATAGGCCCCGGAGGGTACCCCTCTTCAAAAATCTTCTTCTCCAGTTCCACTGAATGGATTGAAAAACTAATTGTATCTATGTGATCTAGAAGTGCAAACGGAATAGATTTTTATACTTGGAACACTTTCATAATCTGTATCTGTATCTGTATGGGTACGTTGAATTACCAATACTGGCTTGTGATCAACGGAATGAGAGAGCGCATAAACTTACTTAATCGCGCTTCAGGCTGAATCTAAAGCCTTCCACAGTCCTTGACAGCACTTGATGGTTATCCAGTTCGTTCCACTCTGTGACTGTACGTATGAAGAATGAGTTCTTCCTGATGACGGAATTACATGTAGGTATGTTAAAGCAGCGAGTATGGTTTGAGCTATGAACAACGTTCATAATGGTTATCATTCATGTACTTGGAACACTTGCATATACTTGTTATCATGTATAAAGTTTGCTCGAATTTCCTCTGTCTTAGACTCTCTTAAATGAAGTAATTTACGGACTGATTTCTTGAAGAAACGTCTAATGAGTAATCTCTTCCTCTGGATTTTGAGAATGCATAGGACATTTAATATCTGAAATTCTTGAAAATAAATAATTCCGTTCAGAGTTCCTGAAATCTTCCAATGAAATGTTGGACCACAGAAGCTGTTGTTTTAATAGAGAAAATGAATTATTATTCACAACCTTAAGCCACTGTGTTCGTCATCTTGTATGTATAATATTTCTAAGAGGAACACAGAGGCCTGAGGTTGTGAATAATAAAACATTTTCTCTCATAAAACGACAGGATCCTGTGTTAAGACATTTGGGAATTTTTATCTGTTCAAATAATAGATACATAATGAGTTTTTATCAGACCAAATAACTTCTTGTCGGCAAATCCAATGCAACCGATACATTTCATGAACTCTCTCTGCTAACAACTTGCCCGTGTAACAGACCTATGATGAGGTAAAACAATTAGTTAACAGTAAATAACGATGTCGTAGGTCTGCTAGTTGGACAAGCTTAACAATTTCATGGGCCTTTTAATTTGTTTCAAACTGCGAAACCTTAGAGAAACCACTTGAGTTGTTGAACAGCGTATGCTGAAATGCGACGCTCCTTCTCGCCTGTTGAAATATGCATAGGCAAGAAGCGTCGCATTTCAGCATATTTACTTAAAATTATTTGTTCAAGTGGCTTCACTGGGTCATGAGGTTTGATACAACATACACTGCTTTTTTGGAAAACAAACAAACTGGCACAATTTCTGCACAACTCACTTGAATTGATGAATATTGGATCAAAACGATTTTAACTGTACGTTTCATGTATTTGAGATGAAATCAATACTATTCAAAAGCATAATTCATAGATTTCAGTGAATAAAGGCAAACCCGAAAAATCTTAGTTTTTTATGCCCCTGGAATAAAAGATTCGGGAGCATAAAGTTTTTGGCCTGTCCGTCTGTCTGTTTGTCTGTCTGTTTTCCAAAAAACTTTAACATTGGGCATAACTTTTGAATGGAAGCTGGTGATAGAGGTTTCATATTTCACATGTGTATTTACCAAAATTTTTGACCTCATGACCATAACCTTGACCTTTCACGTACTTCTCAAAAACTTTAACATTGGGCATAACTATTGAATGGTTATAGTGATAGGGCTTTCATATTGTACATGTGTATTCCTTGTGACAAGATCTTTCCATTGATACCAATATTACGCTGACCCTGACCTCTCACATACTTAACAGAAAATGGTGTTTATACTAACAAAGATGCCGCCGGGGGCATTCTCGTTTCACAAACACAGGCTTTATAATTTCTGGCATGCTAGCTATCAATAATGAAAGGTTTTGTGTTCAATTTTAAATAAACTTAATTTGTGAAATCATTTCATTGTTTTATTCTTTTTCTGCTGCACATTTATGTGGAATTTTACAATATGATTTTATTTTTGATGTTGCATAATTGAACTATACTAGCTGGGCATATGACGTTGGACCACTTTATCCGTTTTTTTTTTCAAATCAGTAAAAAAGTTATTGTTTTGAAATGTGACTATTTTTTTCTTTTTTGTACCTTTAAAGGTTGTCTGAAAAAAAAACACTTCTCTGCATCCGGCAAAAATCTTTTTAGAAAGGTTGTGGGCTAAAATCCTGGTACTGGCACTATCAGTATTCAATGTCAGTATGTCAGTTAGAGCGTGCATGGGTATCAGGTGAGCGTTGTGCCCCCTGGGGCTCTTGTTTTCCCGGATTTGTCAACATTTGTGAAAGTGTTATGAATACATGCATGTAATTATCTTTCACATTACAAGTAGATAAAGTAATGCAGTTTGCTGTTGCAGCAATAAATGTTATGAAATATTAGTTAGATTAGACTTTGGAATGTCATAATTAGCATGAAACATTTAATCAATTTGTCAGCAAATTGTTTAATATATAAATATGCATGTAGTATAATACTATAAGTTATAAATAATTATAATAGAGAACATGGTGAATGTTTTCATATTTCACTTTGTATTCCTTGTGACAAAATTTTTGAACTTGTTTCTTTAATTGTGTTTGACATGAATAGCTTTTCCATTGTGTAAGTGAATAAGACTTTCTTATTTTTCATTTGCATTATATATAATTCATAACACAACCTTTCTTTCAGTACATGTGAACTTTGATGCTAGGCATCAATAAAGTGTATTCATGTGATAAAACAATATGATTTTGTCCTATAGTTTATAAAGATAGCTGAGAACAGGGGCTTTAAAATGTACTGGTATCATGAACAGATTTGTTGGTACATGTAAAAACATTTTAGAGGGTATTTTTATTCATGAGGTCTCACCGCAGTCATGGCTGCCAGCTTGGAATAATTCCACAGCCATCATAACGACCAGGAGATGGAGAAGTTCTGCCATTACTCAGTGTACACGATACATTATAATAGTTGTAGATGTGTGAGGTAGATAATGGTGGCTTTGTAATCTATACCCAGGTACCACTGATCTTGTGGCAAAACATACTCCTAATCATTACCTTGTTGATTGGTCCTGACAATAGTACACATAAACAAACAACTTATAGAGGACACATTGATTTAACACCCTCCCTCCTAATGTGCCTCATAGACAGCTCTTTACAGAGTCATAATCGTTAACTGCCAGATTGTTCCTGACATGAGTAACCTATGTACACAGCTTCCATGACTATATGATATACTAGTCTGCTATTGTGAGGATTGGTTGGGACATTATACTGTTATAGTTTCCCCCCTCTGTACACCACTTTACAAAGCCCTGGGAAAGCTAGACATGTAGTCATCACTCATTCCACGTTCACCGTTAGATTGTGCCGTCTGTAGTGTTTACTGTTCATGTAAATGCTAGACAGTTTGCACATGCAGTGTAGTTTGCATAGTGAACTTAACATGTATTCGAAATATTAATTATTTGTTTATCAATTTGAGATTCTATATGGAGGATTTTTATCTCTTATAAATCATAATTAAGTGGATCATAAATGGGAAGCATACACGGTAAGGTGATGGGTTGAACTTGAATACTGTTGATACAATATACACGGTTAATTTATCTTTAGCCAAGGAAATGAATACTTGGTAATATTTAGTTCCATTTGATACAATACAATAAAATACTACATGTACTTTTATTTCCAAAAACTGATACATATATTATAAGTATATTAGTATATATGTATTGACAATTGTACTACATGTTTTTGTATAATTCATAGTTCATGTAAAGAATCTGTTTTATCGGATTTGCCGGTAAAAAATTGTTTGGTCCGATAAAATCTCACATCATGTCTTTTATTTTGACCGATTAAAATCCCCCAAATGTCCAGCATTTAATCGGAAGATTTGAAGAACTGTGATAATGCTGTATAAATAGTTACCACATTTGATATTTGTGAAGTATTTGAAAGTTAAGATATTTATATAAACCATTGAGAATTGACACTTAGTGTAAAACTTCTGTCTGCAGTAATGCTCAAATATAGTTTCTACTTCAATCTGAAGCCACAGAAATTGTTTGAAGTGTCACTTTAATAGGATTCACTCGTTAGATTTATGTCTGTCTAGAGTTAGATTTATTTCTAGACCTTACTATTTCTATAAAAGATCCTATTGCACCATTTCCAAACTATATACTCGATCTATACACTGTATGTATAAACACTAATGTACTTAGTAGAAAAAAAAACCCAACTATCTTTTAGTAATACATAAATGTTAAAGTAGAATATAAACTGTTTGTAAAACATGAATGCCCCCCGTCAGCATCTTTGTCTCAATAAACACCATATTCTGTAAAGTGGGTTAGACTCAATTGGCAAGAGTTCATGTTAAAGTTTTTCAAAAGCAGGTCAAGGTCAAGGTAAAAAAAATGTTGGAATCAACGGAAAGGTCTTGTCACAAAAAAGAAGAATGCACATGTGAAAAAGTTTGGTTTCAATGGATAGGTCTTATCACAAGGAATACACATAAAATATGAATCAAAGATTCGGGGGCATATAGTTTTTGGCCTGTCCGTCTGTTTGTCTGTTTGTCTGTTTGTCTGTCTGTTTGTCCGAAAAACTTTAACATTGGACATAACTTTTGAATAGGAAGTGATAAGGCTTTCATATTTCACATGTGTATTCCTTGTGACAAGACCTTTCCATTGATAACAAAAGTTTTGACCTCGTGACCTTGACCTTGACCTTTGACCTACTTTTCAAAAACTTTAACATTGGGCATAACTTTTGAATGGTAAGTGATAGGGCTTGTATATTTCACATATGTATTCCTTGTGACAAGACCTTTCCATTGATACCAAAATTTTTGACCTCGTGACCTTGACCTTTGACCTACTTTTCAAAAACTTTAAGATTGGGCATAACTTTTGAATGGTAAGTGATAGGGCTTTTATATTTCACATGTGTATTCCTTGTGACAAGACCTTTCCATTGATACCAAAATTTTTGACCTCGTGACCTTGACCTTGACCTTTGACCTACTTTTCAAAAACTTTATCATTGGGCATAACTTTTGAATGGTAAGTGATAGGGCTTTCATATTTCACATGTGTATTCCTTGTGACAAGACCTTTCAATTGATACCAAAATTTTTGACCTCGTGACCTTGACCTTTGACCTACTTTTCAAAAACTTTAACATTCGGCATAACTTTTGAATGGTAAGTGATAGGGCTTTCATATTTCACATATGTATTCCTTGTGACAAGACCTTTCCATTGATACCAAAATTTTTGACCTCATGACCTTGACCTTTGACCTTTTAACCCAGTGACCTCACATACATGTACTTAACAGAAAATAGTGTTCATGCCAGCAAAGATGCCACCGGAGGCATTCGTGTTTCACAAACACAGGCTTTATTTTCTTTCAATAATAAGGTCCAAGGACAACTTTACGATTACAAAGATTTTGGCATCAATGGAAAGGCCTTGTCTTAAGGAATACACATGTGAAATATGAAAGCTCTACAGCCTAACTTTCAAAAGTTAAGGCCAATGTTAGAGTTTTTCAAAAGTAGGTCCATGGTCATGAGGTCAGAAATTACAGTCCTGTCACAAGGAATACACATGTGAAATATGAAAGCTCTACAGCCTAACTTTCAAAAGTTAAAGCCAATGTTAGAGTTTTTCAAAAGTAGGTCCAAGGTCATGAGGTCAGAAATTGCAGTCCTGTCACAAGGAATGCACATGTGAAATATGAAAGCTATACGTGCATCACCTTTCCTTAAAAAGTTATGGCCAATAGTAAACTTTTACAATAGTAGGTGAAAGGTCAAGGTAATGAGGTTAAAAAGTTTGGTATCAACAGAAAGGTATTGTCACAAGGAATACACATGTGAAATATTAAAGGCTTGACATTCAAAAGGTCATGTCCAACTGACAAACAGACAGACAGGCCAAAAACTCTGTGCACCTGAATCTTTGATTCTGGGGACATAAAGATTGGCATTGCGATGATGAAAATTCTCATAGTAGAGCATATTAAAATTGGTCCATATGAAGCATTGAATACGAAAGGCTTTATAGAAAGGTAGCCGTTTATTTATTAATCATTAATGCCTTTGCCTCCAGTGATTAAAAAAAGGTAGAACGAGGCAAACGTTAGAAGCAGTAGCTTTCAACAAAGTATTTGGGATTAAAGATCAATATTTAATCATAATTTCAAATACCGGCTAGTTCATAGTCGAACAATCTACGCAGATGAATCTCACCAGTAAAATGAACAAATAGGAATATCCTACTGTTATGATGTGCCATTATACACGTGTAATATTTTAATCTAGGGCTTCATAACATAAACTCAAACTTTTCAGCTCCAGATTTTGAAACATCGAAAACCCAACATCTGCACATATTGAAATTAAGGAATACATGTAATTATTACAGTGAAGATACTAGTATCCCACTATCTAAACTTCTACTTTTGGCTCTGTTAGAATAAGAATTATAGTATTTATGTTTCTATTACAGATTGAGGAATAACTATAAGAATGGAGTTAGCCCACTCACTATTACTTAATGAGGAAGCCTTAACCAAGATCCCAGACAGTAAGAAGCCAGTGTTTGTGTTTGAATGGCTCAGATTCCTGGATAAAGTACTTATAGCTGCACAGAAGGTAATCAGGTTATGACATTACTACTCAGAAATATGGGTATATCTGACAAGCTAAAACTAGATTTGAAGTTATGACTGGAAAGACAACCTGCAGTTGGACTTTTTACTGATCCAATCTATTGGGTTCTACATGGAATTAAATCTGAAATCAAAAACATATTGAAGCTCTTAGTTATTGATTGATGATTTGTATACTGCTAGAATTGAAACATTATCTAATTGTATCTTCTTTCTGTTTGAAACAGTCCGATATCAAAGAAAAACAGAAAAAGCTAGTATTTCAGTTGACCTGTCAGATCAGTGAATCGCCTGGACCTCCTACACGGAAACTTCTAGCCAGAAACCTTGCTACATTATTCAGTGTGGGAGATACGTTTGATTTATTTGAAACAATCAACAAATGTAATGATATAATCAAGAACAGAGATGATTCCCCAAGCTACCTACCGACCAAGTTGTAAGTATCAAACTTTTATCTGATGGAATACATTCCTGTAATCACTGTTGTGATGTATGTGGAATACAAGGTTTTCAGTATAGATGAAATAACCACATATTATCTTGCACTTTATGTCACATAGAATTTGTACATAGATAACAAATATTACTTCTTTTCTACTTGAGTTTTGAAAGTGACCAATCATTAGTATGGACAACTGAGCAAGATAGCTTAGTGGATGTTGTTCAGTTTAAGATTCTTATTCTTTCCTTTTCTGGAATGCTTAAGCTTAAAATTTGAATCTAATTCATTGATATGCAAACTCTTTTTTTTTTTCTATTTTGTTAAATTTCATTTTATGTAATTGTCATAGTGTGCAAACTCATGTATATATCTCTCTTTTATTTTTTCTTTCAATAAATAGTCTGCTGTTGCTTACAGTCTCTCTCTCTCTCTCTCTCTCTCTCTCTCTCTCTCTCTCTCCTTTAAATATATAAAATGTGCTGTGAATATGTCTAAATGAATGAAAACTCATAACTCTTGTACAGTACACTAAAAATAAAAAAAAAATAAAAAAAGTTTAAGATTCTTATTTCAAAAAAGGTATGCTGTGGCATTAAGGACAGACTAGTTGATAGCAAACTATAATAGCCAATGAGGTACTCCCAAGATAACCTGTTTTGAGCATTTGATTAGAAAACTAGACAGTCATGTAAGTTGCCTAAATATGTAACCTTGACTTTGAAGGTGACTTTGACCCTCATGAAGGTGACCTTGACCCTCAGTGGGTGTTGAGTATGATTATGCTTGACTAATAATGACTATCCCTGAATATTTGATATAAGTACATGTACATTGTATATCATGGTATAACCACGGAAGTTGTAGCCATGTTTTTGAAAGCATAACCACCAGACAGATGGATAGACAGACTGACAGACATACATTTAAGTGATTCCTTACTTTGCCCTTGAGTTGCAGATGAAATACAAGTTAATGGTCAGAGGGGAAAATTTTACCTGTCCTTTTATGTAGTACATACACATCCTTTAAAAAGGTTAAATCTCAACTAAATGTTTTGGATTTCTCTTCTAGGGCGGCCATTGCCTGTTTGGGTTCCATGTATGAGAAGTTAGGCCGTATGACAGGAAGGTCATATGAAGAAACTGTTCAAATTCTGATCAAGTCACTCAAAAATGCAGAGGTGAGTAGTTGAGTTACGTATATTATGTGTAACATTTCATTTTACAATTATCCAATGCAGATAATTGTGTGTTTGAATGTATGATTTGTTGCATAGTAAAAATAGAATATGTCTAGACCATTGTTTCTCTACAGGCTTTCTTTGAAGAGTCCTTTATGTATTTGCACTTTAAAATAGTCCATGAAAACATTTCTCTTTGTTATATGTTCTCTGAAATGTGCTTTAGAGATCTTTCAGTCAACTTACAAGAATATCATTCTTATATTAATCATGGAGAACAAAGGAGGGACATTTTCAGATCTTTGTAAATTAAGCAGCCCTGATGTGAACTTTTCTGAAGCATTTATGTTATGCACTAGAACAGAAGATGTTCAATGTTGCTTTTGTATGTTATCACTCGTTCTGATGTTTAGAGTGAAATTGATAGATTTGGCAGTAACAATGTAGTGCATAGCTATTGCATGCTATCTATCAGGGATTGTGCACTGCATTCCTATCACGTAGACACTTGACGTGTGCACCAAGAAGACATCTTATTTGTATGCTCCGTGGTCTGTACATATTTTCTATTTCAGTTTTATATCCTGCTTCTCTCAGAATCCATTTCTGATCAGTCTGAGATTTAAGAATGTATTATAAAGGTTTACCTCCTAGTTGATAACAGGGCTCAATGTGGAAATAAATGAGAAGTTGCCAACAAACTTTGAGATAATTACATCTCCATCTAATTTGTTTATAGTACGGTGGCTAGCCCTCTATATCTGTTGACATTACATAAACTGTAAGGATGGTTTTTACCCTTTGAAGTATTTATCGCCTCATTGCTTTCCTCCAATTATATTGTGAAAATATTTGTGTGATAATTATGTTATGAATTTGAATATGGGCAACATCTGAATTGTTGGACCTGAAGACTAAAAGTTGCCTGAGGATGGTTAAAATATCAATCACCATAATTATATGTATGACCAATCAAACTATGAGTACAGGGACCACTCTCGGCAGTGGACATTTTATAATTCCCGAATATTAAATGCATTGTACTACTATCTTTATCACCACATTGTTCATTTCCTGTAGTATCTATGAATAGAGATCCCCTACAATGTATGTTTAATTGACTTTTTGTGTTCCATGTTATTGATTTGGTACTAGAGAGTGATTGCCACTGGGAAATCCCATTGTGAATTTTTGTTTGAAAGTTCCGTCTTCTTTCCACAATTACGCTTTCTCACAAAGAATGTAAAAATTCTAAAAATCTGAAATTTGCCATTCTGTGCATTCACTATTGATTCAAAAGCTCTTTTACTGTCATTAATTTTCACCAGAAGAAGGAAACTTGAAATAGAGTGATATGTTTGACAGATGCTCTGAAATCAATTTTCCTCAAGAAGTTACGTAACATGAACTAATAATACAAACTTGTCTGGTCACGAATCCAAGAAAAGTTCTACGTCTGCTGGAACAGTGGAATTTGATGTATTATAGGAATGTATTTGATTAATACTCAGTTTGTGGATCAGCAAGTGTGATGAAATCTTAATGTTTACTCTGCTCAGAATCATGTTATATTAAGTGTTTGTAATGTGTGAGATCCAAGGGAGGTTTAGCCGGGGCTATGGGGGAATGCCAAGATATAATGAATTGATTTTACTCTTGGAGAAAAATGATTTCACCTTGGTAGGAGATCTGATGAAAATTAAGAGTAACATATGTAGTAGAAATGAACTATGAATTAGTTTGTACTAAAATCAGTTGGCATGATGTGTATTCAATTTTCTTCATTCAGTTACAGAGAATAAGATATGATTATGTGGAGAAATTCCTCAATCTGAAAAATTAAATCAAAAGAAGTTAAGAATTTTCACTGACATTGCGGTTTATCAGAAACATTGAATATATCATTTGTACCAGTGTTTTGTTGGATGTGTCCTTGTTAGTGAGTTGCACTACCATCCATACAGTATTAAGAGGGTATAGTTAGTAAGAACATATTTTCAAGGTTTAATTCAGACATCAAGGCCATTGATTGACTTGGAAGTCATAGAATTTTGTTTGATCTTGTCAAACCTTAAACATTTATTACTGATAATGCAAGGAGACTCAGGTCATACTTTACAGACAGTTCAAGGTCACTGTATGAACCGAAATACTTTAAAGTATTGTGCATACATGTAAGTTGCAACAGAGCTAATCCCATCTGTTTAAACAGGACAGAGGTTAAAGAATGCTTGTCGGTTATTACTGTCTAGCTAATTGTTATGATTATAGATAATTGGAAGCAATCAGCAATACTTAGTTATGCACAGTAGCTTGCAGTGACCGTTTTGGTTTGGTATGTGGTATCAATAAAGGCTGAAACTATTACGTGTTACCTTTACTGACATAATAAAAGACGGAAAGATTTGTGAAGTGATTTTTGTAATAAGATAAAAAGGTTACCAGGACATTTGTAAATGTACTTTTGACAGTCTATTGTCAACATTCAGAGTATCCTGTCTGTCTCCCCTTCCGTCATTTTCATGATCGATGAAAATAATTTTCAAGTTTTACTGTCAGCTACTCGGTTATGTTTTTAGAACTTATCACGCTGGATGCCTTTCTTCACGAAAATTTGAAGTGCATTACATCACGGAAAATGTCTGTTCTTGAAATGATTTGCTCCACCAAGTTTCTTACGCTGAATTGGTATCCTTAACAGACGTTCTGTGAAGAGCTTCTTTCTCTCAGGCTTGCGTGTAACCTTGCGTTGTTTCACAAGAAACTCGTGTTTCTTTACGGGAGCCCGGAGGGGAATTTTGCACACTATAACCATGATAATATATTAACCTTGATGCACTAAGAGAGTTGATAGAAATATGCATTGATTTGTTTCGTCTTTCAAGTGAAGGACTTTTGGAACAACGTTTTTTTTTCTGATAGTGGCCAACTTCATCATTGTCTTTATCTGTATTTCAAAATTGATTGAAGGAGAATAATAAATTACTAGACCTGATAAAGAAAATAAAACAAGAATTTGAATTTTGTGTTTTAGGATGCTTTTCACTCTTTTATCAGTGATGTACACGTCTCCTTCAGGCTTAAATCAAACAAAAGTTTCTATTACGCTGAAAATTTGAAGTACCCCGATTTATATGCCCCGTAATTGAAGGTTGGAGGGCATATTGGTCGGAAATGTTGCACATACAGTGGCGGATTCTGGAGGGGGCGGAGGGGACGTCCGCCCCCCCGGCACTGGCCCAAAAATTTCCAAAAAAAAACCCCTTATATTTTGGCCCATTTTCAGTAAATATCGCCAAAATTCGCCACTTGACCCCCCGGCAAAGGGGGTGCTGGATCCGCCACTGACGTAAATGTTGATACATAATTGGTAAGCTTTCATGTTTCACATATGCATTCCTTGTGACAATAGCTTTCTTTTGGTACCAAGTTCGATCTTGAGACCTTGACCCTGCTTAGAGTTTGACTTTAGATATCTACCGACAAGCAAGCAAGTCTTGTTATTTCAATATCAGCGAATTAAAAAGAACTATATACTTTTAGAATTATGTGATCCTTGTGTTCTCCTTTTGGTAATGTGTATCGGTGGCATTTATAATCTTCTCTGTAGACACTGTTGACGAAGGTGGTGCGTGGTCGATCACGTCTGCTGCAGAATAAATGAGGCAGATTGATTAGAAAGCTGAATTCACAGTATTCAAAACGTGTCCGATATAGAAATCGATTTGTTTTCATTCCTATCATGTAAAAAGGTTACAGGTGTCAGGGAAAATTAGCCTGCGTCGCCTGCTTTTGCTGACATTGCTGTTTGCTGCCAGGGGGCTGATTGTTCTTATGGTTTCATACGACGTAGTAGCGAAGGATTATAAGCAAAGATCAGACGCCCTGATATGAATTTTTCGTCGAAGTTGAGTGATGACATTCTATGCTGTAGTGTTTGTACTCGATCCAAAACTTCCTGGCAGTAGAATACGTACATGTCATAGATCTGCAAATATATGATGATACAGTGCATTTATCATGTACGCCTCTCTGTATTCACCGACTAAGTTATCTCGTTCATACGGTACACAGCTGTCTGCTCTAATTATGTAGGCATTGCATTTTGACAAGGATTTCATAAATATATACAATAAGCCCACTAGCAATACGATAGGGTCTTAATTCAGAGATATGGAGGTACTCAGAAAAAAACCCTCCCAACCCCCATCCAACTTATAAAGTAAAGTCGAGTTAGCTTCTGTCACTTTGGGGTTTCAATTAAAATAAGCCAGTCCTTGGCCGAATTGCAAAGCTATTCCAGTCTTAGATTGACATGTCTGTTAACAGTGTGGTCTAAGTTTTTAGTTTACTCAAAATCTCATCTACCAAAAGGAGTTTGATATATTTAGTCCCCTACCGGCAACGCCGAAGGGGACTCTTAGTTTCCTCTCGGTCTGTCTGTCTGTCCGTCCGTCTGTCTGTCTGTCTGTCCGTCTGTCCGTCTGTCCCATTTTCAGTTTTCCGGACTTTTTTTCGCTGTTGTTGCATATATTGAACTCATTTTTTGTATGTGAATATATCTCAATGTGATACAGATCAAGTTTGAGTTTGCTTTCGATTGACCTAATTTTACAAGAGTTATGGCCCTTGGACATAGCAAATTTTATGAAAAATTCAGTTTTCCGGACTTTTTTCTGCTGTTGTTGGATAAATTGAACTCATTTTTGGTATGTGGATATATCTCAATGTGATACAGATCAAGTTTGAGTTTGCTTTAGATTCACCTATTTTTACAAGAGTTATGGCCCTTGGACTTAGCAAATTTTATGAAAATTTCAGTCTCCGGAATTTTCTTTGGTTCTATTGCAAATAATGCACTGATTTTTGGTAAATGAATACATCTCAGTGTGATACAGACCAAGTTTGAGTTTGGTTTCCATTGGCCTAGTTTTACAAGAGTTATGGCCCTTGGACTTAGCAAATTTCATGAAATTTTTAGTTTCCCGGACTTTTTCATGCCTGTTATTGCAGATAATGAGCTGCTTTTTTGTATGTGAATACATTATAGTGTGATGCAGATTTGAGTTCCCTACCGGCAACGCCGAAGGGGACTCTTAGTTTCCTCTCGGTCTGTCTGTCTGTCCGTCCGTCTGTCTGTCCGTCTGTCCCATTTTCAGTTTTCCGGACTTTTTTTCGCTGTTGTTGCATATATTGAACTCATTTTTTGTATGTGAATATATCTCAATGTGATACAGATCAAGTTTGAGTTTGCTTTCGATTGACCTAATTTTACAAGAGTTATGGCCCTTGGACATAGCAAATTTTATGAAAAATTCAGTTTTCCGGACTTTTTTCTGCTGTTGTTGGATAAATTGAACTCATTTTTGGTATGTGGATATATCTCAATGTGATACAGATCAAGTTTGAGTTTGCTTTAGATTCACCTATTTTTACAAGAGTTATGGCCCTTGGACTTAGCAAATTTTATGAAAATTTCAGTCTCCGGAATTTTCTTTGGTTCTATTGCAAATAATGCACTGATTTTTGGTAAATGAATACATCTCAGTGTGATACAGACCAAGTTTGAGTTTGGTTTCCATTGGCCTAGTTTTACAAGAGTTATGGCCCTTGGACTTAGCAAATTTCATGAAATTTTTAGTTTCCCGGACTTTTTCATGCCTGTTATTGCAGATAATGAGCTGCTTTTTTGTATGTGAATACATTATAGTGTGATGCAGATTTGAGTTTAATTTAGATTGACTTATTTTCACAAGAGTTATGGCCCTTGGACTTAGCAAATTTCGTGAATTCAGTTTCCCAGACTTTTCTTGGCTGTTGTTGCAGAAGATGAACTGATGAACAGAGATGCAAGTCATAAATTTATGCCGCCGGTAGGGGACTTATATCGCACAGCGATCATTGCATTTTATTACTCATAGAAAATGTTAATTCTATGATGAAATCAAATAATTATAACTTTTTCACTTCAGTCCCAAGGAAGAAATGAAGCCATGCTTACGTTGGAGAAGGTGGTGGAGGGGTTGGGATCTGCCGGTAGTGGTACTTATAAAGACATATACAAGGCAGCAAAGCAGTGTATGACAGACAGATCTATGGTCGTCAGAGTGGCAGCTGCTAAAGTAAGTGTGCTTCTGTCTGATAAGCTGTACATCTGTCTCAATGTGAACTTTTTAAAAATCTCTTATACAAAGACAATGCATTGTTTAGTTTTCCAATACCTATTTGAGGATCGAAACAGCTTTAAAGACAGAAAATATTAAAGTGCTTGGAGTTTCAATTTTGAAAAGGTTCAGATAAGGAAGGTGATATCCTATGAAATATTGAAACATTTAAACATGCATTTGGCTATTGTTACCTATAATTCATGCTTATATATTTCAAATGAGTCAAAAGCAAAGTAGTCTTGATTTTGATTTACAAATGTTCTTGTATATATTTTTTCAGTGTATGTACCAGTTGGTAAATGAAGCACCATTTATACATACTGCTGAGTTAGAGACAGTAACCTCCCTTTGTTTCAAAGCCCTGGATGGATCAAATTATGATGTCAGATGTTCTGTGGCTAAACTACTTGGTAACCTTATGGCTACAGCTCACAATCCTCCAAAGTCATTGGCAGGTACTTGAACACCGTTTTAATATTAGTTCTACATACAGAAATGAAGGTTACTTCATCAGAAAAATGAAAATTCTGATTTATGAAATTTGAAAACGTTGAAATGAAAATTACTGTAAATTGGTTTTTATTCGTCAGGTACCAATTTTCGTCATTTTCGTCAGTGCCTTCCTTGACGAAATTACGTATCAACGAACATAAAAACTCTTAACAAAATATAGTGTAGAAAGGAAAAATTGAATCTTAAGAGTTTAAGATACAACAGGCAAATGATAAATCATTGAAACTGAATACGCACACAAAGTCACATATAATGTACTTCTAATTACTAAATGATATGTTTTCACAACAAGCTAGATGGTATACATTGTTTACCAATAATTGTTAAACAAACAATGGAAACAAAAGCATACAGCCTATACCTGAATATTAAGTTGGCATTTGAACAGACGAATTTATATTTTAGGGACCCTTGGATGACGAATTTACGTACTAACGAAATGGTCATTTTGAACGAATTGACGAAAATTGGTACTGACAAAAATAAAGCAATTTACAGTATTCTCTAGGGGAAACTTATGAAATGAAGGAAAGAGACATTTGAAGTCCTGAAAAGATAATTTTTGTGCAAACATCTTGTTACATGTAATAAAACTTGATTTTTATTCTTTTTAGGAAAATCAAAGCAAGCTAAACTGGAGGATGTATTAAACCTTTTGGCCTCTGGATTCATAAAAGGAGGAATAGGATTTCTTAAGAGTTCTAGTGCAGGGGACATGATCAAGGGTAGCACAAATATCAACAGAGAAATCAGAGTTGGTGTCACTCATGTAAGTTTATAATGTATAGGAGACTAAAAGTGCATGCGTGAACAGAACTGCTGCCATTTTAACTAAACAGAGCTGTTTGGGAATTGTGCCGTCATATAGTCGTATAGTGTGATGAATTTATTTAGAGATGTAGATATATGTGGTCCATGTTGTCCTTTAAGTAGAGAGACATTAGGATAGGGTTCCTAAACATTTGTAAAACATTGATAATTATTTCTTGGAATATCAGTCACAATGAGAGTCAACACCCAAAAAAAGTCAAGGTCATTTTCATGGTCAAGGTTGCAAGGTCAAACCACATTCATGTTACGTATATGCTCAGTTATTTAAAACAAGTAGTATTGTCATGAAGAATGGAACATAATCTTCTTTTTCATTCTTTTCATAAGCCACTAAACAGAGGAAGGTTCAAAACTAAACCAAATGATTTTGAATTAATATGAATTTTCTTCCTTTCTTATTCAGGCTTACATAGAGTTTGTGAAGCAGATGGGAGGTTTATGGTTGGAGAGGAACATATCAGTGTTTTTGAACCATGTGCTAGAACTGGTAGCTAATCCCAAGGCCACACCCTCACATGTAGACGCCGTTTATGCCAGGAAATGTGTGCTATTTATAGTACGCTCTGCTATCGGTGGTCTTCTGGGAGAAAAGGCTCAGATAGCTGCCGCTAAAGAAATATGTCAAATTATAATTAAACAGATGAATGTAGTTGGTAAGTGAAAATTCTTAACGCCAAAAAGTGTTACTTTCTCCCAATTTTAGACCTAAAAATTTCCAATTGAATCTCTACTCTAAAACGAGAAATTCATTTCGAATCTACGTGTCATTAATTAAAAGGAAAGCAAAAGTAGAACAAACATGTGTAGTGTTAGTTTAACTCTTGGAGGGATTTAAAATACAGACAATATGATAAGGATGTTTCAGATCAGTGGCTCATAAACTTTAACACTGTCTGATTTGTTCATACTTCCTGATTGTCTTGATTTATTAAAGTCACAGGATATCTCTCTTCGTAAGTCTGAAACGAATATAAAAGCACCCCCCCCCCCCCAACTTCCCTTTAGAAGTCCAAGGATATAATAGTTGTGTATCTGAGTATAATTCTAAGTCTGACATTACATCAATTGTGATGTCAACACCAAGAGATTATAGAGGGGGGAGGATTACAAAAAAATTAAAAGATTCTCAATATCAGATGAAAAAGGTTTTAGGTCAAATCTTTTGTAATTTGCATGAATATCTCTTTTTGTTGTTTGAAATCTACATGTTTTTTCTAATTTAGGTTGAAATGTTGTAAAATTCCCTCTTTCATCAGCCCTGGACCCTGGCATCAGGGACCACAAAAAAAGCCTGCTTTTGAAACTGGATAAACATAATTTTTGTGTCGCCTGCAAAGCATAGCGACACTTAGGGATCACTTTGTCTGTTGTCTGTCACACTTGTATGTCACACCCTATAAAAGTGATTCCCGAGTGTCACTATGGGTTGCAGGCGACACATGCAAAGTGTGTGAAATTGACTTTTAAAGTCTTATAGACATTTGGTCTACAGTAATTTCAGTTCCTATAGATCGCAGCAATTTCCTATAGACCAAAATGAAAGACCCCTAAAATCTGATCTTTTATGCATTTTATTTGATAAAACAATGTTCAAATTTTTCTCTGATCATTTCATTATTTTCCTCCATTTGTACTTGGTATACTGGTATACAATTTTGTTGAATGCTGCACATTTCAGATGTTACATGTAGTACACAGGTGTTTTAAGTTTACAAAGCTAATATTTCTAAAAATGCTCAAATTTCCTATAGACAAGTGGGTCTATATACATTGTTTAGCACTTTAGATTGTTATAGACCAATCCAATTTACTGTAGACATTGGCCATCGGGCCAATGTTAATTTCGCACACTGCATGCATTCCTTGGAATGATTTTGATTACTTTGTCATGCAAAAATTTGAATGAAATTTATAAAATTAAATAGATCTCACATACACATAGTCGTCGTAAATTTTGATATATATGTATGTTATATGGTTCTGGGTTTAATGCAATCATATTATACAGACAAAATTTATTTTAGATGGTGCGTTTTTTAATGTTAAGTTTCAGCGTGACCTTGCTAAAATTAAAATTGAGCCAATGTAGAGCGTCACAACGTCATGGGAAAAATTCGAATGGGAAATGGTCAATCTTAAACTTGTTTCGTATATTAAGTTTGATTTCGTGCACTGACTATCATATCTTTTACCGAAATTTTTGAGATCTATCGAATGGTATCAATTCCATTAAAAGTTTTGCATGATAAAGTAGTCAAAATCATGTTTATCCAGTTTCCGAAATGAGCCGTGTAATGTTAATTTGTAAAATGGTTTTATAAGGTAAATGATCATCCTGTTATGTTAATAATAATAATATTTATTCAGGTAAAAGGCAACAGTTAAAGTACACATGAAAGTCATATACAATAAAAATACAACTAAAATGATTCATGTAATTAAAAGGTAGCACTAGTGATTATTAATTTTAGGTATCATTGAAGCTAATTTATTAATTGATCATGATGTATTGATTGATAAGTTGTCGAATTTAAGTTGATTAAGTTAGAATTTAAGATGTGGTTAACGATTATGCCTTTAACCTAAGGATAGTCCATGAAAGCCTTTGAAAAAGCTTATTTCTAATGGGGTTACTTGCCCTCCCTTTTGCATGTTTCCAATAAGTTATGGTTGCGCTAAAATAAGTACAATTACAGAAAAGAAAAAAAATTATGTAACTGAACACAGGTAGGTAAAGGATTCTTTGCAGAGTTCTATTTTACTACTAGTATTTTGTATTTTACAGGAGAAGCTGTAGCAGACAACACAGATGGAAAGACATCCCATTCTGACGTCATCGGGAGTCAGCATGTACTTGTATGTGCCTTACACGAGTTAGGTAGTCTTGTGTTAAGACTGGGAACATCAGCTAGCCCTCTAGTGGCAGAACCAGCCACAGGTATAATGTATAATTAACATCTGGGGTGAAGTATGTATGGACATTTGGTTCTTATTTTATTTTTTAACGAAGAAAACATTTCTGTAGAATTCGCCAATGTTTCTCATGTCAACAGATCTTGAGAAATTACTGTACAGATTTTAAATTCCTATCTTCTGGTAAGATTTTGGAAATAAGAAATAATCAAATATTACAAGAAGGTATTCAGAGGACATTTAGGAGCATACATAATCTTATGATATCCCTCTGTATATCTAAAAAATAAATACATGTAGTGAGAAATAATTTGTACTTGACTACAAGAAAAATTGTCAAAAAAGAACAATTGAGACATTAAGGGATGTGCATAAACATGAATATATTTACAAGTACTGATTATAATTTCAGGTATAATTGAGCCAGTTGTGTCTGTGTTGATACACCCGAGTCATGCAGCTCGACTGGCAGCATCATGGTGCCTGGGCAGTATCTCCGTGGCCCTGCCTTCCCAGCTCACTCCCCTGCTGGACAGGTGTGTGGAGAGAATGGACAAGCTGAAGTCCTCCCCTGAGGCTGTGTCTGGGTATAGCAGTGCTCTGGCAGCTCTTCTTGGTGGAGTTTATCAGTGCCCATTGGGCATTCCTCATGCTAAAGGCAAGGTGAGTATCCTATACACAAACAAAGGTCCTCCCCCAAGGAGGTGTCTTTGTAAAGCAGTGTTCTTGCAGCCCTGCTTGGAGGAGTATATCTATTTCCTCTAGGCATTCCTTATATTAAATGCAAGGTGACTATTCTCTACACAAATTGAAGTCCCCCTGAAGTAGTGTCTTGGTACATGTATATCAGTGCTCTTGCAGCCCTTCTTGAGGGAGTTCATCAGTGCCTATTGGGCATTCCTGATGCTAAAGGCAAGGTTAGTTTCCTATACACCTGACTTTATTCATATAGTTTACAGGTGCCGTCCACCATTTTACAAAGGTAACGTTTATCCTATGCACTACACATTGGTATCAGCATCACTGCACATCAAAGGTTTACTCAAAGAAAATGAAAAGTTAATCCATAGAAGATGTATGAAAATCCAGATTTTTAGCTTGCCGGGAAGAAAAAGTCCGGAGAGCTAATGCCATACCCTCGGTGTTGTCGTTGTTGTCTTTGTCGTGGTCCGTAGACAAAACTTTAACCTGGGCTATATCTCTTGAACTATAAGGGGTAGGGCTTTGATATTTCACATGTAGATACCTTGTGACGAGACCTTTCATTTGAGACCATGACCTTTGACCTAGTGACCTTGATCTTGGACTTTGACCTACTTTTCAAAAACTTTAATCTGGTTTCTGACAAAAACCTGTATAGGCGAGCTATGTAATCTTTGATTACCCTAAGTTTTAAAAAACAGATTTACAAGAAGAGTGTTTCTTTAACAAGCTTTTGTTTTGTTTCAGCAACTATTTAACTTAGCAGAGGATCTACTGAGGACGGCATCTCAGAACAGCCGACTGTCACTACAGAGGACACAGTCAGGATGGTTATTGTTAGGGGCATTGATGACGTTAGGTAAGATATGACATATTACAATTGTGTGTACTTAAATTATGTCCAGGCACAAGCATAGCCTGCATGAGGTGACAATATTTCAAATAAAATGAAAGTTTATTGAAAGAGAAAGACTTGAGTTGAAACAATGCATAGTATGATGCACTTGGATTTTATTAAAATTTACATGTATCTTACAATCTGTTATGAATAATAAGTACATATAAATCAAAACAATTACAACTGTTTATCTTCTATATCTTTGCCAAAAAGGAGCTCTTATTTTTCCAATTGCTTCTTTATCTTGAAGATTTAAAATAAAAACATTCGGACAACAACATGAACATGTTAAGAATAGAAAACAGTTGAGTTCATTATGTTTCTTGCATGAATCTTTTCTGTATCCTACTTTGAACATTATCTCGAAGGCCTGAATAAATGAAGTACAAAATGTACTACATATATTCATATATGCCAAATTCTAACGACAGATATTGAATGTTATACTAGGTCCTCCTGTAGTACGTAATCACCTTCCCAGAATGCTCTTACTATGGAGGAATGCCTTCCCACGCTCTCAGAAAGAACTAGAGTCAGAGAAAGCTCGAGGTGACGCATTCACATGGCAGGTTACACTAGAGGCTAGAGCTGGGGCACTCGGAGGTAGGTCATGTGACACAATATCTTATAATACATTATCAAGTATAGATGATTTCCTTTGTTCTAAAACGCATCACATTGAGTTAGATTTTCTCAATGAGGATGTGTCAAATTGATTTCTTTTATGATGGTTTTAAAGAAAAAAATGAATTTACTAGTTGCAATAATTACTGTAAGGTCTAATAATATCGGTGAGATATTTATAATAGCTGATCAGCTTGATTAACACTATGTCTATTTCAGCTATGCAGAGTTTCCTGTTACATTGTCGGGAGTTGGTAACGGAGGATGTTATAAGGCGTCTCCTAGCTCCACTAGATTGTGCTCTCCTCATGTTTTCACAGTAAGTCTTAGCCTGTGTTTATATTTTCATTTTTGCTGAATTCCTTCACCTTACAATAAAGGCTCTTTCACTGGTGGCTTTTGGAACCTCCAATGCTTTTCTTGTATTATTTTCCCCTCTACATGCTGGTGGGAAGTTATACTTTACCATTAACTATTATGAATTATCACATTATTTACTTGTAGTGACTTGATCATTAGTCAGTTTATGATGCACAATATACTCTTTACATTATAATATACTATAGAGTATTTACTATGATTTGCACTTGCTATTCATGTAGTCATTCTTTGGTAAGATGGCATGATTCCCTAGCTTTGAAAAAAAAATTGTAACGAAAATTTTATGTATCTAAAACTGATAGAATATTTTGAATTCAGTATTATACAGGGATCTATTTTCTTCACAAGTAACATTTTCTAATGAAAGATAACTTTCGTAGAAGACTTTCACTTAACATATGAATGCGGGAATTCGGGGTAAGAATGTTCAGCTGTGAGAGGAGACACTAATAGCAGACTACTAGCATGCATGTTTTGTCCACAGTTTGCCTTGGGTCATCAAACAATATGGAACACATTTGAAGGCCAGTGCTGCCATGGTCAGGTTACGACTCTATGATGTCCTGTCTTTGTTACCGCCAGAATCGTACGAAGGTCAGTGTGTAACATACTTGTTGATTTCTTTATTATTTTCGTTATTTTCGCAGTTTGCCCTGGTTAATTTCACAGTATGGTCTACAGAAACTGGCCGGCCGTTTCCGGCTAAGGGTCTATGACTTTATCTCACTGTTGCCGCCTGAAGCTTTTCCTTTGGAAGGTCAGTTCTTCTGTTCTTTATCTTCTGTTTTTGCCTTGTATTTTCAGATAAGAAACTTTATTGCATGCATCTTTTAGTAGATATTGTCTGTTCTCATCAGTCATTAATTTTCTTTGAACTTAATTTTAACAGTTCATGACAAATATTTGTTTTCTATGATTGTCTATCTGTCTGTGTGTCAATGTGTGAAAGCTTCATCACACTAGTGAAGCCCTAAATTAAGGATTAAAACTGGTTAGTTATCTCAACTTTTTCTGTGGAGCTCACATGTCGAGCTTCAAACAAATCTTTCTATTTTCTTGTTTTCTTTAGACTTATTTCAGTGTGTTTTTAAACTATTTCCTATTTTGATTTTATATATTCCAATCTCAATGTTGTAGCCATATAAAAGTTGTGTCTGTAATGCAAAGGTGACATAAAGGGATCACTTTCTTTGAAACCTAAATGTAATAGTTTGCTAGCTTAGATGCTGATATTAGCTGCTTTATTTACTTCTTAAATTATACATTGTATTTGGACAAATAAACTTTATCAAATGACCTTTACATGTAATCATTAGGTACATATACACACCTATTACGAGAGCTAGTGGCCGAGTTTACCCTGACAGATAACCCTGCTAATACGACCACATCTCTCCTACGCTCCATGTGTCATGTGGACGATAGCGTCATCCTAGGTTCCTGGTTACAAGAGACAGATCATAAGGCTATAGAAGATCAGGTACAATGTCTGTTAATTAAAACTGATTGTATCTGTAAAATCTTCTTTGTTTTAAAGAAAACATAGATTTCAGTCCCTGCTTGTATCAAACTTCTCAGATTGAGTTTTTACTCAAATCATGAGTATTATCTTCAGAAATTTGAGATACTCCTTAATGTACATGAATTGAATATGATATAAAATCTCCTCTTTTTGAGATTTTCCTTGTGTAATACTCATCTGAGTAAATTCTCATTCAAATATCAGATGGAGTAAAAGCTCAATTTGAGATATTTTATACAAGTAAGGCCTGTTGCCAAATTAGACTTAATCATTTGATTATACGTATGGAAAATTATGTAAAGAGTAAGTTGTTCGTTTATATTCTGAAAATGATGATGCATGAGTGCAAGTGGACTTGATATTATGTTTTCAGTAGAGTTTGTGGATTTTATTTTAATTTCATGTAATTTGCGCCCTTATAAATTTGCAGTCTCATTTCCACGTGTACAATTCTCACATGTTTGTTTTTAAAATGGAAAAATATGTCTCGGTGCATACTGAGTAAAAGTGAAGTTATCTGTGTGTTATAGTTTGAGCCCAACCGTAGAGTTGATAAAGAATGTGTAAGTAAATCGGAATAGTTCTGCATCAGAGTTTAGAAATCTTGCATTCCAAAGAATGATTCAAATTTTGCATTTTGAATGTTTCAATGCGTATGAATTTATAGGAATGCCTTGATCGGTATGATTATGCATTTTATGATAAAAAGTGATGAAAATGTGGATCTATGTTGTAATAACAAAGAGTGTATGTTTCTGTTAACAAATTTATTTTGAATGATTTATATTCTGCTTCTATATACATTTATATACATAATGCTGAATAGCCAAGGCTATAAACGGGGAATTCTTGTATGGCATGTTTGCCAGTCATTTATCCTTTGTCACCATAGACTCTGTATTTTGACTCATTTGGCCTTTTAGTGAGATGAGACTGTGAATTTGAGATATCCTTTCTTTCTACTTGTACTTTCTTTTTGATGAGCTGTGTGTCAATTTTTTGACTGTGACAGAAATGCGTCTGAAAATATTTCATAACAGACTGTAATATTCTCCATGCATGTTCTATTTATGTATTCTTTTCAAATGCATTGTGGAAATATTTGAAGCTTTTGTGTCTTCTGCAAAGCAGAGGAACACTTAATAAAAAAAGTAGTATGTAGTTAGATTAACTTATTTCTCAGGTGTTTGCCTGAATTAATTATAAGTCAAAACGTCCTCTCCAACCCATATTCAGTGGAAAGATAAGAACAAGATTTTATGAAACTTTTTTTCCGAAAATAATGTTCTAATAAGTTGTCACTTTAAAGACAATCAGAGCTGTAATTTTGTTTCATGACTTTTGACCTACTTTTTCTACTTAAAGGAATTGACCCTTCTGATTGCGGGAAAAAAATGCAAAAATTCGTGATGTCACAATGCTTTTACCTCGGACAAACAAGCTTCGAACCTCGGTCAAACATCGAAATTGCATTGTGACGTCATGGAATTTCTCAAAATGTTCCCGCGTTCGGAAGGGTCAATTGTCTGTCAACTGGTGACTGATGAATTTTAATGTAGAGATTTAATAGTTGGCCAGCATTATTCTAACAAATAGAACAAACATGTTTCACTCACTGTTCTTATTTGACTCTTTCAGCTTCAGCCTAACAGTGCCTCAGGATCTGGAGCTTTGGAACATGATTCACAGTCACTGTACTCCAGGTGTCCTCCGGTATGTCATATCTCGTTATCTCTTACTGGAGAAAATCAGTATTATTAATGATAAATGATGACCTATCTCTGGTTTCAGACCTCAAAGTGTTTGAGGTGAAAAGTTTTGGGACTGTTCTTTGACATCATTGTTAAAGACACAATTTCATAGTGGTATCACAAAAACATTTAAAATTTATTGATGTTATGCATTTTATGTTATACATGTAATTATTACATTGTATTGTTTCTTTTCTATAAAAGTATGTATGCTTGTAAGTAAACCATCCTTCCTCATTGTACTTTTTGGATATTACAGAGTGATCCTATACCAGGTCCCCTGCCCCTGGGTGTGGCTGTTATAGATAGCTCGGTAAAGCTTTATGGATTAGTCTTTCCACGTGTAGCCCACAAACACAGATTTCAGATGTTACAACACTTTAACGAGTGTATCAAATCTGCCAAGTCAGCAAGACAACAAGCTGTGCAGATGAATATATTTACAGCTGTGCTGTGTGCATTGAAGGTAAATAGAATTGAAAATCGTGAATTTTGAGTTGTAATTTAATTTAATTTGGTAAAATGTAAAATTGAAAAAGGGAAAGATTGACATCTAATTCCTATAGAAATGTCATATTTGAAGCATGTTTTCCTTGAATTTTACGCAGGTTTTCATAGAATTTTATGCTATCACAATTAGTTTACATCAGGTACCATCCCTAATGGGACCATTTTGAAATATTTTCACATGATAAAAATGTGATTTCTTTACAGAGCTTATCTGACACAAAAACCTAGTTTAGGACCAGATGAGGTCAAGAAAGCAGCATTTAATCTGATCATGGTAAGTGAAGACGTTGGACGATATGTTGAAAGTTCTTGAAATATTCTTGTGAAAGAGAAAGCAGTCTTTGTTTCTAGATTGTCACCTCAAACCTTTTTACCTTGCAGGGTGCATTAAGTAGTACAAATCCTATACTACGATGTGCCGCTGGTGAAGCACTAGGGAGAATGGCTCAAGTGGTGGGAGATAGTCGTTTCATAGCAGATATGGCTCAGTATAGCTTTAATAGGTTAGGTCATTACTGTTAAAATAATTGCCTAATACAAACATCTCCTTCAAATGAAAAAAAAAAATTAATTTCCTCTTATTTCTATCTAGGTAATTTATTTGTCATACTGAACATACAATGTATGTAGCAGTGTACATGTAATTAATTTTTTTCCATATTCCACTTAATCTTTTTACAGTTTGAAGTCAGCTAGAGATGTGGTCAGCAGGACTGGTCATTCTCTGGCCTTGGGATGTTTACATAGATATGTAGGAGGTATGGGGTCAGGCCAGCACCTTAATACGAGTGTTAGTATACTGCTGGCCCTAGCCCAAGACTTTAACTCCCCTGTAGTACAGGTGTGGGCATTACATGCCCTGGCCCTGATAGCGGATTCTGGCGGGCCTATGTTCCGAAGTTATGTAGAACCTACCCTGTCACTCGTCCTTCAGTTACTACTGTCCGTCCCTCCGTCTACGGTAGATGTACATCAGTGTCTGGGCAAGTGTCTGTCAGCTCTCATTACATCTATAGGACCTGAACTGCAAGGTATGCTTATAATGATGTGAACGAAGAAATAAATTACAATACATTTCTGCTTTTCTTGTGTTACGATTGAAATTTTATGCAAGATTTGATTTACAGTGTCAAATTACAATGACATTGTAAATATTTTAGGTACAATTTGTAACACAAGTTCAGAGACATTATTTGAATACTTTAAGTAACACAAGTTCCAATACGTATTGTATTATTTGTGTATTTCAGGTAATACAAGTTCTATAGCCACGGCCCGTTTATACTGTCTAGTATGCTGTGCCATCATGCAGGATCACCCTGACTCTCTGGTACAAGCTGAGGCAATCGCCTGTCTACAACAACTCCACATGTTTGCTCCCCGGCACGTAAATCTCACATCACTAGTGCCTCACCTGTGTGTAAGTAATACATTGTATAATAATTCACTCTTAGATATTGTATTATGTGGATAAAGACTTTCTTAAAAAGAAGAAAACAAGTATAGAATTCTGTACTTAAGGGTCAAGAAAAGATTTCACTTGCTTTTAGAGGGGAATAGTATCAGGGAATGTTTATAATTTTTATAGTTTCAGAAGTTTATGCGTCAAGTATATCCGTCAGCATGTGAATTTTGCCTAGGGAGTCAAAGATTTTGGTACATACATGTATAATATTTGGTTTGTCTAGACTCTTCTAATACAATGTATTATCAAAATTTTCACGTCTTCAAAGTTAAGTTTGATTCTCCATTCAAATTCACTAATTTAGTCTTATCTACATGTTTGTATAATGTGAAGTTGGGCGCATGAATTTTATTTGAATTTAATAATGATATACATGTACATGTAATTTACTATGAGTAACTTATAGATCTGTGAATTTTAGGCAACTTTGGGCAGTGCTCATCTATTGCTGAGAAGAGCAGCGGTTGCATGTCTAAGACAGTTGGTAACTAGGGAAGCCAAGGAGGTCAGTGACCTGGCCTTGACCTTAGCTGTTGATAGTAACAAGCCAGATCTGTTGTCCAGTACCAAGCCTGATGTACTGATTACAGAGACAGGGCTGGAGGGAGTCCTGTATGGAATGATGGACACCGAGACAGACGGAAAGCTTATCTCTGATGTCCAGGATACACTGGTCAGTCTGTTACAGTCCCTGGCCACTAAAAATTTGACTAGGTGGTTACTACTTCTCAAGGATGTGCTGTCAGCATCTACAGGTGTGTAAAGCTGAATTTTCTTTAGTATACATGTATTATACATAAACAGGAGGACATAGAATTTTTATAGTACATGAAGTACATAGTGTATTGTTTTACTACATTTGTATTTCAGACACGACCAGTAGTGTACAGGAGGCGGAGGGTGATCAGGAAGACATAGAATGTTATAGTATTGTATTGTTTCACTATTTCAGACACGACCAGTAGTGTACAGGAGGGGGAGGGTGATCAGGAAGACATAGAATGTTATAGTATTGTATTGTTTCACTATTTCAGACACGACCAGTAGTGTACAGGAGGGGGAGGGTGATCAGGAAGACAAAGATGATGATGAGGATCAGGACGAGGATGCTGGTATAGGATTTAAAGCTGCTGAGCCGGATGTCACCCACCCAACAGTGGCACCTAGGTACAGTTATGATATCACTGCCTTACATTATTGACTTGTAGCTTGAAATCTCAGAAGAAAAAAGTTCCATGTGATTTGTAAATACAATTGATATTTTTTCTGACTAATATTAGAGATTGTTATAATCCCCTATGTTTGCGTTTTTTTCATTATATTTATCTTATATAAAGGTTTTTTATGTATGTAATAGCACCTTTTATATTGTCTATTCAGAATTGTACTCTCCTCAAGGTAGCTAGACGCATTGAAAGTTTGAAAAGTATTGAACTACATAAAAAAGAAATTATGTCATCTGTTCCATAGAAAAGAAGATTTCATAGTTATTGTTGTAGTTCAGTCAGAAATTTGATAAAATACAAAATAGGGTATTTGTGTTACCGATTTGAAAATGTTTCTCTGTTCTGTATTTGTCAGGTGGCCTACCCGAGTGTTTGCATCAGATTGTCTACAGAGGATAATAATAGCATGTGAGGGAGAGGAGGCCCACTTTGACCTGGACAAAGCCAGGGAATTGAAGGCTAGAACCAGTAATAGTATGTAGACTTACAGCTACAATGTATACTTATAACTGTACTTATCACACATTCTGTGAACAGATTGTTGATTTTTCTTTTAAAACTGAGTACTAGTATGGAGATTATATCTTTAAAAAAATCAATGCAAAAATCTGTAGATGAAAAAGATAATGTATATGCAAGGCTAGAGTGAAGATGTACTGCCCACATGCGTCATTCATACCACTGGTTATAATTGAAGCCAGAGCTCCCTGGTCCAGAGTTGACACCCAGCTACTGGGTCATGGAACCTCCCATGTGCAATACAGAAATTCAATGCAAAGGGCGAAGAAGTTTATCTTTGATCTTTGTTTAACAGGTAATTACCTAGTGTTACACCTTGCTGAGTTAGTGAGGATGGCATTTATAGCTGCTACATCTGACAGTAATCAACTACGGCTAGCTGGTCTAGCAGCATTACAGGTATGGAATCTTATTACATCATCAAAATGGGAGATAATTATCATCTTATGATATGTTTAAGGCCAGTAAATGCTGATTTTATGTTTACAAACTTAATTTTTTTCTGGCCACGCATTCTCTAACCCTTATGGAAGGCAAAATGTGACATTAGTAACTTGAACTGTTGGTATGCTCAAGTTTTAAGGCTGTAACTAAGGAATGAACAACCATTGAGATTTGACATTTCAACTTTACATTAGAATTGAGTTGTTAAGAGAGGTTACCATTTAGCACTCTTACTAGATTTTTCATACATTATTTCTGATTTTAGGATGTGATAACTAAGTTTGCGGCTGTACCAGAGCCAGAATTTCCTGGTCATGTGATATTAGAGCAGTTCCAGGCACAAGTAAGATATTAGTTCATATATAATAGCGAAATGTAGATTTGATATCATAAAACTTATACAGCCGTTGAAGAAAATGAAAAATTCATATCACAAGTTAGATGTCAGTTTCACATTTGAAATTGATTGAAACTTTAAGCTAAAATGTTTCGTAATCAAAATATATTTACCTCATTTGAAGGAGACGAAATTATAAAAGCATTTGTATTGCTTTAAAAGACTCAACAATGGACTTATTGGTTCATGTGTAGCCTGGACCCACATAAATAACATTCAGTACTTCTCTTGCAAATTCTGATATGGATTATAACATTTGGATCAGCTTGTCTTTTCCCCCCAAAAAGACTCAGTTGTCAAAGCTCACCATTTTGGATATACAAAAATGTATTTCCTTTTTGATCTATGATTTCTCACTGTGTTCATTGAAGACAAATTATTATGATCAATTGATCTATCAATAGTCCATTTTCAAGTTCTCTGAAGCTAGCGACCATTAAAAACCTTGATTTTTGAGTGAATAGCTCTAAGTTATCACCTGAATTTTTTCACGCTAGAGGGCCCTAATTCTGTACATGTATAATTTGAAGCACAAACCAATCAAATCACAGGGTTTTCAGCATCGTGACGTATTAAATCTTCCAATCTTCTTCTGCCGGAGAAAGTGAAGGGCAGATGCTGCTTCTATGTATAAACTATGTAACTCTGTTTACTTTAGAATCAAGCTATTTTGTTACGTAGAAGCGCATGTTTATGTAGTGAGCTTATAAACATGTAAACACGAAAAATAGAACAATGTACATGCGTGGATACATGTTTATTTCATTGATGAGGGAGGGGCCAAAGCATTACGGGTCGTTGACGAGAAGAATATAATTATGTATTCGATGTACCTGATACTAATCGGTGATACGTTTCATAACTTATTATAAGTAGCTGTACCGATCCAATCCCCTGTCCTTTTTATGTTGGACCGGAAATTGAACATCTGAACAGGCATGTATACATACGTAAGGCACGGTCCATTTGATATTCGGGAGGGGGGGGGGGCGCTTGGGTTTCTCATCGGAGCAAGATTATTTTTTTCGCCCCAAACCGGGGCAAAATTATTTTTTTCTTGTAAAGTTGGAGCAAGAAATTTTTTTTAACAAAGTGATGCGCATACTAAGAATGTTTGTTTTTTATCAATAGAAATTATTTATATTCTTACTCAAAACTCTAAATTTTAATATATTAGTTAATTTTTATGCAAGTATTCAATTCGCTTTTAAACAGAGAGAATCATTTTCGTTGTATGCACAGTCCTGTCCCGTTTCCCCCTCCTAAATTTTGATCTAAGTCTAAAAAAAAAATTGAGAAGATACGTACATTTTGTATTACTTGTTTATATATCAAAAAGATCTTTCTCAAATAATTCCTTCCAAGGAGCAAACTTTTAATTAGTAGATAGTAATTTGACTACCCCACCTCATGCGTATACTTTTAAAATTAATATAATAAACATCGCCAGTTTAAAGGCATTGATACATTCCAGACAACAAGAATACGTTTAATGAAGAGGAATGTACCAAGGACGTACAAACTTAATTAAAATATGGACCTTGAATGCATTTTAATCTTTTTTTCTCAGAAATTTAACGTAAAACAGTACCATTACAGGATTCTCTCTCTCTCTCTCTCTCTCTCTCTCTCTCTCTCACGTCTGTCTTCATTATATGTCATACCAGGTCTGTAAATATTTCTACATAGGACTCCATGAAAGCCTCTAGCTGGGTAAACTCTTTTAATTAATTGACCGATACATTTCTGTATGAAATGAAAAACTCTAATAACACGAAGAAACCAGAAACTGGAAGCTTTTTTAAATGAAATGCAATTTATTTTTTCATTCGATCTTTTAAAAAATTCAAGGAATATTTTTTTTCATTTGATCTTTATAGAATTCAAGGAATATTAATGGAAGATATTTGTTAGAGACTGTATTAGATTGCTCGACAACCAACTCCCCTCTTCCACTATACTTACCTTCCCTACCCCCTAAGTCAACCCTCTGGGTCGGCCACTAGCATTGGTGCTTTTGAATATTATAATTCGAGGACGGTCATCTTTTAATTGTAATGACATAATTATGGATTAACATTTCAGTACACATGTATTATTCTATACTTGTTTCAAGTCGCATAAACTTGTCTACAAAGGAAAGTATGATGACATACGGCATAAATGATACAATGTCATATTCTGATATAATAGCTACTCGCTCTCAGTACCTTCACTGCTTTGATTCACATTAGGCTACGGACATCAAGTACCTTGCCAAACTTTTGAATTGATATATCATCACTAATCGAAGATTTTACGTTATTTTCCAATGATTCGTGTGTGACGTCACAATGGAAAACGTCACCAAAGAATGTGATGTCCTTAGTCTAGCTATCAAATAAAACATCTCGGAAATCGTCCATTACAGTAGGCTATTACTTGTATATAAAGTAATTAAAATGTAAAAAATAAGTTGAATAGCACAACCAGTTTCAGTCTGTTTAGAAGAGCCAAGCTTTTAGAAAGATTTGATGAAAATCACCACGCCTATAACTTACAAGTATTTTCATGCTTGAGAAAATACAGAGCATGAGATCCAAATATTATAACATATAAGTCTTCTGTAGGTTGTATTTTGCTGTTATATTATGAATACTTTGTATTTTGCTGTAATATTTTGAATATTTTGTATTGATCAGGTGAGTGCTGCATTACGACCGGCATTCTCTCCTGACACACCCTCGGATGTTACTGCCGCAGCATGTGATGTAAGTAATTATTTTTTAAGGCTTCCAATGTTTTATAAATTGCATATTTTAATGAAAAAAGTATAATGGTGCAATTTCAATTTTGTAGATATAAAAATGCCATGCATGAATGTTTGGATTTTTATAAGAGTTACTTCCCTTATATCACTAAAATTTGTCAATTAGAAGATAGCAAGTCTCATACTTCTATATAAAAGACATGATTTCTTGAATAGAAACAATAATAAATGGTGTATGAAGCTAGATAAGAATTATTTCTTCTTTTAGATAGTACACTGAAATTGAAAAATAGTGTATTTAGTGCCAGTTTTCAAGTTTCTAATAATTTAAACGTATAAAAACTAATTTTAAAATCTTTGAATAAAAGTGTGTATATAAACTCCTCTGCACACCTTGTCTTGTGCATGGTACTCCATGAAGACTTGCTGTTGAGGCTACAAACTGAGTTCTGAGTAGCTCTTTTCAGTCTTAGGGAAAGTCCCCAGACCTATGGTAGAGAGTACCAAATGGTAACCATGACATCCTGCCTTTATGCCCCTGTATGTGGCTATGACGTCTCAGTGACTGAGCCAGGGGTGGGACAGGTATTAGTCCTAGTTACAGGCATGCAGGTGGTGTCTTTGATACTTCCACAATGGGGCTTACTCTCATGGGGTACATTTTATTTCAAGGTCCAAGTTAAGGGATTCGGTGGTTTGTTGATGATATAACATATGTATTTAATATTGTTGATGATAAAATATAATTCAATTAAAAAAAAATTAATAAAAATTTCAAATTTTGAACAATTTTAAAAATGCCATTTACCTGCAATGTAGGGATGACATACAGAGATTTTCTTACCGGATACTGTCAGTTTGTCCATCTCTGTCTGATAGTATCACTTTCTTATGAATGGCTACAGGTTACTTTATAAACATTGGACTGCCATGATGAGATTGATACCAAATGAGGGTCAAGATCAATTTCAAGGTCAAGTTCACTTGTATAGGGTCAATCATGCAACAGGTATGATACCTGTACTTAAACATTATTTACTGAAAAATGTGGGTAACATCAATCAGTGCATGTACATGTGTATTCACATATTGTGGAACATTTTTCCTACAAGTTTAGATGGCCTATACTTTGACCAATGTATATATTTTTATGCATTTTCTTTCAGGTGTGTAGTACATGGATAGGTAGTGGTGTAGCCAGGGACCTTAATGATCTACGCAGGGTTCACCAACTTCTGGTTTCCTCCCTGGCCAAACTGAATGCTGGTAAATCACAGTCTATGCTGTACAATGAAAGTGCAGTCACTATGGAGAAACTAGCAGTATTAGGAGCTTGGGCAGAGGTATTGAATTCAATTTAGGATATTTGTTGATGTCTTTAATATAAAATTATGTTGATGTCTTTCATATAATTATAAATGATATTCTCATTTTCTTTAAAAATTTCACGTTGAAATTAAATTATTCATGAAATTTAAGAGAGAAAGAAAAAAATCAAGGCACGATGTATGACAAATTAGGACTTTTGCACTATTTCTGTCTCTCTACAGGTGTACATTGTAGCTGTAGAAAGAGAAAAGACCAGAAATTCTCCGTCCCGAACCAAGATTGATGATGATGATTATGGAGACAGCTCTAGGGAGAGTCTTCTATCTCTAGTCCAGCCAGAGTTACCTACCCTTAGTCAAAACTGGTTCTGTGCACTAAGAGATTATGCTTATCTATCACTCCCTCCAGGTAATATCTTCATGCTTAGCTTATCAACCTGAAGTCTTACAGACATTTATATTTGACAATTGTCTTGTTTAGTATTTTCATATTAGTTGTACATGTAGGTATTCATAAATTCATAAGTTTCAATTGTCTTTAGTAAAGGATGGTTTTCAATTTTTTGGTGCAGTGTCATAGCATGTGATTTTGTTTGGCTGCTTATGTTATTGACATTGCTGCAAACAATGGTAGGAGATTGTTATCTTTACATGTATCCTGTCTTCAGAGTATTCGAGCCAGTTGCCCCCTGAGGGTGGAACGTTTTATCACCCTGACACTATAGAGTCTGCCCGTCCTCACTATAAGAAGCTATGGCCATCCATCCTCCATGCCCTGGCCATATGGTTACATGAGACAGGATTTTCCCATGTGGAGGGGAGTAAGGATGTAGGAAATGAGAAGAGTGGACTAGCCCTACCCCCTGCCAATGCCCCAACAAATGTCAAGAGGGAAGAACTCAATGCTGATAGGCTACATTTGATTCTTGGTATGTTGTTATCTGTATACTTCAAATATTGTCACATAAAATAGATTAGAACATGATTCTCAGATTTTTACTGAGCTGTTTCTTTAATTTTAGGAATATTACGAATTTTTTCTTACATTGAAGATTTTCTTCTGTTCCACACATTAAAGATAACTGTGTTAATTAAATTTTATTTTCTATATCAACAGCATTGTTTTGAATATCCAGAATTTACATTATATTTGGATTTTATTTACTCAGTATTGTATTATTGAATACTTTTCAAAGAAGAAATAAAGGAAAAAATAAGAAACGTCAAAACTAAAACATTGAAAATTTTACAATGTACATGTTATACTTAATTATTTGACCAAATATAAACTTTTCGCATTACGTTATTTCTTTGCCAGGTATATGTGTTGAGGCTCTAACCAATCCACAGACAGTATTATCAGAACATACTGTCAACGGCTGTCTCAAAGCTATCGCTGCCCTACTGAAGACAGACTGGCCAAAGAAACGTATAGGGGAGGATCCTGCTTTGTGCAAGGAAATACTCAATGTTATGCATAGGTATGAATCTACATGTAGATCTTCTTTAACTGTGGTGTGCATGTATATTTCTGAATTGTATATATTTATATCTCATTTTATAAAGCTATACATGTAAAACTTCTTTTTCCTAGTCTTTTACAAAACATACTTTTAAAAGATAATAATGCAGTAATTTTTTTCGACAGTGTCTGTTTATAACTGTGATTTTGTTGTTTAGGATGTTTCTGACCAGGGAGAGTTATATCACACAATTGTTGGCTGTAGAGGTGGTTAAAGGTGTGCTGAATGCTTCACTGGAAATTTTACAACAGGAGAAGAAAAAAACCACAGGTAAAATCTCTTAAACCAGCACATCATGATTGCATCTTACTTGATCTGATGTAATTACAATTATACATGCTGAGATATCTTTAGAATGATTATGCTTATAAAAAAATGTTTAAACATTTAAGGCCATCTGAATTTCAATCTTAGTTTCATTGATCCTCTACTTTTAATTTTGCTGTAATTAACAGATCATATTTTGACAAAGATAAGAAAAAATGGACCTTTTTTTCTGTTGGGGTTATGGATTAAACAAAATCTATCTGGAAAGTTACATTGATATACATGTACTAATTAGTTTCAATTGGTATTGTATTGAGGGCAGAATAACTACATGTACATGTATATACATGTATTAAGCATCCTTATAATTTTTAAGAATAATAAATTATGCATCTAAATGTATATGAATCCTATATTTCTAAATGATCTTAATATTCACTGAATTCACCATTTCAGACAAAAGTGTTGACATTCCACCTAGTAACTCCAGTAGTACAGAGTCTATAGACACCACGGACAGTGCCATATCCCTCGGGGAGGGGGGAGAAACGGGGGAAATTGACACTAACACCTCGGTAGTGTATGCAGCTTTAGAGGTGTGTCTGTGTGTTATATCGAGACAGATCCCCGCCCTGAACCCCTCCTCACCAAGTACTGGCTTCCAGGTCCCCACCCATCTAACTAAGATGTCTGACAAGTGCTGTGAAGTTATATCAGGGATCGTACTAGTCATGGCTGAGTTGCCTGCATTGTGTTCTCCTCAAGGTATGTATATTGTGGAAATATGCAACTTATTCAAAGTCTGTCTCTTGTTGATTGATGAATTACGTTTGAAGACGCAGTCAAGTTAAGGACTCTGAGTTGGCACCATAGTCTTGGGCCAGTTACTCAAAGGCCTCACTATGACTGCAGGTCGGCCAACATACATGTATATACTCTTCCATGTTACATACATTTACAAAAAATGTCCTTGTCTATGTAATGTTTACATGTCTATGGTGTTTGGTTTTTTAAAAAGTTGAGGACTCTGCAAATGTATACATTTTCTTCACATCTGCTGTAATTATGTAGTCTGACCGGAAGAGAAAAAATCACCAAAGTTTTGCATATATGAAAATAAGTACATGTAAATGGAAAGTCTTGACACTGTTATATAAGGTACATTAAATATTTCTGTCATGTTTTCAGGTGCTGTTGCAGTTCTTCCTACTGTATTACATTTAACGATAGGTGTATTACGTGAGATGTCGCCGCGAGAGTCCCAGCAACGTAAACCTACAATAGTTGCTGCCTGTCTGTCCTCACTCAAGTGTCTGTGTACATCACCATTCCAGGATGACGACTCTATACGGGCAGAGTGGATCAAACTTCTACAGAGTGCACTAGCTACAATACTACACCATGCTAGACCTTGTAGGTTACACGTATATATATAACTTAGTATTGATGAAATAAATCATATTTCCTTATTACTCAGTATTATTGACTTGAATCATACCTCAAATTTTCTCAAAGGTCACTTGCATGATCATTTACTTTGTATGATAAGTATGCTAAGAAGATGTCATAAAATTTTACAATGGTAAATGTATCTTTTCGCTGCAGAATAATAAAAGTATTCTTTATTTTCTATTTGAGTTATCATATACATGTGTGTTGTACATTTAGGTGACGATAAGCCAGGCATGGATGATGTGACGTTGCTAGCAGCTATATCTCTGTTTCTTGTACGGGCTCCTCAGGAGGTCGCTAACAACCTGTCAGTACAGACACAGTGTATTGATGTATTCAGAGAAACATGGGCTGCTGATTCCCTGGAGGTAAACTTTGTATATTTAAAAATTCTATATTGTTTGCGTCCTTAAATTCAGATATAATGAATATTTCGTGTAAAAAATGTTTTAAGCTACATGTATATAGCCAGTGTTAAAGTTATTGTCAAAGACAACAGAGAAAATATTCAAATATCTGCTGTTTTAATTTTCTGTAGATAAAACTGAAGAGTCTCCAGATGTTCACATCCGTGGTTCAGCACAGAGACACTGAGAGTGCCACACCCTTTATAAGAGGGGTGGCAGGGAAAATATTGGAGTACCTCCTCAAACTGAAGGACGAGAAAACAAATATTGACTCCCATATTGGACTGATCATAGCTGCTGTTAACTTGACGGAGATTTTAGTGGGCAAGGCAGACGATGAAAAACGTGAGACTTATTAAAAGTTTTAATTCTGGTACTAAGTTCTCCCTTGTACAATAGATACATTTTGTATCACGGTCTTCTTCACAAGATTACTTTAATATTTACCATAAATGTGCCTATGTAGACATAGGGATCATTAATTGAAAGGGCTTGTGAGGTCTATAGTTGTACAAGGAGCTACTAAAAAGTGAAAAGACTGAAGGATAACTCCTGGACAATTATACATTTGTAAATATATAATATATGTATAATGACTGCCCTCTGTACCAGAAAAAAGACATGCTGACAGACAATAAACCTATTGTTAAGATCTTGTGTGTATTTTGTTATGAATTGAAGCTAAAGTATATTTTCTGCTTCATTTTCGGCTTATATTTACATGTAACTCTTAAGTTTCAAAAATTGTTTAATATTTTTACTTCTTAATTATTCTGTATCAGCTAAGTGAAATGAATTTACATTCCATTACAGGTATAAACATTCTGCAGGCATTGTTACCAATCCTAGTCTCTTTCCTGATGGATGAGAATGTGTACAAATCTGCTTCACCGGCCACAAAGACGTTACATGATGAGGCATTACAAAAACTAATTAAAATAGGACCTCTTTACCCGAGACAGTTCAGAGCTATTATGCCCCCATATAGACCTAGACTAGAAGCAGCTATCAAGCTCAACCAAACCATGAAAGCTAAAAGTGCACAATACGCAGCTAATGCTAAAGCTAATACTCAGAAAGCAGCCCAGCTCAACAAACCAACGATAACTCTGAAAACAGACTTCAGTAACTTTCCTAAATAAAGAATGATGTGTCCTGTGGCACATTAAATCATTATCTGTGATACAAATAATATATGTATAGAGATGTGTTAATTATCATTGTTGACTGCAAGTCAGTGAGATAAAAAATATTTTTAGAAATTCCAATGTTAAAAGTTGAAATGAGTTCTCACCCTGCTGTGTAGACAGATTTAATGTCCTGATAAGAAATAAAATGTATTTTGCTACTTACAAATTTGTTAATTATGATAGCAAGATGCATTACTGAAGTATTGCATTATGTCAAATTATTTAATGTATTTTTCTTGCTATGACGACTCATCTGCAAGCTAAAGCTTTAATGTTCTATATTATCAGTTTACCCAGATTTTGTAATAAATTGTCACACCTAATTTGTTATTCCTATTTTTTAGAGTCGCCCACTCATGCATGACACTATTTTAGCATACACAGAAAAATAGGTTTAAGTTAACACATACACATGTAACTCATTTTGAGAATAAATGCCAAATTCTCAATTTCATTTTAGATATTGAGCCTTTGTGGAATACCGAGTTATTTCTCATTTGAGACGGTGTCTGAAATAAAACCATTATGACGTCATGAGAGTGGTATGGTAATGTCAATTTTGTACTAACATTTCCAAAAGTTTAGGGACAGTTTCTATAAGATTTGATGATATCACAATTAGTCTATGTCAGATACTGTAACTCTGGTTTTCGAAAATACCAAGTAGGTATACATACATAATGTATATACACCAGTCTTTGGACAGACATTGTGGTATGGCATCCAGTGTCCATCAGTTGGTCCCCTTATCATGATATTTAAAAAGCATTTAATTTCTGAAGCATTTTTGGGCTGTCACATTGACCCTTGTGCACCCATGAACATGAGAGATCTGTCCTTGATCTTTTTTTTTTTTGTTTTCAATTAAAGTGTTGACAGAGGTTGAATGGACAGATGAAAAAGGTGATTCCTATAAGGCTGCTATCTTTTGTTACCTAAATCTTTGACCTCTTGGTATAATCTTTTGTAATGTTGAATAATCCCAAGGTCATCAGTTTTAAAATGTTTACCTTCAACCTTGCCTCACTTACATGATAATTATCTGTGATCGTGAGTATTGTCATTGATAATTTGTTACTATCTCCTTTTAAATGTAAAGCACGTTGGCAAGCGCAAAAGAATACTCATACAAACCCATTGACGGCCAGGCCGACATGATCGAGACAGATCAGTGTTGGAGAATATGCCTTAGACAGACAGCAACACGATCGAGACAGATCAGTGTTTGAGAATATGCCTTAGACAGACAGCAACATGATCGAGACAGATCAGTGTTTGAGAATATGCCTTAGACAAACAGCAACATGATCAAGACAGATCAGTGTTTGAGAATATGCCTTAGACAAACAGCAACATGATCGATACAGGTCAATGTTTGAGAATATGCCTTAGACAGACTGCAACATGATCGAGACAGATCAGTGTTTGAGAATATGCCTTGGACAGACAGTGACATATCATTGTTTGAGAATATGCCTTAGACAGACAGCAACATGATCGAGACAGATCAGTGTTTGAGATTATGCCTTGGACAGACAGTGACATATCATTGTTTGAGAATATGCCTTCAACAGACAGCGACATGATCGAGACAGATCAGTGTTTGAGAATATGCCTTAGACAGCTCTATGAAATGACATGTCTTACAATATAACTGAGGTTTTGTTTATAAATCATAACATGAAATGCACCTTCATGAACCAAAATGGCTCTAGTATCCATACATGACAGTCTGTTCCCATGAACTGTCCTGATTAAATTGCTGTTGAATCATCTGCATTTCAATGTGTTTGATGTATGTACATCGAGCTCATTTCTCCAAATCTCTATTACTTGTATGATGTCACAACACAAACTACGAAAACTTAGAAAAGTGATTTTAATAACAATATGGAAATAACAACCTTCTCATACGATTAATACCATCAATACAAGTAGAAATAAAGTATAAATAGATACATGTATATACCATAGGAATGAATTATAGTGGAATAGATTTGTAAACTAAAGCATATATGGATTTCTGTTGTAAAAGAGATCAAGTTTGATAAATGTATCCAACTTAATTCGGTCATTTTGATAAAGACAAAATGCTTTGCTAGCAATCAAAGAAATACAACTTGAATAATAATGTAAAACCGTTTTGAAATTGTTGACTTCTGATGAAATTATATAGGATGAGGTACCAAATAAATAAATAGTGTACAAGAGATGCAGTTTGTTTACTTCACACGTTTATTTCAAAATCATCAACACCTTAAAGAAGACCTTGTGCATTACTGGGTTAATTTGGGGGCACTTGCAGTAATCTTTAGTGAAGTTGCATTTTAAGCATAAGATCAGATGTTTAAATCACACAAAACTCTACATCAATTCTGTTAATTTCTAAAAGATATGATTGGGGAGGAGGGGGTCAAAATACTTTAGTGTAGAAGTCAACAATTTAAAAAAAAATTATTTTGTTTGGAATCAAAATTAGATTTCAGAAATTTTTACTGAGGTCCATGCTGGATCAGATATGAAAAGTAAAACATCACTATGAGTGGCCAGCATGTGAATAATATACCAATAATACCTTTTTTTTTTTTACTTTTTTTATCAGGTCATTGTGTATAATGTTCCCTTCTTCACATCGCAACAAAAATTCTCTCATTCAACAAAGACTAATTAACAAAAGAAAGGAACAAGTATAGTAAATCTACATACAGTATATAAATACAATATTTTGAATTAATAAATTGCACTACTCCTCTGGATTTCACAACATTATTGAGAACAATTCATCTAGAAAACACACAGCTCTAACTCAAACAGAGAACAATAGTATCACTTGTAAATGATTTAAATGTAACATAAAATTAGAAAATACTTTAACATTAAACACAACCTTTGGTGAATCTTGCATTCTACTATTCTAGAACAAACTTGGCAACATTCTTGTTTTATCACAACATTTCATCTGCAGTCATGAGATTCTAAGACATACCATAGATCGAAATAAATGTAATGTTTTGAGACACTAAATGCATTGCTGACATATATATAGTGAACAAAGGTCACACATTATTGTATGAAACCTATTACAGATCATGTAATTACAAAAACAAAAACAAAAAAACAACAGTCTACATTGCATCTTTCACAATTCATTATTTGTATAGAGGATATTTGAAAGTTCTTGATGAAATGATGGCACCTGACAAAAATGGGCCTATACAACAACAAAGTAGTATTGTTTCAGAATTGAATAAAGAACAATGTTGCAAATCTATACAGAAAACATTTACCGATGAAGACTCCATTTGAATTTGAGACAAATACCTTCTTTCAATTTAAGAAAAAAAAAACATCCTTCCACACAGCTTTCAACATTCTGATTAATGGACCTTGTCAAAGAAGGATTCAAAATGGAAGGGGTTGGACAAGAATCTGACAAACTCTGGGAAATGCACAATGGCTATCGGTATATTGCCCAAGGTGACCAAAACATCAACGTCAGAGAAAAACTGACATTATTCTATACATGTAGTATCATAAAGATGTTCTCTGATTATCTAAGAATAAACATGTATTACACAACCACTTTAGAAATTCTATTCTACAATATATAAAACTAGAAATACATTCATGTATGTCTTGTATAAAGATACTGTGAAAAAAAAAACTGAAAGCCACGAGTAATATCAGGTGGGTTGTCATGGACACATACAAATAGAAACACATTAAAGGCAGCTGGCTCAAAGTGGAGAATTTTGATTGCTATTTCAATGAAGTGAAAATATTTTTAAAATGTATCAAAAAACCTACCAAAGACATGGAATGCATCAAATTGAATGATACTGATAATCATATTTGAAACCCCTTGTGATTTTTGAAGTCCTTTCACATTTCCCATAACCCGTTTCCAAATAATGATACCTTACTATAAGTACATGCCGTTTATCAAATAATCTGCTTCATTTGAATGTAACGCTCGCCCTTTACGTATCCTACGTTTAACAGTGCGTAATCTACAGCCAACAAAAATCAATAACATGACGGTAATTCCCAAACCAAGGGCCAGGGCCACTATAGGCCCCTGATTACTGTCTGTAGGACTTACTACTTTCACTTTCTCATATCCTAATTCTTCTTGAACCTGAAGTCCATTATCATTTGATTTGGCCTGTGATGATGATAAAGAGCTATTTCCCTTGGCCGCTACACCTATTTTACTTGTTATATTGAGTTTTGGTGCCGGAGTAACGTGCGGAGCGGCAGGTTTCTGTGTGGTTTGTACTATTACTTTATCTGAATCCTCTTTCTCTCCGTTACCATCTTCTCCCGCATTATTTTCATTTTCCTTATCAGATGCTGGCGATTCAATTGAAGGGTGCACTTCTGAAATTTTAATAAATAACAACATTTCAAATTCATGTAAGCTTTTTTATTATCGGATAATTCTCAAATTTTGACATTAAAATCATCATCTGTTGCACTCATGACAGCAATATACTGTACATGTACACACTGCAGAAAAAGGTAAGCAAAATCATTCCAGAAAATAAATTTTGCCATATTCAAAGTAAGATGTTGGAAAAAGTTCCGTATGTTAATACTAAGATACAAACCATCAACATGGTGTATAACAGGTCTTTGTGGTACAGGTGTATGTGTCGTCCTGATAGAGTCCTCTTTATCTTCCTTGTCATCTACCCAGTCCTCATCATGCTGTCCTTTATTTATCTTCTCTGTAAATAAGTGGAAATGGTGCACAAAATGGTTGTAAGCAAGTTAGAATACAGTACTGGTAAACAAACTAAAATGCTGATGAGTTATAATGGTTACAAGTTAGAATTGCTAACAAAAGTTCATTCCAAGGAATGCATGTGTCGCCTGCGAAACATAGCGACTCTTAGGAATCACTTTTATATGGGGTGTGACATCCAAGTGTGACAGACAGAAAAAGTTATCCCTAAGTGTTGCTATGCTTCGCAGGCGACACAATAAAATATCTAATTTAAAATTACTATCACTTATCATTAAACATCCAACAGTAAACTTTTCCTAAATAAAGGACATTTTCTTACTTCAACTCAAGAAGATAAATTCAAATATGAACAGAAAGGTCTTGTCACATGAAATATAAAACTCTGTCTACATTTACATTGTGTTACAATTCTTTTATCAAAAGAATAAAGGAATGAATGACAGATGGACAGACTTCTGACAGCTCATTATTGTAACTTGTAATAATGAGAATGATTTTTAAAGCCTACCAGGTTCTTTCTCTGCTGTATTTTGTTTTTGCGTTCTTGATGGACCGCCTTTTCCTAGAAATACACAAATTCACAATTAAGATGGACTCTCTTTGTTTCCTCCTTTAGAATTTATTCAAATACTTTTTCTTAATTTCTGATCTTTAGCAATAATTCTTAAAAATCTTATCTCCTGAAATTAATGGAATGTAATGTAAAATATGTATTTTATGCCTACCTCTTTGTCTAAGAAATTGTTTATTACAATAAGCAAAATTATAATCATCATGAATTTTGAAGATCCATAGAACATAAATGTTATAAATTAACAGCAATGTGCAAATGTGTTAGAGTGCAAACACAAATTCAAACACAATGATGGCTCATTTCTCTGCCTTAAAAGTACATGTATACTTGTACACAGAAAGAGAATATTTAATTTCGTAATTCCTAATTGGTAGATATAAAGTAAATAGCAAAAAGATACCCGAAAAGTAAAAGACTATGTGATTGTTATTGCAATTTATAGCTAAGGCTTACTGGACATCAGATCAGTGTAGCTATATGTTACTGTAATAACAGAAAGCAAGGAATATAAAGGTGATAGTACAACAAAGATATATGTGCGAAGGCGTATGAGAGTTTATGTGCTGATATTTCCATGCCTTACTGAATGCAGAACAAACAAATTTTGATTCTTAGTCAACAATGTGCTCCAAGTTACAGCAAACTTGTATTATGGTGATCAAATCAAAAAGTATATGAGATATCTAATACATCAAATAATAATCAAATAATCCATACACATGAATTTTAGAATGTTTATTAAAGACATCACACTCAGATATTTAGACATTTACAAAAAATACACATCTTTTGTCCAATGCCATAATTGCCGAAAATGAACGAGCAGACATGTGGTTAGAAATAGTTGTGGATGTAAAACGCACCAGTCTTAAAGGAAGCCCCTAAATTGGCCCTACTTCTAAACATTTAATAAACCAAATTGACCATTTTTTGTGATTTGATACCTTGTAAAGTTCTTTACTAAATTATGTGTAGAGATTTTGTAAATAATTCATTTATCACTAGCTTTACGCCCTTTGAAAACCCCAAAATCGGCAATTTTCCATGAAATTGCTGCAAAACCTACATGTTTTTTTTTAAATTAGCATTGGCCACATTCATCCAGAAACATGAAAAATTTACAAATGAAAGATAATCATTATATCATTCTTGTCATAAAAGTTTTATGTTTCTCAACGCATGTGGCCATATCAAAATTCTCCACTAAGACAATTTTTCGAGCATTTTTTACCATGTTTTGTCAATAACATCAAAATGACGTCATTTGATGACTTAATAAGACTTCCTATGATGCTTTGGTTGATGATATGTTCATCTCATTAAAAGCCGGAAACATTCATTATATGTTATGTAATATATCAAGTATTTCTCATTAAGTTTAATTTTAAGGAAAATTGCAGGGCTGTTTTAGGAGCGTCATGGCCCTATCCCTTTACAGGACAGGTACAATGCATTTCGTGTACACTGAGAACCATTTAGTTTTACTAACAACTAAATCAATATGCAATAGTAGTGACTGAAGATATTCAAGCATGTATTCAAAAAAAAATATACCACATACTAGAACTGAAGTTATGCACACAAAATAACTGTTATCTTACTCACTGTTCATGCCTTTTGATGAAAATGCACACAGATAAGTTCATACTACATGTACTAATAACAACATAAATGCACCACAACACCTATGAGGACAACACTGTCAGTATCTACCTCTATACATCCCATAATCCATGTGGGCCTTCCCACGATGCCTGTGGTTGCCAGGGTAATCCTGGTTGTCATGGTAATAATAGTCATAGTCTCCCCAGTTGTATGGGTATTGTTGGTGCTCATACCTGGAGTCATCATATACCGGATATTGATTTTTCACAGGTTTCTTTCTGTGTCCTTGTCTGACCGGTGTGCCGTGTCTTTGTGAGGAAGGTTGCCTATTTCTGCTTTCAGAATATTGATATCGTGCAGATTCCTGATCCTTTAGATGAACTGGTCTTTCGTTATTCATTATGTTTTGTTTGCTTTGTTGATCTCTTTCACTACCGTCTTGTCTGAAGGTGTTCTGCCGATTTCTGCCTCTAGATCTTTGCGTCTCAACCTCATCATAATCAGTATTTCCTGGATTTTGTCCTCTCCAATTATTGTATAATCCTCCATTTTGGCTTTTCCTGTTGTCATCTACAACTTTTTGTACACTCTGTGTTGTTGCCCTGGTTGTTGCCTTCTGTGTTGTTGGTTGTGGTGTTGTAGTTGTCGTTGTTGTTGTTGTTGTAGTAGTGGTAGTTTTGGTTGTTTTTATAGCTTTAACATTTATAGGGGACCTACCATCTCCACTATTATCTATGAAGTGACCAGATTTTCTTTGAGATGGGTAGATTCCAGATCCCTGACCCAGATTCTGCAAGTTTTCGTAACTGTCAGGTTCCTCTGCAGCTTTGACCTTGCCATTGTTCAGTACTCCGCTATTTATAGGCTCTAAGACATATTTACTTCTTTCAGAATCGCGGTCATAGCTGTCCGGTATCTTACCCCCATACAATCCTAGCTGAGATCTGTACTGGTCATAAGGATTCTGATAGGAGCTCTGCTGATCATACCGATTTCTCAGACCACTATCTGGTGGCCAGTAAATATTTGGTCCGAACGGTTCAGAGTTTGGAATCATCTGCTGATTGTACCCTTGTAAATTGTTGTACAATCCTGACCCTCGTGGCTCTCCATACATTGACTTAGATGGATTGAGGATGTATGGCTGCCTGACAAGGCCAGAATTCTGCAGTACGTTGTAGCCTGGATTATTAAGAGGCTGATTGACCAGATTTGGAGTCTTAGTCTGGGGCTTGATGACTGATGGTTGATGTGTAGTGGGAGCTGGTGTAGCTAAGCAGGGGTTAATAATAATGTTAGTGTTATTAAGAATACAGCATATAAATGTGTCAGACTTAATGCTTTTTATTAGCAATTAATTTACCTTGATAAAATCAAACTGACAAACTTTGGTTATTGAGCTATAGCAGCTTCCTTTCATCATAAAATTCCAGATATGATCAAAGCATAACTACAGGCATTGACGTTAATAAGGTGTGTAATACTGTATGTGAAAGCACCTTGTAAGAGACTGAAGGTGAAAACCACAAGTTATCAGTGATTTGTATCACCACTAATGGAGTCTATCTTACAATGCACTATTCGACAATAGATTGAAGGTTAATAGAGTGGTAAATGTACTGTCAAACAGTGGCTATATATTAGTACTGGCACAACTCTATATTTTACCTTTCAAAAAATTTTCAAGAATTTTTTTCCATGTGTCAATTTCATCATGTTCATCCTCATCTAAAAGCGATTTCGGTAAAAACATCAATTTAAAGCAATTCAATTTTAAGTTCAAATCATTTTCTAAATTCTGAAATGAGAACTGAATTACATAGTATTACATTCATTTCACAGCTTTTTAAAAGAATGTTCATATTTCAAACTCAGTCAAGGTCACTCACCTCCCTGAATCAAGTCTTCCCTCATCCACAGTTTCAAATTTATTTATTGGTATTGCAAGTGTGAATCTAAAAGATCCTTATATAGTAAAACAGTAAAACTCTACATGAATCTTTTTTTTCTTTTCAAAATTGAAACTCAAATTTAAGGTCAAGGTCAATTTTGAAATGGAATTCAAACTTCCCTTTCTTTTACTGTTTGTTTTATGGCAGTTTCACATTGAAACATCTCTTCAAGAGTTTTCAAGATATTTTGTTTGATTTTAATTTGATGGGTAAAATTTATTTAAAGGCTAAACTTTTAAATCTATTTTGGAGGGATTTTATAAACAAATATTGTGGTTAATATTTCCATTACCCTCATGCAAATGTTGAAAGAAATGATATATGGCCATCCTTAACCTCCTAAAAGGATCATATGTACGGAGGTTTTCTTAAGAAACGAAAAATAAGTCTATATTTCCAAACATGTACTAAAGACCCTAACACAGTACATCATACACCATACATACCTGGACTACACTCCTCCTTATCAGAACCATCAGCACACTGTTGCATGTTCCTCGTATAGACATTCTGGTACACTACCAGTCTAACCCTTGATTATACAGTACACCATACATACCTGGACTACACTCTTCCTTGTAAGAACCATCAGCACACTGTCGCATGTTCCTCGTCTATACATTCTGGTACACTACCAGTACACCATACATACCTGGAGTACACTCCTCATCATCATCAGAACCATCAGCACACTGTGGTGTACTATCACATACATGTTTCTTGTCTATACATTCGGGTACACTACCAGTACACCATACATACCTCAGTCCTGGACTACACTCCTCATCATCATCAGAACCATCAGCACACTGTGGTGTACTATCACATACATGTTTCTTGTCTATACATTCTGGTACACTACCAGTACACCATGCATACCTGGACTACACTCCTCATCATCATCAGAACCATCAGCACACTGTGGTGTACTATCACATACATGTTTCTTGTCTATACATTCTGGTACACTACCAGTACACCATGCATACCTGGACTACACTCCTCCTCATCATCAGAACCATCAGCACACTGTGGTGTACTATCACATACATGTTTCTTGTCTATACATTCTGGTACACTACCAGTACACCATGCATACCTGGACTACACTCCTCCTCATCAGAACCATCATCACACTGTGGTGTGCCGTCACATACATGTTCTTCGTCTATACATTCTGGTACACTACCAGTACACCATACATACCTGGACTACGCTCCTCCTCATCAGAACCATCATCACACTGTGGTGCTTTATCACATACATGTTCCTTGTCTATATATTCTGGTACACTACCAGTACACCATGCATACCTGGACTACACTCCTCCTCATCATCAGAACCATCAGCACACTGTGGTGTGCCGTCACATACATGTTCTTCATCTATACATTCTGGTACACTACCAGTACACCATACATACCTGGACTACACTCCTCCTCCTCATCAGAACCATCAGCACACTGTGGTGTGCCGTCACATACATGTTCTTCATCTATACATTCTGGTACACTACCGGTTTGTCCTTTGTTGGTACACTCAAATTTGGATTCCCCACAGATTTTCCCTATTAATAAAGGATATGTAGAACAGATGAGAAGAATTAAATACAAATGAATGTATGAACTAAAATATTTGACATCATTTTATTTTTCGTCAAAATACATATATGACAAATACTTTGTATTTTGTCATGCTAATTTTGAGATTTCAAAGAATGAAATATTTCATCATTCTACTAGAGGAATTTCAATACAAGAACAAATAGTAGTACCAAAAATAAATCTTATGACTTTCATATGTACCTTCAATCAAAGGCTTTTGTTATGGCAATAGATCACTTGCCGAAATTCATAATGGATGACAAAATGAGGAAAGATGTCCGAGCCCCTGAGGTAGGTAATATTTGCCCATTTTTTTCATTGTTATGTCTAAATAGATTGCATCTTTTAACAGTAACGTTGTAATGAAAAACGTCAAAAGATGTTGACTCGGGCATTTTGAGCTTTCTTACATTACAAGATTGGAAAATGGTTTATTAGGATCTCTTTGACAAAAATATTATGTTTTAAGGTCACTCCCTATGCCAACTGTTTTTCTAGTACATTCATACTTTATACCTTTAATTGTTTCCCACATCTATGAGTCAATATAGCTATCTGTTGAGAGTAGCTCAATTTTCTATACAAAATACATTCAGATATCCATTTACCAGAGCTATATCCAGCCCCATCTTCAAAGTCATTTAAAAAAATGTATCGATTTTCCTCCAGACCCAATGAGAGAAAGGAAAGCCTCAGAATTTTTCCAATTGTCTAATAAGAGAGCTTTTTTAACGGCTATCAAGAATGAAAGTCAAACTTTTCTACAGCTATTCAAACAATCTGAACTAGACTTTCTTTGACTTTGAGGGACACTGATAAGATTAACAGAGTGCAAATTGTAACCTGAATTAATGGCCTACATAATGCTTCAAGAAGTACACACATAAAGTGTAGGATCCCCAAAATAAACTATGTAATTGCTATACATGTAGTAAAATGTCAATATAGAAATACTTCAGTAATTGGTCAATCAAAATACATCATAGAATTAGCCCAGAGAGTTCAAACAATTACCCTTTAAATTCCTTAAATGGGACATGCATGATGTAAGTCGCTCCTTAAACACCTTGGTATTTTATAGATTAATACTAGAAATGTTGGCACACTTAGACTTCTTCAGAAGCATGAGGAAATGACGCTCTCGTCTGCTCTTAAAATGGCAGAAGTCATGCAGGAATTAATTGGTCGTTGACTTCCGTTTAGCCACTTGACATAAGTATTGGCTTAATGACAGTAAAATAGCTTATGTACTTATGTCAGAACCAGGGGTGTAATCAGTTCATTGACAGAATTAGGAAAATAACAAAGTAAAATTTGTTTCCTTGGGAATAAAGAGCCATAAAGTCTAGAATCTACTACTGTAACCTTGATGAATCTGAAATAAGTTAAACATTTTCCTGCTAATTAATGATTTAATTAATATTGAATCTCAGACCTCATAATTTTTTAGATGATATGAAAAGATACTGTTTTAACACATTGTAATGGACTAAATCCATATTTTATTCATAATTTATCCATGTTATTCCTCTTCTTGAGAATTCAATACTGGAATCTTCTCAAAATACATGAAAATATACTTTCTCATGATGAATTTTATGAAATCAACATAGGCTATCTCTGTTCACGATCTGTTTATCTATGAGATTTGTACTTCACTGTGTAAGTGAAGGTTATAGCATACTGAACAAACATTACTATCATAATAAAGTGGTCCTTGTTCTGATTACAAATCCTTTAATATATCCACAAACATGGTCCATACTAATGTAACATATATTAATGTTAAGGAGAGTACATAAACTTTTATCAAACCAAAATATGACAATCAAATTTCTAGTATTTGAAATACCGTTAAGTGTCCCTATGCTTTGATTGTGACACAAAAAAAAACCAAGGAAAAGGTCTGCTTATTATCCTACACACATAGGTTGGCTACTGTGACCTTTCGGTCTACCTCACATCCCATAGGGTAATGATGAAAAGTGGTGACTGATAGCAATTCACAGCACTATTACCATTTCAGCTCATCAAATATGTGTTAAAAGTCTAGGGACTATGTATCAAATAAGGTAATGGGTAACAACATGTCAATGTTTGTAATTTTATCCTTAATTTACACTATTACACATATCAAACCAAAAGATATTAAGGAAAAACTTGACTTCCATACAGGTATGTAACTACCAGATGAACAAAGGAATCCTGAAAGGTTTTCCTTACAGCTTTACAGCCAAAATAAAAACAGACCAGGGGACAAAAAACTGTGACCTTGAAAAAGAATACTTGATTATGCCATTCAATTTTCCCTCTAGAATGGTAAGATCTTACGTCTATGAGAATCTGTTCTTGAGCACTGAAAATTCAGACAGGAAGGTAAATATCGAACAATTATTGACCAACATATATTGCATGAATTCCCAGTCAATGTTTTATTATAATACCTTCCTTAAATCTTTCCAAAGTGAACTGAAGGACCATAAGGACAAAGTCAAGAGAATAGAGAGCTAAAAAAAGGGTTTATTACATTATCAATGACATGACCTGTTTGGGTCAATGTTTTTTGTAATATTGACCACCAGTCCATTACCGATATAAATGTTGACCACTCGGTCCAACATTTCAATTTCGTAACTTTTTAATACTAATAGATTTTTAACATAGAGATACTGAAAGCTAGTGTCTGGATGACCTATAAAAGGGTCGAACAACCTTAGGTCAAGGTCATGACATATCTTTGAGTCTTGAATGAATGCTGAAATAAATTCAACTGAGAATAGTTCTAGAAGATATAGAGCAAATGTATACATTTGGCATGAATTTGAAGACGTGTAACATGACATCATACTTACTACAGACGCCATACTTGGCATGGTAGCCTTCACACATTTACATTGTTCATCTCTACATTCAGCATTGGCATCAACACATCTGTCTCCCCAGTCTATGTCACATGATCCATAAAGGGCAACTGTCAAAGGAAAAGACATCATATGTTTTATTCAAATACTAAACGTATGATATAAAATTCATCAATAAAATAGATTAGTAAATGCTATTCTGTAATTTGAAGAACAATAGTTTAAAATACTCAAGTATCTAGACATTGGAAAAAAATTTCGAAGATGATTATTACTGTAAGAAATTACAGCAGACCAAACCATTTTTTTGCTGATAGGACGGACGGTCAGACACAGGTGGAATTCAGAAAAAAAATGGAAAGGGTGAATACTATTATAGCAGAAAAATCACGACCTTGGGATACATAAGGAATAGGATGCAGATGGATTTATTTTTACGTTCACGTCACTGTATTATTTGTATAAGATAGTGCTGATTATCCTTTTATCACCACCTTCACCCCCTTCTGATAAGACCAAAAGTGAGCCCTGTATGAATTCATACATGAACATACATAACTAGCCTGGCCGACCAAACCTTACAAACTTTGTATACATAATTTAATATCAAAGTTTAAAACTTGAACAATTTTCTGAATCCGGGTGTAATAAGATTGTAAAGGAAAAATGTTGACACAGTAGCACTCCAGTTAAAGATGACCATTAATACGAGGAGCGCCGACTGAGTACTTATGTTTTACTGGGTAAATAAAAGGATCTACGTTATCACTTTTACTTGGGATTTATAAATCATTTTTTCCGTCATAAAATATTCGGAGAAGAAGAATTGTTGACAAAGTTACAACCAAGATATCATAATCATATGGACTCTTAATTTCTTTACGGAATAAGGATTCCTTCAAATAACAGGCTATAATATTGCTTCTTCCTTGTAATCTGATAGGGACTGCCTGTTCAATAACATACATGTACGTGTAATATCGGGTGTAAAAACTGTTTGTAACATCTTGCATTTATTTGGATTTTAAAAGATGCGCTAACTTATGCCTCGAGCCACAATTTATCTGATTTTATAGTAAATGTACATAACAGTCTATGAAAAGGTGTTTCGTATCCTGATACTGCGTCGTTACTACTTTTTTTCTCTTCAGCTTTTCGTCATTAATTAAAAACTTCGTTTTAATACGGTTAATGATCACAGATTGTCATTTCAAAATCGCTATTCATTGTGTATTTGACTGTTGTATATTGAATTTTACGAAATAACGTCCCCACAAGGAACATATTGGGACAAGGACAATACGGCGTAAGAATTTGATAGTATACATGTACATGAATACGGATAACATAATAGATATACAAAATAGACGAAGGAAGGAATAAATCACCCCGGAAGAAATAAAGTACTAAATAGCATATATACGTGTAGTGGACTAGTCAGAGGAGAGGATAGGGACAACGTATTTGTCAACGTATCAAACTACAAAAGTAAGTAGACTTACATATAATACTGTACAAGTATAATGCTAACATTTTAAAGAGGAATGTACCCTGCTTCTTGTCCAGTTTATCTTCCCCTGTCAACCACGTTTTATTCGGACTTACCCCCCCCCCCCCCTCCTGTCTTTACCCAACCCTGATTGGAGAAGACAGAACGTACCGTATATGCACGTTAATATTATCCCCAAATAAGTTACTCTGTGTTAACTTACAAATAAAGAATATATAGCAAGGAAAGTATAATCGTCTAACCTATCTGAGCGTATAAAGATCGTCTAACCTATGTATAAAGATCGTCTAACCTGTGTATAAAGATCGTCTAACCTATCTGAGCGTACAAAGATCGTCTAACCTATCTGAGCGTATCGTCTAACCAACATGCTTTGTAGAGGGGCTATGGAACGCCATCGCTATCTTTTGATGAGATATTTCAATATATTGGATGGTTTAATCAATATATGCGGTGGTAAGTACATTATATGCGGTGGTAAGTACATTATATGCGATGCTAAGTACATTATATGGAGTGCTTAGTACATTATATGCGGTGTTAAGAACATTATATGGGGTGGTACGTACATTATATGCGGTGCTAAGAACATTATATGCGGTGGTAAGTACATTATATGGAGTGCTAAGTTCATTATATGGGGTGCTTAGTACATTATATGCGGTGTTAAAAACATCATATGGGGTGGTACGTACATTATATGGGGTGCTAAGTACATTATATGCGGTGCTAAGTACATCATATGGGGTGGTATGTTCATTACATGGGGTGGTTAGTACATTATATGCGGTGCTTAGTACATTATATGCAGTGCTTAGTACATTATATGCGGTGCTAAGAACATTATATGGGGTGGTGAGTACATTATATGCGGTGCTTAGTTCGTTATGTGGTGATTTCGTTATGATAAACATTCTGATGACCAAGATTAAACATTTTTGAGACTCGGTTTATCATTAACCCAAAAGGACACATAAACACAAAAGGATTCAACATTTTTCCCAGCTCTATCATGGGAGGGGGGTGGAAGAAAAGACCGGTATTAGGGTCAAAATAAGCATTTTTACACAGAAAACAATGGAAAACTGAAACGCTTTTACACAACAGCGCCCCCTCGCTTTACAATGCCACATTCACCAAAGGTGTATATCAATAAAACACATTTTCTGGACAAGTGGGGTTCTGAAGCGAGGGGGGAAACAATGTCCACAGGCAAAAACGAAAAAAGGGGGATGGATGACTATTTTAAAATTTATCTCTAGAGCGATATTAAAAGTAGGTTATGATTGCCATCTTTTTCTTTTTATATCATGGAACAATCTATTCATAGTGTGTTCCGATCAAATATTTAATCGTTTGGACGGAAATAAATTTGTCTATATCTACACCGTGTGTATTTCGCGCCAGAAAGCTACATAAGTGGCCGAGAAGAAAGAAATACAACCGTTTTTTTTTTTCTTTTTTCAGTTTCTGGATTTCAGAGATTGCCGATTACATTGATATTCTTAAAACAGTGTGACGTGAAAATTCTATATCATTTTTTTATTCTAATTATTAGAATAAAAAAAAACAATGATATAGAATTTTCACGTCACCCTGTTTTTTTTCTCTCTCTCTCTCTCTCTTAGACCACGTAAATTGAATATCACAAGCTAAAATAAAAATTATAATTTATATATTAGTAACGTAGTGTTACAGAATTAATCTACTCTTTACTAATATCACATAATTTATCTGTACTGTACAAAGCTCTTCTAATATGTAAAAACATATACAATATACGGAAACAATGCCTATTGATATCATGGTGCCTCTCACTTTAAAATAAGCAAGAACTTTGTAAAAATTTTGATAAGTAAAATGTACCCGTGGCCAGGATCGAACTCGCGACCTTGGTAATAGCAGTCCTGCGTCTTCACCACTACGCCACCGCACCCTTACGTGAAAATGATGAAATTGTAGAATAGATTTCACTGATTGCCAAAGATTTAATCTTTTCACTTTTTTGAATAAAATACAATGAAATATACCTCAATTAAACAACATAGTATTCTCAGATAAATATGTGTGTTTAAAGGCCACAAAAACGTAAAAACGAGGAGTGCCTTAACGTAGCTGCGATCCGAGTCTCAGAAATGTTTAATCTTGGTCATCAGAATGTTTATCATAACGAAATCACCACATAACGAAATTAGCACCGCATATAATGTACTCACCACCCCATATAATGTTCTTAGCACCGCATATAATGTACTTAGCACTGCATATAATGTACTTAGCACTGCATATAATGTACTAACCACCCCATGTAATGAACATACCACCCCATATAATGTACTTAGCACCGCATATAATGTACTAACCACCCCAGGTAATGTACATACCACCCCATATAATGTATCTAACACCGCATATAATGTACTTAGCACCGCATATAATGTAATAACCACTCCATATAATGTACTTACCACCGCATATAATGATCTTAGCACCTCATATAATGTTATTAGCACCGCATATAATGTATTTACCACTCCATATAATGTACTTACCACCGCATATAATGTTCTTAGCACCTCGTATAATGTACTTAGCACCGCATATAATGTACTAACCACCGCTTATATTGTGCTTACCACCGCATATAATGTACTTACCACCGCATATAATGTACTTACCACCGCATATATTGATTAAACCATACCATATATTGAAATATCTCATCATAAGACAGCGATGGCGTTCCATAAGGGGCTGTGGGAAAAGGTGGTTTCGTAAGTTAGTCAGCGGCGTAGCTTGGGCAGAATAAATGGGATGCTTTTCATGAAATAAGGAGATTGGGGACGCATAAAAGACACTCAGCAGTACAAGGATACACGTAGTACACAGATAGGGACTGTGGGGCAGTGACCAAGCTTCACAGTGCTTTGACAACTCTGGAGGAAAGCTTATTCAGAAAGTTTGGCAAAACGTGGATGCTTTAGCATAAAAAAAAGTCAATGTTATGAAAGTATAAAAGTAGTAATAAGTATGGGTCTCAACCGTCTGTAATAAGTATGTTTCCGGCAGTTGGTATTGGTATTTGAAGTTGTTTTTTAACTTAAGGTATCCGTTGTACAATAGAGTCGTTTTACATAACGTTTTAATCATCTCCATTGTAAAGTATGGTAAATTTTATGCCTGGTAAGGTACTATAAACTATATATTTTCTGAAAGGTAATGATGCTCCGAGTACAGATATAAGACTCCCAGGTCTTAAAACTCAAAGGGGAAAAACTCTTGTATAACTTTGTCATTTTGCATAGGTTATATAGGGAAAATAGATAATTTAAATGCTTCACCAGTTATTCCCCTTTATTTTTCTGACCCCAAAATTATTATTTTTGAGCAGTTGGCATTATAACCTTTCAGAAAATATATAGTTTCAGTGGCGGATCCAGCGCCCCCTTTGCCGGGGGGTCAAGGGGCGAATTTTGCCGATTTTTACTGAAAATGGGCAAAAATATACCTGTTTTTGGAAAATTTTGGGTCAGTGCCGGGGGGGCGGGCGCCCCCTCCGCACCCCCCTAAATCCGCCACTGAGTTTATAGTACCTTACCAGGCATGGAAAAATGCCCTATTGTACATCGGATACCTTAACTGGTTTTCTGTACATTGGGACTGGGGTAGCTGAAGAATCTACCAACGAGGCAACGATACTTGGTTATTTGGTTGGTTGGGAACACACCTGTGGATGGGACTGGGGTATTTGTAGGGTGTCATCCTGATTGTCCAACATTTATATAAAAAGGTAAAAATGTGGTATATTTTTTGTTGGACAATCAGGATTCCAGGTAGTACCAATTACATTGTTTGCATAATTACTTAGTTAATTGATCTCATCGATCTTGCCGCTAATTGGTTCATGTAAATGTTGGACAGATATGGCATAACCTCATGAATTTAAAATAAATAAGATAAAAGACGTTTAACCTTTTTTTAAAAGTAATTCTACCAGGGACGTATACATACGTCTCTGCTTCTTCACTTATTTTGTCGTCAGTATCTCAGGTGCCTGCAGATATGATCGTTTTCAACCCCTCCCCCTCTTTCTTTCTCAGAATCATGGCGATAATGGCCGTGGAGTAAAGAAGGTTTTATCCCCCCTCCTTCTTTACTCCACTGCCATTTTAGCCATGATTCTGAGAAAGAAAAAAGGGGGGAGGGGTTGAAACGATCATATCTACAGACACCTGTGGTCAGATAAAAAAAAAAATTCGTTGGAAATAGACAATTGTACATGTAGATGTTCGGGCTTTTTTGAGGTTAGCGGAGAAATTCCATTCATATTTTTTATCTCAAACAAGCAGACAGACAGCAGGCGTGTAAGACAGACAGCAGCCATAACCATCCATATCAAAATGAGCTGATTCTATAACAACATTTAGCATATAAGAGTTTCATGCGCATGAACAACTTCCATTTTACTCCAAAACACAGGGGAAAAGTAACTTAAATTTTTTTTGCTAGTACCATATAAAATGATTGTAAAACCATGGAATACATATCCTTTATTACAGGAATCGCTTGCATTTTATAGAAAATATCCAGAAATCTGCTCCTTTTTTATGAAAACTGCTATTTTTAAAGACTTGAGCGGACATCTCCCCATTTCTTCTCCAAAGGATACAAAGATGGTTACCATGTTTACATTCTGGTCAATGCAATAGCACATAGAGTAAATAAACGGTCATAACTTTCCCTAATACATTTTGAAGCAATTTTTATAAGTACATCTAAACTGAAGAACTTAATTGATTAAGAAGTCACCTAGAAATAGAAAATGAAAAAAAAAAATAAATATATGATTATCATATATATATATTTTTTGCGAAAAGCTCGTTTTCTAGGATTTTTTTAAACTTCACCATAGATTGTAGTGTATTTTCTCCTTATTGTACTCATCATTTTAAGCAATTATCTACTATTACATGTAGCCGATGATCTACTGAAAATCATAATTGAGAAATAAATTAATTTTGAGAGAAACTTTAACATTTATTTTACTTTTTGATATATCAAATTTAAATTAACTTTGTTCGATTTGATGAAAATAAATTTTCAAGTATGAAAAAAACCCTGATTGGTATGTTTATTTAGACAAACAGGTGTGTTTATTTAACAGTACAGGTGACCTTAAATTTTTTGTTGGACAATCAGGATATTGGATTTTCAAAATGTTGGACAATCAGGATTGAACCATTTGTAGTGGGCTTTTAATATCACATGGCTTTATGGTAGTTGGGTCTGGGAGAGTCGTTGTGGGTTTTTTAATTTACCTGGTTTTCTGGTTGTTGGGACTGGGGTAGTTACAGCAGGATTTTAACTTACCTGGTTTTCTGGTTGTTGGGACTGGGGTAGTTACAGCAGGATTTTAACTTACCTCGTTTTCTGGTAGTTATGACTGGGGTTAGTTGTGGTGGGGTTTTAACTTGCTTGGTTTTCTGGGAGTTAAGACTAGGGTAGTTGTTGAGGGTTTGTAACTTAACATGGTTTTCTGGAAGTTGGGACTGGGTTAGTTGTGGATGATTTTTAACATAAATGTGATACGTTTAAACTTTCCTGTTTTTTAGTTGTTTGGACTGGGATAGTTGTGGTGACTCACTTGGTTTTCTGGTAGTCAGGACTGGGGTAGTTGTGTTTGGCTTTTAACTTACTTGGTATTCTGGTAGTTAAGACTGGGGTAGTTGTGTTTGGTTTTTAATGGTAGTTGGGACTGGGTGGTTGTGGTTGGTTTTAACTTACCTCGTTTTCTGGTAGTTAGGACTGGGGCAGTTGTGGTGGGTTTATAATTTACCTAGGTTTCTTGAAGTTAGGTTGGGGTAGTTGTGGTGGCTTATAACTTACCTGGTTTTGTCTTGTAGTTGGGACTGGGGTAGTTGTGGTGGTTTTTAACTTTTCTGTTTTTTAAGTAGTTGGGACTGGGATAGTTGTGATTAATTACTTGGTTTTCTGGTGGTAAGGACTGGATTAAATGTGGTGGGTTTTTAACTTACCTCGTTTTCTGGTATCTAGGACTGGGTAGTTGTGGTGGGTTTTTAACTTACTTGGTATTCTGGTCGTTTGGACTGGGGTACTTGTGTTGGGTTTTTAACTTACCTGGTTTATTGGTAGTTGAGACTGGGGTAGTTATGGTGGGTTTTTAACTTACCTGGTTTTCTGGTAGTTGGGACTGGGGTAGTTTAGGTGGCTTCTTAACTTACCTGGTTTATTGGTAATTGGGACTGTGTCATTTATGGTGGGTTTTTAACTTACCCGGTTTTCTGGTAGTTGGGACTGGGGTAGTTGTGGTGGGTTTAGCAGTGGTTTTACCACCTAGATCCTCCAGCTCATCCTCATGCTTCCTCTGATGTCCCGAAACAGACTCTGCTGGAGGAACATGATTCGGAAATAACATTGTAGTATAGTTGTTATGAACTGCAAACAAGCATTTGTTGGGAACACCACAGTTGAATAGGTAGCAATCACGCTCAGCCTGAAAATGTATATAAAACTGATAAGTAAACAATGAAACAAGAGGCCCAAGGGGGCCACATCGCTCACCTGAGGAGACTGTATGTATGTTTTTAATCAAAGTCAGAAGGAAATAGCTTTTAGTGAAGCTTTGAGAAGGACAATGTGTACTTACTTCCTGTAAAGCTTGGTGACATTATGAGCAGTAGTTTAAGAGGATAAGTCAAAAATGTGTCATCCAAATAGAGCCTATGGAGGACATCTTGGATTTCCGATCAGCTCGAAAAACAAAAACTTGGTAAAGGGCAATGAGTGCTTGCTTCCTGTGAATTTTATGAAATTCTGTGCAGCAGTTTCAGAGGAGAAGTCCAAAATGTGTCAGCCAATTAGGGCCTGTGGCAGCCATCTTGGATTTCCGATCAGCTTGAAAAACACAAACTTGGTAGAGGGCAATGAGTACTTGCTTCCTGTAAAGTTTCATCAAATTCTGTGCAACAGTTTCAGAGGAGAAGTTGAAAATGTTAAAAAGATAATGACAGACGACGGACGCCGCGTTATGACAATAGCTGACTTGAGCTTCGCTCAGGTGAGCTAAAAAGTGTCTGTATAACAAAATTGCCCCCACTGACATACTTTGGCCTTCCACTTTTCATATAGACTACAAGTATGCCAGTTAAGGCATACACAAACATGAATTGTTAGATTCAGAAGACATCAAAGCTTGCCAGAAACTAATAGGAGGATGAAAGAAGTGATTCAGAGAATTCCAATATCCTGTTTTCTTATGTTATCCTATACATGTATGTTACATGTATCTGAAAAATGTTGTTGCATGTATCTGAAAAATGTAGTAACTTAGATTTTTCAATAGTAAGTCAAACTCAAAGTTCAGGAGCAAGGTCACTACATGTAGGTTAAAATCTAAAGATCATGTTATCATATGAAAGCTTTTGTTGCAAGGAATCTTAGAGATACCAATTTCCCATCCAGTATCCTTTATAGTTTATCCAACTTCCAAGACATTAATTCTTAGGCAACAGATAATGAGATACCTGGTATACATTTTTTCAAAGGGTCAAAGTCCAAGTCAAGGTCAATAGGCTGAAGTTCATGGTATCAAATGATTGCTCTTGTCTTATCAAATATACAGGTGAATCATGTAAGCCCTATGCCTATGATACCGGTTATAGATAAATTTATACATGAACATACCAGTAATGGCCAAGGTTCAAGCCAAATGGATGAGATCAGAGAACACTCAATCCATTTCATATGATTTCAAAAACAGGTAAAATGATCAATACCCTGAACACTTTAATTGAAATACTACACAGGTACATGTACAGTAGTAACATGAAATTTAAGAGAGATTTTTGAGACTGCTGCAAGCACACATCAGTCCGATAAGTCTGATATATCATACACAGGGTTTTTTTTTTTATTTTGGGGAAGGTGCCTGTGCCTGTCCCATTTGGGAAAATTTGCGACATTTGCTAAAATTGGGAAAATTTTGGAACAAATTCTAACCAAATTATAACCCTAAAGTATCATTCATTAACACTGATAATCTATTGATTTGCTTAAACTGAACAAGGGATGAATTAAAAACTTTAAAAAATGCACTTCGAAATAGGACATTTTGTGCTGACTTCAGGTTTTGAGTCTTATTTTCTCAGGTGATTTTTTCATTATTCCTCTTTGGGAATTTCAGGGTGATTTTTTGGGAAAAATAGAGGAAATTTGGCATTGGGAAGGGGCCGAAATTCGGCCCCAAAACAAGGAAAAAAAAAAACCTGATACAGGCAAGTTGATTTTATTTTTGTTAAGTTATTTGGTTGTTACCTAAACAAACAACCAAATAATAGTTTTTTGCAAAAGTTTGTAACATATTTCCAGTAAAAATTACATAGGTCTGATTAATGTTTTGTACAATACGCATCTGGAGGAAGGGGACTACATGTAGAACTAGGAGATTGCAATATATATCAATATTGCATTTAGTAAATTGTCACTTTATTTTTTCATTTTCTTATCTGAACAATCTATCTCAGCTTCTGAGCTTTAGCTTGTTAATTAAACGGTCTGGTAAATTATTCAATGAAATGGTAAAGTTTTGAGCTTCACAAGACCAAAAGTCTTGCAAAGATTTGAGTCCTTTGCGGACACTTGTCCTACATGTATATCAGACTCGCCTCACTATCTGCACTAACTTTAATATTTCACTGTTTCACACATTATCTATATTCGGTTATTTTTTGTGTCTTGCACACAAAAATAACTGAATATAAATTACATGCAAGACAGGCCAAATATTTGAAGCTATATTTGCATGAACAGCACATTCAGGACTGAAATCTAGACTGAATATACCTTATCTTCATATATAGCCATATTGCAACCTTGAGTGTAACAGCAATTGTCAACACATTCTTCTTGCATAATGCCGGAATACATCTTCAGAAATACAGCGCCTTCCTCCAGGGAAGCTTTAGATCTGATTATGAGACTTGAATTAGGATGGTACTGGCATAGATTTCCCAGACTGTCTTCCATAGAGTTGATGTTTGACTTTTTCGCCTGCATGTCATTTCGATTGTCTTCATTATTCCTCAGGTTTGATCTAGGTGGAAGATTTGATCTAGGTGGAGGATTCCTAGGACCCCCTATTCTCTCTGGTGTATCGATCTTTCTGCGTTCACTTTCTGTGCCACCTAAGTTTGTCCTTTTCGAGTCAAAACGTTTGTCAATCAAAGACCAAAGGCGGGGATTATTTAGAATATCATCTAAATTATCGGTATTTTCTATTTCACATTGCACAGATAGCAAGTAAACGCCTAAGAAAAGAAATACCACTTTCATGATTGATTGTTGACACCACTTTCTTCCTTACTTCCGGGCGATCAATGCGCTTGCGTATGGGATTCTTCAAATTTTATTTCACACAAAACGAATATTTAGGTACGCCTATCAGATCCCTGCGCTGACCCAGCAGAAAGCGATACACAAATGACAGACAAAACCACAACCCACCACGGGACAAAATAATATGTACTAGAACTTCATGCAAAACAGAAAAAAATAGTCGAAACAGATGTACACTTGAACACCAATGGGAGGGCGGACAGAGGGTACCTCTCTCCCCCCTCCCACCCCTTACCTCCCCCTCCCGCCCCCTCCTCTCTCCTCCTCCTTTCTCCCCCTCCTTTTCATCCTCCCCCTCCGGCCCCTTTCTCCCTCATCCTTTCCTCCCTCCTCCCGCCCCCTTCCTCCCCCTCTCTTTCACCGTGTACACCCCCTCACCAATGACGACATGAAAGGAGACCAATGTGCTCCCGGTACCGACTTTGGACGGTTTGCTATTAATGGTGTGGCTATCCGGATTACATGCACACAACCCTCCCACTTATCCAGATACACCGCAAAGGTCGGTTGCTGTATAAACATAAAACTTCTCACTGTAAGGTGGCATCGCAAACAAAGATAGTTAAACGCAGCGGCCTCCTGAAGGTAACACAGATTCTGTGTGGATGTAAACAAATTCTGTTGCATCTGAGGCCACTGCGTTCAACTATCTTTGTTCAACTTTGTGATGTCACCTAACAGTGAAAAGTTTTATGTTGGCAGAAGCGAACTCAAGATCAATCACCCGAGAAGTCTGACCAACTTTCAGATAGGAAATTGGATCAGGACCAAGTCTTCTCGTGACATTAACGTTCATGAATGCACGAACTTGAATCTTGGTCCTAACTTTAACCACATCACATCAGTAAAGCTTAGATATTCAAGATGTAGCTCTGCTTGTGAGACCTTATTATCCCCCATCTTCACGACCTTATTATCCCCCATCTTCACGACCTTATTATCCCCCATCTTCACGAGTCACGGTGATTGATTCGCTTCTATATACTCCAAATTAGAAGCAAATCAATCACCGCGACTTGGGAAGATCATTACCGGTATCCCCTCGCAACATAGTTGCAGGGGGATATACATGTAGTAACGCAGTCGTTCGTGTGTTTTATACAAGTGAGGGTGTGCATGTGTGTGTTAGTGCGTCACAAAATCCTTGTATACAGCCTATAGAGTGCAGTTTTGGATCTTAACCAAACTTCATACACTGATTGCTTGTGTCAAGAGGTAGAACCCGACTGATTTTCAAGGTCATATGTCAAAGGTCAAGGTCAAATATTGGAAATGGTCATCAAGGGCAAATACTGGAAATGGTCAAAATTCTTGTATACAGCCTAGATGGTACAGTTTTGATTGGATCTTAGCAAACTTCACACACTAATTGCTCATGTCAGGAGAAAGAACCCTATTGATTTTCAAGGTCATAGGTCCAGGTCACAGATTAGAAATAGCCAAAATCCTTCTATACAGCCTGAAGGGTGCAATTTAGATTGTATCTTAGCCAAACTTCATACGCTAGCTGATAGTCTTTGACAAGAGAATAGTATCCTATCGATTTTCAAGGTAATAGATAAAAGGTCAAGGTCCCAGATTGTAAATTGTCAAAAGCCCAGAGGGTGCAGTTTTGATTAGATCTTAACCAAACTTCATGCACTGATTGCTTATGACTAGCGGATGAACCTTATTGATTTTCCTTGTATACAGCCGACAGGTTAAAGGTTTCTCCTTCCTGCAGTACGAGGGGATGCTACGCTTTGCGTTGCCCAGGTTTCATATTTTCACATGTGCCTTATTTCTATAGCTACCATCTCATCATGGTAGGAGCTTAATATTACCGGTCCGCCACGGGCCACCGGCGCTGACATCCTCCTATGCTTTCCCTTAAGGGAAAACTGTAGGAAAGGGGTGAATTTCATTGATGATCGTTGGCGTCGAACTCCCGACGCACGTTCTTGTTGCCTCTCTGGAGATAAAAACAATTTTGCCGAACGTGCGACGAAAGGCCCCAAGAATGTGCGAAATCTAGCGTCGAGCTCTTGTGCTTGACTTCCATGATTGGCCTAATTTTGTTCGAAAATCAACCAAAAACTTACCCTTACCCCCATGATCTTTGAACCAAATCTCGTATCTAAAAACTTTCACACGAAACGAAGTCGGATACTGTTAAAATCTCATCAGAGAAAGACTGGATCCTGTCACTGATGCTTTGTCCAATCTGAACATTGACCGGGAATCTCGGGCGATTTAGACTGAGCTAGCTTCAGAAAGCAGAGAACGGACTGTTTTCCGTATGCCTACTTCTACAGAGTTTTCAAGTTTCACTTGGCCCTGTCTTGTTTGTGATGTCATCTTACCATGAGAAGACTTTTTATTTATACACCAGTTTTGCTTCTTGTCATTGTTTATCCGAATTAGTGTGAGGGTTGTGCGCACGTTACCTGGACAACCATATCGTCTGCTTTGGATGAAATGAATGGCCGTTTGAGGTCGGCACTGAATACTTATTAGTCTCCCTCCTTTTATGAGCGTTGTCTTGTATGTTTCAATGATCGAGACACCTACGACACGGCCAACGACACTTGGCTGTTTGGTTGGTTGGGGGCCGTTTCTGCGGCTAGTGGTAGCGTTGTCACTGTCTTTGACTATTTGTCGGTGTGGTAGTTGAGCGCCAATTATTTGTTGCTAACTTTCTTATCACTTTCGAGTTGATGCTTGAATTCTAGGTTGCCACGTTCCATGCAGTCGGAATGTGATTTGTAAGTTTTATTATGGGCCGAGTTTTCATACAATTGTAACAGTTTTCTCCGTGTTCATTACCATTGATAAAAAGAACTATCTCTATTGTTAGCAAAGTTTGACAAAATCAAAACTAGTTCGAGCATAGTATTTGAGAACGACAGCGTTACATTCATCCATTGAATTGGTACAACCTATGGATAGTGTTCATGTGTGTAGTGCTGTCCTACGTGTTTCTATGGTGTGGTGTTATTAGAGAGGTTGAACAAACCATTTACACGTTGACGTTATGCGGTTGAGCAGATATACCACAACGCGTACTGGTACGTGTAAATCGTATATGCGTTTGTGACGTAATTTTTCGTTTGTTTGCGACTGCGCGTTTGTCAAGAACTTGGCGTCTAGATTCTAGAGGTAAGAGGCATTTAGCAAAGACGGTGAATAAGATTTTTTCTATTCCAAGTAATCGGATATATATAACATCAAAATTAGACTTCAAGGAGAAAATTTTGGGTCAACTTTGAGGGCTCTTCTTTACAATCTGTTGGATTTTATTTGCAATATTCAGAAAGTACATATGTTCCCGAATAATCTGAATACAGGTTTTCATAGGTTATCTGCATTCACTTGCTTATAAAATCTACAAGTAATCATAAACGTGTACTTGTCGCTGTACACGTTAGTTTTACCGAACGTGTAACGTGTAGCACAGGTGCGTGGAACGCAAAATGTGATGAAGTCATAAACAGCTTTTGACGTACGCGTTCGGTTTGCTCAACCTCTCCGTCTGTTTATTCCCATTTTTCTCGTCTCATGATAGTGTATTCCACTGTTGTCACTGGGTCACGGTGTTGTCATGTCGAGGACCTCCTACTTATCCTTGTATAAATGTTGTACTTCACACACACAATTACTTTCTGTCACTACACGATGTATTCTTATTCGTTTTGTTACTTTTATTTCGAGATTTTTAGAAAACCGTACGATGTAAACAAAGCGGATGTTTAAATAGGTGAAGTGGCTAGAAATAGTTCGTCAAATTTTTACTTCTGTGTCCAAATTCTTTGCTATGATGCAGATAATTTAAATCAATTTTGAAATTCACATTGCAATTGTGTTCAAATTAAGTTAAAAAGCTTAACATAGAATCTAAAACTCAACTAGCGCATTGATTTGTTTCTAGGGAGCACTATGAATGTAAGGTCCCGTACTGGAAAGAGTGTTGGCTTTTACAACGTTATGGCGACTTACACGGAGGCAAACTACTCAACTCCGATGGAGAGTTATAGGCCAGCAAATCAACCTAGCACACTCTCCGGTGTTTCACAAGCACCCCGACAAAACTCGGCAGGATCTAACTCACCAAGAGGACATGTCAGTTTCATAAACAAAAATAAAGAAGAAGAAAAGGAAAAACGTCAAAAATACCTAACTGCAAAATACGGACAGCACCAGATGATGTTGATAAGAAAAAGACTTGCCGTGGAAGATTGGATTTATGAACAGTTAAGGAATTTATATTGTTGCAAAGTAAGTGTGGTTTGTTTATTTTTATACTAGAAAATAAGATTATACATGTAGAAGAAAAACGTAAGTTACTAGTATTTAGTTTAAAACACTTAAAAAAATGTAGGTATCTAAATAGTAAAATACAAACATATGATATGTTATCCTTTATCTAATATACTATATAAATATAATATTGGTTTGAAATTCTGTCATTGGTTGGGGTTGAAATGATATGAACTTTGAAGTTTTCAAACTTTGCCGAAACTTTTAAGTTGACTACATGTAGCTCTAGACTGAGTACCGGTATACAAACGTACTAACAAGCATATTAACCCTCCCCCCCCCCCCCCCCCCCCCCACCGTCCCAACTTCTATACGCCAAAAGACAAGTGTCTTACATGCATAAATAGTGAACCATGCAGTCAGGATAAACACGTTATCTTCGTATCTTATGCATAAACCATGGGAAAATGGTTTGACTGGAATTATTACAATGAGTCATACATAAAGAGCTTTCAATACAGCCGTACTGAATGGTGCAAATAAATCCATAAGGAATGTCTGAGAGGATCGAGGGATTTGGCATAGTAATGAAGTATTCTGTTTGGCATAATAATAAAATGACCTGTTTGTCCAAACATCCGACGCTTCTTTTATCCTTTGCATGTATAAATTTAGCCGCATTTCTATCTATTGATTTCGGACAGGTGATACTTTACAGTACAATGGATTGTAATTTCCGGGTGTGAAAAGAACTTTCAAGAAATCAGTTTGTAATTGATATATCGTTTTGAAAGTCATCAGTTCGGAGTATTGATTTTAGCCAGCATTGTAGAAAGGTCAGGCTGTAGGAGCATGAAGGTTTTCTATCTCTTATTCCACCCACAGCCAGTACCGACCTAAAGCGTATGCGGCAATAGAAAATTGGTTGGTGGTGCAAACGCGTATCCAGGTGATCTTCCGGCATTCCACTTCATATTTGCTGTGTTCAGGATATGAGGGGACTGCTTTCATCATTTGGACATAGGTGTCATTTTCCTTACAGGTGCCTGCAGATATAACGCGGTGGGGGGGGGGGGGGGGGGGGGTTGGAAACGATCATATCTGCAGGCACCTGTGATTTTCCTCAGCAAATTTATAAGCACTGAGGTTCAGAGGTCTTGGATTGGATTTGCTCAACCGATTGTTAAAAAAAGGAGTTTGAAAAAATAGCATTCATTCATTTACTATTTGAAATGAGATAAGGAACATTTGTGCGGTACCTTTATCATGAATAAAATTGCTTATCTATTCATATCAGACACCAGCACAGCGAGGAGATGAAAAAAGGGAGGGGGCTTAGACTAACCAATTATCATTACATCGATGCGTAGATGGATCTATGTATTATGTATAATTAACTACCGCAAGGTGTCAACCTGCAGGTATATAAACTAAGGTCGCTAGTTCATTCCCATTTGTCTTGTGCAGATTTATGTGGGAGTGCTTTCGTGATGTCAGATGTATGTATAATTGACACAATTTCACGTCCCTTGACCCATTTCCATCTTTTCGTTCCCAATTCTTCGGATTCTTATCCATTGCATGAAGGGCTAGACGCATTTCCTTGTGCCAATGAAAAAGATGAGATAGCAAAGGCAATGGATAATTTGACAACGAACAAAAAAAATTCTCGATTTTTTTTTATCCTCTTTCACGTGGCATCGTGCTCTGTTATCATGTAATTAGAGAATTTTCTTCCAGTGAACGACAGGAACGATTCACTCAGGATCCTGATAGAAGTAGGAGTCGGGGTGATAATGAAAGACATTGCAAATGACAATTATGGATTCCGAGAGAACGGAATAGTCTGAATCCCCAAACATTGTGTTTCTAAATCCGCTGTTTATAACCAGCTTTTTGTCGACAGCTGCTTGCAGTGTGTGGTAAAACGGTCTTATGCACGCCTGCTTGCGCAGCTTTGATCAAAACATATAAAATTACAGTTTTTTACTTCCAGTAAAATCGTCTTGGCGACGCGGAGGTGCCACAAAGTGCATATACTATCATAACGGGAGGCACATGGCAAGTTACAAAGGGTTGTGTTCCCTATGAAATCCTGATAGATTTTACTCCGTTCTAATGAAAATAGTATGAAACCCGGGCAAAACACATTTAATTATTCATTACCATAATACAAATGTTTGGTCCAAGTTTATTTTGTTAGCATAATGTGGATGTAAACTTTGTGTTAAGGTAATTAAAGATGCTAGCAACCGATTGTTCTGTCTTATGTAACGTCCGTAAACATTCCCTCGTGAAAGTGGTCATTTATTCGTATCAAGAGAGTAAATATTTATAGAGGAAGAGTTTCTCGGTACTCAAGTCGTATTTTCAAACCTTTTGATCTCCGCTTTTATTGACGGAAAGAACGAGGAAGGCGAAATGCAAAAAAGTAAAGGACCATTATGACAAATAATTACTTTGGAAATAGTACATAAATCGTGCGCGAATGTAGGGGAATTGGAAAGGATGTTTAACCCCCCCCCCCCCCCCCCAAAAAAAAGAAACACACAAAATGAAAAAAAAAATGTTAATACGGTCTCAGTACTCGTTGCATGTATTTATCTTAAATAGACTTTCTGCAAATTTAAGAAGTACATCATTTTCTCTACAGAGTTGTTGATTGTAATCGTACTAAAGATATACTCATTCGCAGAAACGATGGTAATTGCTCTGTATTGAAACACAAATAGCTCGTTTATGTTGACTTTATGGATGGAATTCCACGTGAATGAAAACACTTGAGTTTACGTTGCGGAAGTGAAATTTGATTTTATTACATTTCCGGCTTATTTCACCTTTTCATCACGATAGATTACGGGATTCAAGTGATTGGTCACTTGCAAAGATGGTCTAAAAACGGCTTCGGAATCAATGTATTGTACTGTTTTATTCAAATATTGAAGAAAGAAAAAATCAACATAAATTTTAATTTTAAATGATTTAGTCTTTTCAAGTCCATTGAAGAAAAAACGGAGGAGGGGTGACGAGATGAAGCTGTTCTTGTTAAGGTTCTATAAACTTCACAAAACCCTCCCAACTCAGCAATCTTGATCTATATTGCGTATTGACAATATTGATTGAGCAGTTTATGTTTTCATTGATAAAGAGCCACATGTTTGCTTCCCTCTGATATTGCATAATCAGTGCAGCGAGTAAACACGTTTATCAATATTTAGCACATTTACAGCTGTCTTGATTCTGTGTAGTTCGCGGAATGATGAGAGCTAGATTTTAACTAGATTGCACTTTTATTAGAACAATAATGTTGTGTAACATTCAAGGAAGAAGCCGAGGGGATCTCCAACAGGACTGTTGTAGTACCCACAGCAAACTCGGAAACACCCAAATACGAACAATCACAAAAAGGACACACAGAGGGACAAGGAAGACCAAAAACCCAAGTACGAACAATCACAAAAGGACACACAAAGGGGCAAGGGAAACCAAATACCCAAATACGAACAATCACAAAAAGGACACACAAAGGGACAAGGAAGACCAAACACCCAAATACGAACAATCACAAAAAGGACACACAGAGCGGAAGACCAAAAACCCAAATACGAACAATCACAAAAAGGACACACAGAGGGACAAGGAAGACCAAACACCCAAATACGAACAATCACAAAAAGGACATACAGAGGGACAAGGAAGACCAAACACCCAAGTACGAACAATCACAAAAGGACACACAAAGGGGCAAGGGAGACCAAATACCCAAATAGGAACAATCACAAAAAGGACAAACAAAGAGACAAGGAAGACCAAATACCCAAATACGAACAATCACAAAAGGGACACACAGAGGGACATGGAAGACCAAAAACCCAAATACGAACAATCACAAAAAGGACACACAGAGGGGCAAGGAAGACCAAACATCCAAATACGAACAATCACAAAAAGGACATACAGAGGGACAAGGAAGACCAAACACCCAAGTACGAACAATCACAAAAGGACACACAAAGGGGCAAGGGAGACCAAATACCCAAATAGGAACAATCACAAAAAGGACACACAAGAGACAAGGAAGACCAAACACCCAAATACGAACAATCACAAAAAGGACACGCAAAGAGACAAGGAAGACCAAACACCCAAATACGAACAATCACAAAAAGGACACACAAAGAGACAAGGAAGACCAAACACCAAAGACGACAACCAAAAACCACCAAACACAAAGGACTGTTCATAAACCAACGAGACCAGTGGGCAACTGGTGCCGACTTTGGACGACTATGCATGCATCTGCCACTTTTGTAGGAAATCTTGTAAAAATAGTTTCCCAGATCGATTTTTGGCCGGATTGCAAAGCAATTCCAGTCTATAGATTGACGACGTCCGTCCGTCTGTCGTCAACCTTTTTTCTTCTACGCCAGACCTAGGATGCTACGGTCCTTAATAGCAAAGTAGATACTTATGAAAATAGAAAGTGCCGTAATTAAAGTACACCAAGGCACATCTTCTCGAGCAAATTTACTCATCTTCACTTTTTCGGATTCAGGTACTTCACACTTGCATGTCTAAATTGATATTGTAGAAATTCTGATCAATCAAAACATCAATGCTCTGTCATTGACATGGGGGTCCACTGTTTATCCCCAACAAATGACGCGAGTTTTCTTCCTCCCCAGCTATATCGGATCCGGGTACGACTTACTAGTATTAGATGCAGAGAACTTTCAGTGCAAATATTTTTCTTGGAAATGGAGACGAGGAAAAAACGAATTCGAAGTTTGGCTGACAAAGATGGAATATTCTATCCCGGAAATTTATTATGCAGAAACAGTTGAACTTTTTAACCAAAGTTACAGGAGGGTTAGTTAGGATTTGTTTCTACCATTGTGTGTTGTAGACCAGGGGAGGTGACTCATCATTGATGAGTTATCTATATAAGATATTGCTCGTATACACCAGATCTATAGATGACAAGTTTGACAGGACGAATACCTTACTATCACAAGATTAGGCCTGATAATCAGTCCCTGTAGAGTGTTCACCTTTGTTTAAGGCTACACCTCACCTATTAAAGATGATTTTAGGCATGTTATTGGGAATGCTCAGATAACAAAAGCAGTGGCAGATTGAACAGGGATGCATTCAATGTCCTATCTTTCCTAAAAGTTTCATATAAGAAAGGGAGAGGGTTAGGTGTCTGATGTAAACTTCGTAAAACCAGAGGGGACTTGATCTCTCTATGTAGTGCATTTATCAGATATTCATTCTGTTTATTCGCAAATAACACATATATTCTATTAGAAAACATATATAAATCGGATTGATTATTCAGATGGTATTACGTGACAGAAAACATCCTGTCTGTAATAAGTCTCTGTATGTTGAATTATTCATGTACCCAGGGGCAAATCTCACGTGCTCTTCTTGATGAAAATTACTAGAGAGCAAGTAAGGTTTCCCTTAGTCATGTCTCATCAAGCTATATTTGTTGGTAGAACTGAGCTATTTGCCTTTAAGACGTACCCCGGCAGGTATAAATGACTACACGGATACTAAGGTGACTTTTACACGTATTTGAAGATACCTGTGTCACACCTCTTCCTTCTTAACCGAGATATTAGTTCAATGATATATTACTGAAGGAGAGAAGTTCATTGAAGCAAATATCTTATATAAAGCTAGGATCGTGACTCCTTAATGGATTACGTACGACCTTTGAAGTTCCAGATGTATTATGCATATATCAACCCGGAATAAGACTAATGCACTGCTTGAGCAGTCTGTGTATCTAGAGGGCGGTGCATACATGAACGGATCTAGTGAAAGGGGGGGGGGGTTTCGGGGTGATTAGGGCATCCTCCCCAGTGGCGGATCCAGCGCCCCCTTTGCCGGGGGGTCAAGGGGCGAATTTTGCCGAATTTTACTGAAAATGGGCCAAAATATAGGGTTTTTTGAAAAATTTTGGGTCAGTGCCGGGGGGGGGGGCGGACGCCCCCTCCGCACCCCCCTAAATCCGCCACTGCTCCCCTCTGAAATTTTCCAAAGTGTATGGTTTTTGTCATTCTACAAATCAATACTGGACATCCCTAACCGGGTCTGGTTTTCGTGAAAACAACAACAACAATCTGCATGCCATTATAATGTCATGAAGTATCATGAAATGTCAATGAAACAAGCAATTGATATTCAGGTATCACTGTGACAACAGACAGACAGATATACGGGCGGACAGGTGAAGAAGTGAGGTCAAACCTTGGTACCGAAAAGGAAGGTCTTGTTACAGGAACCAAACCTGCTGTTCAAAGCATAAACAGACCGACAGACACATGACATGACAGACAGGACAGGACAGGAGATCTTCGATAAGGGACATAACATACGAAAATGAAATCGATAGTGATCAGTGACAATGTAAAATCGAAACAAATCATGGGGAATAAACGATACTTCGATAGATATTGATATTGATAGAAAAAGACTAATGATATTCTGACATTTGAAACAACAACGAGTGGAATGTAATAGGAATTAACACGACTCAAAAGTAATTCAATAGACGATTTCTGGAGAAGTCGGGAGAAATGAGTTTGTATACCGTAGACCTTTGACAATAAATGTCCCAGACTTAGAGGTCTTTACCTCCGGCAGTCTTTGACTACTCACCTTGGTGCTATTGTTTGCTTTTATCATGTTTATTTGCACTGTTTGATTAGAACGACTTACCTGGAGGCAGTTCAAATACGACTACTTCAACGATTTCACACAATCTTTTTCATAATTGCTCTTTTGTATTTTTCCCCATTTGTCGAAACACCTTGTTTATAGTAAAGATATCAGTCATTTAGAAATCCATAGTACTGAATTAGAATCATCAAATCAAATCTGGCCTCTTATGTATGAGTTTGAAGATGAAATGTTTTTTACAGCTCTCCGACAGGAACTGCTTGATTTTGGTTAATAATTTTAGTCATGCTCTTTTAATTATTATCGTACTAATTTTAGCCAATGACGTCGCAGTCTGACGGTCACGTGGTGTCCTACTTTGACGCCGAAGTAGGTCGCTAAATTTCAAAACGTCATGGATTGCACTGTCAAACTTCAGAAAGATAATCTTTACCTTCAGATGCATGGGTGTCGTAAATTAACTGTACATAGTTGTTTTTTTCTAAATGATACTATTTATTTGCCGTCTACACTTTGTGGGTATTCTCTCGTATAGTAAACAGACGTTTGTGACAATTTCTGCCTAATTCACCGCTGATACAGCTTGTATTGCTCCGGATACCCGTGTTACCCCATTCACAAGGGGGCATATTTGTGTTACCACGTTTCATATGACCCTCAACATATCTTAACAATCTTCTTTCCTGTATTGGTTAAAACTGAGGTAAGAAAAATGTGATTAAAATCAACACAAAGTAACCTCAGTCCTCTTCTTTTTGTAAACATATCTTTCAAACTGATTAGTGTTACAGCCATAAATCTGGCCTTTGACTAAGTTTTCTATTCATTTGAAACCCACTGAATATGCCTTATTGTTGATAAATGGAGCAGTACTTATGAATGCTCCAATTCCGTTTGGCATGTTTAAACACTATTGCATCGTTATAATTTATAGGGGAAGGCTCTTAAGGGCCAAATAAAGAATTTCTTATCTAATATTTTTGAAATTGAAACATCTCGAAGACCATAATTCGTTGCCCCTTATATCCCTAATTTTTGTCTTCTTTCTGGGACCGCGTAATTTTTTTTTATAATTTATAATCTATTAAGACAATTTTTTTCTTCGATATTTTTGATGAGTGATTTCTAAGATCCTAAAAATGTTTTGAGACCAAATCTGCATTCTGCATTGACATTCGCTACTAAGTCTTGATCCATTTTTGCATAGGTGCATTGTAACCAACGTACATTTACATTGTAACGCACACGTCTCTGAAGGACCTACAGCGAGTTTACATCGATTCCCCCTAAAATTGATGGATTTATGGAGACAGATGGATTATTTAAAACCTGTAAACCTTTTATAATGACAGTGTGAAAAGACAACATACAGTTAACCTGTACTGTGATAAAGATGGAGAGAAAAGGGGGGGGGGGTTAAGTACCTTAATATTCGTATATTGGTATTCTCCAGTGTATATATAATTAGAAAAATGTACCAAATCAAAGAATTCCCCTATCTCGGGATAATTTAAACACTGAGGGACTTGGTTATATAACGGATTGTGAAGGGGATCCTCTTGTCTACCTAGTTAGAAACTAATGAGTAAAATTGGGACACTTGGACATGGGATTTGTAGAGAGATAGATGTTATCAAACAAGAGACTTGAGGAGCACAAACAGATGATTTGTTATCTGACGCTTACCACCACACCCCTAACTCTGCAGGAAACATGGAATTCTAGATATTACCCATAGTATGAATATAAAGCCCCGTTTACACTATCAAAGTTTTCTTGTACAATAAAACTTGGTCAAAGTTTTTGACGCGAACTTTGATAGTGTAAACGATCCAAGAAAACTTTGATCAAAGTCCGTCAAAGAACTTTGATGGACTTTGACGGAATAGAACTCCATCCTATTTTTCTTGAAACTTTGACGGACTTTGACGGGAATCGACCAATCGGAGTAGAGATTCAAAGTTACACCAGAAGTATTTTAAGTATTGATGAAAGAAATAGAGGGAATTTAGAACGTTAAAAGTAATGAATATATCAACAAAGACAAAAGACGCGTTGCAGTGAATTCCATCTATATTTTTTTGTTTTATAAATCCTTGAACTCGTGCTTAATTGTTCCATATCATGTAATAAGACCTATGAACAACCACTAACATAAACTATAAAGTTTTCATGAGAAATATTCACAATATTTACATGAACCATCTATGTTTTGGTGCATATTTACCACGTTTTCTTGTACAAGTCGCTCAAAGAACTTTGATAGTGTAAACAGACAACTTTGTCAAAGAAAACTTTGACCGAGTTTTCTTTGACGGACTTTGACCAAGAAAACTTTGATAGTGTAAACGCGGCTTTAAGGGATATTCGTGCATTGAGTAGCTTTCAAGAGTAGGGTCATGGAGGCACTCCGTGTTAGGTCGTCCGTTTGTTCGTCAGTAATATCTGTGATCACCAGGACTCGAATTCAGCAAAAGACCAAACACCAGACACGACATCAAAACATTAAACACGACAGACCTTACATAAATGTCATAAAACTCTGTCCCTATCCTTTGGGTATCGTTGTTAAATCCGTATGTCTTTTCATATTACTTACTGTAAACATGTATGGATGTTATCTACGTATTTTACTTGTTTTTTTTTCCAGGCAGATGAAGATGATCACGACTGTAATTTAGATTTGGAGGACATATTAAATTTAGATACAGACGCAGAAAGACGAGAATACGCACAGGTATGCATTTTTGAAACTGATTCCAAAATAAATGACTTGAAGCAAATAAATCCAACCCCCACAAACGAAGTTATGGTGTTTTTGGGATATAATGGAATCAACCTATCCGTCTGTCAGTCTGATAAAGGAGTTCTGTAAGATTTTTCTACAGCAGGGATATCAATTTCATATTTAGCAAACATTAATTTTGTACAAAAATTTTGCGACCCCATGACCTTGACCTTGAAATCTGACATAAAAGCAGTATTTGGATTAAGAAATTCGGAAAGAAGATTTCTCTCTCAGTATTAGGTATACTAAGGGATTTCATATGCAGACTCTGTAATAAGTAGTGTATTTTGATACCAATATTCAAGATGTTTGACTAAGAGTGACTTTAACCTTGAACTGTGACACAGGAATACATTTAAGTAATACGACTTTCATATTCCATACGGTCATGTTTAACAAGTGCATATTACATTTCAGTATCAAGACTTTTGACCTTGTGACCTTTAAGTCTGAACTTGCATTAGAGAATTCAATGTGATATTATCAAGTTGGTATCATTCTCCCTTGGATGATAGTTTAAGTTGTCTGTATAGCTGTGTGGTTCTTCTAAATCCTAGATGGTACGTAATTCTGGTGCCTCCTCTTTAATGCCATTTTGATATGATCATACAGTCGATTTCCTCACCAAAATCTAAAGACCAATTTGGATAATATACTTTGCCTTAAGTGCTACATGTTATTATCATAACGAATATGTTCGTTTTACCACGAAATCGATTGAATGGATCGATTATTATCAAACTTGGTCAATAAGCCGCTTCTAGCCGTAACTTGCTACTATTGAGCACTTGGTACTTAGTACCTATGTGCTAAAACGAAAATTGTCCCACTAAATGATTCAGGCATATTATTAGTCATTAGAGAGGCAGTAAAAGTCATTACCTACTTTAATACAGATTAAATGGTCTAATGCCCTGAGTCTATCCAATTGTAAGTATGTAATAGAATCTGATATACAAAATATTATAAGGTGTTTACATGTATAATAATGGAATCAGACTGTAGTTCCCGACTACTCCGTGGTTTGAAGTGGACTGATGGAAGGAAATACAAAAGGTTTGTGAATGGAACAAAGATCCGCTAAAGTGGGTTATAAAGGAGAAGACGTCTAAACGTAACATTGTCAGATGATCGTAACTTCGCTGTTCGATATCCTCGATTGATTAAATGTCACACAGACAACTTGCACTTGAGTGATACCCCGATAAGAATGACTATTTATAGAAATCCCTCAGTTTCCTATTTTTAGCTGCAGATTCTACGTGTTTCTTTCATAAAAATATTTTGTGAAATAAGTAATAAGATAATTATATGTTCGTGACGTACTGCTTACATGTATATTTGATGTAAAACGAAGGAAAATATAAATATACATCCTACACTATATATATATCGGTAAAAAAAGTCTAAAATCTAGATTTTTCCAGGTTGGGTCTTGTGCGTCTAAAAGAAGGTTGTAGCCTACGATTTTATCAAATTATTTACAAGAAGCATTTTATTTGTATTTCAAATAAAACACATTAACCATACCAAGGGACGTTACCGTCGTCATAAGTAGGCAAGTAGTTATATTAGTATTTTACATTACACTTGATTTACAACTATTCAACTCAAAAACTAAAAAAAAAAAATCCGGTCTTTCACTAGGTCTTTATTTGGAACATTGACGTGGATGGAGGGTTACCCCAGTCCTTCCTTTGTCACGCAATTTCTGCATTCCCTTCATACTATCCTTCTTCTCCTGTATTTTTATCATGTTTATAAATGATAGATTTGCTTCATCTCATTCATCTTCGTCACAAAATGTTAATGCATGTTTGGATGACCACGACATTGTGTCTGAAATAAAGGGCGTCCAAAGTCAAAGAAAATGGTCAGTTTGATATGACTTTATCTGTGTGTCCCCTCTGCCTTCCGTCACCAAGATGGTGATGTTTTTATAGAGCTTACGTCCAGATGTCGTGTTTATACTACATGACTATTTGTTACCATGTCTTTGTTTTCAGAACTATGTCACTGATATAGTTACTGTATGTATACTAACTTGTCACTTTGAATATTGTTGAAGTTCTTAATGCACCAGTGTATCCGAGCGGGGGAGGGTCGACCTACTTCATTCACAGAAGATCAACACAAAGGGAAAATAAGAACGATACTAAAATAAATGGATAAGCAAGTTAAAAGCAAAAAGGATGATAAGTGAATCTGTGATGGGTTCATGAAATAAGCATGAATTTGAAATTCCTTTATAGTGAGACTGACAATCCTTTCAGAGACTTGCTTTACTGCCGTCCGAAGTCGGCACTGATTGGCCATTTGTCTCGTTGGTTTTGCAAGTGTTTTGATGGCTTGTTCCCTTTTTCGGTGTTTGGCTGTGGGTACTGCTGCAACTTAGTTGTTGGAGATCCCCTCCTTTGTTGAATACTAGAACAACGACATAGTCATAGGCCTGTATGCAACCCAGAAACACTTTCTTTGTGTCATTGCTTGTAGTGTAACAACAAAGGAAACGTTATTTTTAGCCTATCTTGATACTGATTACTTTCTCAGCATGTTACAGCCAGACGGAAAGGATAGAAATCTTTCCTGTATTCACTGACCCCACAAATTGAAAGGAAGATGCTTTTTGTACATAAACAAATTAGTTCCAGGCTCTCATCCAGGCATTGGTTAAAGGACTTCTGACACAAAAAAATCCGTGTTCTTTGTGTTTACGTAGATACGTAGATTCATGCATGTATAATATTAAGACACATCAAAAAATAGAGACATTATACCGTCATACCATATAGATTAACGGATTTACGTATTTCATTAGGCACGGTCCATTTGATATTCTGGGGGGGGGCTTGGGTTTTTTTCGAAAAAAATAATTTTGCTCTGAATTTTGATGAAAAAAATAAATTTGCTTATGGTGTGACAGAAAAAAAATAATCTTGCTCTTACAAGTTATCTGAATTTGAAGAATAACCATAAATTCCCGAAAATTTTTCGGCTCGCTTCGCTCGCCACAGTTTTTTACTTTCTATAAAAAAAATTTGGCTCGCTTCGCTGGCCATACTTTTCTTCTAAAATGTCAAGTTCATATTGGAAAATATCAAAAAAATGCATGTGACTAAAACAATTAAAACTCTTAATAAAAACATTATCAATATAATTTATTACTATTAATAGATACATGTATCACCATAGTGTCTAATTTTATATACAAGCTTGGAAGGAGAATTTAAATAAGTTTTTCACTAGTTTTCATTTCTTCATGTAAAAACTTGCATCAGGCCCTCTTACATGTTACATGTACATGACCTAGTTGACCTTATATTCATTTTGTATACTAAAAATTATATTTCGCATATTGTAAAAATATTTCATCTCTCTCAGTTTACATGTGTGGAAGTGAATACAAGTTTTACATAAAAATAATGTTTGGGAGTAATTTAAGTAAAATAAGAATTTCTATTGAAAAAACACAAGCATTTTTAATATTCGCATAAATTGTTATAAAAAAAATTTCCTTGCTCAAACTTTGCAAGAAAAAAATAATTTTGCCCTGGTCCGGGCTGAAAAAAATAATCTTGCTCCGACAAAAAACCCAAGCCCCCCCCCCCCCCCCCCCAGAATATCAAATGGACCGTGCCTTACACAAGGAATCTTGAGTATGTTTTCTTAATGCCTAATCTTATTGATTAGCCCAGGATAATAATGAACCATGATAGCCTGGTTCGGTCCCTGTATTTGAAGTGGCCATGTCTAATAGATTTAGCACGTGCTGTTGTGCAGCTGTTTCACTGATATTTACTATAACGTGCTTTATGGTGGATTCTCACAATTCTGGTGTTTATAGTATATGTCGAAGATTATTGTGTGTATAAGATCCACCAAAGACTTTAATGTAAGTTGAGATTGGGCAGTGTCTCTCCGCATGTCGGTCCAAATTCCAAAGAAATGATACAGGACTTGCACTTACTTTACACTTACATTGAGATACTGAACTGAAACTTGGCACACATGTTTATATCCATCAGCTAACTATGTCCCATTACACATGTTTCTTCAATTATGTGATGTCATTGTTCTCGTTGTCTCTGTCTGCTCGTCTCATGTTAGTGTGTTCCGCTGTTTCCATTATACGGTCGTCACGTTGGAGATCTTTCCCTTACCTAACATTTCGAGAGCTATGATACTTTGTCTGAATTAGTCATTTTATATAAATTGAGCTGAAAATTGTAAACTTCTTTGTTTTATCAGATCCAAGCTTTATTTTCCTTTGGCCATAAGTATCATCGTCAAAAATATACATGTACTTTAGTAGAGCTGCATAGACGTATGAATGTTAAAATCAAGGATATACTTTAAAAGACGTTTTCATTATATATTTTGAGCACCACCCATTTTCAATAATGAATTTACTCTCGAGTTCACTTACGTAAAATATGATCAGACAGCTGGTGAAACGATCTATTGATGGCAAATAACCTACCTATTGTACGCCTTGTCATATTAGATATTTGTACAATGTTACATTGATTTTATATTCCCTGACTACTGTTATTTATCATCAGCCCCAGCTGTGATACATTTTTCAAATGATGAAATTATTAATTTCTTTACAATATCAACTTTTGAATTACTACATGTAGTATAGAGTTTGTGTTCTGGTTTGGTTATTTTTATTTGGACATTTATTCCCCCCCCTCCAACAAATGAATTTCGAGGGAGCAATATTTTTCATTTCAATCCGTCTGTCCCGTCTATCTCTCTTGCATGAGTTGGCCTTGATCCTTGATGAGAGGATACAGTCACACCTCAGAAATATGATGATTGTTTGTCCGTCTGACTGACTGTCCTAATGTCTTGTTGGTGGGATAAAGACTATATATAGTATACTGTTGTTGATGTATTAACTTACAAGTATTTCCTTCAAGAAATAATTTCTCTGCATTGTAGAATTTGTTAATGATCTTTTCCTCGATTCTTCTTGTCGGCAAATTTGATGTAGAACTAGAACCATTGATCAAAAATTCATAAAAAGTGTATAAAAGGAATCACAATAAATGTTTATTTAGTAATCGCAGAACCATTATTGCTGGGAGGGTGATTTTCTCGCATATACATAGCTCCAATTAAAAATGACATCGAATTCATTTTATGCTGTATTTTGATCCCCTCTCTATTTCGCTGTTTTTCGTGATTTTGTCAGTTTTAGCTGACTCTAAGTGCTGTTTTGTGTTATTGTGTATTTTGTGCGCAGTTTAAACGGTGCAATTATTGTAAATGTAACGAATAATTTTCTTTTCGATTGCACACTACAACTCTCGAGATCAATAGTCCAGACAATTTATGCATCCTCAAAAAGGTGTTTATGTGGGAGAATATGCTGAATTATTCAGTCTTTATCTATACAAGCTACACGTTGCATCAAACATAAGGGTAAATCCTCGTATTATATCGTAATAACTGCGGATTCCCGACTGCCATTTTATGTTAACCTATCTTTAGCTAGCCAGTGTTGAAGGATTGATTTGTCCATATCGTCAATCTATAAAGAAGACATTTGGCCCATATATTTTTATACTGGCAAGAGATTTGGTTTCTTTTGAAGTTCCTTCTGTAAACAGATATGGAACATTTCAATTAACATCGCTTCGTAGATTTCATCAGAGTAAAGTCTACTTTGAAAAGATTCTTTGTTCGTGAAAACGAATTGATATGTACTATAGTCGAGGCTATGACGTCAGGGCATTTAGTTTGATCGAAATATCGACGATTTAAAAAAAAATCCGAATTGTCCACTATAACTAGATAAAAACTTGACGGCGTCCGTATAGTGTGGTAGGAGACTTCAAGATTTCTCAAAACATTCATATTTTGCATTTAAAAAAAAAATGTAGCATGCGTAGTAGATAAGAGCTTTCGGGAAGGGGACGAAGTTGTGGTAATAAATTCTCTTTGAGAATACACCGCAATAGTCAGTTCTATGTGCGATGTGTCACTGCAAAGTATACAATGTATTCATTTATTAATTTACCTTTTCAGACCGAATTAAAAGATGCCAAATTGCCACAAGCAGATATAAATGTGAGTAATCTTTTTGTGATTCTTGAATTTCATTTTGCATGTGAAGTGTCACGGGGACCTGTCTCATTTCTCTTGACGTTGTCAGTTGTCTGGAAATAGCACATTTTCATACATAGGTTTATGATTGAAAATGGAACACATCAAACTTGCAGAGAATGTCAATTGAAAAGAGGGTTGCTTTCCGCGAAGTTAATGTCTTGTGTTGGTATTTCGTTAGTTAAACCATATACCATGGGTTCGACTCCACCGACTCACACAGATACTCACCTCCCCTCCCCCTTTTATTGTTATGTGAGAAGGGACGGATATCACTATAAGGGTCGTTGGCATCGAACTCCTGTGTTACTGTTTGATTAACAAGTGATAAAAGTTTCATGCATTGCTTATTACCGGCAATACCTTTCATGCTGTACCCAAATTTTGACCTGATGAAAAAAAACCTTTTTGTTTCACATTAATATAACGATTGCATAAGTATTTCATGTATCAATGTATTTTTTCTTTACCAACATTATATTTGGTGCTTTACAATGACCTATAAGTTCCTAAAATTTTTGTTTTGTTTATTTTGCCCCTGTTGTTTTAAGTAATATCCCCGTTTTGCCATGGACTTCTCGTTACACTTCCTTTTCGATGAATTTCTTTTTATTTTAGCAACAAAATTATTCATGCAACTCCCAAAATGCTGCTTGCTCATGTACAATATATCTTATCTTGAGGAGAATATGGATATTTTTGTCATGCCGTCCTGTTATCTTTTTCTTTCAGATATTTATAGATGAACTTCTACGTAGGGCATCCACATTATAGATCCTGTCGACTATGGGATGTTTTGGTCTCAGTATGGTTCTAGGAAACTCATTGGCAGCGCCTGGGAGTGAGAGAATGTGGAACTGATGAGCGTGTGAAAATACGGATTGCACTCATTTCATCTTTCCATCATCATTTTATCACAGTATTAAGGTTGTGATGTCCCTCTTTGATGATAAAAGAGAGATAACTCGTGTGAATTCAGTGTAGTGCTTAAGGGAGGTGGGGCAAGAATCTCACGAAAAGGAAGAAATTGTCAAGATATTTTATGATTGGTTAATGCATGTTTCTAGAGCCATTATTTTAAAGTGAAAAGAAAATAGTTCAATACTTTGACAATTTCATATAGAAATATTATACATTTACTTTGTAAAGATGGTGTAGTTTCAGTTATTGGAGTTGACCTTGATTTTACTCAGTACCTGTCATTCATTTCATTTATATATACAACAAAGTATATTTGGTATGAGAGGAAATCCGTCATATAGCCGAGACATATGTCAAGGTACATTTCATGTGTGTATTTTATTATAAATACACAAATTAATTCAGGGTTTTGTCAAGTCCTAGCCATGTTCAAAATATGAAATTGTTATATGTACTTGTAGTTCTTACTAGTGTATGATGTTTTGAACTTGTCAGTTTTATCTGTTATTTTGAGTATACATTTTTTTTTTAGAAATTGTGCCAATATACTCATTTTGGTTGTACAGTTAGTTATGTTTTGTCTTGGTACCCTAGTTGGTAGATTTGTTATTTTCAGTATAATCAAGTGTTCAGATGATAAAAAATGTTTTACCTACAGCGCATTTCTAAGATGAGAACTATGTTTGGATACTTTTTCAAGAGAGATATCAGAAGAATTCATGTTAACAGTCAAAATATTTAATACAAGTTTTTTATTTACATGTACGTAAAACCTTGTAAAATCTTTTTCAAACGAAAATGTATTTTATTTTACATGTTTTAGTAACCTATAATTTCCCTCCAGTTGTATAAAATGTATTTTGTTGCAGTATATGACTAATAATGATATTTTCAATCTAAAAATAATGATAAGTCACTGCTGAATGCATGTCTTCCTCATATAAATCAAATCATAAAAACATGATAATTAGTATATATGATGACTTGCCGGGACAGCAATTGCTCTGAAAGTGTGATGACAAAGAATTAAGTCTGCAGCAATTATCTTTGGTTAAAATCACGCAGGATCCATTAACTGATGATGTACTTAATATCAAGGAGGTATCATATGAACAGTAATAGAGCTGAAACGAATACCTGAAAATGTAGGAACAATACTTTCTCATAAACTCTGAATATTTCCGTCTTTTCTTTATGCTGCATGCATATAAATACCAATTTTCATTCGAATATTGGCAGAAAACTATTCATTTGCGAATATTTGAATATTCGTTTCAGCGCTCAACAGTAATGTCACACTCCTTATTTTCCATATAAAGGATGATGGCACATAAGGATCACTACATCTGGTGACTGTTCATTCTTTTATGTGGTAGTTACACTGTATCTTAATGACTATAACCTTCTATTCTATGCTGCTAATACTTTAAAAATCCTGCATGAAAGGTCATTCATAATGAGATACAACACCTCATGAAGGTCAAGAGGTCAGTTATGCTTTTTGAGGTCAAGGTCATGGTTTGAGTTAAGATTTACTGCCGGTGATCCAGAATTTTTGAAAAGTGTAGTTATTATGCAAATGAAGTAAAATGTCATAGTTATTGAAACATCACAAAAGAAATATCATTTGTAGTTAACATATTTTCCACCTGTCAAAGGTACCGGTATTTGAATTTCAGTCAAATGATATCTCTTTACAGAATTCTGCCAATAAGACTTGCTAAAATGAAATGAAAAGTGAACAATTAGTTTGTTATGTCAAGGTGACATTGAATTTTTCTTGTTTGCAATTACATGTACTTTAACAGATAATCAATGTTATCATTGCTTATGACAATTCTGACGATATAATCGTAACAATTTGTATTTCTAATATAGGGTCTCACTGTGTAAATGTGATAATTTATTTTGTTGATTTCTTTACCGAATAATGTTCAAGCAATAATTGTGTTTTTAGTATTTGAATTAACTTTCCAATATTATACAACCGTGGAAGAGGAATCTTTTTATGAAGAAAAAGATAAAGTAAACTTAAAATTTAATGACCATGCTGTGTGTTTGTACTTATTTTTATCATCTATTTGTATACTATGATCAGAAAGGTTAATAACTGCTAATGGACTGCAAAGCAGAACCTAAGAATAATATACCTCTTCGTCCAAAGCATTTTGTTCAACTGTAGAACTTTCAAGGTTGAAAAGTTGAATTGAGGATAGACATAGGTGAGAAGTACTGATACAAATACTGGCATGACCTTGGGAAATTCTTTACGTTCATCTTAGTTTTAAGGAACTTGGAGTAGTCTCAACTTGTCTCATACCTCAGGGATACAAGGCTTTATTGTATAGTATCTAACAGGGAAATGAACCTTCAACAAAATTAACAATACTTGGTTGACCTTTAACAATACTTGGTTGAGGTCAAGGTCATTGTTTAAAAAGTGGAAAATATTGTTGTCTTGAGTTGACCTTAAGATAAACCTTAGATAACATGTCTTCTATGAGAAGATTCAAGATATAGAGACAATAGAAAGAGAAAATAATACATACAATGTAGTTTTGTTCAATGTAGATCATGTCCAGAACATTTTTGTAACAATGAGAATTTTCAAAGGTATGCAAGTCTATCAACTATAAATGAAATACTTGGGGCCAAGGTTCACGTTTTCCAAATGTAGGTCAAAGGTCATAATCAAGGTCACAAACTCAAAATTTTGGTACAAACACAAAAGCCTAGAGTGTCACAAGGAATAGGCATAACAAATACGTGTATGAAAGTTCATAAGTAACAGTCAATTTTTAGCCGAGTTGCAAAACTCGGCTCGTAATTTGATGTGAGACGGGCGGGCGGGCGGGCGGGCGGGCGGGAGGGCGTCAACAATTGGTTTCCGGACTATAAGTCAACTACGAAAGAGGCTATAACAATGAAACTTCATACACTTACTCACCATTAGTCAAGGATGAGCCCTATTGATTTTGGGGTCAAAAGGTCAAAGGTCAAGGTCACAGGACTCAGATGATTGAAAATGGTTTCCGGACCATATTTCAGCCTGTATTGCACCTATAATCATGAAACTTGCCAAAAATGTTTCCCTTGAATCAAGGATGAGACCTATTGATTTTGGGGTCAAAAGGTCAAAGGTCAAGGTCACAGGACTCAGATGATTGAAAATGGTTTCCGGACCATATTTCAGCCTGTATTGCACCTATAATCATGAAACTTGCCAGAAATGTTTCCCTTGAATCAAGGATGATGCCTATTGATTTTGGGGTCAAAAGGTCAAAGGTCAAGGTCACAGAACTTTTTTGAATGAAATTGGTTTTCGGACCATATTTCAGCCTGTATTGCACCTATAATCATGTAACTTACCAGAAATGTTTCCTGTGAATAGAAAATGACCACTTTTGGTTTTGGGGTCAAAAGGTCAAAGGTCAAGGTCACAGGACTCTGATGATTGAAAATGGTTTCCTGGCCATATTTTAGCCTGTATTGCACCTAAAGTCATGAAACTTGCCAGAAATGTTTCCCTTGAATCAAGGATGAGGCCTATTGATTTTGGGGTCAAAAGGTCAAAGGTCACAGGACTCTGTTGATTGAAATTGGTTTTCGGACCATATTTCAGCCTGTATTGCACCTATAATCATGTAACTTGCCAGAAATGTTTCCTGTGAATAGAAAATGACCACTTTTGGTTTTGGGGTCAAAAGGTCAAAGGTCAAGGTCACAGGACTCTGATGATTTGAAATGGTTTCCTGGCCATATTTTAGCCTGTATTGCACCTAAAGTCATGAAACTTGCCAATAATAATTCCCATGAATCAAGAATGACCCCTATTGATTTTGGGGTCAAAAGGTCAAAGGTCAAGGTCACAGGACTCCGATGATTGAAAGTGGTTTCCGGACCATATTTCAGCCTGTATTGCAATTATAATCATGAAGCTTGCCAGAAATGTTTCCCATGGATCAAGGATGACCACTATCAATTTTGGGGTTCAAAGGTCAAGGTCACAGGACTAAGATGATTAAAAATGGTTTCCCGACTGAATTTGAGCCTGTATTGCACCTATTATGTAACTTGCCAGAAATGTTTCCTATTAATTTTGGGGTCAAGAGATCAAAGGTCAAATTCATAGGACTCGTTAATTGAAAATGGTTTCTGAATTATATATGAATGTGGATCAACCTGAAACATGCTAATAATGTTTCCCATCTGTCGAGACCATATTCAAATCATGTATATTTTACTTATATTCAAGTTTTGCAACTCGGCACTTTGCATCTTTGATGCATTTTAAGCTTATAAAAATTTTCGAATGTTGGTCAAAGATCAAGGTCATTAACAATGAAATTGATTTACCATAAAAATGTCTTGTTACAAGGAAAAGACATGCCAAAATTGACAGCCCTTTATCTCGGAAGTTAGGGCCGATGTTTTCATGGAAAGACACAAATGGTGGCAGAGCCCTAACAAAAAAGAATCTTCTTGTTGATGTGTCATAGTATGCCAAAAGTCAAGTGTAAGAGGTAGTGCATCCTTTGCTGTTCACACATATTAAACTTGTTTTGTCTGAAAGGTACAATTAAATACAAAAGTAAGGTTTTAAAATATTGACCCAAGAAGTGTTGATGGTCATATACCATGAAATTGATGCACAATTCGCTGTAGATCTTCTGACACAACAATAACAATGGCTGAAAGAATTTTTCATGCCCTATATAGATTATAGAACAACAAAGAATTGAGAATGGATAACAGTATGTTCAATTACCATCACAAAATATGCATCATGGATGTCAGAAGCCAAGTTGCAGTACCATATTGACCTATGACCTTTGATCTATAAACCTTGATCCATGGGATGTCAGTTCAACATGTTTGATGATAGTTGGCGTGAAAACAATGGATACAGCATTCATCTATCACACTTATTCTGAACCTTGAAATATGCTGTTTTCAAGAACAGTAAATTCTGTCTGAATAAAACACTGCTAAAGACGGTATGACTGGATTGCAAAGTAAGTTTTTGTCACCAACTGGGTCAAGGTCACTAGGTCAAATATTACAGCATACATTGAGAGGTCTTGTCAGAGGCAACCTACATGTATAATATAAAGTTTCTACTGCATATAGTTCCTTAGATTTTGCCTCAACCAGAAACTTTAACCAAAATGTTGACGGACAGACAGACAGACAGACAGACAGACAGACGGACATCGTCAATCTATAGACCGGTATTGCTTTGCAATCTGGCCAAAAAAAAATCCAGACATTTGAACTTTTTTGGTGTACAAATCTTGATCTATGCTGGTCTTCATCTCAATCCAACCATGTGTTTGTCAGGGTTTGTATAGAAATAACACTAAATCTTTTACAAAGATACATATTTAATATTTATTAGGGACAACAAAGATCATCCATAATAATGAATATTTATACAAAACCCTTTTATTATGATCACCTGTAAGGAGAAGACACTCTTTACGACAAACATTTGACATTTTTTTCTGTTTCAAAAAATATGTATGCTGACAGAAAAAAATCTTTTTAAATGCATGAAAATTTAAAACAATATTTTACATAAAAGACACATTTCAAGTAATTGTCAGCAATATTATGCACAACAAATCTAGTATTACTTCAGATTTTAGTGGGATCTGGTATAAGTATTAAATAACATTTTCTCGAAATTTCCATATTCAAAATTACACACTTTTGCCTTAACAGCTCCTTTTCTATGTTAAAACATAAACATTAAGTTTCATCATCAATGAAAGAATAAGTACATAAAATACAATTTTCTTTGAAGATAAAATGACAGAACAATCACATGTATAAACGACATAACAACATTAATATGAACACTTTGTGTTGTTTTACAAAAATGAATTATTTACAGTTTAAGGAATGGTATTTACAAATAACACTCTCTCTCATCATCTGGTCACATAGCCTTGTAAATAAATAAGCAGCTAACAATGACTAATTACTAATTTACATGTAAAGAGTTATGTGCTTGTTCTCATACATTCAGATGAGGTATCATTGAACTTTTACCCAGGGTAGGTATTTCCTTTGTATAAGCCAAAACAATGAAATTGATTTTCTACATTAAAGTCCTTTGGGCTCCAGTTTCATGTACAAGATGTGGTAACAAGAAGATATTAGAAAGCTCAATTTCAGGGGAAGGGGGGGCACTTGATCCTTCCAAATTGGTTCTTTCAAGAGGAAATGCCAAATGTCCTACATCACTCCTGTTGGCAGATCTATACAATATGACATCATAATAAATGACCTGTCATAGCTATTGTTTGATTGGCTATTGATTACTACATCATAATGTTAAATCAGCCAGCTGGTCCGATTTCCAAACATGCAATGTGGACTGAAATCCCATTTAAAATATGAGATATTATTCATTTCTTTGGAATTCCCCTCTCAAATTACATTTTGATGTGGTGCATTGTAGATTCCCTTCTTTCAAAGGGTTTGGGTACTTTTCTCCTGTGATGTTTAACCACCTTGAGTAAAACATTGAAACAAAAAAAATTAAGTCAATAATTCTTATACTTATCAATATCATACCTTGTTTTTTTAGACGAATTGGCACTGCTAAACAGATTTTTGAAGTATCAAAATCAAAAACTTAGTTAAGCAATCAAGTCTCTGCTCCATCAAAAATACTAATAAACATACAGAACTTGGAAATTGAATATTTCAGATATTTCTAATAAATTCATTTTTCAAATCAGTGATACAGAAAAAGTAATAAAAGGGCTTATAGTCTATTGCAGCATAAAATGATGAAATTAAATACAGGGTACAGAAATGAAAGTAGATGTAAGAAAATAAAAGTAGACACTCTTTAGCGTACATTGACGACTGTATAACCAGATGATGAGGCCTCATGTCAGGACACCGTGTCCAGATTATCTGGATCAGTGAACTTGACTGTCAGTATGTAAAATATAACAGGGAGCGGAACAAGCACTAACAATGATAAGTCCACGACTAGATTCTGAAGCTGAGTGAGAGCTATGATACCAAACGCATGCAGAAACCAGTGGGCTACGATGATGGTGAGATTCCTTCCATTACAAAAAGCTTGCTTGAACAATTCTTTGTAGGAATTCTAAGGAAGAAGATTTATTGGTATATTGAGTTCTGGTCAAAGATTTCATCCAATCAATTACAAAAGAAAATATTTGAAATCAGAACACTTTGTCCATAAAATTTCTGAGATACATATTATTTCTTTCATGATCCTACCTATGTTTTGAATAGAATATTTGAGTAAATATCTAACAGATTAATGAATATACTCAAAAGTGAGAAAATGACCATCTCTTTAAGAAAATTGTATATTGCTTGTGAGTGAACACAATACAGCTGGAACGCCAGTCGGCACTTGTCTTTGAAGTTTAAAAACGAAGTCACGTGACATGTTTTGAATATGACGACATTGTACCACGTCATCAAAAACGAGTCATACTGACTCTGCTGCAAATGTAAACAAGAATGACACAAGTGATTTTGATGGCAATAGAGATGCCCTTTCCAGACGTAACACTTAATCAGGTAAATTTTGTGGCATTTTGAAATAAATCGGGCATTGTCAAGGGCAGTTTGTCGCCAGCGATCTGTCTTACTGCATTTTATTGCTAATTTTCTTTGGGAATGATTGGGAACAATCTGAATGTAAACTTTACATATCACCAAAGACACCAAAACCAAAATTGGTTTGCCGATCTTTGCCCTAAGGAGTTTGTGTCACCTTTCAAACTTCGATATGCTGTTGGGGCGTCCATCCTCCATGTCAACGTATGTAAACTCGTTTGTTAACAGAGAGTACACAGTACACATGTATCAAAGTCGGCATTGATAAGTGGTTAGATTTGCCAAAATGAAACATGACATTGACACAAAATCATCTACAAGGTATCAAACCATCAAACAAATGTTCAAAATTCCATTTCCACTTGAATTTGGTGTATTCTGGGTCCGTGATGGTGAATTTTAATTAAAATCTGGTCCTCGTAATATCGTGTTTATTGGTATTTATGGAGTACTTATTGACTAAAATTCTATGTAAGGATCATAATTGGGATTCTGTTGAAAAGATTATCATTGAATTTTGACCAGAAGTGCAAAGGGGAGCATTTGTGTCAGCTTTTAAAATCAACGGTGTATGCACAATTTTCGATGGATCTTTAGCAGTGCTGAAAAATATTAATAATCCCTTTCAGAGGAATTTCAATTATTTGTAGTGAATTATATCTGAGTATTATTTGTTGTATAACAATATTTAAGATTTGCGATAAACAATTAAGGTCGTTTAGCCCAATTTATTCTTATCCTGTTACTTTGTGTGTCAAGAGTTATCCGCCCCTTTTAGAAACAATGCTTCCAACCGTCAAAATAGGGATTGGCGTTCCGGCTGATACTCTTAAATCATTGGACATACCTCATTATCAAATCCAGACATGTGTATGGCACTGGTTATCACTGATAGAACTATTACTATGTAAGGGAATGAATAGTCTGGAATAAAAGATGAATGAATTCTATTATATTTTTTGCCTCTTCCAAATATTCCTGGGGTACTTAATTCTTCATTATTGTGATATGTTTTGACATAGTTGAGCAACAAAAACGTGATGAAAGTATCCACATTTAACTATCTCTAATCGGAAACCAATTGCTTATAAATCAAACACTTTAATAACACAAAACATTATAACACAAACCACTACATGCTATTTGCTATTTTCGAAAACCAGAGTTACTTCCCATTTGAGACGGTATCTGACGTAGACCGATTGTGACGTCATCAAATTCTATGGAAACAGTCCTAAAAGTCTCAGAAATGACGGTGTAAAATCAACGTTACCATACCGTTTTCATGACTTCACAATGGTTTTACTTCAGATACCGTCTACAAGGGGAAATAACTCTGTATTCCGCAAAGACTCAATAAGGTAAATCATATCTAGATGTATGCTAATGTCATGCATCTTTTTCACTACTAGTTTATAAGTAACAATTGTAATTCATAAAAGATATAAAACATGATAACTGATCAATCAGACAGCTAATACTCACACAAGAGTCCACTTAACACTGCCTGGACTAGAATAAGGACTGGATGGAAGTACAGAGCTGCATAGATAGACTTAGTCCCCTTCATGTCAGCTAACTTGTATGATACAGTGGGTCTTATTAACATCAGGAACAGGAGAGAAAAGGCATAGTAAATCAAAACTACCGTGTACCTGAAACAATAAACAAGATAATTAACTTAGAAAAAAATGTTATTTGAACTGATAAAATGTAATTAAAGCACTATCTCACCCCAAAACTCTATTACTTTGACCTTCCCAATTATATTCTGCTCAGAAAACATAGGGTACAAATATAAAAATTTACCCTTAAACCTGACCTGAGGAATTCGGAATTTTGACAACTAAATAGAAACTTTGTGAGGGACGAGTTAAGTTTTGAGGCTAGTGTCATATTCTGATATACTAACAATGGATATACTATTTCCTGTGTACAGTGAAGTGTGGTTGTATAGTTTGGACTTGGATTATACAGCATGGTGTACCAGTCAGAGAGTCGGTGTACGGGACATGACCGTATGGTTAACTGTCCCATAGGCTCTACCAATAGTAATGTGACAACGGCTGCCAGAACGCTCTCTATCAAGGCTGATACATGCAGTGTTAACAGTCTCCTACAACAAAATAAGACATATATAGTATGGTGTACCAGTTAGAGAGTTGGTGTACAGGGTAGGACCATATGGTTAAATGTCCCATAGGCTCTACCAATAGTAATGTGACAATGGCTGCCAGAATGCTCTCTATCAGGGCTGATACATGCAGGGTTAACAGTCTCCTACAACAAAATGAGACATACAGTATGGAGACCAGTTAGAGAGTCGGTGTACAGGGCAGGATCGCATGGTTAAATGTCCCATTGGCTCTACCAACAGTAACATGAGAATGGCTTCCAGCACAATCTCTATCAGGGCTGATACATGCAGTGTTAACAGTCTCCTACAACAAAATAAGACATACAGGATGGAGTACCAGTTAGAGAGTCGGTGTACAGGGCAGGATTGCATGGTAAATGTCCCATAGGCTCTAACAATAGTAATGTGACAATGGCTGCCAGAACGCTCTCTATCAGGGCTGATACATGCAGGGTAAACAGTCTCCTACAACAAAATAAGACATACAGTATGGAGTACAAAAAAAATGTACCAGTTAGAGAGTCGGTGTACAGGGCAGGATCGCATGGTTAAATGTCCCATAGGCTCTACCAATAGTAACGTGAAAATGGCTGCCAGCACAATCTCTATAAGGGCTGATACAGCAGTGTTAACAGTCTCCTAAAACAAAATAAGACATACAGTATGGAGTACCAGTTAGAGAGTTGGTGTACAGGGCAGGACCGTATGGTTAAATGTCCCACAGGCTCTACCAATAGTAACATGACAATGGCTGCCAAGGCACTCTCTATCAGGGCTGATACATGCAGTGTTAACAGTCTCCTACAACAAAATAAGACATACACAGTATGGTGTACCAATTAGAGAGTCGGTGTACAGGGCAGGATCGTATGGTTAAATGTCCCATAGGCTCTACCAATAGTAATGTGACAATGGCTGCCAGAACGCTCTCTATCAGGGCTGATACATGCAGGGTTAACAGTCTCCTACGACAAAATAAGACCATATGGTTAAATGTCACATTGGCTCTACCAATTGTAACTTGACAATGGCTGCCAGCCAGTGATTCATTTTGAAAATTGTTTGAATGGGTACATTATACCCATCTGGAAGAAATCAATGGGTCAGAACTCAAATTTGTAAGCAACAGCTATTAATGTTGAATAAAGTAAATTTTATATGAAGTTTTATCATTTTAATTGATTTTTCCTAAGGAAATTACAATATATTTTATTGAGCAAAAATTCAAACAGAAATAACACTGTCCTATAAAATCCTGACTTCTTTCAAAAAAATGTCCCAAAGTGCATGATAAATTTTTCTGGTACCACAGTGCGATGTGACGGGTCATTTCACCGTGACAACTAAATATGCAAATATGTAGGTACTGATGGAATTTTCCAAAGCCACGTGTCAATCAGCAGTTTGGTCTATTTGCATGTAATTATATAACTCATATTCTGGAAACCTTAAAGCAAATATATTTTTTCGGCCTGTTTTTTTGTATGTATAAACAGTATAATTATACGCAATAATAATTATTCGAACATTATCAAGAATTTATTGAGATTGTAATCTGGTAATATTGAGTCTATTGATAAGTATGTAGTGAGAACTGAACGATGGCAACTGCTAGAGAAATGTAGATTATTGTATTACCGAGTATGAAGGCTAGGTGTAAGATTTTATGCATTTACACATGTAGATTTTGCTCTTTTTGTTTACTAGAACTTGGAATGATAAAAATAGAAACTGGAAAAATAGATTCTATTTATGCATACTCGGGACGCGCTTGATAAAAATTCAATGGGTATTTAATGAATGTGATGCGTAAAATACATAATACGCAGGGCAAAATGAATCACTGGCCAGCACAGGCTGATACATGTAGGGTTTATATACCCCCTAAAACAAAAGCAAATTAGCTCCTCGATGAAATATATAGAGTGTTACACAAAAACAATCATAGAGAAAACAGCTGAACTTAACCATACAGTAATACATGTATAAAATTTAGAGGTTCAAGGTCATTAGGTACACAAATTTTAAACAAGTGAAAAGATCTTGCCACAAGAAATATTTTCGAAATACATAAAATCCTATCATTAACTAATCTAAAGTAATGTTAAATATCATTTTCATTAAAGACAGTCAAACTCAAAGGTCATAGTCACAATGTCAGAAAATAGAGTACCTGTAATCTCTGAGTGAAATATAAAACCCTGTCACTTACCATTCAAAGGTTCTATACGATGTTTTGTCATAGAAAAATAGATTGACAGCCAGAAAGTAAAGGACAGAAAATCTTGAAATATGTGCTACTTAATATTTACCTTTTTAAATGGCGTCTGTTTGACACATCTATAAAGAAAAGATGAAGCATCAGGGAGAGTAAAGCCATAAAGGCCAGGTACATCCAGTCATAGAATATGGGCTCTGAGGTACACCTCTGACAGATACTCTGCTCATTTGGCTGTTGGCCACGAGGACAAGCCTGTTTAAATAGGTAATCATACAATCAAAACAAATCTATGCATGAACATTTGAATCAAGTGCTCTACTACATTTAATGATTAATGGAAAACTAATTTTAGACATTGACTTGTTTTCATCCTCTCTAGTATACACTTTTTCAGTTCATGATTTTTTTTTATTTTGTTCATATTGCTTTTAGTACATTGCTCTATGACTCTGAAAATAAACTTTCCATATATTGTTTTTAATAAATTTGTTCATGTTGTTCTAAAAGATTGTCAATTTTTGAATTGTTCTTTTTATTTTTAACATAAAACAAAATCTTTTAAAAAGTGTGTCATCTATCTACAGATCAGAGTACATGTACTTACTCCACACTCACTGAAACTTCCATTTTCAAATGTTACTCTGCCACAATATAGCCCTGGACATTTTACCGGGTCTGGAATAATATTAAATATAGAATAAAGTGTGTGAAGAATATAACTGTAACATGAAAGACTTGATTTAAGATGTTTGAATCACGTGCTCTAATTTGTACTAAATAATTTCACATTTGACCTTTAATTCCAACAACATATATATCTGCATTCTCTATGAAACAAAATACCAGTTGATATATAATCACTCCAAACTAAAAAGTAAAATCACATACAAACATGATTAATTTCACAAATAGTTTCTTTCTCCCAATCTCTTGTTTTTATTTAACATTTGTTTTTCTTCTTCTCCCATTATCAAAATGATTTTTTTCTTATACCGTACAACACTGAAATTTTCTAATTAAACTCTCGATGGTATGAAAGGGGTACAATGTATAAATTATGTGTGAATGTTTATCATAAAAAAAACTTTCTCTCATTATTACGCTACACATTATTAAATTGTGAAGAATGAAATGAGTGATTGAATCCTCCCCCCCCCCAAAAAATAAAATTGCAAATACATGAATATACACATGTAGTTCTTCAAGTTCTTTGTGTGCTTAGCTAGTTTTCAGAACTCATCAATAGCTTTCTTGGCTTGTCAAACATCAAGCCAAATAATATTCATCTAGAGTCATGCAGACACGGTTCAACAATACAACATCAGCTCTGGTGTCAGCTTAAATATTTATCGACTTGTAGTACATATGTGTAAGTTCCATAATGAGATAATCAACTTGTTTAATGTTGCGTGGATCTCTCTTATAAATATACATAAAAAAGTCATCAGGCTGATATCCTGTAATATATAGCCAAGTTTCCTCAAGCAGCAAGCTGTTACATATTGCAGGGGGACATTTACATGCAATTTCTTTTCTTTGTACTGTATTATAATGGCCCTTATGACTGCAAATACATTTATAGATCCTGCACTTAACCATACTCTAGGTTGGCATTACCGATCGCCAAAATCGCCATTGGCGACTAAGTTCTTTATATGGCGATCAGATTTTCTCAAAGTGAACAATTTGGCGATTACGTAAGTGCAAACATATTTTTGTATGAGAGTGGTCGTAAAATAAGCTGTTAATGTATCTCCAGCTGTGCGGTAGCGCGCCGGGTAGCTTACAGTCAGATAATGTATTGTGTGTATATCCATTGTACGCGAGTACCGTTAATCAAGTTGATCCGTTATCCGTTTGTTAGATAGTTAGACAGTAAAAACAAATCAGGGATTAGGAAGACCACGCTCCCTGCGCCATAGTCCCATTCTGATAAAAAAAAAATGGCCCATAAAATCGGCAACTCGCTGCACCTTGGTGCGCATTATTCTACGGTATCCATTGGTTTTTAATGGTATTTTACGTTGTAACGTAGATCAGTAACCATGAGGAGCAGTAACGTGTGGATCACAGCTTACTGTACATGGCCAGTCAGAAGCACAAATTCTTCTGTTCACTGACAATTAAAAGGTTCTTTGCTATTATGATACAGTATTGATTTTTCTCCGACATTCTATTTAGTCCTCGTACTGCGCCTGAGATTTAAATCTCCAACGTTTACTTACGTATCTTAACTACGTAAAGGCAGGGACGTATATACGTCCCTGGTAAAGGTACTTGTGTATGCGTTCATCTGTAAATAATCATGTCATTTTATAAAAGTGGTCAGTCAATGGGTACAAATTGAAGTAATACAATTTGTACAGATTCCCTAATATCAACAAAGCTGAAAATGAAGCTGCCCATACGTGGACACAAAAAATACAGGATAGGTGGCTGAAAGTTTGGTCTTAATTGGCTGTTCTGTTCTTAAAATTGCTCTGTCTTTGCCTGTGAACAGTGCAGACTGTGAAAGGGGCTTTGCCAAATACAACCTTGTAAAGACTGAACTTAGAAACAAACTGCAGTTGAAAGTGTCAATGTACTAATGAAAATAACAGTAGACACACAAGGGATTGATCAAACGGACTCTTTTGACTTTAAATGGGCATTTCATATATGGCTCAAGATTAAACAAATCAAATGAATATGACAAAATATGAAAACTTCAAAAGCATGTTTGAAAAATGTATATGAGAATAAATTATCAAAATTTCATATAGCAATATTAATTTGATATATACATGTATATTATATCTATGGTTTACATTGAATTTACTATATTCAATGAAATGAACAATACCCCCCCCCCCCCCCTCCCCTTATATATCATATAGCCTTTTTGTCGCGCCACACGCAAATTTGGCTACTGATGAAAAATTCCTAGCGCCAACCTAGCATACTGGTGTCAAAGCAGTAACCGAATGGAAGAAGTATTGACCGAACAATATGCGATGTAGGGGGTTTTCAAATGAACAAAATTTGATTAAATTAAGGAAACTTATAAAATTTCACTAGAAATCAAAATCACTGTCCTGTTCACTAAATCCAGAGCACCCTATTTTCCCGGTTTTCTCTAAAATATGATATTGTCTTCTTCCAAAAATATATCGATTTTATAGTACTCCTTTAGTTAAGACAGAAAACTGTATTATAATGGCCCTTATGACTGCAAATACATTTATAGATCCTGCACTTAACCATACTGGTGTCAAAGCAGTAACTGAATGGAAGAAGTATTGACCGAACAATATGCGATGTAGGGGGTTTTCAAATGAACAAAATTTGATTAAATTAAGGAAACTTATAAAATTTCACTAGAAATCAAAATCACTGTCCTGTTCACTAAATCCAGAGCACCCTATTTTCCCGGTTTTCTCTAAAATATGATATTGTCTTCTTCCAAAAATATATCAATTTTATAGTACTCCTTTAGTTGTGACAGAAAATACCACTGTTATGGCTGTACGTCAAAGAAGACGTTAGAAATAAGAAGGAAAATAAAAAGTCATGGGAATTTTCTATAGTACAATCACTGAAAATGCATGATGTCGGGTGCTTTGAGGTCACTGTTTACTATTATTGACACCGAGAAGAACATGACGGCGGCTTGAAATTAACATTGACATTTCCGATAGACATTTATTTTTCATATTGCGGTTTGAAGGCTGCGCCGATAGGGTGTTAAAGTTAATTTTCAGTTAAGACTGAAGGAGGTCATTTCTCAGAAACAATAATTAATAGGAAAATTCTTCAGACGACAGAGTAAACCGCCAAAACAGGGTGCACTGGATTTAGTGAACAGGACAGTAGCGTCAGCATTTTTATGAAAGGGTGACTTGATGAATCTATATAGTTTTTGGTCATTTATTAAGCAATGATAGTCTCCTAAATTGATGAAATCTTGTGGTTAAAAGATCGACATACATGTAAAAGATGATGAAAATCCAAAATTTTCAGATAACTTTTCGATAAATATTTGAGACATATGTCAACCATTATTTGTTCCAAGTTTCATGTCTCAATTTACAAAACAACGAAGTTATATCGTGAATAAACCTTAAAAATCGTTCGGTTATTGCTTTGACACCAGTATAAACCTGGGTGTCAGCTCACAACGCTTAGTTAGTTTATCTTGTGAGCGTAGTAAACAGTAGCATCGCAAATAGACGCGTGCATGAATCTCAAACGAGATTTCTCGTAAGTGAGCAGAGCAGCTCCCAAGATTTAAAGTAAATAAACCTGCTTCAAAGTCCATGAATCAAGAGACTGTTGACCTTTAACAAACTGCGCTAAGATACGCCAGTCCGACTTGCAGACCTACAACGGTGATATCTGTTTTTCGTCTTCGATGAAAAAACAAGTAACACCGTCGTAGGTCTGCAAGTCGGACTAAGATACGCCATCCCAAATTTTTAGGCAGTGCCAGTCAGTGCACACTAAACAGCTAAACACTACTTCTCTAGTGCAGTGTGCCTTTCCAGAAAATGTCAGAGGAAACATAAGCTAAATTAAAATATTTTAAATAAAAATTTTAAGTATCTATATTACCATCCGCAAATGTAATGCCACTTGTGAAGAAAACTGAGAAATATATCAATAAAACGAAAGAATCCATTTATAAAATAGGTCGATCGTCATTTTTTCCTTCTGTGTACAAGTTGTCGATCCTGCATTGGAGTTCTCCAGACACAGGAGGATGAAAAAGTAGCCAACGAAAAGGAAAGCTGTCTGCTCTCATTTTAGGTGTGATGAATGATGAGAGGCTACGTGATCTGTTTGGTCCTTCTGATTGTTTCTCTTTGTCTTTTGTCTTTTTTATCAAATCTGATTGATACCGAAGAGAAACATTCCAGGCATGGTAATGTCGATCAAGGTGCTCAGAGATTTAAACAGCCCTTTGGTGGAACGGCAGATAATATCTTTTGGTTTATGCAGGTAGTGGCACGATTGCTACTTTTGAAATATTATATACACTATATCTAAGAGATTGTGAATGATTTATACTTTACTATATACCATGTGACATTGAAAACATTGTACTTTATAATGTATTATTTATATGTTTTTATATATTAAATATATATTTTTTGTGTGTGTCATACCACTTTATAAATTTATGACATGACTGTGATAGATAATGGTGTGTTGTGTTCTTGTGTATAAGGTTTGTAATAAACCAGTTTTATTATTGATTGAGTGGTCAAAAAGAATTACGTAATGTCTCAAAATAAACAATATTATCATTAATTTTAATGTGCTTACAAAAAAATGATGTTTAAGGTATCCGTTGTACAATAGAGTCATTTTACATAGCGTTATAATCATCTCCATTGTAAAGTATGGTAAATTTTAAGCCTGGTAAGGTACTATAAACTATATATTTTCTGAAAGATAATGCTGCCCTGAGTACACATATAAGACTCCCGGGTCTTAAAAATCAAAGGGGAAAAACTCTTGTACAACTTTGTCATTTTGCATAGGTTATATAGAGAAAATAGACAATTTAGATGCTTCACTAGTTATTCCCCTTTATTTTTCTGACCCCAAAATTATTATTTTTGAGCAGTAGGCATTATAACCTTTCAGAAAATATATAGTTTTTAGCACCTTACCAGGCATGGAAAAATGCCCTTTTGTACATCAGATACCTTAAATTTTATTTGATCTTGTCAGTGATTGTCAGAGTTCCATAAGACAGTTTGTACATATATACATATATAAACTTTAAATTGTTAGATGCATGGATGTAAATCAGTACTGTCTAAATTTAGTCGTTACAAAAATCAATATGTTAAAGTTGCATCATTGGATCAAAGGTAGATGATGAAAGTCAAAAAGACTATTTCATCAGAAAATTGAGATTGGAGGGAATTTCCTTTATAGTGCTAAAATTATTTAGAATTATTTCATTAATAGGCAATATGCAACTAATAAAGATTTCCTAGTTCCTAGGACATACCATTTCTTAAATTCAATTTTAAGAAAAATTATATGAACTCCATTTGAGCATTGTTGAATTAATTTATTGTATTTATAAAATCAGGAATAGAATCCTTTAAGAATATTGAGTAAATGTCCCCCAGATTTCTCAAGGATGGCGAAACACTAAATTTGGTTTGTTTGTCTTTCTATCTGAGTCACAAAATCATTCATCTGAAGGGTATCTAAGTGATAAGGCCTAAATTATACTTCACATGTAAATACTTTGTGATATGAACTTTCATTGGTGCCAAAATTTTGACAAGTTACAGGTCACCAATACCTTGTACTTTAATCATGATAAATTAAAAACTCTGAGCATTACACGTGCTTTTGAGTGAAGGCGACAATGCCATCAAAAGTTTCAGTTTTGTATTAAAATCTTTTACATTTGTTTTCAAATGTTGGACATTTCTTTTCAAATGTTGGACATTTCTTTTCAAATGCTTCACATTTGTATTCAAATGGTTTAAATTTGTATTTTTTTTTTTTATTGAAGTCCTACCTATAGATAATTATATTGATATTGAGAATGTTTATTTTCCAAACTTCACCCTGACATTTCAAATTTTGACCTGCTTTTGGAAACTTACACTTTTGGCATTGTAACCTTTGAGTTGTTAGTCATAGTGCTTTCATATTTAAAGATTGTTTTCTTGAGTCAAAATCTCTCTCTTACATGTTGTACCAAGATTTTTGACCTTGTGACTTTGACCTTGGAGCTTGACCTACTTGACAGATAAAAGCTTTATATTGACAAAGGTGCTGACAGGGTCATTTGTATTTATCTTGGTTTTGATTACAACTAATTAATACTTATAATTAATTAACATACAAACAATTTTTAATACTCAGTGAGTGCACATATGTTATAGGAAAAAATGTAACATCAGTAATGGATTTTCTTTTCAATATTAGATTATCATAATAATATTAGAATAATTTTTTTTATGTTTATAGATCAGTGATATACACATCAGTAAGTTTTGGGACCAGAAAAGATCCATTGACATGCTGATTTTCTGCAGAGATTATTTGGCTGTTATAAATCCAGATTTTGTCATAGCTACAGGTAACTTAACATAAATCATTAAATGTCACATTTATACGCTATAAAAGTAAATTTATATCTTACCATGCTTACCAGTATTGTCCTTCTGAAAGTTGAATGAAATAGAACTGTTGCTTAGAGCCTAAGGAGTGTAATGCTTATATCTCCAAGGTCAAAGTCGTAGTAAAAAAAAAAGAAGTAAAAGCATCTCTGGTGCCATTTGTTTTTATATCTAACATGGGTTTGAATATCATTCAATATCACCAAAATGCTGAAAATTAGAGTAGTTTGTATCAGATTCTTCCATACGAAAATATTGATAATTTTCATGGACATTAACAGCAATTAACATCCATTAGAATTATATATCCTCAAAATTGATTAACAAATAACATCTTTAAGTCAAGTTATATAAAATTGATTAACAAATCACATCTTTAAGTCGAGTATGTAGCTTCATGTATTTTGCATGACAGAAAATTTTCCCTGATTATTTCTCAATATTCTTTTCTTTTCTATGATGCATTTTTTCTATAGAGTGTATATTATTGTGATGTATATTATTTAGGAGATTTAACTGATGCCAAGCTGCTAGACAGAAGGGGATCCCAGCAATTCTATGAAGAATGGAGGTTGTACAGAGAAACAGTCATGTCATGTAAAAGAATGAACCATAACATAACTTGGCTTGACATTCGAGGAAACCATGGTAACACTTGTATATAGGAAATATGTAACTCTGATTCAATGTAGACTGATTCCATGTACCTCATAAATTTCATTGTTAGGATATATCCTTCAAACTATATATATTTGTATTTAATAGCAAATGTTCAATTGCTTAACACAAAATTCTTTGGAATATTTAAAGAAGAATTCTCTCAGATTTATCACATATTATGGGGATATTTTTTTTAAATCCTAAAAACCTTCTGTAGTATTATTTCCAGGAAGGAAAGATATGATAATGTATATATACTAGCAATTGCTGAATAACAACCGGAAGGAATACTTTAAAAAATGACATGGAAAATATATGTCTTTCAAAACTACATGTACTGGATAAAATTATGAGAAGATTTTTTTTAAATATTTTATTTTTTACAACCTAGAAAAAAATTATTTTAAAGATTATTGAATTGAAACTTATTTAGAATAAAATGAACTGTTTCAGTTAATGTGCATTACTTGTAAGATGCGTGTAGCTTTCTCTCATTTTGAAAATTATTAACATTGTCATACTTAAATTTCCAAGTTGTTAAAGTTTTCAGATTGTAAAATTTGCAGAATTTTTATTTATATTATTTCTTAGTAGATATGGCTGTGAGACACTACATTTATCCTATATGGAACAAATACTAAAGGCTCCAATTAAGTCTTCAAATCAATTGATATCATTTATAATATATGTAATAGTATAATGAAATTTTTCTGGTATATTTATAATATATGTAATAGTATATACATGTGTACATGAAATTTTCCTGGAATATTTAAGAATCAAAAATTGTTTATTTGTGATATGTATTTATATCCATTGAGCTATGGTAGTATTACATATCCTGTGTTTCAGACTCCTTCGATGTACCTTCTCATGATCATACAAAGAATTTGTTCAGGTATTTACTATATCAATTTACCTACTCAAATCAAATTGGGATTCATGGTTACTTATGGCGGAAGGGAATAAACACATTGTCCTTCCATTGATAAATCTGCTTAGAGCCATGCTAGCTACAGTTTATACACATATATATCAATCATTTCTTTGTTTTACTGTATTCATATACATTGTTTTCAATGAAATTGGCTTTACATTTTGAAAATTGATAATATGAATCTACTGTTAGCTCACATCACTTTAGAAATCAGTAAGTTGGTTAATATTTTGTCAACTAATTCTTCAAGTTGTTTGAAATTAACTTTCAGAATAGATATAAACCAGATGGTAGATCTATGACTGAATTTAATTTTCTAACTTTTAATGTAAGTTTTATATCTACTGTTAGCTCACATCACTTAAGAAATCAGTAAGTTGGTATTTTGTCAACTAATTCTTCAAATTGTTTGAAATTAACTTGCAGAATAGATATAAACCAGATGGTAGATCTATTATTGAATTTAATTTTCTAACTTTTAATGTAAGATTTATATTTATGCATGTAAGCATATGCCCTCAATTCCCAGAAATTCATTTTAGATGGGACATGTACATGTATATACATGTTATTCATGACATTTAAAACTCAGAGCCTAAAGGTCATGTTGCCGGTGACACAGGCTCCATGTATTGTCCTTGACATTGAGTCTGACACTGGTTCCATTTATTGTCCTTGACATTGAGTCTGACACTGGCTCAATTTTTGTGTCTCCTGCGAAGCACAGCGACACTTAGGGATCACTTTGTCCGTTGTCCGTCTGTCCATCCGTCCGTCCGTCTGTCTGTCTGTCTGTCTGTCTGTCTGTCCGTCTGTCTGTCACACTTGGGTGTCACACCCCATAACTTTTGATTGGTAAGTGATAGGGCTTTGATATTTCACATGTGTATTCCTTGTGACAAGACCTTTCTACACATATCATAATTTTTGACCTTGTGACCTTGACCTAGATATTTGACCTACTTTTCTAAAAATCTAATATTGGCTATATCTCTTGATTGGTTAGTGATAGGGCTTTGATATTTCACATGTGTATTCCTTGTGACAAGACCTTTCTACACATATCATAATTTTTGACCTTGTGACCTTGACCTAGGTATTTGACCTACTTTTCTAAAAATCTAATATTGGCTATATCTCTTGATTGGCAAGTGATAGGGCTTTGATATTTCACATGTGTAATCTTTGTGACAAGACCTTTCTACGCAAACCATAATTTTTGACCTCGTGACCTTGACCTAGATATTTGACCTACTTTTCAAAAAATCTAAGATTGGCTATATCTTTTGATTAGTAAGTGATAGGGCTTTGATATTTCACATGTGTATTTCTTGTGACAAGCCCTTTCTTCATATACTATATATTTTTTGACATTATGACCTTGACCTAGATATTTGACCTACTTTTTAAAAAAATCCAAGATTGGCTATATCTTTTGATTGGCAAGTGATAGGGCTTTGATATTTCTCTTGTGTATTCCTTTTGACAATACCTTTCTACACATACCATTATTTTGACCTCGTGACCTTGACCTAGATATTTGACCTACTTTTCAAAAAAATTAAGATTTGCTATATCTTTTGATTGGTAAGTGATAGGGCTTTGATATTTCATATGTGTATTCCTTCTTGTGACAAGGCCTTTCTACATATATCATAACTTTTGACCTCATGACCTTGACCTAGATATTTGACCTACTTTTCAAAAAATCTAAGATTGGCTATTTCTTTTGATTGCTGAGTGATAGGCTTTGATATTTCACATGTGCATTCCATGTGACAAGACCTTTCTTCACATACCATCATTTTTTACCTCGTGCACTTGCCCTATATATTTGACCTACTTTTCAACAAATCTAAGATTGGCTATATCTTTTGAGTGGTAAGTGATAGGGCTTTGATATTTCACATTTGTATTCCTTATGAAAAGACCTTTCTAAACATTCCATAATTTTTGACCTAGTGACCTTGCCCTTGATATTTTACCTATTTTCAATAAAAAAAATCCGCTTCGCAGGCGACACAAGCATTCCTTGGATTGCTATTTTTTGTCCTTGACATTAAGTCAAAATCATTATTTTCTGTTAGATCCATTTTATAGTTAAAAGGGATTGTATCCATTACTTTTTAATCCCTGTATAGATTTGAATGATATATCACAGAATTGATGCCTTAAAGGCTCCATGTGTACCAGTATGTCTTGCAATTTAACCAAGATCATATCTGCAATATCAAGATCCAAATATGAAGTAGAATGATAAAATCTTCTCTCATGTGTTTTGTCTTTTAAAAACGTTAAAACTTGCATGGATTGATAAGACTCAAGGCTGTGTTATGGCTTTGAACAAAGACTATTTCTGTTGAAATGTGATTTTTCATGTGGATAAAATTTGATAAAACCATTAATTTTAATAAATGTGCATGCTGACTGGGAACAGACTGCTTATCTAAGATCCTTTCTAATTCATCTTTTTTTTTCGGATATTCGTTTGAATATTTTTTGCAATTAAGAATTTAAAAGTTGTCATGCTACTTGTCAGGCCAATAATAAATTACAGTATATATTATAGTAAAACACTTTTCAGGAAGTATTCCTTTCAAGGACAAACCAACCCATCTTCTTACCACTACAAACATGTAAAGCCGTATGGCACTTATTCCTTCCTAGCCATGGATGCTACCCCAAATCCTGGACCCAAAAGACCATTCAACTTCTTTGGATTTTTAAGTGATGTATGTTTCAACATATAATCATTAAAAAAGAATTATGAATATTATAAAAACATTATTTATTATTTAAGGTTCTTCATGTTGAAAAATTGCACCAATTGCATATGGACTCCTTAATTGTGATGATTTTTGATTTTGCGACATTGACCTTGAATTTTGATTTTATATCAGAAGCTTTTATTGTATTTTCAGAAAGAAAAAGCTAAAGTAAAGAGATTAAAAACAGAAACATATGAAAGCAATAAGGTAGTATGGTTTGGACACTATACAACATCTCTTATAGTTACAGAGGATGGACAAGATGTCAGAGCTCTTATGAGGTGAATAGAAATATCACCATGAAAGTTTATGGATTATTCAGTACTATTAGTCACTGCATATTACTTTAGATGATTACAGTATGTCAGATCAGTGTTTATAATCTTCTAAAGAAACACCTTTCTCATACTGCACATGCATACTTGTGAATTCTTGTAATTATGTAAGATTTCATTCATACTATGGAATTTGCTCTTGGAGTTGTTGACTAGGTTTTCTGTTTTTAGAATCCTTCAAGTCTGTTACATGTACATGTAGTACAGACTAATTTCATGACACAGTAATCATATTATGTACATAAGACATTTAAGAAATGACTGTCTTAATAGTTTTGATGTTTATGGTTGTATGGTCACATGCAATTTCCTTGGATTCTCAACAAGGATTATGCACCCATGAACTTAAACAGAAAGATAGTCATTAATCATATTTACATTTATAATAAATATCGGAATTTTTTTTTATTATACCCCCCATAAACGAAGTTTAGGGGGTATATAGGAATCACCCTGTCTGTCCGTTCGTCCATCTGTCCACCCTGTAAAGAAGTTTTGAAAGCAGATTTCTTTTATACTATTAATGGTATGCCTTTCATATTTCATACACAGTGACACATTCACCATAAAGAGTACTTCATTTTAATAACATGACTTTTGACCCTGTGACCTTGACCTTTACTCTATTCAACATTTAAGGTTAAGACGTTTGAAAGCAGATTTCTTTTATATCATAAATGGTAGGCCTTTCATATTTCATGCACACATTCACCACAAAGAGTACTGCAGTTTGGTATCATAACGTTTGACCTTGTGACCTTGTGACCTTGTTGACCTAGACTTTTGGCTTATGTTGAAATTAGGTTAAGAAATTTTGAAAGCAGATATCTTTCATACCTTTCATATTTCATACAAAGAGTACTACAGTTTTGTATCATGACTCTTGACCTTGTGACCTTGACCTTGGGCTTGTGTTGCAATTTAGGTAAAGAAGATTTGAAAAAAAGATTTCTTGCATACTATAAATGGGTACTACAGTTTGGAATCATGACTTTTGACCTTGTGACCTTGACTTTGGGCTTATCTTGCAATTTAAGTTTAAAAGAAGATTTGAAAGCAGATTTCTTTCATACTATCAATGGAAGGCTTTTCATATTTCTTGCACACATTCACCATAAAGAGCACTATGTTTTTGTATCATGACTTTTGACCTTGTGACCTTTACCTTAACTTTGGGCCTATGTAAGAAATAATGAACTTCATAACCAGAATAATAGTATTTTGGTTATGAAGATCTGAAAGCAGCATACTAAGTACTAAATTTTCATACCAAAGCATTTAATCCCGAATAAGAGTTTCAATTTGAACTATTGAACGTTGCGTCATAAATGATCCCATTTATAAAAACATCCTGCAGGGGGTATAATTCGTCAACTTTAGGGCAGTGCTAGTTACATGAACATTGCACATTTTTCATTTAACAGTGGCAAAAGTATTTTACCATTGGTAGACTTTCCCTGCATTCAAAACTTGACTTGACATTACAATATGCAAGTTGAAATATTGTAATATAATTCTATTTGCCTAATGGTCATTTAAGATGAGGGAATCTACTAGTAGTGTTAATATAAATTAATGTTTCAGGGACGGCTCAGCCTACCTGTGTGGACACCTACACACCCTGGCTGATTTGGTACCTAAAATGTACACTCTACATAAAACTGGATTACTGGAACTAGAGCTGGGAGACTGGAAAGACAACAGGAAGTATGTAATCTTTTCTGAAAGTAGGTCACTGATCTTGATTTTAAGTGTGTCACTTAAGCGGTGATCACAACCAGCTGTACGTACGTGTACATGTTGTCTGCGTGCAAAAACGTAGGCAAACCTTCAGTACCACACTTACTTTTTTGCGCAACATATGATGCATGTAACCACCCTACATGCATGCGACATGTGTTGATGCATTCCTTCCATACTCTTGCCACTTCCTTCCTTGCGTCTTCAGAAAAATGTAGCGCACGTAGCCTCCACAAACACACACGTCCAAAAAGCAGCACGACGAGTTGTGACCAGGGCTTTATTTGGGATTCAATTACTATAAGGAAAAATTATTTTAATACAATGTTTGGAACTTAGATATGTGCATGTTTAAAAAAATCATTGGATGTATCAATCTACCAATAATAGTTTCTTTATTTCTCTATTCAGGTTTAGGGTTCTTGCAATAGACCATGATACACTGAGCTTTACAGACACTATCCTTGGTGAATGGCCGGCAGTGATTATAACAAACCCAGTAAATGCCCAGCTAGCCTCACCTGTAGATTCCCCAGACAAAATAAAACAATCTACTCATATCAGGTGAAATGTTAGATGGTATTACATATTGGTAGAATGGAAATATTTCAGAAAGAGCAGATTTCACTAAAATTCATGTATGATTCAAATTTCTTTAAATAATATGCGTCTAAATGATTGTATAATAGGTCAAAAACAGATCTAGACATAAAGTTAGTGCTTCAGTTTAAGAATATAAAAGCTACCTTTATTTTCCTGACAAAATTGAAAAAACATGATGTTTATACCAAGGTTAAAGGTCAAGGTCACAATAGACATTGTTAGTTAACCCTTGTCCAGAGCATAACTCCTACCTCTGTAAATGTATTTCAATAATATTTCACAGAAATGTTCTTTAGGACCTAAGGGTATGTCATGACCTTGAAACAAGATCATAGGTCAAAGGTCAAGGTCACAATAAACATCATCAGTAAAACCTTGTCCAGAGCATACCTCCTCCATCTGTGAATGGATTTCAATAATATATCACAGAAATGATCCTTAGGACATAAGGTCTTGTCATGACCTTGAACCAAAGTCAAGTCACAATAGACATCATTAGTAAAACCTTGTCCATAACTTCCCCCTTTGGATGGATTTCAATAATATTTCACAGAAATATTTCTTAGGACCTAAGGATGTGTCATGAATACAATAGACACCATTAGTTAAACCTTGTCCATATCATAACTCCTCCTTTGTGGATGGATTTCAATCATATTTCACAGAAATGTTCTTTAGGGCCTTAGGGTATGTCATGATCTTGAACCAAGGTCTAAGATCAAGTTCACAATAAATGTTTTACCTAGATCCAAGATAAACTTTCCAAAGAATATTGCTGCGGGGGGTATTTTCATCCTGTTAGGGGCAATTTTTCATATGTAGATCTGTAGATCAATAGATTTTTTTCAGTTGATTAAAACCATGGTTGGAATCTTTCTTTTCCAGAATACTGGTCTTCTCACCATTTGAGATACTAAAAGTTTGGGTTAGTATAGATGGATTGGACCTGGGAGCTCCGTACCATGTACAAGGACCATTGTATGTCTTACCCTGGGATCCATCTAAATACGCTACAGGAATACATGAAATAAAGGTCACTGTGGAGGTAAGGGGTTAAAGTAATCATCATGAATTATATAGATTTATTGTATTTACAAAACACCTATCTGTAATACATTATTTGGGGGATATGGATTTTTTGGGGTTTTTTTGTCCCATCTATTTAGTTGTGCACACAAAAAAACTAAATTGGTCTTACCTTCTTATAAGGCTTCATTTTCTTCCAGGTTGAAAATCAAATCATAGTGACTTTTGTATGGTTATTTCACTTATTTCCCTTTATGTTTACATTGAGTGAATTATGCTGATTTCACCATGTCTTTCTGTCCATCCATCCATCCATCTGTTCATCTGTCAGTCTGTTTGAATGGACTTACAATTTGTTTCCACAGCTAACTCTATTAATTTTTAACCTTTAGTGATGAAAATTCACACATTGACAGCAATTAATGGAGGACTATTAGTTAAAGGTCAAACTTTGCAGTTATGGAAAACAGATAGACTAAGCTAGTATTTTCATGATATAACTCAAGCCATTTTTAACCACATTAACAATAAAACTTCAGAAATAGTTTGCCTTTAGCAAAAGGGAGAACCCTAGCCATTGATTTTGTGTTCAAAAGGTCAACAGTCAAGGTCAGATTTCATACATTTAGAAAAATATGTTTCTACTCCATAGCTCAAGAACTTGTTTGTGTACAGTAATGTTACTCATAGAATATGTATATTCTGAGCATGATAATGGCCCCTAGGATTGATTACCATTGATTTTTGTTTCAAAAGGTCAAGGTCATATTAATTGGCATATATGGAAAAAACATGTACCAGTACCCTAACTAGAGTATTGATGACCATACATAGATGATACTTCACATATAGGACTCATACTTAACTTGTGCCTCATAAAAGTTTGAGAATGACATTGATATACATGCAAGTTATTTAAGATTGAGACCTCCATTTTATTAACTTGTAAGTTTTCTTTCAGGATGGACGATTCAACTATGAAGAAGTAATTCAGCCATTTTCAATGGATGGTAGTCGACCTGGATTTGATATTCTACCACGACTTGTACTAATGATGAATATTTACAATTTTGTGAGTTACTGTGAAAATTAATCATATAAGCTTTTTTTAAGGTAATCTGAAGGAATATCAGTTTATAAAAGCTTGATGTTTGACTTTATTTGGTTGTTACCAAGATTAAGTGTCAAGGTTACTAATTGGGAAAATGTTCCAAAATAGTTGGAGGATTCTTATTTTCATACATTTCCATCTTCCTTGTCTTAACCACTGAATAGACTTCAATGATACTATGTGGAAATAAGTACAAATAGTTGTCAAGAAGTGTCAGTTTTGATTTTCATCTTGATTTGTCAACTCACCAATTTAAAAGTGATCTAGATAAATGTATGATTAACAGTTGTTATGAATAAGAATAAGAATAATTTATTTCCAGATGGGCATTATAGTTCTGTCACAATAATTTATAATACACACAATTCAAAATTAATTTGAAATTATAAGAATATTTTTGAGATATGGAAGAAAATATAATAACAATGTCCAAAATTGATTATTACTCAAATATATGTCACAATATTTGGTTCTCTTATGTCCTACACAGACATAGCATTGTATATCCGATATATATGGTTCAGTTTCTACATAGGACATCAGGGACGACATATATATAGAGTCAATTGTAGTGATATAATAACCAGCATAATGATTTGGGCACTATGATGAAGAAGTTTATATAATGTAACTCTTCCAAATATAAATCTACACCAAAAAAAGGGCTTGACATCTTTCTGACTTTATAGGAAATCATTTGATCTTCAATAAATTAGCAAAATGCTTCTGTTTTTCTTTCTTTCAGGGAAAATTGGTGTTTCAGGTTTTAGCAACTTTATATATTGTTATTCTGATTTTGCTGAGGAGGTGTGATAATGTAGACAGAATTTTAGTAAAAAGTAAGTTTTTCATATTTCATATTTATCATAAGTGACCAGCAAAGCCAAAGGAGACCATTATAGTTTCCTCTGTGTCTGTTTGCCAGTCTAACTGATGGCTGATGGCTGTAACCATTATAACTTTTATTATTATTGGAGGGGTTAGGGATATAATGACAAGAAATTGATAAATACTCTGTTGCCTGCATTAATGTAGATTGACAGTTGGGATATTAAAACGTTTTCATATGCCTGTATTTGTCATGTAAGAATGACTTTCATTTAATATCCTTACTTCAGGTAATTTGTTAAAACCAGAATAAAAGTTTCTGTTTGATTCCTCAATTTCAGTGTGTAAACATCATTTTCGTTGGCTTAAAAGTTTTAACAGATAACAATTCTGTATTAACAGAAATGGAAGTTTGTCCCTAACATGGCTTAAAAGTTTTAACAGATAACAATTCTGTATTAACATAAATGGAAGTTTGTCCCTAACAACATAAAAAGCAAATATGATTTTAAGCTACCTGAATTAAAAACTCTCAGCAGACTCTTAAAAGCAGAGAAATGAAATGATATCCCCAGAAGTGTGATCTTAGCATAAAAATAAAATGATAAGGAAGCATCATAAAATTATTTCACTTGATGGAGGTATCAACACCAAAACTGAGGGAAATCTGCATCATTTGCATTGCCCATATTGTGTAAGTTTTTCGTCTATTTTTTATGTTGATACATACCTCTATCAATCCCAAAAATATTTCACTGATGCCTTAAATGACCAAATGTACTGTTTCATACAGGATTTAATCATACAATCTATTTTACTTGCAGCATTCAGGTTTAGACTCCTATATTATATCATCACCTACGTCAACATGTGGATCAAACGTGTGTGGTATGTCACAAGGCAGCAATCAACTTTCTACCTCCTTCTTGGATTCATGATTTATATCTGGTTAGGTATGTGAGATTATTTCTCTTTCAGTTGAAGACTTGAGGGCTTATAGCTTTTTACCTGTGCATAAAATTGTTTTTCTGTTTTCCTACAAAAACTTTAACCTTGACATTATAAATTGACTAGAATGGTATCAAACTTTGACACTGTGACCTTTAACTTTGCAGATAACAGCTTTCATACTGGTAATGTTACCGATGGAGGCATATGACTATTTAACTAACACATCTTTGTTTTAAGAAATTGACTTGAAAAAAATTCCAATGAAACTTGAAAACTTCCAGTTGATTCATATTTGAAAACTTAAGTTTGGTGATAATTTGTCATATTAAAACATTTACCATTATGGATTGTATATGTCCTGATATACAAATTTTAGTATTGTTTTAAAGATAATATCTTTCAATGAATATGTGAAAATCATAAGTAACTTCTGTATTAACAAATGTACGACTGAACACTTATTATCAGACTTAAATTTTTTTATTTCATCATTAACGGTCAGTCAAATAATACTTTAACGGATCATTTTATCATGTTATTGATGAGCTATAAGTCTGGCAATAGGTGTGAAGTCAGACTTCTGGCAATCTGCTAATTTGTATCATGTACTTCAGCAAAAGGACAATAGCTCTGTATTGAAAATAAACTAAATGAAATGAGAATGTTTAAAGACATGTGTGACTTTATTACAGGTCCTTGGTTTGTTGCTGAGATTATAGAAGGCCATGTGGGCGTAGTGTTTATCTGGGGCATGTATGTCTCTGGTACATTTATACCAGGGTCCCTTACATATATCTATGGAGTGTTCCAGGTAAGATACTACTTTTATATGTAAATTGATTATGTTCTCAAATACATGTATATTGGCTTTAAAATAAGCTTTTACTGTGGCCAGTTGTCCCTCATCTGTCTGTGCATCAACTTTCAACTTTTGTGTGTGAGATGCCCATGGTGATTGGTAGACAGCACATACTGTATTGCTTTGTCAGCGGTCAAAAGTCAAGGTCACAACTGGCTACAGTAGATAAAGAACTTAACACACAAACAAGGAGAATTTGAAATGTGTCTGTAATTCAGGTTCATTGGGAGTCATCATGTTCAACAAAAACCTAGGATTGTCATTATCATACCAGAATTTCTCTGATTCCCCTCCAGTTTATACATGTATTTTCTACAATGATAGACCAATTTATTCATAAACTTGTCACAAAATGTTATTTTGCTCATCATGTATCAGTCTTAATCAAAATTCTCAAACTGTTTTAAAGAGGTATGTTACGCTATTGACCTATGTCACATGAGTCCTTATTCCAGGTCACTACCATTGTAGTACATACTTACTTATCATGACAAAGCCCTATTCTACGTACTGGACTATATTTCTAACATTTTTTTTACAGATTCTCATACTAAAATTTCACAGTTCTAATTATGACCAAAGAGTCATTCATAACCTTGAACCAATGTTTTGTGACATATTTCAACATATAATTAATTTACATCAGACTAAAAGTTTAAAATCTATGTTAAATTTTCTTTGACAGATCTAAAATTAGTAAGAATTGTTCCTAAAAGAATTCTTTGTTTAAAAAAATAAAATATATACAGTGTTTATGAATTTTTGTTTCAGATTATAATATTCAATGTGCCGATTCTTCTTTTTCTTGGATACATGATACACTACAACTCTGTTTCTGTAGAAACCAAACAGAAAGCCCCTAGTAAATGGAGAAAATACAGACATATATACATTCCATTTTGTGCTCAAGTTTTACTTCAGACATATGTAGCTATAACAGAATTTCCTAAAGCTTACGGAACAAGAGCTTTCCTCCTGGGACCAGTGAGGACAGGGTCAGTTATTCTGGCCTTTGTGTTATTTTACTTAAATAAAGATGTTAGAGTAAAACCAAAAGATTCTAAGGGAGACCAGAACAAACATAGAAGTTGATGAATATTGTCTTAGGACAGAAAATTAAATAGTATTCATGCATCGGACAATCTAGATAGTTTTATACTGCTACAACTGTAAAATGGGCAAAGTGTTACACATGATTGACCTTATTCTGTCATTCTGACTGTCCTATATTAGCTTCACAACCCCTTTTAAATCCTTTGATGATCATTTTCAATGAAACTTGGTAAGTTTGAAGGGAGGAAAATGCTGTCCAAAATTTATTACAGAAGTTATATTGCCCCTTGAATTACAGATTGTAAATTTATCAGGTGATACATGGTTTTTGCAACTCCTCCTAAACTTTTGAATGGATTATAATGAAACTTTATAGTACAATGAAAAGTCACAACATGAAGATGTTCATGAGGGAAGAGGAATTATGTCCAAAATTTATGACACGAGTAAGAGCCCCTAGTCTTAGATTAGTTCGTGTTAAAAATACTTTGCCCCGGGACAGTAGAGTAGTTTTTTTTTCTATTTTCAATATAGAAACACTTTACTGCCATGTGGTGGCTTTTGTGGTGCACTGACACATCTAGTTTTTAAATGAAATTATTGTTTTCATTTGAACCTCATCAATAGTATTACAAATATGGTGTTTAACTCTTCCTATTTGTAGAAAGATATTTCAAACAATTGTAATGTGATATAGTAATATTTTTAAAATGGTTTATTGGTATATTATATGTTTTCCTCTCATAATGATTTTATTGGTATATTATAATGATTTATAATAATATATATAATGATATATCATAATGATTTTATAATATATTATTATATATAATTATATATTATAATGAATTTATTGGTATATTATATTCTCATAATGATTTTTAAAACAAGGATAACAATCAAATCACAAATTGAACAAAGAGAGTGTTAATGTTTTAATAATGTCACTGAATTACACATTCCAGTATACTTGTAATTATATGTTTAGTGTGGCATTGCATGCTATTTTATTTCTTTTTTTTGTGTTCTACGTCTCCTTCAATTTTGTTTAATATCTGACTTTAAAGGTTGCTACAAAACACAAAGCTATTGAATTTATTTTTGAAATCCATAGTAAACATTTGCATAGGTACATAAGATATGAACCTAAAGGATTAGGCAAAGTGTATAAACTGTATTTTTCAAGGCTGTTTGCATTCACAGTTTGCACCATTTCTTAATTTATTTTCTCAAAGATTGTGATAAGTATATTTTAAAGAGTGGAACATTTATCTTTATAGCAAGGCTAATAGTTCCATATAGGGGAGAGGAGGGTAATCAAAAATGAAAGAAATCCATTTATTTATCCATTACCTCTTGAAGTTTTATAAAGTCACATTCATAAATATTTTTCAATCAATATTTTATCTGAATTTTTCTAAAGTAAGGTGACAGAAATTTAATTCTTAGTTTTACGGATCCGCCCACCCTTAGAATTTCACCACAATTGGAATGAAAATAAAATGAACTGAATGTATTTTTGTTTCTTCCTTTCATCCAAATTTCGCTGGACCGTTACAAGTTTTTGCTTTTAATTGTCACTTAATCTTTATTATGCAAGCAGCTTTGAGCATAAGATAAACAAGCCAAATTAAAATCGGGATAGTGGCACAAAACATTCTAGAATATTGAAATTTACTGATTTTATTCTTACTTTTTTCCCCTCCTCTGACCCTATTTTGAAAAAATAAAAATTCCATAAAAATAAAAATTCAATTTCTGTCACCTAACAAAGAGAATTAGGACAGCACTTGCATAAGGATTATTCATTTTCAAATGCATACTTATACACACCTGAATTACTTATTTTCTACAATTACTGTACATTTCAAACTTTTCAGTGTACATCTGAAATGAAAATATGATCAGTGGTAATTTGCACCAATCATGGTAAAGCTCAATAAAGTTGCATGAAAGTATTATTCTTTTTAACACGTGAAAGGAAATTTTTCAAAAAGATATGAAAGGGAATTACTAACATATATAGATCAGAGTTTACCATTTATTTTGTAATACTTAAAGTGCAATTTGTTTTTATGGTGCCCAATGTATTTGCACATTGAGGATTAAGTTTTCTTTGTCACTCTGTCATTCTGTCACACTTTGAGTTTCTAGATAATAGCTCAAGAAACATCTCACCTATCCAAACCAAATCTTAATTGGTCAGAAAGGTAAAAATCAAGTTTGAAGTCAAAGGTCATGGTCTCTGTTAGGGGAAATATACATGTACTTAAAAAATTGGTTTCTAGATGATAACTCGAGAATCTGTTCTCCCATCAAACAAAATTTTGGTATACTGCTACTAATCAAGGGGGAGAAGCCTATTGAGTTTGGGGTCATAGGGCTAGGGAGGTCACTATTAAAAAAAGTTATACTTAAATTATATAGATATTGGGTTCCAGATTATATGTCCAGAATACTTTTACCTGTACAAATCAAATTGGTATATATGGTTACTTATCAAGAGGGGAAGAAGACTGTTGAATTTTTGGTCTTTAGGACAAAGGTCAAGGTCACTTTTAGAAAAAAATAGAATGCAGATAGGGTTTCAAGTTTATAACTCAAAAACCGTTTCATCTATCTGAGCTTCTTAGTTTGGAGTATGTTTACTGACACCTTTTAATGTTTAGGTCAAAGGTGAAAGACATTTTTACTCTCATTTTATTATTGTTTTGAGAGTCAAACTCTGATAGATGAGGCATACCTTTTACTAACATTCTCTTGTTACATAGGGTATTAGACAAAATAATCTGTCTTTCTTTGCTGCCCCTTTTCTTTTGTGACTTAACAGAGATGGAAACTACTTTACTTTCTAATATATAAAAAGCGGACAATTTGGACTCTTCAATATTTCAACAGATTTCTGTAATTCTCCTACATGTTGTATTTAGTTTTCTGTAAGAGACTGTATTTTACTTTAGAGAATGTATTTTACTATTTTCCATTTGCTTTGAGTCGAATTTTGTCCCTAAAACACATATTTTTGCCAATTTTATCATTTAAATCCACTAGGTGTTTACTTCAGCAGCTAAGATAATCAACAATCTGATAGGATAACTTACATGTATATAGAGGCAAATTTTTTTTGTTTTAATTGAAAAATGTATCTAATCATGAAGTATAAACGGATAAAAATGTGAAAATAAACTTGATCTTCATTGATTAGAGTATGGTATATCTTTGTATAAGTGAAATAAAGTCATTGTATGTCTTATTACAAAAATAGGTGTGAAAATTCATCACAGTGCTATTAGTAAAAAGATGATCTTCTTTCCGTCTCTAATACACCACATATCAAATAATGGGAGCAACTAGATGCATAATCATTCTGCCTGGTAGAGTATTTATAGTTTATAAGTTAATGACAGTTTCAACTAAAACACGTAAAACATAAATGAAGTAATTTAAGAATGAAGAATTGGTTTCTTCATTGCAGTGTTTTATGATTTTATTTGCAATCATTATGATCTTTAAGGTCTTTAATTCTTTTGCCATATACATACTTGTTCATGTGATATTGTTGATACGAAAATTCCATTTTTAGCTTGCCTCGACAAAGTAGATGGGGGCTTAAGCTATCGCCCCTGCGTCAGGGTTGGAGTCAGCATCTGCACTCAGGTTAAGGAAAATAGGACACCTCCATTCCAAGCCTCTTATAAGTCCTATACATCAACCAAACTTACTTGGATGATGCATCTATGGATGCTTACTGCAATGCATGGTATGGATACTGCACGCTTGATTGACCAGGTTAAGTAAAATGGAACAGGTCTATTTCCAGCCTTATAGCTATCATAAGTCCTACATTAGCCAAACTTACATGGATGATACATCTGAGGATGCTTGCTGCAATGTATATTTCACACTTGAACGACCAGGTAAGGTAAAATTAGACATTTTCTTTCCATCATACTTCAAGTCCTTTATCAACCAAACTTGTGTGAGTGATGCATCTGGAGATACTTGGTGCAATGTAGGTGCAATGATGGTCATATGACAATGTTGCAATTGAGGTGAGCTCTGTCATCTATGATGAAGTCTGTTTACTCGCCCATCTTCAGATGGATGTATTATGGTATGGCATAGTCTTTCCATAACTATATATCCCAGAATCCTTGCAGACCTGATACAGACTAAACCCTTTGTCAGTGGATATTCATACAAGAAGAAATTCAAAACACTATTGATTTTCAAGGTCAAATGTAAAGGTCTTGGCCAATTTCATTGTGGTTCATTATAGGACTCTAACTGAATAGTCCTATGGAGAACTTCAAGTATACTTCAACAGATCAACATGGCAAGGAAGGATCCTATTTTATACATTATCAAGGTCATGAGTCAAAGCATTAAGATTGTCCGTGGTGGGCTCTTATTGTGTCTAGTACTTATTGTTACAATGTGTCTTTGTAAAGGGGTAGGGCCACGAAACCCGATTTTAGCCCTGATTTTGAACATTTGTACTTCATAGAATTTTTAACTGTGATTTGACATTTTGAAACGTGTTCTACTGAATCACAAATCTATCTTTTGTAAACATGAGAGACATTATGAATTTTATTTCTAAAGAAAAATTGAGGGCCGATATAGGGGTCTCATGGCCCTACCTCTTTTTAATTATGTGATACCGTATACATTTTATCTAACTTATGAATATATTGATACTTTTGTTTTTATGATTTCTTGCATGTATTTTGCATGTCTGCAATGAAACTCATACTTTTAAGAAACTGTATACTTAAACATAGATGTCATTCTTTTTAAAATAAAACAAACATTTGTCTGTATTTTCATTTTTCTGTCTAGACTGTAAGCTACTGTCCTGTTCACTAGAGCACCCTGTTTTCCTTGTTTTCTCTATAATATGATATAATATTGTCTTCTTCTAAAAAGATATCAATAGTACTATTAAAGAGTTAGAAATAGGACGGAAAATAAAAAGTCTGCGGGGATTTTCTATAAGTAAAGTCAGTGAAAATGTGTGACGTTGGATGCTTAGACATCACTGTTTACTGTTGTTGACATGGAGAACAAAATCACCTAAAAAGGGTGCTCTGGATTTAGTGAACAGGACAGTAATTAAAAGGGACATGATGACCAAATGACATGAGGTATATGTCCCTGATCTTATACCACAAGGCTTACCTACATGTTATCATACCATGAGGCTTATGTCATTCCATGATGCAATATGTCCCTCACCTCAAACCATGAGGCTTACTTCCACGATCTCATACTGTGAGGCATATGTACCAGATCTAATACCATGAGGCTTAACCTCCGTGATCTCGTACCATGAGGCACATGTTATACTGTGATGCATATGTCCCATCATGGAACCATATGAGGCTCATGTTCTACCATGAGGTATATGTCCAAAATCTCATACCATTTGGCTCATTTTATACCTTGAGGCATATGTCCCTGATCTCATACTATGAGGCTCATTTTATACCATGAAGCATATGTCCCTGATCTCATACCATGCGGTTCATGTTATTCCATGAGGTATATGTCAATGATCTCATACCATGAGGCTTACCTTCATGATCTTATATCACGAGGCTCATGTTATACCATGAGGCATATTCTTGATCTCATACTATGAGGCTCATGTCATACCATGAGACATATGTCCCAGATCTTATACCATGAGGCTTACCTCCATGACATCATATCATGTGATTCATGTTATACCCTGAGGCATATATCCCTGATCTCATACTATGTGGCTCATGTTTTACTCAGTGATGGCATATAACACAGATCTAATATCATGAGGCTTACCTCCATGATACCATATCATGAGGCTCATGTTATATTGTGTGGCATATGTCACAGATCTAATACCATGAGGCTTACCTCAATGATATCATGAGGTTCATGTTATACTATGAGACATATGTCCCTGTCCTCATACCATGAGGCTTACCTCCATGATATGATGAGGCTCATGTTATACCATGAAGCATATGACCCTAATCTCATACTATGAGGCTCATGTTATACCACCAGGCATATGTCCCTGATCTCATACTATGAGGCTCATGTTATACCATGAACTCATACCATGTCCCTGATCTCACAATGAGGCTTACCTCCATGATCTCATATCATGAGATTCATGTTGTACCGTGAGGCATATGTCCCAGATCTAATACCATGAGGCTTACCTCAGAGATGTCATAACCATAAGGCTCAAGTTATACCATGAGGCATATGTCCAAGATCAAATACCATGAGGCTTACCTCCATGATATTATATAAGGAGGCTCATGTTATACCATGAGGCATATATCCCCGACCACACACCATTAGGCTCATGTTATACCATGAGGCATATGTCCCTGATCTTATACCTCGAGGGTTAGCTCCATGGAACCATATGAGGCTCATGTTATACTGAGGCATATGTCCCTGATCTCACACCATGAGGATCATGTTATTCCATGAGGTATATGTTAATGATCTCATACCATGAGGCTTACCTTCATGATCTTATATCATGAGGCTCATGTTATACCATGAGGCATATGTCCCTGATCTCATACTATGATACTATGAGGTTCATGTCATAGCATGAGACATATGTCCCAGATCTAATACCATGAGGCTTACCTCCATGACATCATATCATGAGGCACACCATAAGGCATATATCCCTGATCTCATGTTATACCATGATGCATATGTCACAGATCTAATATCATGAGGCTTACCTCCAGTATACCATATCATGAGGCTCATGTTTTTCCGTATGGCATATTTCACAGATCTTATACCATGAGGCTTACCTCCATTATACCATATCATGAGGCTCATGTTGTAACCATGTGGAATATTTCACAGATCTAATACAATGAGGCTCATTTTATACCATGAAGTATATGACCCTAATCTCATACTATGAGGCTCATGTTATACCATGAGGCATATGTCCCTGATCTCCTTCTATGAGGCTCATGTTATACCATGATCTCATACCATGTCCCTGATCTCATCATGGGGCTTAATCCCATGATCTCATATCATGATATTCATGTTATACCGTGAGGCATATGTCCCAGATCTAATACCATGAGGCTTACCTCCATGACATCATATCATGAGGCACATGTTATACCATGAGGCATATGTCCCTGACTTCATGTTATACCATGAGGAATATGTCCCTGACCTCATGTTATACCATGAGGAATATGTACCTGACTTCATACCATGAAGCTAACCTTCATGATATGATAAGGTTCATGTTATACGATGAGGTATATGTCCCTTATCTCATACCATGAGGCTCATGTTATACCATGAGGCATGTGTCCCTGACCTTATACCATGAGGCTTACCTCCATAATATGATGAGACTCATGTTATACCATGAGGCATATGTCCCTTATCTTATACCATTAGGCTCACTTCCATAATATCATATCACGAGGCTAGATATATGTCCCAGATCTAATACCATGAGGCTTACCTCCATGACATCATATCATGAGGCACATGTTATACCATGAGGCATATGTCCCTGATCTCATACTATGTGGTTCATGTTATAACGTGATGCATATGCCACAGATTTAATATCACGAGGCTTACCTCCATGACATCATATCATGAGGCTCATGTTATACCGTGAGGCATATGTCCCTGATCTCATACTATGAGGCTCATGTTATACCATCAGGTATATGTCCCTTATCTCATACCATGAGGCTCATGTTATACCGTGAGGCATATTTCACAGATCTTATACCATGAGGCTTACCTCCATTATACCATATCATGAGGCTCATGTTGTAACCATGTGGCATATTTCACAGATCTAATACAATGAGGCTCATTTTATACCATGAAGTATATGACCCTAATCTCATACTATGAGGCTCATGTTATACCATGAGGCATATGTCCCTGATCTCCTTCTATGAGGCTCATGTTATACCATGATCTCATACCATGTCCCTGATCTCATCATGGGGCTTAATCCCATGATCTCATATCATGATATTCATGTTATACCGTGAGGCATATGTCCCAGATCTAATACCATGAGGCTTACCTCCATGACATCATATCATGAGGCACATGTTATACCATGAGGCATATGTCCCTGACTTCATGTTATACCATGAGGAATATGTCCCTGACCTCATGTTATACCATGAGGAATATGTACCTGACTTCATACCATGAAGCTAACCTTCATGATATGATAAGGTTCATGTTATACGATGAGGTATATGTCCCTTATCTCATACCATGAGGCTCATGTTATACCATGAGGCATGTGTCCCTGACCTTATACCATGAGGCTTACCTCCATAATATGATGATCTCATGTTATACCATGAGGCATATGTCCCTTATCTTATACCATTAGGCTCACTTCCATAATATCATATCACGAGGCTAGATATATGTCCCAGATCTAATACCATGAGGCTTACCTCCATGACATCATATCATGAGGCACATGATATACCATGAGGCATACATCCCTGATCTCATACTATATGGTTCATGTTATACCATCAGGTATATGTCCCTTATCTCATACCATGAGGCTCATGTTATACCGTGAGGCATATATCATAGATCTAACACCATGAGGCTTACCTGCATGATAAGATGATGCTTATGTTATACCATGAGGCACATGTCCCTAACCTCATACCATGAGGCTTACCTCCATGATATGATGAGGTTCATGTTATAGCATGAGGCATACAGGTATGTCCATGATCTCATACCATGAAGCTCAGCTTATATCATGAGGCACTTGTCCCTGACCTAATACCATGAGGCTTAAGTAGCTCCATGATTTAATAAGGCTCATATGATACCCTGAGGTAAATGTCCATGATCCTATACCATGAGGCTTACATCCATGATCCGATAATCTTATACACTGCAGTCGATGCTCAAATTTCATATAACGCAGTTATTGCCTGTAATCTTATACATTGCAGTCGATACCCCAATCTTTCATATCGCAGTTACTGTTTGTAATCTTATACATTGCAGACGATACCCCAATACAATCTTTTATTACGCAGACGATGTCTGTAATGTGATACATTGCAGTCGATGCCCCAATCATTTATTACGCAGACGATGTCTGTAATCTTATACATTGCAGTCGATGCCCCAATCATTTATTACGCAGACGATGTCTGTAATCTTATACATTGCAGTCGATGCCCCAATCATTTATTACGCAGACGATGTCTGTAATCTTATACATTGCAGTCGATGCCCCAATCGTTTACTACGCAGTTCTTGTCTGTAATCTTACACATTGCTTTCGATGTTCCAATCTTGTATTATGTAAACGATGTCTTTAATCTCATACATTACAGTCTTTTATTACGCAGATATTGTCTGTAATTTTATTCATTGGAGTTGATGCTCCAATTTTTTACTACGCAGATTATGTCCTTGTGAAAAGATTTTTCCATGGATACCAAGATTTTTTACCTTATGACCTTGACCTATGAGTTTGACGTACTTTTCAAAAACTTTAACCTTCACCATAACTTTTGAATGGAAAGTGATAGGGCTTTCACATTTCACATGTGTATTCCTTGTGACAAGACCTCTCTGTTGGTAAAAACATTTTTTTACCTTGTGACCTCGTCCTTGGAGGTTGACCCACATTTAAAAACTTCAACCTCGACCATAAGTTTTGGATGGTAATTTAAATGATAGAACTTAAATATTTCACATGTACATACCTTTTCATAACCCCTGTCCCTTGGTAACAAAACAAAAGTTTGGACCCTTTGACCTTTTCTTGGAGTTTAATGTTTCATATCTAGAATTTGATAATACATAAGATATATTATGAAAACTTAAGAAGGGGGGTGTCTGTAAGCAATTCTTTTAAGACAAACACCCAGAGCGGGGGACCACAATTCCTTGAATTTGATTATTGTCTGTAATCTTACATATTGTAGTCGAAGTCCCAATTTTTTATTGAGCATATTATGTCTGTAATTTTATATATTGCAGTTGCTTCCCCAATCTTTTATTACGCAGACGATGTCTGTAAGCTTATACATTGCAGTCGATGCCCCAATCTTTAATATGTCAGGAATCTTATAAATTGAAGTCAATGCCCCAATCTTTTATTACGCAGACAATGTCTGTGATATTATACATTGCAGTCGATGCTCCAATCTTTTATTAGGCATATTATGTCTGTAATCTTATACATTGCAGTCGATGCCCCAGTCTTTATTACGCAGACGATGTCTGTAATGCGATACATTGCAGTCGATGCCCCAATCATTTATTACGCAGACGATGTCTGTAATCTTATACATTGCAGTCGATGCCCCATTCTTTTATTACGCAGACGATGTCTGTAATCTTATACATTGCAGTCGATGCCCCAGTCTTTATTACGCAGACGATGTCTGTAATCTTATACATTGCAGTCGATGCCCCAATCATTTATTACGCAGACGATGTCTGTAATCTTATACATTGCAGTCGATGCCCCAATCTTTTATTACGCAGACGATGTCTGTAATCTTATACATTGCAGTCGATGCCCCAATCCTTTATTACGCAGACGATGTCTGTAATCTTATACATTGCAGTCGATGCCCCAATCGTTTACTACGCAGTTCTTATCTGTAATCTTACACATTGCTTTCGATGTTCCAATCTTGTATTATGTAAACGATGTCTTTAATCTCATACATTACAGTCTTTTATTACGCAGATATTGTCTGTAATTTTATTCATTGGAGTTGATGCTCCAATTTTTTACTACGCAGATTATGTCCTTGTGAAAAGATTTTTCCATGTATACCAACATTTTTTACCTTGACCTATGAGTTTGACGTACTTTTCAAAAACTTTAACCTTCACCATAACTTTTGAATGGAAAGTGATAGGGCTTTCACATTTCACATGTGTATTCCTTGTGACAAGACCTCTCTGTTGGTAAAAACATTGTTTTACCTTGTGACCTCGTCCTTGGAGGTTGACCCACATTTAAAAACTTCAACCTCGACCATAAGTTTTGGATGGTAATTTAAATGATAGAATTTCACATGTACATACCTTTTCATAACCCCTGTCCCTTGGTAACAAAACAAAAGTTTGGACCCTTTGACCTTTTCTTGGAGTTTAATGTTTCATATCTAGAATTTGATAATACATGAGATATATTATGAAAACTTAATAAGAAGGGGGGGGGGTGTCTGTAAGCATTTCTTTTAAGACAAACACCCAAAGCGGGGGACCACAATTCCTTGAATTTGATTATTGTCTGTAATCTTACATATTGTAGTCGAAGTCCCAATTTTTTATTGAGCATATTATGTCTGTAATTTTATATATTGCAGTTGCTTCCCCAATCTTTTATTACGCAGACGATGTCTGTAAGCCTATACATTGTAGTCGATGCCCCAATCTTTAATATGTCAGGAATCTTATAAATTGAAGTCAATGCCCCAATCTTTTATTACGCAGACAATGTCTGTGATCTTATACATCGCAGCTGATGCCCCAGTCTTTTATTACGCAGACAATGTCTGTAATCTTATACATTGCAGTCGATGCCCCAATCTTTTATTACGTAGTTATTGTCTGTAATCTTGTAAATTGCAGTCGATGCTCCAATCTTTTATTACGCAGAATATGTCTGGATTCTTATACATTGCAGTCAATGGTCCAGTATTCTACAGTATTACACAGACGATGTCTTGGATCTTATTCATTGCAGTCGATGCCCTAATCTTCCATTACGCAGTTATTTTCTGTGATCTTATACATTGCAGTCGATCCCTTATCTTTTATTACGGAGATTATGTATGGAATCTAATACATTGCAGTCGATGTTTCAATCTTTTATTACGCAATTATTGCCTGTGATTTTGCACATAGCAGTCGATACTTCAATCTTTTATTACGCATATATTGTCTGGAATCTTATACATTGCAGTCGATGCTTCAATCTTTTATTACGCAGTGATATTGTCTGTAAACTTACACATTGCAGTCGATGCCCCAATCTTTTATTACGCAGATTATGTCTGATATGTTATACATTGCAGTCGATGCTCCAATCTTTTATTACGCAGATTATGTCTGTTATCTTCTACATTGCAGTCGATGTTCCAATCTTTTATTACGCAGATTATGTCTTTTATCTTATACAATGCAGTCGATTTTCCAATCTTTTATTATGCAGATTATGTCTGTTATCTTACACATTGCAGTCGATACTTCAATCTTTTATTACGCAGTTATTTGCTGTAATGTTATAAATTGCAGTCGAAGCTTCAATCTTTTATTACGCAGTTATTGCCTGTAATCTTATACATTGCAGTCGATGCTTCAATCTTTTATTACGCAGTTATTGTCTGTAATCTTACACATTGCAGTCGATGCTCCAATCTTTTATTACGCAGTTATTTGCTGTAATCTTATAAATTGCAGTCGAAGCTTCAATCTTTTATTACGCAGTTATTGCCTGTAATCTTATACATTGCAGTCGAAGCTTCAATCTTTTATTACGCAGTTATTGTCTGTAATCTTACACATTGCAGTCGATGCTCCAATCTTTTATTACACAGATTATGTCTGGAATTTTATACATTGCAGTCGATGCTCCCATCTTATACATTGCAGTCGATACCCCAATCTTTTATTACGCAGACGATGTCTGTAATGTAATACATTGCAGTCGATGCCCCAATCTTTTATTACGCAGACGATGTCTGTAATCTTATACATTGCAGTCGATGCCCCAATCTTTTATTACGCAGACGATGTCTGTAATCTTATACATTACAGTCGATGCTCCAATCTTTTATTACGCAGATTATGTCTGGCAGTCAATTTCCCAATCTTAATCTACGCATCTGATGTTTGTTATACATTGCAGCCGACATCCTGTTCTGAAGTACAAGATGAACTTAGTGTTTCATGGCATATCTGGAGAATCACGACAGGAGATTTCCGAAGATGTCATTCGTGATTTTATTTACTATGAACTGGACATCGACGAAAACTTCGAATTTGGTAACGTGCATCGGTTTGGAAAGATGAATACGGGAAAACCTAGGCCTATAGTGGCGAGGTTTTTGTACCACAAACAACGTCAATTGGTACTCAGAAACTCCTACAAACTACAGGGTACAAGGATGGGAATCAGCGAGCAATTCCCTAGCTCAGTGGAGGAAAGACGCCGCAAGCTGTATCCCGTTATGAAGATGGAGAAGCGCGCCGGCAAACGCGTGAAATTAGTGAGGGACGCACTATACATTGACGGGATTAGGTACAATAACGAAGGTACAAGAGTGAAGGACACTATACCGGATCGACCCGAGAATACGCAAAATCGCTCCATGCCTAGAAGATATAGTGACGTGGCGAGGGACCGCAACTACCCAAGTGAAGAAATGACTCATTCTTTTGGGCCTGCACGTGATTCTCAAGGACGCGAGCTGCCGTCGATGAATGTACGGGATGATACTGCACAAAGACAGACGAACAGTATATCGCGTCTGCGGCATCTCAGTCATCCGCCGAGGGTAGCCGGTGATTCTCGTAGTTCATACATGAACCAGGGTCAAGGTCGTTCCGAAGAGAGCCAGTCGTTGCCGCGCAACCAGCCGAGATAGGATGGGGCCGAGCGAGTGAAACTGAACATTACATGTTGGAACATAGGCAAAGGTCTTTGTAATAAGATTAATGATGATGATTTTCTGCATGCTATAGAAAGATGTGATATTGTTTGTATTACAGAAAGTTGGATTACACCCTTTGATGATTTTGATATACCTGGGTATTATAAATTTATTTTTCCCCGAAAATTTGGTAGGGGTGGCGGAATAGTCATTTTCTATAAATATTTTCTAAAAAAATACATGAAATTTGTTGAAAATATTCATGATTGTATTATTTGGGTAAAATTTGAAAGTATTGCACTACAGAAGCAATTTCTATGTGTATGTTATTTTCCTCCAGAAAATAGTATTTTTTACAGCAAAAATCCAGATGTAGACTTGTTTCAGTGTTTGGAAAATACAGTTGGAGTATATAAATGTGAAGGTCGCCTGTATGTAACCGGTGATTTTAATAGTAGAACAGGGGATAGAGCAGATTTTATTGAACATGATGTTTTAAGTAATAATATGCATAATCTGATTGATAACGTCTGTCACTACACACATGATATTGACATAATCACACGTAAATCCACTGATATGGTTGTTAATAATTTTGGTCGTAGATTTTTATCTTTATGTAAAGCCACGGGATTAAGAATTGATAACGGCCGTCATGATGGTGACCGTGAAGGAAGTGTTACTTTTTGTAGTAGTAACGGTACTAGTTTAATCGATTATCTGTTGGTTGATAGTATGCATATTAGTAATGTTATTAATTTTTCATCAGGAAAATTCACAACTATATCTGACCATTCACCCATTTATTTTTCTATCATTCTTGAAAACTATGAAAATGATTATTCTAGAGCAGATACTGTTAACTCAGATTTGTACAGAAAAGCAGTAAGTGTGAAATGGAAACCTGAAACAGCCGAAGATGTACGACATGATTTGAGTCAATGTTCTGAAACTCTTGTAAATATATGCTCTAAAGTTGTACAGTGTCAAGATGATGTAAATATGAATGTAAAAGATTTTTGTGATGCACTGAATGATTTAGTGTTACCTAAGTGTGATGTACATGCTAATGATAATAATTATAATAACTAGATGGCTACTGTTGCAAGCAACAGACGGATTCCTCCTTTATTAGACCTTCCTCGGAACTGAAGTGCTAAAATCCGAATAAAGAAGATGGAAAAAAGAATAGTTGCTTCAGTACCATATTCACTTCAGCAAATGAGTCAAAAGAGCTTATGTCTAATTTGGGACTCTTATTTATTTATCAACAAAATAGAAGAAAAAAATAATAGATACCTTTCATGTTTACGAAAGCTTTAAACTCCATGCACAATCAATATCTAATCCTTAACAAAAGAATTGCACAATGATGTTGCAATGAGATAATTTCTATTAATAGAAAATGACAACAACATGAAACTACTGATATGTAATGCTACTAAGAATAAAAATGAAAGAAACAGAGAACAAGAATAAAAGAGTTATCTATCTTACTATGTAAAGTTCAAATAAGAAGTACTAATTGTGTGAAGAATAAATAGTTTAGGACAAAATTCTGTGAATTCTACAAGAGTAATTTTTTGTTATGACCTTGAAAAAGTTAATTTGACCTTTAACCAAGGTCATGGATAAAAGATAAGCATTTGAATTTATTCTCATCAAGTGTCCTCTTAATCTAATCAAAGCTCAATTTTTTTTTGACAAAAGTCTTTTGTGACCTTGAAATCGAACAAATGACCTTGGGTCAAGGTCAAGGTGAAAGGACTTGATGCAAGGAATATTTGCGCCAAGTTTGAACTCTCAAGGTCAAATGGTCTTTGTTCTGTAGGCAAAAGTTTGTTGTGACCTTGAGAATTAAAATTTGACCTTGGGCCAAGTTCAAGGTGAAAGGGCTTGGCTCAATGATTGTATTTACAAGTTTGAACTGTCAAGGTCAAATAGTCTTTGTTCTATAGGCAAAAGTTTGTTGTGACCTTGAGAATCATAATGTGACCTTGAAACTAGGTCATCATCAATGACTACCTATTAGTAGCCTACCATCCAAGTTTCAACTCAAAATCTCAAAAACTGTAGAAATTGGCACCGTGCCAATTTATGCTTTAGATGTAGTCTATTTTAGTTTACTTGTTGGTGCATGCCTTCTAGTTAGAGCTTTATGGCTTTTTTTTTTTAATTATTTGTGATATTTTCTATATGTCTGCTTTGTGTTTGTGTTCATGCTTTTTAGTCTGTTGTTACTTGGTACAGTTTTATATATTTGTTTGTCGAAATACAAGCTCTTCTGAGCTTATGTTTGTAGTTAAAATATTCGACACAAAATAAAGATTCTGTATCTGTATCTCTGTATCTGTTGTTGTGGGTCATGTATTATTTTAGTTTTACTTTATGTGTAGGTACACATGTACTTAGTCATGTTATTTAATGATTTCATAATAATTCTTTCTAGATTTTACTATGTCATGTTTATTTCATTAGAGAATATTCCAGTATGTTCTTTGTTACATCATTATCATCACATGACTGTGATTTCTAGAATTTACTCTATTGTTAATCATTTGTAATGAGTCATTGTTCTAGAAGCTTCTGGTTAATTCATTGTTATTAAGTATAAATACCTCTGAGGAACTGTGTTAAGGGGGACATTCGTACACATTCGTAGACACGATTCATTCATCTATTCTGATATACTGGGACACTTTATTTGTTGAGACTTTAATCCATTTAACAACGTTTGGACACCGATCTTTCGAGAACGTTTGTGATTACCGGAAACCCATTCGATAGACTTTGTGGACCGTAACGGACACTTTGATCCGGACATTGTATTGTAAGTTGTAATCATTTGAAATATATATATTTTGTACATAATTAAACTTGTAAATTTATATTCTGTCTTTGTCTGATTTCTGCTGGCGTTTTGGGGTATTCTGACCCATAACAGAATTGGGGGCTCGTCCGGGATAGTAATCTCTGCATATTTGCATTTTTACGTAAAAGTTCGTTTTTTGACAAAAGGAAAATTCTCCAAACTTTTGCCAGCAGAAATCAATCATGGTATTTTCGGTCACTGAATTTTTGAAATCGCCGACTGTAGGTGAGTTCGAATCATTGAAAAAAGATGATTTGATTGGTTTAGGTCTTCACTTGAAGTTAGATGTAAAATCTTCTATGAGAAAACAAGAAATTAAAAATATTGTGGCTAAAGAGCTTTTAGCTGAGGAAATCTTTTCGTCATACGATTTTCCTGTTGAACCTGTTTCAAGCGAAACCAAAATGTCAAAATATGAGTTTGAATTAGAGAAAATGAAAATACAATTACAATTTGAAAAAGAAGAAAAAGAAAGACAATTTCAAATTGAAAAAGAAGAAAAAGAAAGACATTTACAATTTGAAAAGAAAAAGAAGAAAGAGAGAAACAGGAACGTATGCACGAGAAAGAACTCCAGTTTGAGTTAGAAAAGTTAAAATTAGAGAAAAGCGCTAAGGAAAATCCTGTTCCTTCGCCTGTCAAGTCTGAATTCGACGCCGCCAAAAACATCAGATTAGTACCAAAATTTCAAGAAAAGTCCGTGGACAAATATTTTCCACATTTTGAGAAAATCGCGGCCAATCTGAAGTGGCCACGCGATTTTTGGCCAACTTTATTACAAAGCGTACTTATTGGCAAAGCGGCTGAAGTGTACTCGGCGCTCAGTATTGCTGAGAGTTCAGACTATGACAAGGTCAAGGACACGATTTTGAGAGCATATCAGTTAGTACCTGAGGCGTACAGACAAAAGTTTAGAAAGTACAAAAAGTTTGAAAATCAAACATATGTTGAATTTGCTCGAGAAAAAGAAGATTTATTTGATCAGTGGTTTCGATCTAAGAAAATTCCCAATTCATTTGACAATTTGCGTCAAATAATTCTGATAGAAGAGTTCAAAGAGTGTGTACATCAAGATTTAAGAACTCATTTGGAAGACAAAAATGTTAAAACTCTTGAAGAAGCCGCTGTTTTGTCTGATACGTATGCTCTCACTCATAAGAAAAATTTTGTGTCAAAAACTCAATCTAGCGATAGCGCAAAAACTTCAGATTTTCCAAAGAAAAATGTACAAGAGTCTCAGTCGTCCATTAGTTCTCAGTCACCATCTCAAGGTGGTTCTACGTCCGGTCCTAGGTCCGAGCGTTCTGAGGCATCCCCAGGGGTGGGGTCGCTTCCTACATGCAATTATTGTAAGAAAAAAGGTCATGTTATTGGTGAGTGTTTGAAGCTTAAGAAGAAAAAAGAACTTAAGTCACAGGCCTGTGCGTCTGTTAGAAATGATAGGAAAGCCTTAGATTCGATTTGTTCTGACACTCCTGAGATTCAGGGTTCTAAGTCCAGTTCTGATGATTTTGTGGAGGATCATTATAAGCCCTTTTTGTCACAGGGATTTGTTTCACTCAGTGATTCTAGCGAAGCGTTGCCTGTTCAGATTTTGAGAGATACTGGTGCTGCCCAGACTTTATTGTTAGAGGGTTCATTGCCTTTGTCTGAGCACACTTTTACTGGTAGGTCAGTTTTATTACAGGGTGTGGAGCTAGGCGTCATTGATGTTCCCCTTCATAAAATTTATTTGAAGTCAGACTTAATTACTGGACCTGTTATCGTAGGTGTTCGACCTACTCTTCCCGTTCAAGGCGTTTCCTTGTTGCTTGGCAACGATTTAGCTGGCGGCAAAGTTGTAGCCGATCCGATTGTTTGTGAGAAAATCACGTCCGATGTCGTGTCCGATGATGAAGACGACGACTTGTACCCAGCCTGTGCAGTTACCAGGGCGATGGCCAGGAACAGACTAAAAGAGGCTGAGAGTACTTCTGCACTTAACGAGGACCATCCCTCCAAAAATATAGACCTTTCTGACACATTCATGTCTACCATTGATGACAGCGTACCTGAGACGTCAGTACCACTTCATGTTGACAAGTCTCCGACGGTGCCTGGTGATGATTCCCATCCGCCATTAGACAGTGATACAGATGCCTTAAGCCGTAAGCAGCTCCTCTCCGAACAAACTAAAGATCCGGAGATCATCCGACTAAGCAAGAGGGCCCTTCCCCGAGAAGAAGCGGACAAAGTCGGAGAGTGCTTCTACATACAAGATGGCATCCTTATGCGGAAATGGAGACCACCCGATGCACCCCCTAATGAAGTGTGGCAGGTCGTTCACCAGATAGTGGTTCCAGTAGCGTATCGCGGGGACATCATGAGTTTAGCTCACGACACACCCATGGCAGGTCATTTAGGTGTCAATAAGACTTATAATAGGATTTTAAGTCACTTTTACTGGCCTAAGTTGAGAAAAGATGTGTCTGAGTTTTGTAAGTCTTGTCATAATTGTCAGATGGTAGGTAAACCCAATCAAGTTATACCACCTGCTCCCCTCCAACCCATTCCAGCCTTTGAGGAACCTTTTAGTAGGGTGTTAGTTGATTGTGTAGGTCCTTTGCCTAGGACTAGGTCAGGGAATCAGTACTTACTGACAATTATGTGTACTTCGACTAGGTTTCCTGAAGCCATACCTCTTAGGAATATTAAGGCAAAGACCATAGTTAAGGCCCTTACAAAGTTTTTCAGTTTCGTAGGTGCTCCCAAGGCTATTCAGTCAGATCAGGGTTCGAATTTTATGTCAGGATTGTTTCAGCAGGTTATGCATGAGCTAGGTATCAGGCAGTATAAGTCTTCTGCGTACCATCCTGAGTCCCAGGGGGCACTTGAACGCTTTCATCAAACCCTTAAAACTATGATGAAAACATATTGTCACCAGTATGGAAAAGACTGGGATGAAGGGGTTCACCTCGTGTTGTTTGCGGCACGAGAAGCGGTTCAGGAGTCCCTGGGGTTCAGTCCCTTTGAGCTAGTTTTTGGGCATACAGTCAGGGGGCCATTGAAGTTATTGAAGGAAAAATGGTTGACTGAGACTAGCGATTTGAATCTCTTAGACTACGTGTCTAATTTCAAAGAGAAATTATATAATGCTTGCAAATTGGCTCAAGAAAATCTCAAAACATCACAAATGAAAATGAAAACATGGTATGACAAAGATGCTAGAAACAGAGTTTTTAAACCAGGCGATAAAGTTCTTGTATTTTTGCCTATCCCTGGTCATCCTTTGCAAGCTAGATATTTCGGTCCTTATGAGATTGAGAGTAAAATTAGTGATGTTAACTATGTGGTTAAGACACCAGGTCGGCGAAAAGAAAAAAGAGTGTGTCATGTTAACATGTTGAAAGAGTATTTTGATAGAAGTGACCGAAATTTTGTAAAACCAGTTTCCACTTTGGCCAATGTAAATACATTAGAAAATAGTGTTGAACCTGAATGTAATGAAGAGACTGTCGAAAAAGACTTCGCTCAAAGTGTCCGTTTGAAGAATTCTGAAATTTTGACAAATCCGGAAGTGAAACTCGGACATCTGACCGTGCATCAAAAAGAGGAAGTGCACCAATTAATGCGGGAATATACGACCATCTTTCCGGACGTTCCAAAAAAGACGAATGCATCTCATCATGACGTCATTGTAGGTGATGCGTCACCTATCAAACAGCATCCCTATCGGTTAAACCCGATAAAACTTCAATACATGCGGAAAGAAATTCAATACATGCTTAAAAATGACATTATTGAACCCAGCAATAGTGATTGGAGTTCCCCATGTATTCTTGTTCCGAAGCCAGACGGAACTTACCGATTGTGTACGGACTTTAGAAAAGTCAATTCAGTCACCAAAACTGACTCTTATCCGATCCCAAGAATCGATGACTGTATCGATAAAATTGGCAGTGCAAAATTTGTCAGTAAATTTGACTTGCTCAAAGGCTATTGGCAGGTCCCGCTTACCGAGAGAGCCAGAGAAATATCGGCATTTGCGACACCAGATGGGCTATACCAATATAAAGTAATGCCCTTTGGTATGAAAAACGCACCAGCCACATTCCAGAGGATGATTCATTCGCTCTTAAATCATCTCGAAGGATGCGAGGCGTACATCGATGACGTCATCATCTACAGCGACACCTGGAATGATCATCTCCGAATCATGCGTACCTTCTTCGACATACTGGCGAAAGCAAACCTCACAGTGAACCTTGCGAAAAGTGAATTTTGTCATGCGACTGTAGAATATTTGGGTCACAAAGTAGGTCAAGGTTTTGTTACTCCTATCATGGCCAAGGTGGAAGCTATTTCAAAGTTCCCGATTCCTACCAATAAGAAAGAGATAATGAGATTCTTGGGAATGGCAGGATTTTACAGAAAATTTTGTCCAAATTTCTCGTCAGTTGTTGGTCCACTTACCAATCTGTTACAAAAGAGAGTGAATTTTGCATGGACCAATGACTGTGACGAATCTTTTAAGAAAATCAAATGTGTTCTTATGAATAGTCCTGTCCTGTCAGCTCCAAATTTTGATAAGCAATTTAAGCTTACTGTTGATGCCAGTGACGTAGGAATCGGGGCTGCTTTGTTTCAAGAAAATGATGATGGTGTAGATAGAGTTGTTTGTTATTTTTCAAAGAAATTGACAAAATGTCAAAAGAATTACTCTACTATTGAAAAAGAGTGTCTTGCATTATTGTTAGCTTTACAACATTTTGATGTTTATTTGAATGTTACTTTACATCCCATTCTTGTGTTTACTGACCACAACCCTCTCACATTTTTGCACAAAATGTCAAACAAGAATCAAAGACTTACAAGGTGGAGTTTATTGTTGCAAGAGTACAATATCATTATTAACCATATCAAGGGCAAAGACAATGTGATTGCAGATGCACTATCGAGAGTTTCATGAGTGATTTTTGCAGAATTTACCACCTAAGTTTTCATTGACATTCAAACTTTTTTTAAGGGGGGAGGTGTTGTGGGTCATGTATTATTTTAGTTTTACTTTATGTGTAGGTACACATGTACTTAGTCATGTTATTTAATGATTTCATAATAATTCTTTCTAGATTTTACTATGTCATGTTTATTTCATTAGAGAATATTCCAGTATGTTCTTTGTTACATCATTATCATCACATGACTGTGATTTCTAGAATTTACTCTATTGTTAATCATTTGTAATGAGTCATTGTTCTAGAAGCTTCTGGTTAATTCATTGTTATTAAGTATAAATACCTCTGAGGAACTGTGTTAAGGGGGACATTCGTACACATTCGTAGACACGATTCATTCATCTATTCTGATATACTGGGACACTTTATTTGTTGAGACTTTAATCCATTTAACAACGTTTGGACACCGATCTTTCGAGAACGTTTGTGATTACCGGAAACCCATTCGATAGACTTTGTGGACCGTAACGGACACTTTGATCCGGACATTGTATTGTAAGTTGTAATCATTTGAAATATATATATTTTGTACATAATTAAACTTGTAAATTTATATTCTGTCTTTGTCTGATTTCTGCTGGCGTTTTGGGGTATTCTGACCCATAACACTGTATAACATGAAAGTACAGACATTTATACGGGAGACCGTAGGTAACAGGTATGAATTATAATTTATCTGGCCGCCACTGTCCTGTTCACTAAATCCAGAGCACCCTGTTTACCCGATTTTCTCTAAAATAGAATACTGTCATCTTCCAAAAGTATATCAATTATATAGTACTCCTTTAGTCGTAACAGAAAATACAATTGTTTGGCTGTATGTCAATTAACCTAGACATAGGACGGAAAATAAAAAGTCTACGGGGATTTTCTATAGTAAAATCGCTGAAAATTCGTGACGTCGGGAGCTTCAATTGACTTCACTGTTTATCATTGTTAATACGGAGAGCAATACGGCTGCTTGAAATTAACATGGGAATTTCCCGTAGACATTTTATTTTTCATATTGCGGTTTGAAGTTAGCTGATAGGGTAACTTGAAGTTAATTTCCAGTTACCACTAAAGGAGGTCAATTCTCGGAAACAATAATTTATAGGAAAATTCTTCAGATGACAGAATAAATCGCCAAAACAGGGTGCTCTGGATTTAGTGAACAGGACAGTAATTTATCTTGCGGCCACCACTTAACTATGAGGCGGCCGCCATATAACTAAATGGCGGCCGCCAGATATCTAAGTGGCGGCCGCCAGATAATATTATGTGGCGGCCGCCAGATAAATTAAGTGGCGGCCTCAAGATATATTAAGTGGCTGCCGCCAGATAATTATGTGGCGGCCTTCAGATAAATCTTTTGTTGCATTTCATCTGCTTAGTTTGCATCTTTCATACCAAATAGATTAAAAGAGAAGATGAATTCAGCACCTTAGAACAGAAAGAACATGTTATGCATTGATTTTGTTTTGATTAATAGTAAATTATGTAATGACCACCACTTAATTTATCTGGCAGCCGCGAAGAAGGTTTCTATAGTAACCGGTTCCAACAGAGGCCTGGGACTGGAGATCGTCAGTCAACTTCTGCAGAGTGAGAAATTCCAAGGTGACGTATATCTGACGTCACATATGACTGACAAGGGCAGAGAACCGGTCAAGACTCTAGAGCAATATGGTCTGAATCCTTGTTTTCATGAACTGGACATTACACAGCCTGGCAGTATCAGGATGTTTGAAGAGCACATAGTGTCAAAGTACGGAGGGGTGGATATCATTATCAACAATGCTGCAGTAACATATACCAAGGAAGAGAAAGTACCATTATTTCAGCAAGCCAACCTATCCATGGGTACAGACTTCAAAGGCACTCTTAACATGTGCAGGATATTCTGGCCTCGGATCAAACCCCACGGCAGGATAGTGTTATTGACCAATGGTTACATCGCCAACAAAAATATTCTGGTAAGCAAAATTCCTGAACGTCTGAATGGAGCAGACTTCACATTTCATACTCTCATTACTTTAATGGACGAGTACATGTATGAAAGCAGTACAACATGGCTTGAAGGCAAACTTTGGTTGGCCAGAATCACCCTGTCAGATTGCTAAAATAGTTTGCTGTGACCTTGAGAATGAAAATTTGACTTTGGGTCAAGGTCAATGTGAAAGAACTCGACAGAACAATTATGTGTATGAAGTTTGAAGTCTGAATCTCAAATAGTCTTTGTCCTTTAGCCAAAAGTTTATTGTGACCTTAAGAATCTGAATTTGTCCTTGGGTCAAGGTCAAGGTGAAAGAGCTTAGTTTAACTTTAATATGTATGAAGTTTGAACTCTGAAGGTCAAATAGTTCTTGATCTATGGGAAAATGTTTGTTGTGACCTCGAGAATGTAAACTTGACCTTTAAAGTAGGTCAACATTAAATGACTACCTATAAGTAACCTACTATCAAAGTTTCAACTCAAGATCTGTAGAAATTGGCACTAAACAGAGAACAAGAATAAAAGAGTTATCTTTCTTATACCATTCTAAGTTCAAATAAGGACTACTATAGTATATGACAAAACCTTATTTTTACAAGAGCATAATGATTATGACCTTAAAAATTATTACTTGACCTTGATCCAAGGTCATGGACAAAGATAAGTATTGGATGTTATTTCCATAAAGGTTGATCTCAAACTTATCAATTGAAAGTTAAATATTCAATCAACCAAAGTCTGTTGTGACATTGAAATCGAACAAATGACCTTGGGTCAATGTCAATGTGAAAAGGCTTGATGCAAGGAATATTTGCATTAAGTTTGAACTCTTTTATTAGTTTATGTCGCTGGCCTTTGTTCAGTTTAGGGGACCGGGACTATATAGGCAAAAAAAAAAAAAAGACGATTTTAAGACGAAATTTTCAATCAGAATTTTTTTAAAAGAATAAAGTATTTTCTACCATATTAATCGTGTTGCGTTTAAATCATTCATACTGATGATTATAATAATTATTTTTACTCTTTAAAATTGCTGTTAATATGTCTTTAGGATATGACGACTTTTAGGGACAAAATAAATGAAATACATGCACATTTTAAAGATATATTTCTTTTCTGTAATTAAAGGCCCCTTCACATATAGACGAATCCATAGAACGAAGCCTTGCGAATGAGAAAAAATTGTCAAACTTGACGAATTTTGAACGAAAACTGTGTTCAAAAATATGATCATAACGAAATGCAAACGCAATGGAACTGTTTATTGCGAATAAGAAACGAAGCACTGCGAATTGTTACGACTTCGCACTATGATACGTTAGAAAGAGCATTGCGTATTTATTTTTTCACTTTCGATTAGGAGCGTAAATATACTAAAGTTTACGCAGCGTTGCGCATTGATACGAACTGTTCCGAAGCTAGCCGCACCCACATTTAACAGACATTACATTTCTTGTAGACTAGCAGACGTAACAATTATGCCAAGAGCAAAGGGAAAGGTACGTGTAAAGGATCGGGAAGGAGGCAGCCAGAAAATCGGCCCAGTAGTCCTTATCAGTAAGAACTATGTGGCTGTTTTTGTAATATACACTAAACGTCAAAATAAATTTCATGAAATATTTGTTGAAAGCAAATTATTGATGTTTTGTTGATCACCGAAAAAAACTGGTCGAATATATATAACGAATGCATACCGAATGATTGACGCATTATAACGAATACTTACGAATAATGGACGAAAATTTTATTCGCTGAGAAATTTTGAACATGTTCAAAAATTAACGACGAACAGAACTAACCGGAACGAATCAAGACGCTCACAAATGATTCCGCTCGAAGTCGACAACGAAGTATAACGTTGATATGCAAACGGAAACGAATTTTGCAAAAACCTAATTCGCCAGTTTGCGCAAGTTGACGTCGGAGGGCTTTCGTCTATATGTGAAGGGGCCTTAAAGGAAAAAATTATCAATTTTTACGTTGAGTTACAGTGTACAACCCCAATTTTCCCTATCATATCAAAACCCTCCCTCTTTCCGGAGGGTCTGCGACGCAAGACACTTGGATATAGGAACGGGAATAAAGTAAGATTATTTTTACTCGTTAAAATGATAGTCTTTTTTACCTATACTGTATAGTCCCGGTCCCCTAAACTGAACAAAGGCCACGTCGCTTTATTGGTTTTATTCTTTTTCCTCGCTTTTTTTTATTCAACTTTTAAATTTTAAAGATAGTCTAAAAACGCTAAAATTGACAAATAAGATTTAGACAAAATACTAAAAAACTTTTCCTTTTATATTAATTTACAGTAAAACTAATTCATTACAATAAATACGACTTTTCAGGAATTTTACCATCAGCTAGCCAATTAATTAACTTTCAATGCCATAACCTGGCTTTATCATTAATGAAATCCAACTTGCCCATCATTGACCAATTTAAAATACAAAAAAAAAAAAAAAAAATGAGAGATCGGAAATCTATTTTCGAAAACGAAAGTACTGCAGTATACACAGGTAGCCTGTTAACACACATGTTTTGGTACTGGCAGTGTCAACAGTTAAACAGTCTCTGTATGAAGGGGCCTCTATTTTCTCTATTACTGTATGTACTTCAATTACAAACGACGGAACCATTCATAACATGTTTTTAACCTTTTAAACCATTGTACGATAATACTCCATGAGCCCTGCACAGTACAGGAAGAAGAAGAAGAAATTTTAGAAAAAACGCTCAGAAAAAGTATAAATTCTTATTTATTGATACAGTATAATGTATGCTGCTGTCATTGCTGGTCATTTCTGGTCATTGCTGGTACTTATAGCAGTATTCTGAAAAAAAAAATATTATGTTATTGATGAACTTAAATAGAAGCAGCTCCCTAATAACATATATATATCATGGATGAAAATTCGTTGAAATTTTCAGGGGCCAAGTGGGCTCCAAAATTTAGGCTCCCACATCAAAAACAATTAGCCCACATCAAAACGTTGTATCTAAATTTATATTTTTAAATTTAAGTCCCCTCCCCCTTCTCTTCTTCCCCGTATCAATTAGTCATGGCCATCGTACAGGAACACGTATACCGAGTATGAAATTAACACCAAAAATGAGAGGGAGAGACTGGTGTACATGTTGATATACATGGACTGTTTATTTGACGACTTTGAATGATAATTGCAGATGGTCAGTAGATTGAGATGAGCGCTCTCTACATGTATTTTCCAACACGATTCTTTCATCAAATCAGTTTGAGTAATTTTTCCGCGTAAATTTCACTTATGATTTTAGATGTTTCTATATTTTGAATATCAAAGCAGGGTTTTGATTTCGGTCATCTCAAGCACCTTTAAATAAATAAATGAATGCAGGTAAGTCGTCTCCAGACAGTGACATTGCACACTAAATTTGGAAAAATTAGATGAGGTTTTGGTACATGTATACTGATCTGAAATGAGGATGCGTCTTTACAAGGGAATAAGGGAGATCTAGTCATTTTCCACGAGAAAGCGAACCGAAAATGTGTCAAATACCCATGAGTTTTTGTTTCACAACATAAGTTACGGCGACTACGAAACAAGAAAACAATTATGATTGGAAATTTTACAGTCGCCAAGTGGGGCGATCAGAAAAACATTTTTGGTAGTCCACACTGAATTTTTAGTCTCATTGGCGAGACTGGGCGAGTGCTTATTTGCATCCCTGTATATACTTTCAGGATCTTAAAATGTCACTGAAAATTCATGTATTATTAATGAAAATGAGTTCAGAATAGTAAAACTACTGTTTGTAAAGGAGTTTATTCACCATTACACCATTGTTTTATTAAATTGAGATATGATCATAATGGTAACGACATAGTTGTTTGGAAGTAGTTTTTGCCAAAAAGTAATTATCGCTCTTTGTCCATATCTTTGGTTGTACTAATAATGAACAGAAACTTAATCCTTTCAGCATTATTACTTCTTAAGAGCTAAGATTTGGTAAACCAATTTTCCTTAGAAATTGTGGTCTAAGATCCTTGAGCTTTCCGTGAGTAAGACTGGTACAACTTGCCATCTTCTTTTTAATCTTTAAAGCAGTTTTAAACTTTTTGTGCAACCATAATGGGGATATTCGGGGCTTATAGTTTTTAGTCTGTCTGTCTTTTTATCTGTTTATATGTTTTTCTGTTTGTCTGAAAAATCTTTAACCTTGGCCATATCTTTTGAATGGTAATTAGTGATAGGGCTTTCATTTTTCACATTTGTTTTCCTTCTGACAAAATCTTTCCATGGATACAAAAATGATTTACTTCTGTCTACATTGACTTTGGACTTTGACCTAATTTCAAAAATTTAAACTTTAGCCATAACTTTTGAATGGTAAGTGATAGGGCTTTGATATTTCACATATGAATTCCATGTAGCAAGACTTTTCCATTGATACCAAATTTGACCTTGTGGCCTTAACCTCAAAATGTGAAACTACTTTTCAGCTGTTTTACTGTCAAAGATTCCAACGGGGACATTGGTGTTTGACAAACACATGTTTTTTTGATAATTAGAAAAGGAATATATGAATCTGATGATATAATGTTTCTTGAAATATGGTGTACTTTAGTGAAGAATTTTCCCATGTTTTAATGATTACTTCATACTCTAATCTCTTTAGATAGGACTTTACACGAACACATTTTTATTACAAGTACCAGTGCCAAACAAGTACCAGTTATGCTATTTTATTGAAAATTTCCAACTGAAGTTTTAAAAGGGTTCTTTATTGTTCTGTCCAAATTTCATATGCACATTTTGAAAATTGAATTTAGGAAATTTTGCAAATCAGGGATAATTCCTTCCGCACCACTACTGTGTCTGAAATATTTATTGAATAATTAGCTAAAATCTTGAGACTTTCTTCATGTATCTTTTATGTAAAAGATTTCCTCAATTTTAATACATCTCTAAAGCAGTAACTGAATGATGTAACATTTGGATTTGTTTAATATTGATTAATTATCAATTTTATGTTAATAAATCTGAAGTTCACGGCTTATTGGCAATAATTTTATTAGTTCATGTGAATTAGGGGAATTACTGGACAACAATTTACAGCAAGCTAGTTTTAGGCGACAGAAATTTAACTTTTAGTTTTACGGATTTTATTTTTTCAAAATAGTGTTGGAGGAGGGAATGAAAATAGAATTAAAATCAGTGTATTTCAACATTTCATGTTTAAATATGCCATGATCATTATCTTAATTCAGCTTTTTTATCATGTTCTCGAAACTGCTTTCTCTAAAATTCTTGTACTATAAAGATTAAGTAAGAACGAAAAGTAATAACCAGTAATTCAGATGAGTGGAAAAAATGTACAATCAGTTCATTTATCAGTTCATTTTATTTTTTTTCCAATTGTGGTAAAATTAGGGTTGGCAAATCCGTAAAACTAAGAATTAAGTTTCTGTTGCCTTATTTCTATTCTAATATTATTCTGTACGATCTCTATAGGACACACATGGGCAGAGCTTAAAATAGTGAACTACAAATTTGTTAGAGATTTTACACCAGGCTACTTCTAAAGTACATAAAGGGAGAAAATCTCAATTAAGTCATGTTAGAATTTTATTTATTTTTAACTTTCAGTATTACAACTTACTTCGTTTTCAGTATCCCACATCGATACCTAAGGTACCTGTCCTTAGTCGCGATTGCGATATTCTGACTTCTGTATTTTCTGATAACTGTAAAAGAAGAGTTGATGGATTAAGTCTTCGTATTTTAAGAAAGGTATGGTATAACTTACTGTTTTATCATAATAACAATTTTCATACAATTTATGATTGTGATTTGATTATTTTTTGTTCTAATCAGTTACCAAACTTAGCCTCTGAAATCTCTGATTTGACAATGATTTTGGTTATTTATTAATACTACATATGGTACAATTATATTTATTCTAAGATAATTTATATTCTTATGTACTCTGTTTGCAGCACCAAGTTTGATTAGTTAAGGGTTAAAAAACACTTCAAATATTTTCACTGTAGTTTTTACTTTGGCACAGTGGCGGATTCAGGGGGGTGCGGAGGGGGCATCCGCCCCCCCCCCCCCCCCCTCCCCGGCACTGACCCAAAATATTCCAAAAACAGGTATGTTTTAGTCCATTTTCAGTAAAAATCGGCAAAATTCGCCCCTTGACCCCCCGGCAAAGGGGGCGCTGGATCCGCCACTGTGGCATCATATGTTTCCATGGCAATGTCGTTAAAAGCACATATTTCCATGTACATTACTGACAAAAGTATTTGAACAAGGTTACCATACAAATTGTTTACAAAAACTAACAGGGTATCGGCGAATCCCCTGTCAGAAATATCCTTTTTACCAGTTGGCTTCCCCCTTTCTGGAGAACACAATTTCTGATAGGGTATTCACCAATACCCTGTCACATTTTGTAAATGCCTGCTTATCAGGTTACCTTCTCTAAATAAAGTATTTATTATTATTATTATTATAAAACACACCCATGGTAACCTCTCATTTTCATCTCTTTTACATAGGAAAGGAACTCTATTGATTTTCAAGGTCAAGGGCCAAAGGTCAAGGTCACTGTTGACTTGATCTTAAAATCCTTGTAAACAGCATAGAAGACAAAGGAATCATCATAGAATTATCAAACCTTGTACAAATATTCCCCATAGGGAGAGGATGAACCCTATTGATTTTCGAAGTCAAAGGTCAAGGTCCCTATAGACTTCAGCTTAAAATCATTTCACTCAGTGGTATATAACATGCAATTGAAAAGGGATTCAAGACTTATGTTAACTTCATTACAGGCATTGACAATTGGACAACTGGTCATTTCCAACCCTGTTATATTTTTACTGTTACTATTATCATACTTACGGTTCTTGATACACGAGACTATTAAGTCATCATTCTCCATTTTTTCCCTCATCTCTGTAATGGTCTGAAAAATAATTGTTATTATTAAACGTTTAAACATTCTAAATAGAGACTTTTTCACATTTAGTTAGGATGTTATTATACAAATATGGACTTGGTCGAGGTCATTATGTCATAATAATGACCCGATGAGATTTGTAATATTGACCGAGGCCGAAGGCCGAGGTCAATATAACAAATCTCATCGGGTCATTATAATGACATAATGACCGAGGCCAAGTCCTTATTTGTTATATTATATAACGAATTGTAAAACTACATATGATTAAAATAATGATTCTAATGAATATGAACACATATTTTAAAATTAAGATCTAAATAAATAATTGAAAGTTTTTGTGAAAAGTGTATCTAGACTTTTAAAATCAAACAAAATAACTATCTTAATTTTTATCGTAAATACTGAAATCAGGACAAATTCCACACCGAGTCATTATCTTCCGTCAGCGGTCATTATCGGAAAATAATGACTCGCGCTTCAGCCAATCAGAATCGACGTTACATCCTGGTTATATAATATTAGGAAATAATTATTATGCCCCCGGAATCACAGATTCGGGGGCATATAGTTTTTAGCCTATTTGTCTGTCTGTTTGTCCGAACTAAAAACTTTAACATTGGGCATAACTTTTGAATGGTAAGTGATAGGGCTTTCATATTTCACATGTGTATTCCTTGTGAGAAGGCCATTTCATTGATAGCAAAAAGTTTTGATTTCGTCACCTTGACCTTGACCTTTGACCTACTTTTCAAAAACTTTAACATTGGGCATAACTTTTGAATGGTAAGTGATAGGGCTTTCATATTTCACATGTGTATTCCTTGTGAGAAGACCATTTCATTGATAGAAAGAGTTTTGATTTCGTTACCTTGACCTTGACCTTTGACCTACTTTTCAAAAACTTTAACATTGGGCATAACTTTTAAATGGTAAGTGATAGGGCTTTCATATTTCACATGTGTATTCCTTGTGACAAGACCTTTCCATTGATACCAACATTTTTGACCTCATGACCTTGATCTTTGACTTACTTTTCAAAAACTTTAACATTTGGCATAACTTGTGAATGGTAAGTGATAGGGCTTTCATATTTCACATGACCTACTTTTAAACTATAAAAGGTAGTGCCTTTAAATTCCATAAAAGTTAGAATTAAATTTCTGTGTCCTTACCTCATTATAAATGTTAAATTTAAGGAGGGAAAGGGTTTTTATTCCCTCCTTTGCCTCCTCTGCTTTCCTTCCCTTGTCCTGAAATAAGTATTTATACATGTATATAGATATAAACAGAAAGCACCAAGTAAACAGTACTGTACATGAAAATCCAACTACTATGAATCGTATGATGGACCTTTGATAGTCATACAGGGTTGACACTAACTCTAGAAAACATGGAACACAGGGAAAATAATAAATAATAAGTCCCTGCAGGAAATAATCAGGGAATCTGAAAATTTCATGAAATCAGGAAAAAATCAGGGAATTTCAACTTAGTTTATGTTTAAATAGATAACAAGTACCTGATGGAATTTTCAATATATATTTGAAAAAAGAAATAAGACATTTAATTACTGATTTATTTTCTTAAAAAATTTCTTGCTCACATATCTCACCAGTAAACACTTTAAATGCAATGTAAACTTCATTTTTTTAGAAATGTGTACGTACAGTTAATGATCTTTAATTATACATATTTGAAAGATGAAACAGTATAAAATAGGAGACTAGTATTTGTTTTCATTTTGTCAGGAAAAATCTTAAACGAGTCAGGGAAAATCATGGAAAATTCAGGGTATTTCATTTAGCAAAACTGTGGTCACCCTGGTCAGACTATACATACATAAGAAATAAACATATACAAAGCACAAGAAAATCATATATACATCATGGTATCCTATTAACCTATTCTTCCCTGCCAGGGATTCAAACTCACTACCTATGGTCGCTTCCACCTGGTAATCACGAGTCGGGTAAGCTATCCACTTTACCATATCAACTTCACAAAAATGAAGTTTTGATTGTAAGGGTCTATCATATCGGACTCGTAATCACTCTGCTGTCAATTGCTTTCGGGATATACCTATTTACTAATGGGAAAATCTCCCTAGGGTAAAAGACTACTGAAATACATGTAAACTTTAGCTTAAATCAATTTACAAACTGTAAGTAAACACTTCTATTATCATTCCTTATAAGGTATGTTACGTTTTCGCTTTAGTGACATGCACCTTTATATTATTGAGCTACAGTACATATCTTACATTATTCTTTAAAATGAGTACTGGCAGGGAAGAATAGGTAAATTAGGGTACCTTTTTATATACAGGATTTTCTTGTACTTTGTGCATATATATAGAAATAAAGAAATATTATCAGGGACAAAAACATTCATCCCCAGATTTTAAGCTTTACTTGTACCATGACGAGACTAACTATGATAATAGAAATTCAATATAAAAAACTTTTCATTTTAAACTTCTCTCAGGTGAGTTACATGTAAAATCACTAGTGTTATTTGTGTTCATTACAGTATTTTCTGTACAATTTTAATTTTTCTACAAAAAAACTGTTCATATTCTTCTCCAATATACAATATGTATACTATATGTATTTCATTACGAAATTCTGTTCTGTTCAATTTACTATTCAGTTATTTGATGCACTAGCTTGTAAAATATAACATTTCATGGATGCATAAAGTATCTTATGATGGCATTCAGTATTTACAGTAGCTATAAAATAATTGATTTTAATTATTTATTTATTAATGGTATAATAACCATAAACAATACAGAACATAGTATTGAAACATTGTTTCTAATATTAATACATGTCTATCCCCTTGCCTTATTATGAAAATCTAACTCTGCTTCTAATTAAATTATTAACCATATTAATTCATCAAGAATTCAGGGCATATTTTATCTGTTTGTCCTTGACAGCTTTATCATTTGGCATACCATCTGAATTTAAATAACAAATTCACTTTTTCATATCTATGTTATGAATTCTATAAATGTATCATATACTTACTTCAGAAATTCCTTTTAACTCCCGAAGAACAATCCTCGGAATAATAATATGGAAGGTTTCATCTACAGAAAAGAAAATAAAGAAAAAATTAGGTATGCTTCTTTATTTATCTGTATATTTACTTAAGAAATGACAAATAGCTGACTGTTTTTTATTGTCCAGTAATTCCCTGAGTCTAATAAATCAATTACCTTATCATTGAGCCAGAGTAAGCAGCATAGTAATAATTTAATTGGATATGGAACAAAGGGAATTACTGTACAATAAACCACAGCTATTTATTATGTCCCCCCCCCTCCAACGGGGAGGAGACATATTGGTTTTGCCTTCGTTATCCGTCTGTCTGACTGTCCGTCTGTCACACATTGTGTCAGGGCTAAATCTCATGAAACGTTTGCCCAATCACTTTCATATTTTAGTATGTTGTTTCTTATGACTTGAAAGTTTCACATCACCTTTACCCAAGGTCATGTGACCAAGGTCAAGGTCATGTAATATATTTTAATGAAATTGTACATGCATTCCTGTCCGGACTAGATCTCTTGACCTGTTTACCAGATAACTTTCATATTGAAGTATGAAAGTTTCTTATAACCCAAAGTTTTCACATCACCTTAACCCAAGGTCACGTGACCAAGGTCAATGTCATGTAGTGCATTTTTAATGAAAAAATCAAATTCAAGGAATTGTGGTCCCCCGCTTTTGGGTGTTTGTCTTTAAAGAAATGCTTACAGACATCCCCCCATTCTTAAGTTTTAATAATATATCTCATATATTATCAACATTCTAAATATGAAAGATTAACTCCAAGAAAAGGTCAAAAGGTCCAAACTTGTGTTTTGTTTCCAAGGGACAGGGCTTATGAAAAGGTATGCACATGTGAAATATTTAAGACCTATGATTTAAATTACCATCAAAAACTTATGGTCGAGGTTGAAGTTTTTAAATGTGGGTCAACCTCCATGGACAAGGTCACAAGGTCAGAATGTTATTACCAACAGCAAGGTCTCATCACAAGGAATACACATGTGAAATGTGAAAGCCCTATCATTTTCCATTAAAAAGTTATGGACAAGGTTATAGTTTTTGAAAAGTAGGTCAAAGTCCAAGGTCAAGGTCACAAGGTCAAAAATTTTGGTATCCATGGAAAGGTCTTGTCACAAGGAATACACATGTGAAATATCAAAGCCCTATCACTTTCCATTCAAAAGTTATGGTCAAGGTTAAAGTTTTTAATAAGTAGGTCAAAGTCCAAGGTCAAGGTCACAAGGTCAAAAAATTTTGGTATCCATGGAAAGGTCTTATCTTAAGGAATACACACGTGAAATATCAAAGCCCTATCACTTACCATTCAAAAGTTATGGTCAAGGTTAAAGTTTTTAATAAATAGGTCAAAGTCCAAGGTCAAGGTCACAAGGTCAAAATTTTTGGTATCCATGGAAAGGTCTTGTCACAAGGAATACACATGTGAAATATCAAAGCCCTATCACTTTCCATTCAAAAGTTATGGTCAAGGTTAAAGTTTTTAATAAGTAGGTCAAAGTCCAAGGTCAAGGTCACAAGGTCAAAAATTTTGGTATCCATGGAAAGGTCTTGTCACAAGGAATACACATGTGAAATAACAAAGCCCTATCACTTACCATTCAAAAGTTATGCACAAGGTTAAAGTTTTTGTGACTGACGGACAGACGGACGGACGAACCGGTTTTAATGTCCCCGCGCTTTGGCGAAAACGGGGGACAATTATGAATACATTCCTGTCCGGGCTAGATCTCTTAAACCGTTTGCCAGATCACTTTCATATTTTACTATGTTGTTGCTTATGACCCAAGGTTATATAACCAAGGTCAAGGTCACTTAGTACATTTTTAATGAAATTGTACATACATTCCTTTTCGGGCTATATCTCCTTAACTGTTCCGGATCACTTTTATATTTTAGCATGTTGCTGCTTATGACCCAAAGGTTTCACATTAACTTGACCCAAGATCATATGACAAAGGTCAAGGTCACTTAGCACATTTTTAATGAAATTATTCATACATTCCTGACTGGGCTAGATCTCTTAAACCGTTAACCAGATCACTTCCATATTTTAGTATGTTTTCCATATGACCCAAAGTCTTCACATCACCTTAACCCAAGGTCATGTGAAAAAGGCCAAGGTTACTAACTACATTTTAAATGAAATTCCATACATTCCTTTCTAGACTTTACTTGTTCATTACCAAAAAGGTTTCACCTTGACCCATGGTCATTTGATCAAGGTCAGAGTTACTAAGTACATTTTAATACAATTGTACATGCTATGTGGTTGGGGCTGTATCTCTTTTAACTATTTATCAGATCACTGACATATTTTAGTATGTTGTTGCTTATCACCTAAAGGTTTCACATCATGTTGACTTAGGTCATGTGACCAAGGTCAAGGTTAATTAGAATATTTTAAATGAAATAGTATTTGTTATGTGTATTATGTCCAGGCTTAATCTTTTTAACTGTGATCGGATCACTTCATATTTTAGTATGATGGTGCTGATGACCCAAAGGTTTCATACCACCTTGATCCAAGGTCATATGACTAAAGTCAAGGTCAAGTATTACATTTTTGGCCGGATTGCAAAGCAATTCCGGTCTATAGATTGACGATGTCCGTCCGTCTGTCTGCCGTCAACATTTTGGTTAAAGTTTCTGGTTGAGGCAAAATCAAAGGAACTATATGCAGTAGAAACCTCAAGTGACAAAGAGGATTTCTGGACGTTAGGGACAATTAACAGGATAGTATGCGCTAGGGAATACTTTCTATCAAAGAAAGAGGTGCTTTTAAACAAAGAACGTGACTTGATTCACAGTGATAAGCGACTAAGAAGATTCGGGAAATTTCAGGTAACTGGGAAATAAAAAAAAATCCTGCATAAGATATCATTTCATAATCACACAACGAGTCATATCTGTGCTGGATGGGTACCGAAAATTCTTAGAAACTTTAATTTAGTGAGGAGAGTAGAATTGTCAAAATAGTTTATTATAAGGATAACGTCAAGGATTCTCATGCTAATGCTCCAGGTATGAGGAAGTGCCCTTTCTATATTGTATGGATATATAACTATTTGTGCATTGTTTGTGATGAAATTTGGTATATTAATAATATGAAACTTGAATTTAATAAAAATGAGACTTTCATTTATTTTACCATTGTTTGCTAGTTTTTATCAAGGCAGTCCACGAACTTTACGGTCAACCCTCGTATATCGCGAAGTTTAAGGTTTTATTGTACCTTTTGTCCAAAATCGGTGAAAATTATTCATAGTCTAGATACCCAATATTTTCTTTTCGTATTACTGCACTTTTGGTTTTAAGCTAATACAGGTAATATGGTTAAAAAAATTCTGTAATGTTGAAAATGTGAATTATTGAATATTTCCATGGGGTGAAATGTTAAATTTGGGGTCATTCGAATTTAAAGACGACAATGAAATCCCTACAATATAGGGTTTATTTTAAAAAGTTTTGTAAAAGGTTCAAGCACGAAAATTTCACAGAAAAGTTATCGTAGGGAGAATATAAGCTCCCACGACCACAGGTTATTCAAAATTTTATCCTATATAAAGGTCAAAAGTATATGTCAAGGTCAATACTTTAATTAAGTCTGCTTAATATTTTCTTTATCCAAGCAAATATAATACACGTATTTCCTAACTCAAATTACATTTTTTCAAGTACTGTCAAATCTCAAGGTCAATGTCAAATCCAATCTTCTCCCTAGTCATGTTGCTTTTTGAATTGCACGATTATTTTCATACTTTTTTACAGCATTGATTAAACAAAATTCCGGAATTCATTCGAGGGGGGTAAAATCGCTATATATCAGTCTTTATCCGGAGGAAATCCTACTATAATATGGGGGAAAACTACTATATAGTAGATTTTCCGGGGGAGTCGCTATATAGCCATTTTCCGGGTGGAAAGATGGCTAGGGGGGAAGACTTCTGTATAACACCGGCCTTGGATACTTTTTTCTCAATACATATGCATAAGTTGTCAGATGATAACATATTCTGTAAACACTAACAATCAGGTAAAAATCAATATATGCTAATGAATCGATACTGTGGCTGAGTGATATTAGAGGGGCGTGACATTAGAACTGTATACATATAGATTTTAATCTATGTATTTTTGATGCTACTTTTTTCGTGGGTTTTCTCTGATATGAACATGAAGGCTGCAGTCTGGCTAATTCCTTCTCAGGGAAAATTTGTCAAATAAGTATCTGTATGTCATTTTTCTGAATTAGGCATTCTAACATGCGTCCATACCTAATTTTGAAAATAAAAAAATCTATCAGACTACCTGTTTTTGGGGGGGGGGGTTTGGTAGTCCAACTTACAGACCTAATACAGTGTTATCTGTTTTTTCGTCTTCTTAATAGTACTCCGTAATAGGGGTTTATGTTTTGGTTTTTTTTTTCGAAAAAATGTATTTTTTTTTTTGCTCCGAGTTTTTATGAAAAACATTTTGCGTGTTCACTGTTGTAGGTCAGGAAAAAATAATTTTACTCTTTTAAGAAATCTGAATTTGAAGAATTGCCGCTTCTCTCGACGCAGTTTCATTATATATTTCATTATATATAATGAAAAATTTTGGGATCACTTCGCTCGGCATAGTTTTCTATTACAACATTATTTCTCATTATTTCTTAAATGCCAAAGTTCATATTTGAAAATATCAAAAGAATGCTGTTTCAAAATGGTGAATTCTAGTGGTCATTTACTGCTTTTGCAGGTTTTCTTGTTCTAGTGCTGATATTACCCCCCCCCCCCCCAAATCGGAAACCTGGGGAGGGGGGGGGGGGTCTCGAACCCCCTCCCCCAACAGTGAACCCCCCTAATTCGCATTGGTACAATCTATAGATATATCATAGTTATTTGAATTTGATAGTGATAATAGCTATATTTGAAAATGCTTAAATGTTTTCATTTCTTTGGTCACTTGTAAGCTCTCTTCACTTGATCGCTCATGCGAAACGCACCATGCTGTCAAACAGAAGTGAAGGAAATAACTGTTATGTAATTGATAACAGCTCACTTGGAGGGAATACCTATTCGGTCAATAAAATCGATAAGAGTCGGAGCCAAAAAATAGGATCGGTCTTTTGACAATAAACTCGGGTATATTTTTTGGCATAGTAGTCAGTAATAGGTATTCACTAAGGGATTATTGTTCGAAATGTCGGTGATATGTCATTGGAATATTGTGTACGATACAGTATATCAAAATACTTGTGTAATGTGATATGAAATAGCATATTTGTGTTATAGTATCATCATCATGGGAGTACAGGATATAGAAGAAAAGCAATGATTCACTCAATATTTATAAGGATTTATGCACATTATTAAAAAGGTAAGTTTCCGTTATAAATTTGTTTTTCTGTGAATTCATTGTTTCCTTGACGAAATTTGCACTAATATTAAACTCCTTATGAAAAGTTATTAGACACTAGATTCATTTTTTCACTCAAATTTGCATTTATCATTAATGGTTCGTTTTATCCATTGTTGGTGCTTAAATTAAAAAAGAATAAAAGTAAAAGATATATTTCAGTCTACCATAATATGTATAAATGAAATTAGTTACAGTCTGACAGTGGCAACAGTCGTTTGCTTCTCCGTCTTTCTAGTTTATTTTGGCTGGGATAGGTAGCAAGTATTTTTCTTTCTGAGGGGGATCTTCATTATTGTCAAAGATATTAGGGATTTTATGTGCATTTCTTTTAGCAAGACATTTCTATGGATATCAAAAATCTTGACCTTGGATTTTGACCTACTTTTAAAGAATTTTAATGTTGTCTATAACTTTTTTTGTAATAAGTGTAATTAGTTTTTCAATTAAGACACGGGTCATTTTATCATGTTAGTCTTGACCGATACCCTTATTGATCGGACAAAAGGGATTATGATAATCACATTTCATTTCCTTTGGTAGCAATTTTTATCTTTTGTATTTAGTATTATAACTATTTACCTATTAACAGGATAAAATATAAGGAATGGTGGCTGTAGGTTTAAACACCCTTAAGTAGGGAGGCATAGTTCATTGTATTTGGTTTGATATGATTTTATATAATTTGTTTTTTGGGGGTTTTTTTTCACAATTATTTTAGGAGTAATATAATAAATTATGACATTTAATTTTACTATGAAAATAAATTTCTAAAAAATCAGGTAGCAAGTTTACACTTCCATATTGAATCACAAAGTCTTTTGAATGCACATTTTAAAAATTTAAGATGTGAAATGTGTTGTAAGGACATAGCAGTATGTATTAATCAAGTTACATATCTCTTTTGGGATTAACTTTGAACTTGTTTTGTTTAGATTCATAAAATAGTAAAATTACTGAAGAGAAAATTCTTGAGCAGACCTATTACGAGTGGACTTCTGTCAGTCTCTCTCTCTCTTATTGATATCTTAAAATAAAATGTTAAAGTTCCTTATAAATAAAAAAAAAAATCATTATTATTAAGTTCTGATACATGTTTTATACTAATGATGGTACCAAATACTTAGTAAACTTACTAATAACATTTTAATGGTTTGTGGTTGTACTTTCAATTTTCTCTTTTGTGTATTTATCAGTTTAGGAAATGGAAAAGAAAAGTAAAAAAGTAGTTAGTTGATAAGATCCCCATTTTTTTCGATTAAACACACAAGGGGAAAAGGGGGATGAATTGTATCTTTCATCTGTTTTCATGTACTTTTTAAATTTTTTTTTTTTTTTTTTTTGGCTTGTTGAGGGTTTTTGACATCAATGACCTGTAACATATAAAATTCTGCGCTTAAAACCATATATCAATTTAAAACATATTTATTGTGAATATTCAACACACATAGAATTTACATAAACATACATAAAAGGAGTAGAAAACAAGCACAGAGGCTTATATAGTGTGTAAACGAACAACACAAAAGCAATTCGGATATAGAGTGAACTTGTAACTGTAAATTGTCTCAGCTTTGTCTTTTTTATTCTACAGGTTGGGGAAAGGTACCGATCGAGCTAATATACCTCGATCAAGCTAATGTACCTCGATCGGGCTAATAAATCTGACTTTTTTATTCAGAAAAAAGTACTTTTTTCCTCCAAATCATATTAGGGTGCAAAATCGCACCAGCTTTTATATCAAGAAATAATATTTAAAAAGCAACTATGCCTGAAAACTTTTTAGATTTCGAGAAATCTCACCCAATATATTCAGAAAAATGGAGGTGTATTTTCTCAGTAACTATTCACTTTTCAGGTATGTTTCTTTTGTAAACATAACTTCTTTTATAAAGAACTGATGCGATTTAGCTCAAAAGAATAATTTTGAGAATGTTTAAATTTTTTACTACTGAAAATATTCAGATTGATTAGCCCAATCGAGGTATATTAGCCCAATCGAGGTATATTAGCTCGATCGGTACCTTTCCCCAACCTGTTCTACTGGTGTCGGGGAAAAGTTTCCAGACGATTTTGAAGGTTTTTCTGAAATAACTCCTCCGTCCATGAATGGAAAACATTCAAATTTCCCTGAAATAATGCTATGCCCTTCCCACAGATACTTATGTTGAAAGAAAATATTAAATCTCTGGAGAAATATGGTTAGTAGACCTATTTTATGACCCTATATTTTTGCCATTTTTCGCAATCACTGGAAGTTTCCGTACACCTAATTCTAAATCTGTCAATTTCTATCAATTTCGGCCCAAACTGGATAATTTTTGGATATTGTTTTTATCAATCTTTTCTACAAATGACTTTTTGAAAATAATTTTGAAAATAGAACCTTATCTTCTCAAAACACGTAGATTAAAATAGTATGGTCCTAGGCGACTTCCGCCGATGTGCAATATTAAAAGGGGCAGAAAGGGGGTAAAAAAGTGCTGTGATAAAGCAACATAGATGCAAAATTTTGTTTATATGATTCGTGATTTGAATTCTGCATTTAAAAATCTACAAAATTGTCACAAAATAATTTCCTTCAAAGTACTTGAAAAGGGTGACTGATACTGTTCTGACACCAGTAACGTCACCAAATATTAAATTATATTAATATTTATATTATTGTCGTTTGAACAAAATATTTTTCTAGATTAATTAAATATCAAGCTTTTTTACTGCCATTTTCACCATCAATTTTAAGAATTCATATGGTTTACTTTTGAAATGTGTACCTTTCCGACGCCATAAAGTTAGACAAAAATAACAATTAAAACTAAAAAAATGTAATTGTTTATTATTCGAAATCATTAGCAGTGATTTTTTTACCTTTTTTAAAAGCCACCTGTACCTTTTCATTTGGGAAAATATGCGATATTTTAGAACAAATTGGGAAAATCTAGAAACAAAATTTCTTTGAAGAATAATTTCTAGTATATTGTTTACATTAAGAAAATAGACCGAGGTAGAAAAGTATAAGAACTTGAGTATCACTATCATGATCGGCATTTGATTGTCCTTGTCACGTGGAGGCTCATGGTCAATAACTATACAATTTTCATATTAATTAAAAATCTTACTGACAGACGTGAAAAATCGAGATCTAATCGTCCTATAGTACTTCTTTAATATACGTTGCCGTAAAATGATTCGTCACGCCGTGTTGAAATCAATCTACTCACTGTATTTAAGGAAATATTTATCGTGTATCTTGTTTAGTGACAGCTTTTTAAAGGACAACGTAATTTCCTTTAGTACACGTTCAGTTTTCATACTTAATTTAAGTTAAAGAAACTGAGATACAACATTATTTTACGGAAAGTAGGCGGCGATTTTACCCAAAGTAGAAGGCGAGAAATCGCTGGTCACCGGCTCTTAATGAGAACCTTGCCGGGGATTACTTTTGTGCACGTTTCGTGTCAAATTCAATAAATTCAATCTGGAAAACAATTTTGATCTCCGTGTATTGGGAAAATATGGGTCGATTTTTGGGAAAATAAAGCTAATTTTTACGAGGGGAAGCCACCGATATTCGGCGGTAAATCCGGCCAAAAAAATCACTGATTAGCATGATTGTGATATATACCTTCCTGATCATAGGAAACTAGCCTTCTTCGGCCGGACGCCGACATAAGTAGAGAGGTATCTACTACAACTAACATTTTCTTCTTTTCTTTCTGTGACCTTCTGATGCAAATGGATGTAATTGGCGGGATTTCTCTTTTATACCTGTAGATTTGCATGCAAATTTTACAGGAGCGTAACTGAAAATAACTGGATTTGTTTCTTCATATTTTCGTCTGTTTAAAATAATTTGTAAATGCAGGTGCAAATTTTACATAATTTTCAGCAAGTTTCTTAGATTTATTACATTAGTGGTGTTATTTCACGATTCTATTAAAATATGCTTCTACATCATTTACTTCGTAGTTATGCCCCTGTTTGATGTGGATGTTGCCATTTATTTCTTAGAGGGGGTCTTGGTGTATTGCTCTATCATGACGTAGTTATCTATTTATGGAAAGTTACTAATTAGATACTATATTTCATTTTACATCCGTAGACAGGTTTCTTTTTATGTCTGTTTTAATTTTTAATTTTTTTTTTTTGATTTTCATCGTCTGTACTATATGAAAATTGCCTTACTGAGATTATTTTTCGGTATGCCCTCGTTTTGAAATAAGAAAAACGTGAAACGTAAGAGACCACATTTGTACAATAGATTTTTTTTAATACTGTTTATATCTGTTTCTCTTATTTCATATACATGGTAGACAAACAAATTAATCTTGAGTACCATAGAATGCCTATGTATACTATTATTGATATTAGGCGATAGTAGAAGTTTTTCTGGAAATACAGTAAGAAATATCCAGTTTTTCCCTGTTTGTGGCCGTAACTCTGCTCAATTCCGAATGGCAATTAGTGTCCTTTTTCCCAGCCGTAGCTCTAAGATTTGTTCATACATCTGTAAACGCATGTATTGTTAACTATCTGTTATGTGTCATATTTTCTTAATGTAATGTTTTCTGCATTCAATGAGAATAAACTTCATTGTCATTGTTAACTTCATTGTCCCAATAACATATGTAGTTATGGTTATCACCTAAATTAGTCTAAATTATTGGTTCAAAACTTAAATTTGTCATAACGTTTGTAATCAATACTATGAAATCATATTTAAAATCAATATTGTATTCTTGTCTTATCAGTCATTTACTTTAATTAAGTACTTCCCAAAATATTTCAAAGCGTCGTAAATTCTCCAAGTGTTGACCTTGACCCCATTCCCAAATTACTGAAAGAAAACCTTATAGTTCACCTGAGACCTTATAGTTCACCTGAGAAAAATACTTTTCATTAATGTTTTCTGTCTCACAGTTTCTTAATATTGATCTTGTATATGCAGGGATTTTTTAAGGGTTCTCCAGGGCCGAAATTCAGCCCCATTCCCATTGCTGAAAACAGGCATTTTTTCCCAATTTCTGAGCTGAAAATTCCCAATTTGAAAAAAATGAAATTCCAATAAACAAAGTAGAATAATTTCATCAAGAATCTTTAAAGAATAAACACTTAGACAATTATTTAAATTAAATTTTTATACCTAGTTTACCTTTATAGCAATATTGATAATACTTTTTGCTTGTTTTCTCAAATTATTTGTATAATTTTCCCCCAATTTCAACCAAATGTCGCTGCTTTTCCCAATCTTGAAGGCCCAGGCCCCTGGAATCGAAGGGTAAAAAAAACCCTGATATGTGTGTTCTCTTAAGAAATGACCGTCTTACTTTTGGTGTTCATGGGTGTATAATTCTGGTTGGTCACTTGCAAATTCCGTGAAACGCGAAGCGATTCTCGTAAAATTTTCACGTGTCCAACCAGACTTGTATACCCATGAACACCAAAAGTAAGACAGTCATTACTTATATTTACATTTTTTCTAATAATCTGTCATTTTTATTTGCATGGACGTTGCACATTTTGCCTGTTACAGCGTAAAATATAATTTAAGGTACATCGCGGCGTTACGGCACGGAAAATTTTGCGAGAAGACATAGCCTGAAAATTTGTCTACATGAAATATAAGATTTGATCAATCTTTGATATAATTTTCATGTAACTATTTCACGAAGTTTTTCGAGATTTTAAGCCTCAAAGACGGCATTGACGTTCTAATTCGAAAATATGCATTTTCTGAACTAAAATAATTTTAATCTAGAAAATTGACCAAGGAGTGTGAAAAGGGAGATCAAAAATATTGTTGCCATGTTGAGTATTGTATTTCTACGGATTATTGTGTCTCTAAGGGGAAATTTGCAATTTTTATCGCCATTTTGCAACTTATTATTCAAAAATCCGCACTCATTTAAAAGGCAAAAACGGCTTGCTTCATTATCATTTTCTCCATTAAGTTGTGGAGGTCCTTTAAGCCCTTCTTACACATAAAAGTAGAGAATGAGCTGAATTCGAATATACAAAAACATGGATAGGTCTTCTCGGCAGATTTTTTGCAATTTAAGATTGAAAATTTGTTTTGCGTGGCTTCGGCGTCAATTATACTCGCAACGTCAAAGTCACAGCGTGTTCAGATCGCATATGTCAACATGACGTCAAGGAGTATACGGAATATTTGATTCTCTGTAACGGTCTTCTTTGAAACATCCGGAATTTTTTTTTTAAAGATAATTAATCAACAATTACATGGGCTATATTCGAACTAGACCTTATATCTTAATGTAAAAATAAAATTCTCCGTACATGACATTTTTTTCTTCAAATATTTGAAAACATCATACGGAACAGACGGACGATCATGCTCATTACTATTTAATCCGATATCTTTTGGCGGGGTATACAAAAAAATCCCTCTTGTTTATATGTACATATACTTTATAATATCGGATAAGGGTTGGGGAGGGGCGGTCCATATAAGATATACATTGTGGTTTTCATTTCATGCTCGTTTTCAATATTATTACTTTCAGCCGCCTCGATTGTCGTGATATATATTATTAAAATGAAATTTCCATTTCTCCTAGTTCAGGAATTCCTCAAGAAGGTAGTACGGTATCTTTTTTTCCGATAACAAAAAAAAAGAAAAAAATTAATTAATAAATGAATAAATAAATAAAATGAAAATCCAAGCAAACAAACAACTTGCACATATGTAGTCTCTTTGGCAAATTTTTAACACTGACCTTGACTCCTAAGTATGACCTTTTTTTTTTTTTGGCTTGTCAGGATTGTTACAGGTTAAAAATAAATATTCTGATCTTTAGTTACTTGACAATAAATATTCCGGCCGGCCCTGCGTTGAAAATAAATAATCTGACCCGAAAAAAATTGCCAGCCCCCCCCCCCCCCCCTCCCTCAGGATCAAATTGGTCGTACCCTTACAAAACAATTCCGGTTCGCTCTGCTTTCTGATATATATACAAATCTTTGTCTTACGTCATAATCGAACTTTCAGACACTATGTATTCTTAAATTCTTAAAGTAAATCACTGCTTTGCATATAATTTAAAAAGTATTGAGAAGATTAATTTTATTTTATAAGGCCGCCCCTCCTCCTTTTCTGTCGGACAACCCCCCCCCCCCCCCCCTTCCCCCGCTTTCCCCGATTGTGCACACTGAGAAACAAGCAAGAAGGAGAGCGAGAAAAAGACTGATCAAAAGTAAAGCCTTCACCAGATCCTATAGAAATTTGGAATTATATTCATTGTACCTTATGTCAACAAAAGAGTAAACGAATTAAAAGCAGATGGGGAAGTTTAAATTTGATTTTTGAAAACTAATCACGACAGCTTTTGAAATTCAATAATTTTTGATCACGATAGAAATATTAAGGATAATTATACTCTTGTATAATCATGAGATGAAACCAAATTATATACAATACCGTTTAACCTTGTATATTTCATGCAATGTCTGACATGTACATGCAATATTATGTTATCATTATCTATAGATATGTGCATTTTTATGTCAGCATACAAGTTGTGGTGAATAAAAACAATAAAAAAGTAAAGCCTTCTCCGTCCGTCTATATGGTACAATAAAGAAATTAGATAAGGATGGAGGAGGATGGATGAAAGAACATTAATTTCCAACGTAATATTTGAAGAAAAAATTGCATTCATATATCATTCCCTAGAAATAGTCAAAATATAACCAAACATCCCTCAAAGTTTCCGGTTCTCAGTGCAAGCGTGTCTAAATACATTGACTGAATTTAGACACAATGTAAAGTTAATGTTTAAAAATTTCGGCTCGCTACGCTTACTAGAAAATATAATATTTAAAAAAAAGCCATTATTTGCGCCCTAACGATATATGTCGCGCAGCGTAACGTGACGTTACGATCAAGTAAGGTTTATGACGTCATAGCGTATATGTGCACATAAAAAAATTCGAGGGTGAAACCTGCGTACACATTTGATTGTGATGAAAGCTTCCCCGCGAGCTACGTTAACGTTGGTAAATTGACCCTTCCGATTGCGGGAAAAAAATGCAAAATTTCGTGACGTCACAATGCTTTTACCATGTGTTTACCTCGGACAAACAAGCTTCGAACCTCGGTCAAACATCGAAATTGCATTGTGACGTCATGGAATTTCTCAAATTTTTCCCGCGTTCGGAAGGGTCAATTCTCCCTACATGCAAAACTAGAACGTGACGTTACAATAGCAACCCAACTTATTGGAATATAATTCTAGTTGCCTAACAGGCGTTTAACATGGGGAATCTACTAGTAATGTAATATATATGCCTAACAGGAGGGTACCTTTCAGAATAATTTTCAGGACATGAAATAAAATTATTAAATTACTATGACTTTTGTCAAATATAAATTATAATTACATGAATAGTTCTTTTTGAGAAACTTAGTGAAAAAGATTTTTTTCACATTGATGGCTTGTGTCCTATGACAAATTTGAAAATATTTAATGGAGTATATATGGTTTATTTAGTAAAATTACCCCCTAAAATCGACTTTACCAAAATTAAATTTTGTTGTAATTTCCCGAGCCTTTTAAAAATGTCTATATTTTGAGAAATCTAATCACAAAAACTACTCCTCGCTTTCTAAGACATTGTAATTTTTTTCATAAATATCATGAAAATAGGTGATTTTGTCAATTTTTCATGAAAAATAGCATAATCCTTAGTTATTTTCATTGAGATAACATCCAGCGGAATCGTGAACAACTTTTTTCTTTAAAGACGTGGAAACGCAACAACATATTATACAGTTAAAGTATACCATTGAGGGAGTTAGCACGATTCTGGTTCCCCGAGACCAGACCTATTTCCCGAGGCGAAACAAACATTATACTGAAACAAACATATCTCTTTGGTATACCGAAACAAACATTATACTGAAACGAACATATCTCTTAGGTTCACAGGGTTCAAATGAAAATTCTAATGATTTTGCCTTGCCTTCTCGACTGAATGACTGAGTAACGGAAAATATTAATTTTTGATGATAAGATAAACAGAAACATCATTTATCATACTCATACATGTTTAATTTTTGATTGTTTTATTTTGTTGCGGATTAATTTATGTGCTAAGTGGATAGGAGGCGGATTACTCTGCTCGCGTATTGATAACGTCATCCGATCAACCTTCACATCATCCGATCAACCTGCAACGGCGCTGATTGGCTGATACTGACACACCCCCAAAGAAGCTCCGCCCCATTTTGAAACTAACTCCCTAGGGAAATAGTCTTCTTAATTAACGCACCCCTTTGCAGGGAAATAGTCTTATCAGGCGATTTTCAGGGATTTAGCTAAATTTAATGAGTCTCTTTTTATGTAGGAAAAAATCAGTAGAGGTATAATAAAAAAATATAAAATTTGTTCATTAGGTCGATCGATACTAACTAATAGGAAGAATGTTACAAATGAGCCCCAAAATGACGATTTACCAGAAATTTGGTATATAATACCGTTTTTGAAGTCCAAATTCTAAGAAACTGTGAAACGAAATTAAAGATTATGAATCGTTTCATACGTCGGCTACAAGGACAGACATAAAGACAGGCACAGACAGGTAAACAGACAGATACAAAAACAGATAATGTACGACATACTAACTGAGCATTTTGAGCAAGGTCCATATCACAACCAATCGAAAAATCTCTATTGAACGCAAAATAATAAAAAAGATGACATCCTATTTAGTAACATTTAGTTTTTCGGGGCAAAAGCTACTATGGGGGAAAGCTACTGTGTAACACCGGCAGCTAGCGGCTTCTCGGCTCATACTTCGGTGAAAGTTTTCGCATAGTTGGCGTGAAGAAAATAACCGTTGTGTGTCAAGTTCTATCGCTTGTTTTAAGTATGAAATATTTTTTAAAAATTAAGTTGTCCTGTAAGATATATTCTATGATAAAAAAAAGTACTAAGATGTGTCAAGGTACTGTAAAAAAAAACCCACCCCCCTCCTTAGGATCAAGTAGTTGTCCCCTAAATGGCCGGCGTATTCACATATATGAATCCTACAAATAAAATAAGTTCGTATTAAAATGTTTCTCTCTTTGTCTGTTTTCTGCATGAAAACAGCGTAGGTGAAAAATGATTATACGAACAACATTAAGAATTCATTATGATATTCAGTTTATTGATAGTGACTAGTGTTGTAAAATCAGAAATTTTTCACTATCGATTATCGGAAACTATCGCAGGAGTACAATTGATATCACTATCGGAATAAACAGACTTTTTTCTTGTTTAAAGTTATTGTGTGTTTTGCGCCTTTTCAGAAGGAGAATGATCAGTGCTTGTGATTTAAAAATCTGATTTTTATTTAAAATCATGAAAATAGATTAAATGTTGAACATTCCGTGATCTTAATATTAACTCATGGCAAAGTCATCTATGAGGACAAAGTCCAAACCCTATTGTTTTAATTTGATCTTGTGTATACATACACAGCTCGCTTCATGTAATTTCAACAGCGACAATAGATTTTCAAAACCATTATCTTTAGTCGCCGACTTTCAAGTTTCAGCGACGATAGCGGCGACATCGGCGACTATCGTTACAACACTAATAATGACATTTCAGTAAATATGGACTGCCGACAAGCGCCAGAGAGATTTAAGCTCACTCAGCGGACTCTTTCCAAGAAGTAATTCGTGGCTTTATGACATTCGAACGCCTATCCTTGGAACAAGATTTCATTAGTCAAGGACCTAGACTGGATACTTCATGACATGCATTATACATAAAAGATGTGAACCCACAATACTTGCCGCTTTCGCAGAATACTTGTTTACAATCTTACATTCACATCCGTAGACCCAGCGGTTCGTTTATCATGCCAATTTTGCCTCACATGAAATTCATATGAAATGAGCATCATGTAAATTTCACATAGAATTTCATGTAAAATTCATATAACTTTCACATAAGATTTTTATGAAAAATATTTCACATGAATTTCACTTAAATTACCTTCACATGAATTTCACATGAATTTTTCTAAGTGACCTTCACATGCAGCTGAATTCACGTAACATCCATGCAAAAATATTCACATGAATTTCATGTGAAAAATTTCAGGTAAAGAATTTCATTTTCGTGCTCGTTTCACATAAATTTCATGTAAAGTTCATGTAAAATTCACATGAATTTCATATGAGGCACAATTGGCTGTGTACAACTCAATGTTATCAAATTACCTGTAACAAATAACACTACTGGCTGTTCAAAGTAACAGAAAAGGGGAAGGTTATGATAAGATTTCTTATTTATACATGTATTTGGGAATGAGAAAGATATTGAGTTGACTTATAGTCTATTTGGATAGAATATTGTAATCTTTAAAATGAGGATGGACATTGCCGTTGTTCGATTTGTGGAGAAATGAATATTGGACTTTTTGGGTACAAATAACATTTGACAAGGCCGTGTTTTTCCTGACCCGGCCAGGACGAGGGAAACAATCATTTTTTTAGCCGGATTGCAAGGCAATATAGATTGACGATGTCCGTCTGCCGTCAATATTTTGGTTAAAGTTTCTGGTTGAGACAAAATCTAAGTAACTATATGCAGTAAAAACTTTATATTATACATGGAGCTTGCCCATGACAAGACCTTTCAATTTATGCCGTAACATTTGACCTAGTGTCCTTGACCTTGGACTTTGAAGTTTGACCTAGTTAAAGATTTTGGTTAAAGTTTCTTGTTGAGGCAAAATCTAAGTAACTATATGCAGTAGAAACTTTACATTATACATGAAGCTTGCCCATCACAAGACCTTTCAATTTATGCCGTAATATTTGACCTAGTGACCTCTACCTTAGACTTAGACCTACTCAAAGATTTTGGTTGAAGTTCCTGGTTTAAGCAAAATCTATGGAACTGTGTGCAGTAGAAACTTTATTTTATACATGTAGGTTGCCTGTGACAAAACCTTTCAATTTATGCTAGTGACAAAAACTTACTATGCAATCCGGCCATACCGTCTTTAGCAATGTTTTATTTAATTATGGACTGAGTATAGCTTTTTGCTTCATACTTTTATATATACAACCTAGAGGGCATAGTTCTTTATTGGATCTAAACCATATTTGATTCACTTACTGCTTATGTCAAGAGGAAGAACCATATTGATTTTCAAGGTCAAAGGTCAAGGTCCATGTTTGAAATAGTCCAAATCTTTGTAAACAGCGTGGAGAGCACAGTTTTGATTGGATCGTAACCAATCTTCATTTACTTGTTCCATATGACAAGAGGAAGAATCCTATTGAAATTTTAAAGGTCAAGGTCACAAATTTGAAATGATCATACTCCTTGGGTCACTGTGTACCCTCTTTTTACAAACTTCTTCATCAGATTTGAAGCGCATGGCATCAAACGGAAAGCATCAGGATTATCTATAAATGTCTCTAGAAAACATTGTGATTGTTGTTACGGAGTTCCTATCAATCCTACACGAAGAATTTATCAACACAAACTAAATGGATTATCATAATTTAAAAGATTATTTATTTTCATTGAGACTTAAGCCCCCATCACAATTCTACGTATCGAACCACGACACCAAAATAGATATATCCGTGGCAAGCCGGGACACAAAATATTCGATAAATCATGAATGTACGATTCCAGTACGGGTTGATACGAATCGAGTTCTTATAGCAACAGATAGCTAAGGATTGCTATGGATATCTTCCCGACATTAACCGATAGAGATACGGATTGCTTCAATACGTGAACGGATAGCTACGGATTGATAAGGATAACCACGACTCTAGTACGGATAACCACAATTCTCACAAGGAAAGGTGCGACTAGTGTTGTATTATCGGAAAAATTTTATAATCGATTATCGGTTTATAATCGGAGAGGATTTTAATCGATTATTTCGATTTAATCGGAAAACACTAAATATGCATTAAAAAGCTAATAAATGCCTTTATTTTTAGTTTAAACTGTATTTATTCAGTAATATTTCGAATCAGTACATAACAAAAAAAATAAGTAAATTCACTGATGAGATAGAAAACAAGCGATAATCGCTTATATCAATTCGTTTCTCATATTTCGTTATGCACTGGACGATCATGAATAAAGTGAAGAAAAGAGATAAAGAAGAGAAGGGAGGCTAGAATTTAGAATGCAAGTGAATAGTATTAATATATGCGAAGAGATGAGGATTTAAGTTATGTTAATAGATGAGTTAAGAGATGAAGATATAAATTGTGATGTTTACTGGACATAGGAAGCAATTTAAGAAAGAAGTACATTAACCGAAGCGTTTTGTTTTAAGAATAAATCTTTGTACTTTTATGAATATATATTTGTTTTCATCAATTGTAAGATTTTCATTCCCAAACAAAAGTACATTGCAAGTAATGTTACAAAGTGTTTGTAGCGGTGTAATATATTTATCACGGAGACTCAAATAATTAGTGCAGTAGAAGAGAAAATGAGAGGCAGATTCAATTTTTCCGCATGTGCAAAGTGGACTATCGGTAAGATATGTTGATTTAAGGCACTGCATTTCATTCGAATTCTTGTGTGTAGGATTTGGCCGGGTCGTGTACCGGTATAGTAATGTGGTTGAACTAGTGTTTTAATCGATATTTTCTTCTTAAATTCACTTATGGATTTAGACTGTCTTGTTCCAAGCGGCAAATCGTTCCACAATCGAATGGTAGATGGTAGGAAACTGTCGTGATAAAATGTAGTTTTTGAATGGATATTAGTGAAATTTTGGACATTCCGCGTGGGATACCTATGTTGGTCTATAGCTTGAGGTGGAAGAAGAGAAAAGAGATAATTGGGAGTAAGACCATTAAATATTTTATAGAATTGAATTAATTTATGCTCTTTATGCCTTTGTTCTAGTGTAGGCCATCCGGTTTCATTATATATGGACTGGTTGCTGCAATACTTTGTGGCTCCTGTGACGATTCTTCCTGCTTGTAAATTGATGTTTTCTAATGATTCTTTTATATATTGAGGACAATTACTCCAAATTATATCTGCATACTCCATTAAAGGTCTAATGAATTAGAAATACATTTTTTCAAGTGATTTTCGTTGCAGTTTAAATTTCAAAGAACGTAAAATATTTAATTTTTTGGAAGATTTTTCAATAATATCAGTTGTATGTTCAATTTTTATTTTTGTCTCTTGTTGTAAATATACTTACAAAAAATGTTCAAAAATTGCGGTATTTTTAACTAATGTTTATGCATTAGCAAATACAGAAGTCATGTGACCTGATTGTGTGGAGCTGAATATAATGCTGCTCAAATAAAGAGACAGAAATAGTATAAATAAAAGGGAAATTAAGGAAAAAAGTTAAGTTTAGTTTAAACATATTTTATTTCTATAATAAGAAATGTTGGATTGGGTTATAAGTTATACCAACATTATTAGTGCCCTCTCCATACAAAACAAGTTCACAGGAAAATCGCCATAAGTGACTAATCATGAGTATATACAACTTAACAACAATTTATGAAAATAATTTTAAAAGAAAAATGCTGAGAGAGAGAGAGAGAGAGAGAGAGAGAGAGAGAGAGAGAGATAATATAAATCAATTGTTATCCATGACGTGTACAGTAATGAACTCATAATAGTTTTAACTAAAAATATTGACATGTACAATGTGTCAAGAAATTCAAAACAAGTAATATATAAATAAGAATTTGGCATAGATATAAGTATAAATGCAATTATTTATAATTGCTTGTAATGGCAAGCATCGCATCTATATAGTGTAGCACTAATAAATGGGAATTTTGGAAAAAGAAAGGACAGACAGACAGACAGAATAGTTTATTTAAGTGTCACATGTCAATAATACAAACATATCACAACATATAAAACAAGTAAATAAAACATTTACAAACATAAAATATTGACATCCAGCCATATTTGGCTTATGAGACACTATACATTAAAATATGTACATAGTAAATTTAAGATAAAAGAAAGGATCATAAGAGTCCATCATTTGATAAATCTACCCAATGAATTTTCTTCTATAAAACATTTTATGAACTGCATTCGCTAAAATAGGTTGTAACTTGTCATTTTTCATAAAATATAAAAATTTATCTTCATTATTCAACATGTTAAAATTACTATTATCTTTTTGTCCCTCGTTGAACAAATCATATCGGATATCTGAATAAAAATCACATTCAATTAAAAAATGAAATTCATTTTCTATAGAATTTTTATTACAGAATTGGCATATTCTATCCATTAAAGGTATTTGTGGCCTGGCGTAGCGGCCAGTTTCTACGGCTAAGGGTAAAGAACCGCTCCTAAAATTTGATAAAATTCTTCTATGATTTTTATTTCTTACTGATCTAGTGTATTGACTTGCAACAAGTTGATTCTTATATTTGCGATATGTGCGGAGTTTATTGCCATTTGGCAAATTTCTGCCATCAAATAATTTATTAGACCAATCATTTTCGTCTTTGCCTTTAAGCACTAATTTGATACTATTTAACTTCATATTAGTTGACTTATTATCATCGTTAATTATATCTGCAAAACCAACTGAATTTGCTATCTGAATACATCGTTTTTCCCATGATTTACCCAAGTTTTTAGAAGTATTATGTATCTTTGAAGTAACTCGTTCTGCATCTGCATTTTTAACTCTAAAATTCAACCGGAAAACCTCAGTTATCTGTTTCGAAAAGGTAGAACCAAAACCCATATCACCCTGACTTGCAATATTAGAAGAATGTTTCTTTGCGCCAAGAAATAACCTACATGCTTTATTTTGTATAGCCTGAACCTCTTTCCAATTCGTTTGACCCCAAATTCCTGCACCATAATAAAGAACTGGTTCAACTAATGAACTATAGAGTTTAGTATACACATCAAACGACATACCACCACATGACAAATATTTTGTATAAAGAGCCGAGAGTGCTCTACTTGCCGCCTTCGTGACCTCTTTAACAGTGAATCTGTAATCCATAAACTCATTAAAAGTTAGTCCTAGATATCTATACTTGCTATCATAATCTAACGCTAAATCTCCACATTTAAATTGAAATTCTGATCTGGAGGAAAGAGAAAGACAAATGGAAGTGATGATATGACCTATTCGTAAACAACAAAATTTTAAAACCTATTTGTTGCTTTAATGAAACTTTGAAGAAGGAGCTGAATTTCTTTGTTGGATGAAAGTTCTAGAGATTCGCTACCGTAGATTATGTCTTCTGCTTCAAGATTACCAAATTTCCTCAATTTATTCATTAGTACTCTTCTGTCATTTTGATATATGGGGCATTCGAAAAAATAATGATAAGAATCCTCAGTTTGGTACCCACATATACAATTTTGAGAATTAGTTAGATTTACATGAAAAAGATCTGCATTTAGGCTACTACAACAATTACGAAGTCTTGTGAGAAGAATGTTCAATTTGCGGAAAAAAGAAAAATGATACTTTGAATAATATTATATACAGTGGTTTGTTCGACTGTGTATGTTGTAGATTTTAATAGGGAAGTATAAATCTGTATAAAGGATTTAGAGAGGACATCTTAGATCTTAAGTGAAGATCGATGCGAGAGAACTTACTCTTTTTCGAAATTGAGGAGGACGCTCTTGGTGATTGTGAGGAGATTATTAGTGACTTTGTATATATATAAAGATGAAGACATGTATTTTCAGAGAGTTCGGAATGGAAAAAAAATATAGGCTTAATGTGGTCTGAATAAAAGTATATTGCTAAGTTTTGCTCAATGAATCATTTGTAGTCTTCGTTACTCATTCGACTCTAAAAGTCGGGTACAGTCGGTTCTGGGTGTTGCAACTACATGTAAACAGTAGATGTCTAGGTTTGGTAGCAGAATGAGTGGAAGCGCCGACATGCGTCTGACCAGTAGGTGGAAGTCCGGTTGGTTCCTGTAGTCAACCTGCATCCCATCTTCCTCCGTATGGCCTTGGTAAAATGGAATAGACAAAAAAAAAAACCCCAAAATTTAAGCGTTTTCGTTCAGTATCTCCTGAATGTATCCACATATTGAAACGGAATTTTATACACAATTTGAATATTTTAAATGAAAAATTCGATCAAGTTCATATTAAGGTACAATCGAAATTTTTTAGAAATAAACCAAGATTAAAGTTCTTCCGTTCAATATCTCCGGAAATTATGCATTTATTTAAAAGATATTTTGAAAATCCTTCCCATTGGATCCGCTGGTACTTTTGTATTTTTTATCCTAATTTTCTTGACAGAGATCAAGATTAAATAGGAACTGAAAAAATAACAAAATAAAACCCATCGAGAGTATCTTGCTAACATAAGCTTTATTTAAATTAAGTTGCTATGTTTAAAAGATTATATCGTCATCTGTCTTACTTATGTCTACGTGAAAACTATGTAGGCAACCAAAATAAATATGTTGACATGCAAGATAATTTTGTCGTATATTGACAAATTATTTTGCATATTGACATAAATAAGTTGCATTTAAACTTAATAACCATTCTAAAGAAAAATAACTGGCATGTAGTAAAACTTACATTCGATATGAATGATTAGATTTTTATTACGCTTCCGTAATCGGGGATTTGGGGGCATATATAGTTTTTGGTCTGTCGGTTCCTCTGTTTGTCCACAAAACTTTAACCTGTTATACTATCAAAGATGCAAACGGTTACATTCGTTTTTCACAAACACAGGTTTTATTATACACCCGCAAACGAAGTTTAGGGGGTATATAGGAATCACCCTGTCCGTCTGTCTGTCTGTCCGTCCAATTAAGAAGTTTTGAAAGCAGAGTTCTTTTACACTATTTATGGCAGGCCTTTCATATTTCATACACACATTAACCATAAAGAGTACTACATTTTGGTGACATGACTTTTGACCTTGACCTTCACCCTATACAAATTTTTATGTTAAGAAGTTTTGAAAGCAGATTTCTTTTATACTATTGATGGTAGGCCTTTCATATTTCATGTAGACATTCACCATGAAGAGTACTACATTTTGATACCATGTCTTTTGACCCTGTGACTTTGTGACCTTGACCTTCACCCTATACGACATTTTTGCAAAATATGTTGAATGTTTTTTTTCTAATTACTTTGACATGTGGAAACTTAAAATCAATATAGATAAATCGAAAGTTTTAATATTTACAAATGGAAGAATGCCAAAGTGTGAATTTTATTTGAAGGGAGAAAAATTAGAAAAAGTTAAGGAATATGATTATTTAGGTATTGTTTTTACGTCAAGTGGATCTTTTCAAAAGACATTGAAGAAAAATGCAGAAAAAGGTACAAAGGCCATGTATGAAGTACTTAGAAAAGGTAGAAAACATAATTTAAGTATATGTTGCATTTATGATCTGTTCGAGAAAATAGTTAAACCAATATTATTGTATGGCTGCGAGGTATGGGGATTTTCAAACTATATTTTGTTAGAAAGGGTACATTTAAAGTTTTGTAAGTTATTATTAAATTTGAAAAAATCTACACCAAATTTTATGGTTTACAGAGAACTAGGGGCTCAACCACTCTCAGTAGATATTAAAATTAGAATGATAAATTATTGGGCAAAATTATGTACTAATAATGATACTAAATTATCAGAAATGTCCATATTTCAAAACTACAAGAAAACAGTGTCTAGATGTTTATTTTCGAAAAAGGAAAAATGTCTGCAAATTTAAAGATTTATTCCAAACCAAAAATCATATTACCTTAAGAAAGCTTTGCAAATTTATTAATGTTATAAACAAAAAATTATGTCCTCCATAGAATAGAATTTTTGGTTCAATCCTGATTGTCCAACATTTTGAAAATCCCATATCCTGATTGTCCAACAAAAAATTTAAGGTCACCTGTATTGTTAAATAAACACACCTGTTTGTCTAAATAAACATACCAATTAGGGTTTTTTTCATACTTGAAAATCTATTTTCACCAAATCTAACAAATTAATTTAATTTTGATATATAAAAAAGTAAAATAAATGTTGAAGTTTCACTCAAAATTAATTTATTTCTCAATTATGATTTTCAGTAGATCATCGGCTACATGTAATAGTAAATGATTAGTACTTAAAATGATGAGTACAATAAGGAGAAAATACACTACAATCTTTAGTAAAGTTTTAAAAAATCCTAGAAAACGAGCTTTTCGCAAAAATATATATACATGTATATATGATAATCATATATTTATTCATTTTTTCATTTTTTATTTCTAGGTGACTTCTTAATCAATTAAGTTCTTCAGTTTAGATGTACTTATAAAAATTGCTTCAAAATGTATTAGGGAAAGTTATGACCGTTTATTTACTCTATGTGCTATTGCATTGACCAGAATGTAAACATGGTAACCATCTTTGTATCCTTTGGAGAAGAAATGGGGAGATGTCCGCTCAAGTCTTAAATAGCAGTTTTCATAAAAAAGGAGCAGATTTCTGGATATTTTCTATAAAATGCAAGCGATTCCTGTAATAAAGGATATGTATTCCATGGTTTTACAATCATTTTATATGATACTAGCAAACAAAAAAAAATATTTAAGTTACTTTTCCCCTGTGTTTTGGAGTAAAATGGAGGTTGTTCATGCGCATGAAACTCTTATATGCTAAATGTTTGTTATAGAATCAGTACATTTTAATGTGGATGGTTATGTCTGCTGTCTGTCTTACACGCCTGCTGTCTGTATGCTTGTTTGAGATAAAAAAAATATGAATGGAATTTCTCCGCTAATCTCATAAAAGCCCGAACATCTACATGTACAATTGTCTATTTCCAACAAAAAAAATTTTATCTGACCACAGGTGCTTGTAGATATGATCGTTTCAACCCCTCCCCCCTTCTTTCTTTCTTAGAATCATGGCTAAAATGGCAGTGGAGTAAAGAAGGGGGGGGGGGATAAAACTTTCTTTACTCCATGGCCATTATCGCCATGATTCTGAGAAAGAAAGAGGGGGAGGGGTTGAAAACGATCATATCTGCAGGCACCTGAGATACTGACGACAAAATAAGTGAAGAAGCAGAAAAGTATGTATAAGTCCCTGGTAGAATTACTTTAAAAAAAAGGTTAAACGTCTTTTATCTTATTTATTTTAAATTCATGAGGTTATGCCATATCTGTCCAACATTTACCTGAACCAATTAGCGGCAAGATCAATGAGATCAATTAGCTAAGTAATTATGCAAACAATGTAATTGGTACTACCTGGAATCCTGATTGTCCAACAAAAAATATACCACATTTTTACCTTTTTATATAAATGTTGGACAATCAGGATGACACCGAATTTTTATGCCCCCGGAATCAAAGATTCGGGGGCATATAGGTTTTGGCCTGTTTGTCTGTTTGTCTGTCTGTTTGTCCGAAAAACTTTAACATTGAACATAACTTTTGAATGGGAAGTGATAGGGCTTTCATATTTCACATGTGTATTCCTTGTGACAAGACCTTTCCATTGATACCAAAATTTTTGACCTCGTGACCTTAACCTTGACCTTTGACCTACTTTTCAAAAACTTTAACATTGGGCATAACTTTTATATGGGAAGTGATAGGGCTTTCATATTTCATATGTGTATTCCTTGTGACAAGACCTTTCCATTGATACCAAAATTTTTGACCTCGTGACCTTGACCTTGACCTTTGACCTACTTTTCAAAAACTTTAACATTGGGCATAATTTTTGAATGGGAAGTGATAGGGCTTTCATATTTCACATGTGTATTCCTTGTCACAAGACCTTTCCATTGATACCAAACTTTTTGACCTCGTGACCTTGACCTTGACCTTTGACCTACTTTTCAAATACTTTAACATTGGGCATAACTTTTGAATGGGAAGTGATAGGGCTTTCATTTTTCACAGGTGTATTCCTTGTCACAAGACCTTTCTATTGATACCAAAATTTTTGACCTCGTGACCTTGACCTTGACCTTTGACCTACTTTTCAAAAACTTTAATATTGGGCATAACTTTTAATTGGAAAGTGATAGGGCTTTCATATTTCACATGTGTATTCCTTGTCACAAGACCTTTCCATTGATGCCTTAAATTTTGATCTCGTGACCTTGACCTTTGACCTACTTTTCAAAAACTTTAACATTGGGCATAACTTTTGAATGGGAAGTGATAGGGCTTTCATATTTCATATGTGTATTTCTTGTCACAAGACCTTTCCATTGATACCAAACTTTTTGACCTCGTGACATTGACCTTGACCTTTGACCTACTTTTCAAAAACCTTAACATTGGGCATAACTTTTGAATGGGAAGTGATAGGGCTTTCATATTTCACATGTGTATTCCTTGTGACAAGACCTTTCCATTGATACCAAAATTTTGGACCTCATGACCTTGACCTTTGACCTACTTTTCAAAAACTTTAACATTTGGCATAACGTTTGAATGGTAAGTGATAGGGATTTCATATGTGTATTCCTTGTGACAAGACCTTTCCATTGATACCAAAATTTTTGACCTCGTGACCTTGACCTTTGACCTTTTAACCCAGTGACCTCACATACATGTACTTAACAGAAAATAGTGTTCATACTAACAAAGATGCCACCGGGGGCATTCGTGTTTCACAAACACAGGCTTTATTATATGTACAGATTGTTCTCATGTATAACTTGTCCACTTGTTCATCATTGTATGTATGTTTTTTTGTTCTTATCTTCTCTGTATACCATTGTCATATTGGTTTATGAGAAAATAAATTATCTTACATCTTATCTAAGGCCAAACAAAATTAATTGACTGTTCTTTGGATTTCCCGCCTCATATTTTTCAAAATTCAAAAAATAATATTATAAAAATAAAATGCTCTCCCGCACCACGAAATTTCTGGCACAAGATTTTTTAAGGGTCGGTTCTGACTTCTGCAAATCTTAAAGCTTCTAGAAGTCTGAGATTGTGCAAATTTCGAAGAAAATGATACTTCTTGTGTTTGAAAAATTATGTTGGAAGCAAATTTGTTGTCCCATCGAAAGTCAAGGAGGGGTGAATGTTCGAAAATCTTTTCTGTAGAGCTATGTGCCAGGCTTCCTAGTCACCAGATTTGTATGGGGATTCCTTTTTGAGTACGAAAAACAAGAAATGTATTACTTGGGTAACCTATATCAAAAATGAAATTATTTTACTCGCCCGCACCTTAAAAACTGCAATACTTAAAAAAAAATAAAATAATTATATTTTCGCTCGCTCGCACCCTTTTTTATACGCCCGTCATTTGACGGGTCGTATTATGTAATGGCGAAGTCCGTCCGTCCGTCCGTCTGTCCGTCCGCCTATGGAACGCAATAACTTGAATATGCATCAACGGATTTTCATGAAATTCATACATTATGATTGGACTGTGGAGAGGAAGCCGCCTTTCGATTTTCAGATTCATCCGATTTGTGGTTACAGAGTTATGGGACTTAGATTTTTAAAATAAAGTGAAAATATACTAAAATAGTTCAAAATTATTTAAAAATCTATTTCTGGTCAAAATGTTTTGAATTTTTGTATACTTCAAGTAGAAAGGATGTTCTTTCACATATATAACGGATTCTTAAATTTTTTGTCACATTATCCAGAAATTATGTGTAATGGGGGGGGGGGGGGGTTATATGCACATACATGTTAAGCTTAGGGCAAAATATAGGTGCATGGAACGCAATAACATGAATATGCGTCAACAGATTTTCATGATATTTGTACATTGTGATCAGACTTTGAAGAGGAAGCCACCTTTCGATTTTCAGGTACATCCGATTTGTCTTTGTGGAGTTATGGGACTTAGATATTTTTGTGTTGTGAAAAAAATCTTGCTGCGTGAGCGTAGGCTTTATTTCACAAGAAAATCCAAAGAACATTTATTTAATTTGGTATGGCCTTATAAGAAGTTTTGAAAGCATAAAAAATGGTAACATTTAGAAAAAACGTCCCGCGGTGGTATAATTTATTCGTCCACTTTAGGGCAGTTCTAGTTGTTGTTGAATTCTTTATTGTATTATAATCATGAAAATACTAATTTGAGATATGTTTCTCTTTACGCACAGAACTACCGGGTGCCGAAACGGAAGAAGATGATGGAAATCTATATGGTTGGAATCTACTTTTCCTGGCATAGCCGTCAAACTCACTTCACCTCAACATATCAGAAGCATTTATTTTCCGTAAGGAATATACAATTTTAGGTAGAATCATATGATGATAAAAATTATCTAAAATGAATTTTCATTTCATTTGATGTATTACATTGTATTAGACTCGTTACTCGTTTATTCCTCATAGCATAACTCGGCTATTTTGTACATCATATGAAACGTTAATTGATTTGAATTCTAATATGACTTGATATGTCCAGTGCGCTAAGCTCCGCCCATTCACGTGCTATATTAGAATAGAAATAACAACTAGCTAGCCGTGATTCATTGTCCAGTAATTCCACTCGTCACATGAACCAATCAAATTATCACCTCGCATCTTCGCTACTTTTGGTCTTCATTTCTTAACTATAAGGGAAAGGATTATATATTTCATGCGTATAATACGTCAAATGATAATTTGACAATGACCATTAAAATAGTGACACCATTAACCTACCTTTTAGAAAGTCCGGAGAGCTAATACCATAACCTCGGCGTTGTTGTCATTGTCGTCTTTAACTTGGGTACATGTATATCTAAGTAGTAAGTAGAGAATAATTTTTCTAATATGCATTTCTTTTATTAGTTATGTTATTCTTTTGATCTTATAGATTTTATTCAGAAATCTGGGGTTTTTTTGTATGACAAAGATGGATTCTGCCCTATTACACTGTCAACACAAATAATATGTTAGAAAATCAGTTATAATCAGAAAAAGTATAAATTTAACAAGAATCATTCTTATATGACCAATTTCATAAGTTATATCATTTTACAATAAATATATATATATATATAAAAGCACAAAAAGGTACAAGCGACCATGACACTAAGCGTGTTTTAACCCAGCGGCAGGGACAGTACATCCCTTAGGCCGTCTGGATACACGAATATGTACCTTTACCCCACCTCTGACAAATTACCTCTGACAAATCACCTCTGACAAATTACAGTACTGTAAATATTTTGCAGGTATAACTATAAGCCATCAGTGTCACTTTCACTTCATCAAGAGTCTGTCAGCACGTACCGGTAGTCAGTATGTACTTTTAGACCTGGTATGGGTCCTGTCTGTCCGTCCGTCTGTCCATATGTCCTGTAGTCACACTTTTTGATGGTAGTCAGAGGTTCACATATTGAATATTTTGCTGGTATAAGCAATAAGTGTCACTTTCACTTTATCAGGCATCTGTCTGTCTGCATGTGGTCACTATGTACTTTAAGACCTGGTATGGTCATCGGTGGGGTAAATTCGTTACCTAGTCTTTTTGAGACCCGGTACGGTGTGGTACTGGGTTTTGGGTTCAATACTGGGTTCGGCTTCGCCTCACCCAGCTGTATTGAACCCAAAACCCAGTACCACACCGTACCGGGTCTCAAAAAGACTAGGTAACTAATATTATCCAGACGGAACAAGGGGCAGTACGTCCCTCATTCCGTTCGGACACAAGTATATAAAAAAAAAACAAAAAACATACACACACTTTCATGCTAGTCAGAACCTGTACTGTACTGAAGCTCAAAAGGCTATAACTACAAATGTAGTACACAGGTAGGGAATATTCTCAATCCATGAACCAAAGCAGACCCCATGAGGGGCGAGACGAGGTGCCTAGGTAGATTTCCTATACATTGTCTTATGTATGCTGACGACATGGTTCTACTTTCCTCAACTGCTGAAGGTCTACAACAAAAACTTGATATTCTAGAAGGATTCTGTAACGATTGGTGTTTAAAAGTAAACACCAATAAGACCAAAAGCATTATCTTTAACTCGCCCGGTAGACACTTAAAAGTCCCCTTTCGCTTTAATGGTAAAGAAATTGAATGTGTTACGCGATATAGGTATCTAGGATTAGTCTATAGTGCCTCAGGGACCTTAACTTTTGCAAAACAAGACTGCTTCAATAAAGCAAAGAAAGCGTACTTTAAACTACGAAAGGACTTTCTTTCCTTTTGCCCATCAATAAAAACCAGTTTAAATGTTTTTGATCACACTATCCAACCAATACTTTTATACGGATCAGAAATATGGGGTATTTTCAACCCCCTATCCACGAAAATTAAACGTCACCCTGGCCTCTCTTTTGACCAAATATACAATAATTTAGAGGGCGAATCTCTCCACATGAAACTTTGCAAATACATCTTAGGTGTAAACCAGAAAAGTACCAATTTTGCTGTGAGATCTGAACTGGGTCGGTTCCCTCTTCACCTAAATATTATTAAAAATATATTACTATACTGGCACCGACTCGAAAATCTCCAAGAAGAATTTCCATTATTAAAAGAGGCTTTTAATGTAAGCAAATCTCTACATTACATGAAGCACAATTCCTGGTTTTCTGCTGTTGAATTCATCTTATCACGCTTTCAGATCAATAGCACTAATTCTTTAAATAAATCTAAAGCACAATTCAAATCGTACATTAAAGAGGCTCTAACCACTTTCTATATAAATGACTGGAACATTGGTAGAATTGCCAACAGAGATGGGAAACTCTCAACTTACACTGATTTCAAGACTAACTTTCGTTTTGAACCTTATCTTAAAATTGTAACTAACTATTATGGTAGGTCAGCTCTCACTAAATTTCGAATATCTGCGCATAGACTTAAGATTGAAACTGGTCGGTATGAAAGAAAACCAAGGGAGGAAAGAATATGTCAACACTGCAATAGTAACCAAATCGAGGACGAAATACATTTTCTCCTAACATGTCCCAAATATACAGAGGCAAGGTCCAGTCTCACTTCTTTTTGTGAAAAGAACTATATAAACTTTGACAAGCTTACTATAACAAATAAATTCATATGGCTAATGACCAATGAAGATCCCCAAATATTAACCTTTTTGACCACATTCTTAAGATTTTACCTACCTTAATATCAAATAACTTTAATATGCAAAATACAGTAATTGGTCATACATTTGTATTGTTGTGAGTTAAATATACATGATTGATAGCTACTGTATTATTACTGTACTATTTGATAGACTATATAAGTACGCATTGTACGTCTTAACTTGTGCCATATTTGCATTTATGAACTTAATATTATTCACATATATCACATCTAAATGCTTGACAAGTTGTAATACCTCCTCTTTAAATAATTAATGTACCGGTATTCTATTGTTTAGACTTTCATTCCTTTGATGTTACACACTGTATGCTCCTCCGGGGGCCCAAATTGGCTTGAATAAAATCTTGTATCTTGTATCTTGGTAGAGTCAGCGTCTCCTGTTTGCATGCAACACCCGCTGCCAAAAGGTCTAGATGGACTCATCGACAGAAACACGTCCAAGACTTCTGTCAGTCACATTTTGAGATGAAAAACAAGATCTGAAAAATTGTCTAATTCAATGTATGTTTTCTCATCATAAATGAAGCCTCTTGTGGCTCTATCTGTCATAGATACTTAGTAATGTTATAATAATGTTTAGAAAAGAATAAAACTATTGTATGCATTAATAAATTAAGAGATACATGTTCATGTATTACCCACTTTGCATTATATAAACATATTATATTGCATGCTTAAAGATAATCAAAGAAATAACGCTTAATGATTCTAACTTTTGGTATTACAGATGGGTAATTTACAACATGGATGATTGTTGCTCCGGAGCAGAATCGTTAGCGAACTCCAAAGACGTCTCTGAGCCCAAGGTAAACAAGGACATGCTGGTCAGCAGGGGAATATATGATGCTGGCTTGTCTGACCATTAGGAAAGTCTTCAAAGGGGTCAGTGCGGGGGGAGGGGGGGCTCCGCACCTCCCTGAATTTGACACTGGTCAGTGTACTTTTGACTATACAGAGCTGGTCAGGTATTGGTTGACCGAGGCCGGCACTGACCCAAAATTTTTAAAAAACCCTTTATGATCTTATCCGCCATGCTCAAACGATAATAAAGTATTTATCAATTAAACTCAACACTCATATGAGAGGTGCCTCTTGCCATGCAGAGCATCAATTTATTGTGTAGATCAAAGAATTGTACAGAACAGATCGCGATCTTGAAATTGAATTGAGTCTTTAGATAAACATCAAGTCTCGCTCACTATCATGAATGCATCAAGAAATCTGAAAAATATGTATCGAAATACATTCAATACTCTGACAATTAAATACATGACCAATCATAGGACCTTTATATATCACCTGACTATTTTTACCTGCCTTTACGGCAACCAATCGGATAACAACACTTTACTTGTTAGAAAACTCTCATATGCGCTCACCGTAACATTAGTAAATACATATATTTTGGCCCATTTTCAGTAAAAATTGGCAAAATTGGCCCCTTGACCCCTGGCAGATGGGGCGCTGTATCCGCCACTGAGGTCTTCTTTTAACTTTATAGAGCTGGTCAGGTATTGGCTGACCGAGGCCAAAGGCCGAGGTTAAGCAATGCCTGACCAGGTCTGTATAGTCACAAGTAGACCAAAATTAAAAGTCAATAACAGCTTTATTTAAATTCTAAGGATTTTTTTTACATTTGCATTGTATAATTAAACAGATTGAACACTACAAAAGTCAACATACGTGCTGGTTATTATAACGTCAATGAATCCCAAATAGACTGCTTTCAAGCGTTATCGGTCAACTCACCTTATCAAACAGCGTTTATACTAATTATAAAGATGCAAAATCGGAAAAGAATTGTGATGATTTAATAATATTGTAATGTAGTTCACTTGAATTTTTTCATCTACATGTACATGTATGTCATAAGTTCTTGTAAGCAAGGATATATGTTTGTCTGTCTTTTACATGCGGTAGCTACATTTTATATAAATTACATGTAGCTGTAACTTTATTCATTCCTACAAGTTATTTAAGAAATGACTGTAATAATTTTTCTGTCTATCGATGTATAGACAAAAACCAATGCACAAACAAAATATAATCCGCTTCGCGGATTATATAGTTTGTGCATCAGTTTTTGTCTATACATCGATAGACAGAAAAATTATTACAGTCATTTCTTATAATTTATTTAAATCACTATTTAATCATCTAGTTTATTTTGAAATTGATGTCATTTTAGCGTGGTTGATTTTTGTTCCCCGCTTTCGCGAAAGCGCGGGGACATTAAAACCGGTTCGTCTGTCCGTCAGTCACAAAAACTTTAACCTTGTGCATAACTTTTGAATGGTAAGTGATAGGGCTTTGATATTTCATATGTGTATTCCTTGTGACAAGACCTTTCCATGGGTACCAAAATTTTTGACCTTGTGACCTTGATGTTGGACTTTGACCTACGTATTAAAAATTTTAACCTTGCCCAAAACTTCTAAATGGAAAGTGATAGGGCTTTCATATTACACATGTGTATTCCTTGTGATAAGACCTTTCCATGGATACCAAAAGTTTTGACCTTTTTGACCTTGACCTTGGACTTTGACCTACTTATCAAAAACTTTAACGTTGACCATAACTTTTGAATGGAAAGTGATAGGGCTTTCATATTACACATGTGTATTCCTTTTGACAAGACCTTTCCATGGATACCAAAATTTTTGACCTTGACCCTAGACTTTGACCTACTTTTGTTATGCATTTGAGGATGCTTACAACAATGCCTGATACAGAGGCTGCATCTGACCCACATTTCATTCTTGTGTGAGTAGGTTAGGTAAAATGCGATAGGTCCATCCACACCTTACTTTTAGTCCTACATCAACCAAACTTGCATGGATGGTGCATCTGAGGATGCTTATCACAATGCATGGCATGGAGACTGCATCTGTACCACTTTTAATGCTTGAGTGACCAGGTTTAGTAAAATGGGACAGGTCCATTCCCGTCTAACTATAGCATGTATAAGTCCTACATCAACCAAACTTGCATGGATGATGCATCTGAGGATGCTTAGTTCAATTCATTGGTACAGATGCTGTATCTGACCCTCATTTCATGCTTGAAAGAGCAGGTTAGGTAAAATGGGACAGGTCCATTGCTGCCTTATTTGTAGTCCTACATCAATCAAACTTGCATGGATGATACATCTGAGGATGCTTACAACAATGCCTGATACGTAATCTGCATTTGACCCACATTTTATGCTTGAGTGAGCAGGTTTAGTAAAATGGTACAGGTCCATTCCTGCCTTACTTAAGTTACTATAAGTCCTACATCAACCAAACTTGTAATTGATAATGCGTCTGAGGATGCTTACCACAATGCATGGTACAGAGGCTGTATCTGAACTACATTTCATTTTTGAGTGAGCAGGTTGGGTAAAATGGAACAGGTCAATTTCCGCCTTATGATCTCTGGAAAGGTTATGACTAATATTAGATGTATAGTCTCTTCATGACAATGCTTTTTGTGTTTTAAAAGTTATTTGATTTTTAGCTCTACTGGTCTCAGACCAGTCGAGTTTATGCGATCACCCTTCGTCCATCTGTCTGTCTGTCCGTAAACAATCTTGTCCGGACAACTCCTCTGAAACTGTTAGAGATAGAAAGTTAATTCTTTTGCATTTTACTTAGTCCTTGGCCTAGTTGTGCACCTGACATTTAGTTTCAGTCTCTGACCCCCAGGGTCTTAGAAAATGGGCATGGTCATTAAATTTTATGTAATCATGTCCGGACAACTCCTGAAACTGTTAGAGATAGAAAGTTAATTCTTTTTGCATTTTACTTGGTCCATGGTGTAGTTGTGCACCTGACATTTCATTTCAGTCCCTCACCCCCAGGGTCTTATAAAATGGGCGTGGATATTAAATTCTATGTCATCTTGTCCGGAGAACTCCTCTGACACTATATATGATGGAGACTTAATTCTTTTTGCAATATGATGGGTCTCTGGTCTAGTTGTGCACCTGATATTATGTTTTAGCACCTGACCCTTTGGGGTCTCAGAAATGGGTGTGGTCATTTTCTCCTATATAACTCAATGTAATCTTGTGTTCGCAACTCCTCTGACACTATAAATGATGGAGACTTAATTCTTTTTGCAATGTGATGGATCTGTGGTCTGGTTGTGCACCTGATATTTTGTTTTAGCACCTGATCCCCAGGGTCTTTGAAATGGGTGTGGTCATTTTCTCCTATATAACTCTATGTAATCTTGTGTTTCCAACTCCTCTGACACTATAAATGATGGAGACTGAATTCTTTTTGCAATATGATGGGTCTGTAGTCTAGTTGTGCACCTGATATTTTGTTTGAGCCCCTGACCCCCAGGGTCTTAAAATGGGTGTGGTCATTTTCTCCTATATAAGTCTATGTTATCTTGTGCTAACATTACTCCACTGACACTATTAATGATGGAGACTGAATTCTCATTGCAATATTATGGGTCTCTGGTCTAGTTGTTCACCTGATATTATGTTTAAGCCCCTGACCCTTAGGGTTTCACAAATGGGTGTGGTCATTTTCTCCTATATAAGTTAATATAATCTTGTTCTTGCAACTCCTCTGACACTATAAATGATGTAGAATTAATTCTTTTTGCAATGATTGGTCTGTGGCATAGTTGTGCTCCTGATATTTTGTTTTAGCCCTATACCCCCAGGGTCTTTGAAAATGGGTGTGGTAATTTTTCCTATATAGTTGTGCTGTCTACTTGTTTAAAGCTATTAATGATGTGGAGTTAATTTTTTATCCAATATTATGGATCTGTAGTCTTGATGTGTCATTGATTGTTTTTGAAAAAACAACAAGGAGAGCTACAGTCTTGTCAGAGACTTCTCGTTTGATAAAAACCTGCTACGGTGTGCCATGTAATCTTTGATTACCCTATGTTTTCTGTAGCAAATAAGATATTTAGGTGAAATGTGTACAACATGGAGTTATGATCTTTAATGCAAAAAAAATCAGTTTTCCAGACTTCTCTCTGTAACAAATAAATAAATAGCTTGGCCTTGGAAAGTTGAAGAGCAAGTTGGACTTATTTATGCATGTTATGTTTAATTGAAGAGTTCTTTATATAGGCAAATTGCAGGCCATTAATTTATGTCGCTGGTAGGGTATAGTTATATCGCTCAGCGATCATAATATTCTTAGCTCTCCTTAATGAAGTAGAGGGAGCTTATGCTATCGCCCCGTCGTCCGTGTCGGCATCCGCACTATAGGTTAAGCAAAACAGGACAAGTCAATTCCCGCCAAACTATAAGTCCTACATCAACCAAACTTGCATGGATGATGCATCTGAGGATGCTTACAACAATGCATGGTACGGAGGCTGCATCTGACCTATATTTCATGCTTGAGTGAGCAGGTCAGGTAAAATAGGAAAAGTCCATTCCCACCTTACTATAAGTCCTACACTTACCAAACTTGCATGGATGATTCATTGTTTTCCATCAGAAGGATATGAAGCCTATGAATTTTCAAGGTAATTGAGGACTTTCACTAAAAATTCTTGTTATTATATAATCATAAAGATAAATATCAATATCCTTTTTTTTTCTTTAAAGGATATCATAAAACATATATAAGATGAATCAATCATCATTGAATCACCAAACTTTCCTCAAGTCTTCCACATAAGATAAGGATTAACCCTATTCATTTTGAAGATCAAGCAGAGATGTTTAAATGTTTTGAGGCATGCCAGTCCAAAAACAGAACTTTGTAGCAAGACTCAATTTTTTTTGCCAGTCCGAATGACATTTTACAGGTCAAATTCTTTGAACTGGCACTTTTCAACAGCACTGTCAAGTGTCAAATATCAAGGTCACTGTGGTGTTTGAAAAGAATGTATAAGACAAAGATTTGTTTTCCCTTTATTGTATTGATTTTTATTGATATTTTACTTCATGTTTTTTTTTTCCTTCATTGTTCATTCTGTTCTTATATGGTATAGTAGTCTTTTGTGTTTTACAATACATTTTTTCATGTATTGTATTATATTTTACATGCTTTACATTCAAACTTCTTCTTGAAGTTTGTCTATTGTCCACTTATGAGCATTTCTAATATCTTTATGCCTTCTTCTTCTTTTTACTAGGTTCTGCTGCTTTATGTCTGAAAGAGATTTAATCTGAGTAATCAGTCCAATACAGAATACTATGAATGATAAGGTATATATACTAATTTATTTTGAGGCTGAGTCAAAAAACAGATCTTGTTTTATCAAATTGTAATAATAATAATATGTGCTATTTATTTTGCCATCTTCCGTTTGTCTGTTCATATATAATTTTTTAAGTGTTCTGTGAAATGTTATTATATATTTATATTGTCATATATCATTTTATGAAGTATAAGATTAGAAATTTGTTTGATACTATATTATCTGAAGCCTGACATTAAGAATATTAGGTATAAACTTTAAATTTTGATCTTTATTTATTTGATAAGTGTCTTTATTTTGTGTGTTTATGCAGAAATAAATTACATTATTGTATGACTGGAAAATATGTCCATCGCTGATTGGCTGAAAACATGTCTGGATCTTTGAAATATATCGCTATAACCACCTCCAGAGAGCTAAATTTAGAACAATTCTCATATTTTCCCCTGTATTTTTCTAAAATTAGTATTGTAGTTGTGACGTTATAATAGTAGCGGCGTATTCGTATATTTCGCGCCATCAGAGAATACCTATATATTACTTACAGCAATGGATGCTATCAAGCTGAGCGTTGTATTTCATGATCATACAATAAAACAATTAATTACCTTGTGTTCAGTAGATATAGCAGTATAGTAACCCTCAGCATATGTTATTCACCTCGGCCTGCGGCCACAGTGAATAACATATCCTTCGGGTTGCTATACTGCTATATCTACTGAACACAAGGTAATTAATTGTATAATGGCGATGCATTTATTTTGATATAATGCGCGTTAGCACTTTTTGGCCCGATTGCAAAGCAATTCCGGCCTATAGATTGACAATGTCCGTCTGTCCGTCCGTCCGTCTGCCGTCAACATTTTGGTTAAAGTTTCTGGTTGAGGCAAAATCTAAGGAACTACATGCAGTAGAAACTTTATATTATACATGAAGGTTGTCCATGACAAGACCTTTCAATTTATGCCGTAACATTTGACCTAGTGACCTTGACCTTGGACTTTGACCTAGTTAAAGATTTTGGTTAAAGTTCCTGGTTTAAGCAAAATCTATGGTACTGTATGCAGTAGAAACTTTATATAATTAATGAAGCTCGCCCATGACAGGACCTTTCAATTTATGCCATAACATTTGACCTAGTGACCTTGACCTTGGACTTTGACCTACTCAAAGATTTTGGTTAAAGTTCCTGGTTTAAGCAAAATCTATGGTACTGTATGCAGTAGAAACTTTATATTATTAATGAAGCTCGCCCATGACAAGACCTTTCAATTTATGCCGTAACATTTGACCTAGTGACCTTGACCTTGGACTTTGACCTAGTTAAGGATTTTGGTTAAAGTTCCTGGTTTAAGCAAAATCTATGGAACTGTACGCAGTAGAAACTTTATTTGATACATGTAGGTCGCCTTTGACAAAACCTTTCAATTTATGCTGTATTATTTGATCTATTGACGTTGACCCAGTTAGTGACAAAAACTTACTTTGCAATTTGGCCATACCGTCTTTAGCGGTGTTTTATTAACAAATAAATTCATCAGCCATTGTAATCTATTTTTGCATAAACACACAAAATAAGACACTTATTCTATATATATGCGCTTTCAAAGCCAAAAATAGAACAAAGAAAGCTCCCAATTCTAATTTTAAAGCGAATCGATCCACCAATGTGGAGGGGAATTAATTTTAGAAAGGAACAGTGGGAATGTCCCCATGGCAATGCCATGCTTATTCAGTGTGACTGAAATGTCATAAATTAATGCATTGTGGTATATAAGGTATTACAAATTAGAAATTTAACAATGGAATAATGGCCAAATATGACCAAATATCTTGTTTATTACTCTCTAGATGTTGACTGTTTGGAACTAGTTTTGTTTGTGGAATGTATTCCCATTTCTGTTTTTATCCGTTTGAGTCAGTTGCAGTTCGGTGAAATCATGAAATGTTGACAGTGTTAGTTTATGGATTTTTAGCTCGCGGGGATGCAAGTCCGAAGACCTAATGTCATACCCTCAGTGGCATCGTTGTTTTGTCTGTAGGCAAAACTTTAACCTGGGCTATATCTCTTGAACTATAATACGTCAGTCACACCTAGCCGGATAAGGAGAACGTTCGAGTAACGGATAGCAAAATTTTCAATCCGTTGGTGTCCGTTCGCATCCGTTAATAGTCCGTTACATCTCCGTTTTATCCGTTACTCGTCCGGTGATGACCGTTGGTGTCCGTTGGCAAGTTTTGAGCATGCTCAAAACTTGCCAACGGACAGAACGGACTTAGGCGTCCGTTACTTATACGTTACGTGTCCGTTGGTATCCTTTTTGTCTGTACTTGTCCGTTACATCTCCAGTAGGTGTCCCTTAGGTGTCCGTTGAAATCCGTTAGGTGTCCGTTAGACTCGAGTCACGAACGGACATCTACCGGACGTGAAACGGATAAAACGAAGATGTAACAGACAGCTAGCGGAGGCCAACGGAAGAGTAACGTATGTCCGTTCTGTCCAGTTCTTATGCGTCGCATATCCGTTTTATGCGTTGCTTTTCCGTTACTCGTACGGTGAAGTCCGTTACTTTTCCGGTAGATATCTGGTACTAGTACGTTACGTGTTCGTTCAAAACTAGTCGCGAGAGCCGCGAACAGGGGCAGTGTTGACTTTTTACAAACGGACAACCAACGGACTAAAGATTTTGGCGTATATTTCATCCATTAGACATCCGTTCGCGCTATCCGGTAAGGTGTGACGCGACCATAAGGGATAGGGTTTTGATATTTCACATGTAGATACCTTGTGACAAGACCTTTGATTTGAGACCATGACCTTTGACCTAGTGACCTTGGAATATGACCTACTTTTTAAAAACTTTATCTGGGCTATATCTCTTGAACTTTAAGGGGTAGGACTTTCATATTTCACATGAGATACCTTGTGACGAGACCTTTCATTTGAGACCATGACTTTTGACCTAGTGACCTTGACCTTGGACTTTGACCTACTTTTCAAAAAGATTAACCTGGGCTATATCTCTTCACCTGTAAGGGTTAGGGCTTTCATATTTCACATGTAGATACCTTGTGACCAGACCTTTCATTTGAGACCATGACCTTTGACCTAGTGACCTTGGACTTTGACTTACTTTTGAAAAACTTTATCTCTTCAACTGTAAGGGGTAGGGTTTTCATATTTTACATGTAGATACCTTTTGACAAGACCTTTCATTTGAGACTATGACCTTTGACCTAGTGAGCTTGACCTTGGACTTTGACCTACTTTCAAAATCTTTAACCTGGGCTGTAACATTTGAATGGTAAGAGATGGGGCTTTTATATTTCACATGTAGATCCCTTGTGACGAGACCTTTTCATGGATACCAAAAATTTTGACCTTGTGACCTTGACCTTAAAATATGAAACTGTTTTACTGTCAAAGATTCCAATTATTTTTCATGCATATATTTACTAAAACTAAGACCTTTCATTTGAGACAATGACCATTAATGTAGTGATCTTGACCTTAACCATTAACCAACCTATTTTATTCAAAATTACTTAAACTTTGGCTATATCTTTAGCTCTCTAAGGGATATGACTAATGTTAGATGCATAGACTCTTCATGACAATTCTTTTTGTATTTTAGAAGTTTTTTTGATTTTTTGATAAAAACTTGCTACAGTGAGCTATGTTATCTTTGATTACCCTATGTTTCTTATATTGTGTACTGTTTATGTGTGGTCTATTTCGAAATTATCACAAACAACGCTGAATGTGACAAGAAATCTTCATTCGAAATATTCTGTTGCGTGTAGGATATGACATCAATCGACAGAGAGCTATTGTAGCTGCACCTGCCTCTGTCGCTTGTTGTTGATGTCGTATTCTGTAATTGTCAAGAGATGCTGAAAGTGCATATATATATCATTGAAGTTCATGGCTATTGTTATTGTTGCTGACTTGGCAGAGCTAATTTAACAAACGAAATAAGTCAAGTAGAGTTTAGGATAGATTGTGATACTTACTCATTACTTGTAATGTTATAGATTACATGACCAGTGGTAAAGTGTTAATAAGCCCTGCTCAGTCAGGTCAGTTTGCAATGACAAAAGAAATTCTTATTACTGAAGAAAACATTACATTTATTTCTAAATATTGTTTTTACTTACATTGTAATAATTGTTAGTCCTTTCCTTTTTCCCTTAACAGTAACATTTGCTGAGAAGATACATTGTGGGAATATAGTCTCCAGCAGATCCTTGTCAACTTTCAGCATTTTGTCATCCATCATCACCAGGGCATTATTCCTATACAAACAAAATGAACCATATATGTTCATTATTGTTTTCTTTTAAGAATTATGTAGTTTATTTTCGTACATGATATATTATACTGAAGGTACATGTACTTAACCTTGTAACTTTTAATTATGGTGTGCCTGATACAGAAGATACAACTTAAGAGTGCATATGATGTGATTCATGCACTCTGATGGGTTTGAACTAGTTTGACGTAGAGTGATACATTATATTTTTACACATTATGTTTTTACATATTTCTATAATAATATTATTATTATTTAATCAATAAAATTAATAGTGGCAATTATAAATCATTTTTTTCTTACTATAATGCAAAGATGTGTTTGAGGTGACATATTTGTTTGATGTGCAAGAAACTTTGCAATTTTCTTTGTCTGTTTTATGTTTGTGAGTAAACATATGTAACATGATAGTTAAAATACGTAAAATTTTAAAAGATGAAGAAAGTTTAATGTTTAATATTTAGTTAATAAATCATACATACTCTTGTAGTGATATCCCATCTACCATGCCCTCATATTCTGTAACAGCACTATTCTCCTGAAAAATGCCATTAAAATGGTAAAGAATAAAAGTATTTATTACCCAATACAATGATGCAGTTGCTGTAATCTAAAAGAAGTCTTAAATGTTTGTGTAGTACGATATTTTTTAACTTTAACAATACCAATTTTTTTATATTTAATTAAGTAAACAGTAGATTGAAAAATTGATCATTTTGATGACCTTCTGTTTAGGGATTTTTTCATGTCTTGGAACTAAAAATGTCTATGATATGTGGATTTTAAGAACTATTCTTAGATGTTACCGTTATCTCTGTTGTAGTTGTTCCATTTAGACTCTTCAAACCACTATATGTCTGCACAATTACATTAGTGATTTTCACTTCTGATTCTGCATCTGGTATTTCCATTTTTATCTGTTCTCCCCATAGCTTGACTTGTATGTTCAAACCACCTCCAATATCGTCAACATATAGTATACGTCTGATACTGTGTTCAGTTTTCAGTATATCAGAAACCTGATTATAAGTATAAATATAAATGATGCATTAGATAGCTTTTTTTAGTCCCCTACCGGCAACGCCGAAGGGGACTCTTAGTTTCCTCTCGGTCTGTCTGTCTGTCCGTCCGTCTGTCCCATTTTCAGTTTTCCGGACTTTTTTTCGCTGTTGTTGCATATATTGAACTGATTTTTGGTATGTGGATATATCTCAATGTGATACAGATCAAGTTTGAGTTTGGTCTTGATTGACCTAATTTTACAAGAGTTATGGCCCTTGGACTTAGCAAATTTTATGAAAATTTCAGTTTTCCAGACTTTTTTTCGCTATTGTTGCATATATTGAACTCATTTTTGGTATGTGGATATATCTCGATGTGATACAGATCAGGTTTGAGTTTGGTCTTGATTGACCTAATTTTACAAGAGTTATGGCCCTTGGACCTAGCAAATTTTATGAAAATTTCAGTTTTCCAGACTTTTTTCGCTGTTGTTGCATATATTGAACTCATTTTTGGTATGTGGATATATCTCGATGTCATACAGATCAAGTTTGAGTTTGGTTTTGATTGACCTAATTTTACAAGAGTTATGGCCCTTGGACTTAGCAAATTTTATGAAAATTTCAGTTTTCCAGACTTTTTAGCTCACCTCGACGAAGTTGAGTGAGCTTATGCTATAACCCCACGTGTCCGCGTCCGTGTCCGCGTCCGGTTAAGAAGTTTGGGGTAGCTCAGTATCTGACAAAGTACTAACGCTACAGTAACCAAACTGGCACAAGTGATTCATCTTTGGATGCTGAGGTGAACCCATGCATCGTATGCAGCATCTGACCTACATTTTCCGCTTGAGTGACTTGGTTAAGAAGTTTGGGGTAGCTCAGTATCTGACAAAGTACTGATGCTACAGTAACCAAACTTGCACAAGTGATTCATTTTTGGATGCTGAGGTAAACCCATGCATCGGATGCAGCATCTGACCTACATTTTCCGCTTGAGTGACTTGGTTAAGAAGTTTGGGGTAGATCAGTATCTGACAAAGTACTGATGCTACAGTAACCAAACTTGCACAAGTGATTCATCTTTGGATGCTGAGGTGAACCCATGCATCGGATGCATCATCTGACCTACATTTTCCGCTTGAGTGATTTGGATAAGAAGTTTGGGGTAGCTCAGTATCTGACAAAGTACTAATGCTACAGTAACCAAACTTGCACAAGTGATTCATCTTTGGATGCCGAGATGGACCCATGCATCGGATGCAGCATCTACTTTTTCCACTTCAGTGATTTCGCTTTTAAAAGCCAATATTGAGCAGAGTATAAGTGCTTCATGTACCAAACTTGCATATTGGATGTATCTTTGATCAAACTTTCATAAAATGACCTTGACCTACTTTTTCCGCTTGAGTGATTTTGCCTTTAAAAGCCAATATTGAGCAAAGTATAAGTGCTAGATGTTCCAAACTTGCATATTAGATGTATCTTTGATCAAACTTTCATAAAATGACCTTGACCTACTTTTTCTGCTTGAGTGATTTTGCCTTTAAAAGCCAATATTGAGCAAAGTATAACTGCTACATGTACCAAACTTGCATATTGGATGTATCTTTGATCAAACTTTTATAAAATGACCTTGACCTACTTTTTCTGCTTGAGTGGTTTTGCCTTTAAAAGCCAATATACATGTACTAAGAAATATGTTTGAATTGAATTTTGCTGTCACGAGGTGAGCTTCGTAATCTGTGATTACCTATGTTTTTCTCTGTTGTTGCATATATTGAACTCATTTTTGGTATGTGGATATATCTTGATGTCATACAGATCAAGTTTGAGTTTGGTTTTGATTGACCTAATTTTACAAGAGTTATGGCCCTTGGACTTAGCAAATTTTATGAAAATTTCAGTTTTCCGGACTTTTTTTCGCTGTTGTTGCATATATTAAACTCATTTTTGGTATGTGGATATATCTCAATGTGATACAGATCAAGATTGTGTTTGATTTTGATTGACCTAATTTTACAAGAGCTATGGCCCTTGAACTTAGTAAATTTTATGAAAATTTCAGTTTCCGGACTTTTCTTTGGTTCCATTGCAAATAATGCACTGATTTTTGGTATACAGTTTGAGTTTGCTTTCCATTGGCCTATTTTTACAAAAGTTATGGCCCTTGGACTTACATGTAGCAAATTTCATGAAATTTTCAGTTTTCTGAACTTTTTCATCCTTTTATTGCAGATAATGAACTGATTTTTTGTATGTAGATACATTATAGTGTGATGCAGATCAAATTCAAGTTTAATGTAGATTGACTAATTTTCACTATAGTTATGTCCCTTGGACTTAGCAAATTTCGTGAATTCAGTTTCTCAGACTTCTCTTGGCTGTTGTTGCAGATAATGAATTGATGAACAGAGATGCAGGACATAAATTTATGCCACCGGTAGGGGATTATATCGCACAGCGATCATTACATTTTTTTTAATTCAATCACAAGTTTCTGGTTGAAGCAAAATCTAAGGAATTCAGTATGTAGTAGAATCATAATGTTGCACATGACAAGACCTTTTAATTTATGTTTTTAGTCCCCTACCGGCAACGCCGAAGGGGAGTCTTAGTTTCCTCTTGGTCTGTCTGTCCGTCTGTCCCATTTTCAGTTTTCCGGACTTTTTTTTGCTGTTGTTGCATATATTGAACTCATTTTTGGTATGTGGATATATCTCAATGGGATACAGATCAAGTTTGAGTTTGCTTTCGATTGACCTAATTTTACAAGAGTTATGGCCCTTGGACTTAGCAAATTTTATGAAAATTTTCAGTTTTCCGGACTTTTTTCCACTGTTGTTGCATATATTGAACTCATTTTTGGTATGTGGATATATCTCAATGGGATACAGATCAAGTTCGAGTTTGCTTTTGATTGACCTAATTTTACAAGAGTTATGGCCCTTGGACTTAGCAAATTTTATGAAAATTTCAGTTTTACGGACTTTTCTTTGGTTCTATTGCAAATAATGCACTGATTTTTGTTAAATGAATACATCACAGTGTGAATCAGACCAAGTTTGAGTTTGATTTCCATTGACCTATTTTTGCAAGAGTTATGGCCCTTGGACTTAGCAAATTTCATGAAATTTTCAGTTTTCCGGACTTTTTCATGCCTGTTATTGCAGATAATGAGCTGATTTTTTGTATGTGAATACATTATAGTGTGATGCAGATTTGAGTTTAATTTAGATTGACTAATTTTCATAAGAGTTATGGCCCTTGGACTTAGCAAATTTCATGAATTCAGTTTCCCAGACTTTTCTTGGCTGTTGTTGCAGAAGATGAACTGATGAACAGAGATGCAAGTCATAAATTTATGCCATCGGTAGGGGACTTATATCGCACAGCGATCATTGCATTTTTTAGCATTTGACCTTGTGACCTTTTACTTTAATTTTGATTTTCTTGTTGAAGCAAAAGGAACAAAATTATATGCAGTAGAAACATTAAAGTATATACCTAGATTGCCCATGACAAGACATTTCAATTTATGCCATACCTTGACCTAGTGACTTTGACCTTTGACTTAAAAAAACTTTTAAAAGTATAACTTGTGGCTTTAAAATGTAAGAGAGATAGGACTTTGATTTCCTCATATAGATTGGTTGTGATGAGTTTCGTTAATAATGATCCACTTTGCTTTACTTCTAAATCCTCAACTTTGGCTATAATTGTTTACCTATATAGATAAGGCTTTCATTTTTCACATGTACATACCATATTGATAACGTTTAACTTTGTGACCTTAATCTAGTGATCTTTGACAATTTGTTTTTATCCTTTTAGTTTTTTTACCCAAATCCACTAACATTACCATAGGTTTATTAATAGAATATACAAGGCACATTTTATCTGTGTTATAAATTAGACGAATATAGGTCCAAGCATATGAGTATTTTACAACTTTTTACCAACAAAAACCTACTTTGCAGTCCCGCCTTTGATACTCATGTCTTTAGCAATGTTTATATAATATTATATAAAGGTCTTGAGATTAGGTGTATTGCATTAACTTACTTTCATAAGGATACCTGTTACTGTAATTCTTTTGTTATCAGGTGCTGCAAATGCTTCCCGCACAGATATTTCGGCTGGTACTAAAAATCTCTCCACTTCCTCTTTGTCATATTCAAATGGTGCACATTGGAAAATCTGTATATATATATATATATAGTTGAATACTGTAAGTAGAGTTTTTTCTATCTATTTATATGTACTTTAATTTAACTTTTGTCTTTAATCTTAATTTTGAAAGATGTCTCTTGAACTATTTTGAAAAAATCCTGTGCAAATGCAGTACTAGACAATTTCATTTGTCTGTTACAATTTAAGACATTTGATGTGTAATAATTAAACTATTTTTTACTTTTTTGACTTTTTTTAATAGTTTATTCATCATTTATATATGCCCTTACAATTACAATGACATTTTGACTTGTTTTGATTATGAAAAAATGGTGCCTATTTTAGATAGACTTGGATGTCTCAAACCTTCTATGATAATTTGAAAGTTAATATATATAAATATTAAAAAGAAGACTTTATTTATGTTGTTACTCATCAAGAAAAGTACTAGTTTTGTCAGTATATCTTATACATGTACATCAATGCCTTTAAGTCATGTGTAGTAGTATAAGTAATTACCATGGATTTGGTGTTCATCTTTATGATGTCTCCAACTGTCACATTCCTAAGGCAGTAGAATTTATCTCTTTGCAAGTCATTTCCGAATGGGCTAGGCACAATCATCTTCTTTATAGACTTTGTCAAATTTTCTACTACATCAGCCACATAATAGAAGCTTTCATCAGTGCCTCTTTTTTCTAATGGGAAGAGGGGCATCACTTTGATAGATACTGGAGTAGGATTCATCTTTTGCCTGTAAATGGAAAATATAGTTGCAGAAGACCAATCTATTTCCATATCAAGTAATACAGGGTCAATTTTGTATTGTACATGTATTAGTTTTGAATGAATTATCAGGGGTGCAATATTGACACTTCGTACAAAGATGAAGTATGGTGAGAGGATCTTAATACAGGTGCTGTGTTTGACATTGAAAATGTTATTATGCCCCTGGAATCAAAGATTCGGGGGCATATAGTTTTTGGCCTGTCCGTCTGTTTGTCCGAAAAACTTTAACATTGGACATAACTTTTAAATGGAAGGTGATAGGGCTTTCATATTTCATATGTGTATTCCTTGTGACAAAACCTTCCCATTGATACCAAAAATTTTGACCTCGTGACCTTGACCTTTGACCTACTTTTCAAAAACTTTAACATTGGGCATAACTTTTGAATGGTAAGTGATAGGGCTTTGATATTTCACATGTGTATACCTTGTGACAAGACCTTTCAAATGATACCAAAATTTCTGACCTCTTGACTTTGACCTTGACCTTTGACCTTCTTTTCTAAAACTTTAACATTGGGTATAACTTTTGAATGGTACTGTAAGTAATAGGGCTTTGTGTATTCCTTGTCACAAGATTTTTCCATCGATACCAAAAAATTTTAACCAAGTGACCCTGACCTTGACCTTTCACATACATGTACTTAAGGTATCCGATGTACAATAGGGCATTTTTCCATGCCTGGTAAGGTAATATAAACTATATATTTTCTGAAAGGTTATAAAGCCCACTTCTCAGAAATAATAATTTTGGGGCCAGAAAAACAAAGGGGAATAACTTATGAAGCATTGAAAATGTCTATTTTCTGTATATAACATATGCAAAATAACACAGTTGTACAAGAGTTTTTCCCCTTTTGATTTTTAAGACCTGGGAGTCTTATATCTGAACTCAGGGCATCATTACCTTTCAGAAAATATATAGTTTATAGTACCTTACCAGGCATAAAATTTACCATACTTTACAATGGAGATGATTAAAACGTTATGTAAAATGACTCAATTGTACAACGGATACCTTAATAGAAAATAGTGTTCATACTATCAAAGATGCCACCGGGGATATTCGTGTTTCACAAACACAGGTTATATTTTATGTTTTAATAATTAATTATTTATAGTGAAAGAGCTAAAAGGGGTACAATCAAAGATGAAGCATAGTGAGATGATGTATTTTAGATTTCATCTCTATTGTACATAAATGAAATTGTACAATCACCCTTTCTTTAGGATATAAAAAGTTAACTTCAATCCAGGTATTGACCTTGAAGATATAATTTTTACACTGATTTTTCCATAGTAAAGTACTAATAATAGAACTTTCCATAGTGATAGAACATGGTTAGTGGAAATGGATAGTGCAAATATATGCTCCATATAGTACGAGTAGAAGAAAGTTAATCTTTAGGATTGACCCAAACATTTAAAGTATGATTTTTAATTGGGCTAATGTATGTCAAAACTACATAGTATCTCACATTGAAACTTTGAATGTTAATGTTCAATATTTACAGTCTGTTACTTTCAATGGACATAATGTTTGTGCCAGAAATCCGTCCATTAATACAGACTTCTTTGTCTTAGATGGAGTTGTGATGTCAAGGATTGACATTAATGAAAAAAAAATCGTCATAAGAACGTAATCTGGAACAATCACATTTTTAAGGCACCTTTACATTTCATTTTGTTTTGCCTCGGACTAGTTTGACCCAATGGGAATGCTTGAATTTGGTCATGTGACTGCCCGACAAATTCTTGTGGAAAGTCAGTTTCAAAAATTTGTAAGGCAATGGCCGACAATTAGCAAAACCAGACGGAGGATAATAATATAAATCACGTGCTGCTGTTCTTGATATCAACATTTTTGTACCTAAAATGGTCCTCGACAAAACAAATCAGTTATTAGGTTTGTTACTGACCTTACACGAAAATCTGTCGGGTTGATAAAGCCCATAGAAGGCTCGGCGCAAGCGCCTCGCCTTCTATGGGCTTTATCAACCCGACAGATTTCCGTGTAAGGTCAGTAACAAACCTAATAACTAATAGTGTAATGTTTCAACGGTTTGAGATGAAAATACTCAAGAGCGATAACTCTCCTGAAAGTTTTCGGTTGCAATTCCCATCGTGTAAAGTATTGATTGGCATTGGAGCAGTTAAAGTGATAAGGTTTGATATTTAAATGCGTACAAAATAGAAGATCAAAGCTCAGTAGCAATTTCCTTTTATGTATATACATCTACATGTGAATAAAGATGAAGTTTCATTTAAATCCATCACATCTTTGATCAGTTTTTTTTTTCAACAAGAAATGCAGAGCAGGTTAAAATATAGATTTAGTATTTTTATGGTTTCTCGTGGATATTTAAGTGAATCACATAACAAATGTATTTCTTTTAAGGATTAATTATTGATTATATATATTAATCCCGTGATAGAATCGAACTTTGTCGTGTTTTAACATGATTGATTGAAAATTGTCATTTTTATACCCCCGCCATGGTATGGTGGGGGTATATAGAAATTTCATTTCTTGTCCTTGGGAGATATGTCAAAATACATAGAATTTTAGTTGTCCTCATATTTAGGACTAGTCAAAGTACAATTAATGTGTAAGAACAATATTAGGGGTAAGCGGCCGTACTTCCAATTGAATTCTAAACATTTTCGGCATTCTGCGTAAAGATGTGTGTCTCTTTTCTCTATCAGTTTGAAGTCAATTTCTTATATATTGATTAGGGGGAAAGGGGGGGGGGGGCGGTTCCAGGCGGTAGTGTGTTACGTTTTATGGTTTAGGAATGCTGTATTATGTTGTAAACTGGCGAGCAGTAGGGCGCGAACATAGATTCTCGAAATGGTTCTCGCTGTTTATCACGAAAAGGGTGAGAGGTCTAGTTCTGTAAGTGGAAATTATTCAAGGTTCGATTGAAATAATGACATCATGCAATATTTTACTTCGATATATACTGATTTTTGAAAGATTACCCCCTCCCCCCTCTTATCCTTATAATTTTACTTTCAAAAATAATGTGTATGTCCAGCCGTACTTGATGTTATGACAGGTATGTATATTCAACAAAATAATGCTTTCCTAATGATTTGTAGTTATACTAAATAATGGTATATCTAATATTCTTTTATAATATTACATACCTGTATAGCAATACGGATGCGATATTGATGGTCGTAATAAAAGCAGCAAAGGTAGTTTTTCTTCCGATATGTCACTTCTCTCATTTGTAGAAAGCAAATTATGGTACAATTTCATGACTTAGTGTTTTATATCACATTTCGATGAAGATTTCACAATAGGATGAAATAATGATTTCATAACCAACAAAAATACATACTGCATCATTTAACAGATGGGCGGAGTTTATTATGTGTGACTAATGAGGGGAATAGATAGTGTAAATGGTCATTTATAGAAAATGATTAATGTACAAAGTGATCGATGAAGAATAAATTTTAATAGAGTAATGATTAAAGTTAATGCGAATGTACATTTAGACTTCGATGGAAGGAGAAGTAATCCTAGCTATGTTATACAGGGGGAAGGGAGGGGGGCTGGGCTTCATTACAGTATCTTAATGTAGCGTTAGATGTAGACAACTTTACTGATATTTGGAATGTTTGTTAAGGAGTCATTGACTGCCATAGAATGAAGAACCTTGATCGTTTTGATTCTGATTTTTGACAAAACTTATAGATGCTAATGAGTTTTTGATTACTCTTATAATTTAACCGTTGGAATCTTGACGAAACATTTAACATCATTTGTGTCATTTTAAAACAGTTAGTATCAGTATCTTAACATTGACCTTGCCTGTCCGTTTGACATATATCATAAAAAATTATGATTTATCTGGACTTTTAACAGATATCGTAACTGACCAATGATTAGAAAACACAAACATCCAGTACTTTGGCGATCATTCCATTTTGATATACGCTGTGGAGATGCTTCTGTTACAGAAATGTTCAGATGTGTCATGACCTTGAACAAAGGACAAAAGTCAAGGTCACAATACATATCATGAAACTTAAACCTTTTAAAATTAACGCCACCTTATACCGAGTTCTAGCTACTTGAGGCGGAATTTCTCTGACGTGTGAAGACATTTCAACGAGTTCCACACAATACATGACGAGTTATGGCGAGTTGTAACTTGCCAGAACTCGTAGTTCAAACTCGCAACAGTGTGATAGGGGCTTTACATAGAGATTTATGACATCTGAGTCAATTGTTGTTTGACCTGATCAGTACGCCCGTTGCCTTAGAAGTTTTCAAATGTATTATCAAGGATAAACAGTTTAAACTGTTTAAGTATTCACGAAAAAGTTAACGACAATTTGGTTTGAATTTGACAGGTACACTAGATTGTGTTGTTCTGTTCAGGATTTATAGTTATTTTTGGTTCAACTCAGAAATATCAAGACAGCTTGCAAATTAGCATGACTTTTTCACCCGTCTCACACGTTGTTCCTACTCGGTTATTTCTGTGTGTACACACACACACACATCCTTCCTCTCACACACGTACACACACACACACCCTCACACACAAGATAAGCAACGTCTGAGGCGGGTGAAATATTGAACCTACTTGCAAGTAAGGTACATGTTCAAGATTATATTACACAGCAGCTGAAAACATCATTGATATGACATAAGCATATCAGATCAATCAATGACATTCTGGATTGCGATTGGAGTTATAGCTGTCATTATTTGACCCCTACCGGCAACGCCGAAGGGGACTCCCAGTTTCTTCTCGGTCTATCTGTCGGTCTGTCTTATTTTCAGTTTTCTTGACTTTTTGTATATTGAGCTCATTTTTGGTATGTGTATATATTTAAATGTGATACAGATCAACTTTGAGTTTGCGTTTGATTGACCTAATTTTACAAGAGTTATGGTCGTTGGACTTGGCAAATTTTATGAAATTTTCAGTTTTCCGGACTTTTTTCACTGTTATTGCATATTTTGAACTCATTCTTGGTATGTGGATACATCTCAATGTGATACATATCAATTTTGAGTTTGCTTTTGATCGGCCTAATTTTACAAAAGTTATGGCCCTTTGACTTAGCAAATATTATGAAAATTTTAGTTTTCCGGCCTTTTTTTTTTTTTTTTTTGGCTGTTGTTGGATAAATTGAACTCATTTTTGGTATGTGGGTATATCTCAATGTGGTACAGCTCAAATTTGAACTTGCTTTAGATTGACCTATTTTTACAAGGGTTATGGACCTTTGACTACTAAAAAATTTTATGAAAATTTCAGTTTCCCAGACTTTTCTTCTGTTGCTTTTCAAATAATGCACTGATTTTTAGCTTACCTCGACGAAGTTGAGTGAGCTTATGCTATACCCCCGCGCGTCCTCGTCCGAGTCCGCGTCCGGTTAAGAAGTTTGGGGTAGCTCAGTATTTGGCAAAGTACTGATGCTACAGAAACCAAACTTGCACAAGTGATTCATCTTTGGATGCTGAGGTGAACCCATGCATCGGATGCTGCATCTGACCTACATTTTCCGCCTAAGTGACTTGGTTAAGAAGTTTGGGGTAGCTCAGAGTGGCTTGGTTAAGAAGTTTGGGGTTGCTCAGTTTCTGACAAAGTACTGATGCTACATTAACCAAACTTGCACAAGTGATTCATCTTTGTATACCGAGATGGACCCATGCATCAGATGCAGCATCTGACCTAATTTTTCCACTTATGTGATTTTGCTTTTAAAAGCCAATATTGAGCAAAGTATAAGTGCTACATGTACCAAACTTGCATATTGGATGTATCTTTGAACAAACTTTCATAAAATGACCTTGACCTACTTTTTCCGCGTGAGTGATTTTGCCTTTAAAAGCCATTATTGAGCAAAGTATAAGTGCTACATGTTCCAAACTTGCATATTTGATGTATCTTTGATCAGACTTTCATTAAATGACCTTGACCTACTTTTTCCGCTTGAGTGATTTTGCTTTTAAAAGCCAATATTGAGCAACGTATAAGTGCTACATGTACCAAACTTGCATATTGGATGTATCTTTGATCAGATTTTCATAAAATGACCTTGACCTTCTTTTTTTGCTTGAGTGATTTTGCCTTTGAAAGCAGATATTAAGCAAACTTTAACTGCTTTATGTACCAAACTTGCATATTGGATGTATCTTTGATCAAACTTTCATAAAATGACCTTGATCTACTTTTTCCGCTTGAGTGATTTTGCCTTTAAAAGCCAATATTGAGCAAAGTATAAGTGCTACGTGTACTAAACTTGCATATTGGATGTATCTTTGATCAAACTTTCATAAAATGACCTTGACCTACTTTTTCCGCTTGAGTGATTTTGCCTTTAAAAGCCAATATTGAGCAAAGTATAAGTGCTACATGTACCAAACTTGCATATTGGATGTATCTTTGATCAAATTTTCATAAAATGACCTTGACCTACTTTTTCCGCTTGAGTGATTTTGCTTTTAAAAGCCAATATTTAGCAACGTATAAGTGCTACATGTACCAAACTTGCATATTGGATGTATCTTTGATCAGATTTTCATAAAATGACCTTGACCTTCTTTCTGGTTTAAATCTAAAGAACTGTATGCAGAAGAAACTTTATATTATACATGTAGGTTGACTCTGATAAGACCTGTCAATGTATGCTGTAATATTTGAACTAGTGACCTTGACTCAGTTGGTGACAAAAACATACTTTGCAATCCGGCCATACCGTCTTTAGCGTCAATAAACACATGTATTTTTTATTAGTTCATTTAATAAGTCCCATAAGTGTCAAAGGCTGCAATGGATAGAGTTATTTTAAAAGATTAATCTTGATACATAGCTTGGTTTCGACAAGTTACAAGGCAAGTTTGAGATTTGTGATTTTTTTCTTATTTTGAAGGAGTTGAAGAATGAATTTAATATTTGCAGGAAGCAGGTATTATATGTTATTGGCTGGCGTATTTTCTATCATCTCTGGAATCGCTACACAGAATTTTACAAAATCTTAAATGAAATAAGTACTAAGCTCTACCAAGTTTGTATTTAACGTGCCTATCATTCAACAAATATAGGCGCCTATGAATTTAATTGGCCGATTCATTTTTGAGATTTTTCTGTAAATGGTCCAAAGAATTACACAAAGCTTTACAAGAGAGAAGTGGCCAGTTAGCATATGAGGGATGTGATTGACTAATACAGTTAATCCATCACTTTGTATCTGCTGCAGAAATAATATACATAAACTATAAAGGAACGAAGTTCTCATGGTTCTTTCCGTGGCAATTGCTACATATTTGGCTGCCGAGAGCTGCATGGCTGAGGAGTTTTCGATATCTTCTCTGTAACTATTGCAAAGAATTATAGGAAACCTTAATAGAAGTGTGTATTCAAGCAATCTGATTTAAACCAAATCTCTAATATGCTCCCGATGATCTGGAGCCTAAACCAAGAACATCAGAATGATCTAGCTGTATGTCTTAAGAAGTGTTGTTATTTTTGGTTTCACTGCGAAGTTAAATGTCTGACTTTGTCAGAAAAGCTTATTTTTTAACATTAACATTGAACAACACAGTAAATGATTTTTTTGCACACATCTACCACATATTTTACATATGTAAGATTCAAAATTCTTTCTTATTGTTTTTTTTCCCGCAATTATATATACATATTTTTGTATTTTTTTTTTATATGAAAAGTGAATTTATTTTCCTATATATGGAAAAGTTTTCTTCCTTCATTAGTTGTTTTATATCCTGAAGGTACCTATTAATACTTTCATTTAATAAAGCCTGTGTTTGTGAAACACGAATGCCCCCGGTGGCATCTTTGTTAGTATGAACACTATTTTCTGTTAAGTACATGTATGTGAGGTCACTGGGTTAAAAGGTCAAAGGTCAAGGTCACGAAGTCAAAATTTTGGTATCAATAGAAAGGTCTTGTCACAAGGAATACACATATGAAATATGAAAGCCCTATCACTTACCATTCAAAAGTTATGCCCAATGTTAAAGTTTTTGAAAAGTAGGTCAAAGGTCAAGGTCAAGGTCACGAGGTCAAAACTTTTGGTATCAATGAAAATGTCTTGTCACAAGGAATACACATGTGAAATATGAAAGCCCTATCACTTCCCATTCAAAAGTTATGCCCAATGTTAAAGTTTTTGAAAAGTAGGTCAAAGGTCAAGGTCAAGGTCACGAGGTCAAAAATTTTGGTATCAATGGAAAGGTCTTGTCACAAGGAATACACATGTGAAATATGAAAGCCCTATCACTTCCCATTCAAAAGTTATGCCCAATGTTAAAGTTTTTGAAAAGTAGGTCAAAGGTCAAGGTCACGAGGTAAAAAAATTTGGTATCAATGGAAAGGTCTTGTCACAAGGAATACACATGTGAAATATGAAAGCCCTATCATTTCCCATTCAAAAGTTATGCCCAATGTTAAAGTTTTTGAAAAGTAGGTCAAAGGTCAAGGTCAAGGTCACGAGGTCAAAAATTTTGAAATCAATGGAAATGTCTTGTCACAAGGAATACACATGTGAAATATGAAAGCCCTATCACTTCCCATTCAAAAGTTATGCCCAATGTTAAAGTTTTTGAAAAGTAGGTCAAAGGTCAAGGTCAAGGTCACGAGGTCAAAAATTTTGGTATCAATGGAAAGGTCTTGTCACAAGGAATACACATGTGAAATATGAAAGCCCTATCACTTCCCATTCAAAAGTTATGCCCAATGTTAAAGTTTTTGAAAAGTAGGTCAAAGGTCAAGGTCAAGGTCACGAGGTCAAAAATTTTGGTATCAATGGATAGGTCTTGTCACAAGGAATACACATATGAAATATGAAAGCCCTATCACTTCCCATTCAAAAGTTATGCCCAATGTTAAAGTTTTTGAAAAGTAGGTCCAAGGTCAAGGTCACGAGGTCAAAAATTTTGGTATCAATGGAAAGGTCTTGTCACTAGGAATACACATGTGAAATATGAAAGCCCTATCACTTCCCATTCAAAAGTTATGTCCAATGTTAAAGTTTTTCGGACAAACAGACAGACAAACAGACAAACAGACGGACAGGCCAAAAACTATATGCCCCCGAATCTTTGATTCCGGGGGCATAAAAACGATATACAGACTGTGATTGGGTACTTTGTAGTATTTCACCCAATGAAATGGGTTGATTCACTTCTTGATTGTAATCTTGCACCTGTTTGTTCGACAGGTGGAGTTTACGAAGTCTTCTAAGTGTTCTAGTTTAGTTATTTTGTTTAATATTGGAAAAAATCTCGAAGACAAATGCTTTCAAAGCAGTAAAATGAAAAAGAATTATTTGTTGATTTGTTATTCTTACCATTGTTTCACTCTTTAATGAAATTAAATAACACAAACTGAAACCGAATAAAAAGAACCCAGAACTGCGGTTCATTTGAACGGTGACAGCCCTAGAAATCTTTGATTTCTGTAGATAAAAATGGAAATCCTTGTCAATTATAAAATCTCATTAAAAGCTGTTTTCTACAGAAATATGTTATGATAACAATAACTTTAAATTGTGATTATGTGTAAAGTTCTGTTGCTTTGTGAATGTTGAACTATTAATTGCTTTGTGAACATATCTGTGTGTTTGTTTACCCGTGTGCCTATGCTGTATGTTCATCTCACAGTGAGGAGGATATTTTACATCATAATTGTTCGTTCTTCTTGATCTCTGGGTGATAGGAAAATCGGGAGGGTTTTGGGGTACATAATGCGGACAACTACACTGTCTGCTAATTGCGTGGCAGATGGCCGCCAAAAGTCGACACCTGTTGCCCATTTGTTGGTTTATGTGTGGTCTTTTGTGTTTGATGTTTCTGTGTTGTATGTTGATGTTCATAGTCCCTTTAGAGTCTCTTTCTGTGCGTGTCTACTCTGTTTTTGCATTGGGTGTTTAGAAATGTCATATGGATAAATTTGAGTAGGACGGTGTTCCTTGTTAGGTTGTAGAATTCGCAATGAATTAACTGCTTTAGATTTGCAATGCCGTCTACGTGATTAAGTTTTCTTCATGTTTTCCTTTAGAATACGTCTTTCTGCCATATATATATATGTAGTAAATACAGCAACCGGTATTAGCGTGATGAATCCCTGTGCTTTCTGCATTCACGATTTCGTCAATCTTTCTGTCTGATACCCGGGGAATGGAAACAATAACATTAATTTTTACCGACGTTTCGGCCTTAAAGGCCTTTTTCAAGGTTTACCGTAGTCAAAATTTAGCGTCAAATCTTCACTTCATTCGAATTGAATTGAAGTGAAGAAGTGACGCTAGATTTTGACTTCGTTAAACCTTGAAAAAGGCCTTTATCGCCGAAACGACGGTAAAAAAGAGTTCTCTTTAACAGTTTAAAAATTAATTATTTGTTCCCTCTGCAATGATATTGACAGTTAATTTTTACGCCCTTTTTCATTGTGACGATTCAATGGAAGTGTCCTTTAACAGTGATGTCATTATGTAAAACAATACCAAAAGATGTTGACATGGACATTTTATGTTTCTTAACAAGATCCGAAAATGGTCTATTTGTCCATTGGTAACATTAACCGGAGAATGGAACAAGTTTAATGGAATATATCACCCCTATGTACAAGGACAGGGAAATCCCATCCGAGTATCAAAGATTTGCAGTCCACGATGTGGCTTGCGAGTCATGGACGTTGCAAATCTGGTATTTCCCTGTCCCTGTACAAAGGGGTGATTGATTATTTTTCTCTCACCCATATATGTTCACATAATTCGATCATGAATAAACATTGCTTGTTTTCCGTTAAGTGTTGCTCTATGTGACCTCAAACACAGATAAACCTAGATCTACGTAAACGTTTATGACGTCAGAATAGGGGGTTCGAGATAAACATTCGGGGTGTGAGAGAGTTTTTTCTCACCCTGCAGGGTGAGATAAGCCCATTCCGGGACTGCTTTTAACTGTATACGTCACTTTGACGTCATACATGATTGCAGCGATAGCCGTTCATAATATGAACCAGAAGTCTCTGATAAGACTGAAGCTCTCCTGGTTGTTTGATAAACAAAGCTCTTTCACCTTGACCTTGACCCAAGGTCAAATTCTGATTCTCAATGTCACAAAAAACTTTTATCTATAGAACAAAGACTATTTGACCTTCAGAGTTCAAACTTCATACATACATGTATAATTGTTCAGTCAAGCTGTTTCACCTTGACATTGACCCAAGGTCAAATTCTCATTCTCAAGGTCACAGCAAACTTTTGCTTTTAGAACAAACTTTAGTCTATAAAGCAAAGACTTTTTGACTTTGGGAGTTCAAACTTTACACAAATATTCCTTGCATCAAACCCTTTCACCATGACCTTGACTCAAGGTCATTTGTTCTATTTCAAGGTCATAAAAGACTTTGTTTGATTAGATATTGAACTTTGCTCAGATTAAGATCAATCGAGATGAGAATAATCACAATACTTATCTTTCATCCATGACATCGGTTCACTACGTCTCAGGAAATATCACTCATAGCAAGTAACAAACATATAAGTGCATAACATGAGGATATCTTAACATAAACTTTTATTACCTCATTACTGACAAAACAAAGCCAAAACATGACACAGAGAAATGTACGTGTCTCAAATATACTTGGTTCAGCTGACATTCAAGTGGACATCACGGTTTGCTCATTTACGGTAAAACAATCCTTTTAGTTCCTTCATCAAATTTAAAGAAAATCGAACTGTTCCAACTCTTCATCAGTTAGGATTACTTTCCAAAACATATATGGTTCATCTCATTTTGCAGATTTAGTGAAGATATCTGAGCAGAGATTACATTTCCTCCATTTCTAAATCACTTATATAAAATAATAAAAATGATGACTATTAGTCGAGGAGAAAAAAAAACACCATAATATACATGTTACGATTTGATGCAAAATTTAAGTCATCATCATTAATGTGACCTTTTACATTCAAGTTTGATTAATAACTACATGTGTTTCAAGAGTAAATTTTGGTGGAATGGAAAGTCCATATTAGGAGTAATTAATCAGGTTTTGCTACATATCAAATTACAGATCATTGCCAATACTTTGTTTTGTTTGAATCGCGTAGGAGCTTGAATTCTTTTTTTTTTTCCAAGAGACCGAATTATCCTTAACGACACTTAACTGTGATACAATTCATTGTGGCGAAAGAAACTTCCACTTAATTTTTAAACTTTCAGAAAAAATATAAAGTCCCCGAGTCTTATAATGTTGAATCGAATAAGATTTTCTAGTTACAGACGTACTTATGTTCAGTTTTGAATGGTGGTCTGTGTCTATGGCGTTAATTCCAAGTGAATAGAGTCTGCTGGTCGAACGTTTTAAAAGTTCAAAACATCTCCATACTTCAAGTCTGTAAATACAATATTTGAAGAGTATATATTGCATGGTGAAGCGAATAATTATAACTATTTAAAGTCATACTACGGCAAAGTGCTACATGTTTCAAACTTACATGGTGGATGTATCTTTGATCAAACTTCAATAAAATGACCTTGACCTACTTTTTCCGCTGAGTGATTTTGCCTTTAAAAGCCATTATTGAGCAAAGTATAAGTGCTACATGTTCCAAACTTACATGGTGGATGTATCTTTGATCAAACTTTCATAAAATGACATTGACCTACCTTTTCCGCTCGAGTGATTTTGCCTTTAAAATCCAATATTGAGCAAAGGATGAGTGATACATGCTCCAAACTTACATGGTGGATGTATCTTTAATCAAACTTTCATAAAATTACATGGAACTAGGCTACTTTTTCCCGCTTGAGTGATTTTGCTTTAAGAGGCCAATATTGAGCACAGTATAGGTGCTACATGGGTATACAATTGAGTATAATTAAATAAATTGGAGAAAAAAAGTGAGCTTCAGAAATTTACTGTCATTAAAGATATTATGCTATGCAGTCCAGCATTAGGTGACTCTGGCAGTTTTTTTTTTAGTATATTATAAGACTTTTTTATATGTATTGATCCCTCCTACCACCCAATGATAGACGTGAAAAGTTTTATTCATAACAAATGCAAGTAAAAAAATGAGTGGTTTTAATTATTCACACACTTCCTTTTTTAATTCGACTTCTAGGGACATAGAAGAGGTCTGAGATAAAGATTGTTAACTTTTCCTCATGCAATAGGTATGTTAAACCAAATCATTTAAAAATTATATTTTAAAAAAATCAATTCAAGGTAATTGTGGTCCCCCGCTTTTGGGTGTTTGTCTTTAAAGAAATGCTTACAGACACCCCCTCCCCACAATTCTTGAGTCTTCATAAAACTCATATATGATCAACATTCTAAATATGAAAGATTAAACTCCACGAAAAGGTCAAAGGGTCAAAACTTTTGTTTTGCTACCAAGGGACAGGGCTTATGAAAAGGTATGCACATGTGAAATATTAAAGTCTTATCATTTAAATTACCATCCAAAACTTATGGTCGAGGTTGAAGGTTTAAAGTGAGGGTCAACCTCCAAGGACTAAGTTATAAGGTCAGAATGTTGTTACCAACAGAAAGGTCTTGTCACAAGGAATACACATGTGAAATATGAAAGCCCTATCACTAATGGTCAAGGATAAAGTTTTTGAAAAGTATGTCAAACTCTAAGGACAAGGTCACAAGGTCAAAAACTTTGGTATCCATAGAAATATTCTTTTAAAGAAGGAATACACATGTGAAATATCAAAGCCCTATCACTTTCCATTAAGAAGTTATGGACAAGGTTAAAGTTTTTTGAAAAGTAAGTCGATAACAAAGGTCAAAGTCACAAGATCAAAAAATTAATTTGGTATCCATGGAAAGGTCTTATCACAAGACATACACATGTGTAATATGAAAGCCCTATCGCTTTCCATTAGAAAGGTATGGTTAAGGTTAAAGATTTTTGAAAACAAAGTCGACCTCAAAGGTCAAGGTCACAATGTCAATAATTTTGTTATCCATGGAAAGGTCTTGTCACAAGGAATAAACATGTGTTATATGAAAGCCCTATCGTTTTCCATTAAAAAGTTATGGTCAAAGTTAAAGTTTTTAATAAGTACGTCAAAGTCCAAGGTCAAGGTCACAAGATTAAAAAAAATTTGGATTTCGTGGAAAGGTCTTGTCACAAGGAATACACATATGAAATATCAAAGCTCTATCACTTACCATTCAAAAGTTATGTACAATGTAAAAGTTTTTGTGACTATCGGACAGACGGTCCATTAAAACTATGTTTCCGCTCTTTCGCGAAAGTGGGGGGAAAAAGTTAAGCTTCGGCGCTATAAGATTATTAGGTCAATAACGTATTATACTAATGTAAAGGTCACAAGAATTGCACATGTGAAATACGATAGATTTATGAATCGCAAGCGATATAAGTCTCCTGCCGGCATTAATCCATGTTCTTTAACTCTGCCTTGACTTGTACTCACACAAAAAGATGAATCCAACATCAAAATAAGTTCAATATGTGTATTAGAAAAGGTCTGGAAAACAGGGAAATTTAATGAAATTTGCTATGAGGCCATACCTTTTGTAAGAACAAATAAATCAAACCATCTTCAACTTATTCTTTATCATGCTATAATGTATCTGCATACCAAAAAACAGGTCAATATCTAAAACAGCAGGCATGAAAAGACGGGAAACTGAGAAGTTCATGAAATTTGCTAAATCCAGGGGAAATAACTCCTGTAGAAATGGGTCAATCAAATTGAAACAGCAACTGCAATTGATTTGAATCACACTGAGATATATTCACATACCAAAAATGATATCAATATCTGTAATACCATGGAAGAAAAAGACCGGAAATCTGAGAATTCCATGATTTGCTAAGTACAAAGGCCATAACTCTTATAAAAATAGGTGAATCGAAACCAAACTACGATCTTGATCTGTATCACATTGAGCTAAACTCACATACCAAAAATGAGCTCAATATATGCAACGACAGCGAAAAAAAGTCTGGAAAACTAAAGTGTGACGGACAGACGGACAGACAGATAAACGGGATGGAAACTATAAGTCCCCTCCGGCGAGCCGGTGGGGGACTAAAATTCCTAGCACCTTCCAGTCAAAACCATGGCCAAGGTTAAGGTTTTACCATGACTTGAGGCCTCAAAATTATTGCATGAAATATCATACAATAATAGACTTTTCATGAGATTTTTTCGAAAATGTCTGGCCATAACCAGAAATCTATTCGAAATTATTATTGATGAGATATTATATTCATGAGTTTGATGAAGTCAAAGTACTTACGAAAGTACCATGAACAATGAAAATCATGACAGTATACACCCGTCCCATCATTATACAATTATTGACTTTTGATGATGTTTACTCGTGACTATATAGACCTGGTAAGGTATTGGTTAACCGAGGCCGAAGGTCAAGGTTAACCAATGCTTTACCAAGTCTAGTATAGTTACCAGTAGACCTAATCAAAAGTCATCAATTGTAAGAGGATAGGAGGGGTGTATATCAAAAGGAATTTTAAATTATTAACATTTGCATTGTAATGATACGCAAGGTCAAGGATCTAACACAATGAAAATCAATGCACGTGCTGGTCAAGCACATGCTAATCCCGAATAGACCGCTTTGGCAATAATTCCTGATCATTAAATAAAACACTGATACTGACTATTGAAGGTTTACAATCAATAAGTGCCGTTTATTTCTATTAGTTTATTAAAAATAATGTCAGTTGATCCTGGCTCTTCGCATACTTTTGCAAGGATTCTTGAAGCTTCATATTCTTTAAGAATCTCAACTTGAATATGTCATTCCATTTTACGAACCGTGGAAGACCCCCCTCCCTTTCCCTTTCCATGAAATTTCAAAAATCTAGATAAAAATTATTAGAGTTATGGTACGGGAACGAAATTTGTCTCCGGTTACAGACGTACAAACAGACAGACAGACAAACATGGTGAGGCTAGTATGCCCCCTCAACTTTGTTTGAGGCCGAAGATAGGGTGTGAAAATAATGGATACTATTCAGGGCACAAGTGTTAAGATTGAAACCTAGTAAAAGAAGGTAATGGTACTATCAAGATAGTTCTTTCTCAATGCATCTATGAATCGTACCCAAAATGATGCTCTGTGTATGAAAAATGGAAAACTTACAAGTGTAGTCATTTTAGATTTTGCCAACTTCATTTTGGAATTTAACACAGACAAGAACTGCCTCATGGTCGCTATAATATGTTGGTATGATCTGTGTCGTAACATCAATGTTGCCAGTAACATACACATGGTCTATCAATGTACCATTCTCTGTTGTAGCTGAAGTGACAACTTGCCTAAAGTTTCGAGTGGTCATGAATGAGTGAATGTTCCCATTGTTTTGAAGTATGTTTTCATTGAAGTCTCCAAGAATTATACACGGTTGGTTATTGTTGTTCAAAATTGAAATCATGTCAGACAGTTGCTTTACGAAAAGTGAAATTGGATATGCCTGAGGTCTGTAAATAACAATAATCTGTAGCTTATCTTCTGCTTTCAACACCATTCCTTCGATGTCTGTATGATATAACGTTGTTGTCTCCAAATGACACCTTTCTTTGACATAAACACCAACTCCACCGCCCGATGACTCTTTTAAGTTAGATGTGACATCAGATGAGTTGGTGTATGAGTCATATCTCGATTGATGTGAAAATCTGAAATTTTCTATCTGTACTGTGTTACAAGTATCATCAGGTGTAAGCCATGTCTCTGTAACCATTATAGCATCTGCACAAAGGAACCGCTGATCGGTCTTCATTTGCTTTATATTGTAGAGAAGTCTTTGTACATTGAACAAAACCACACGAAGATCACTAGAAGTCATATCCAGATTAACGTTCCCTTCGGAGAATGTTTTCATACTTCTTATTTTATCTTCAACTTCCTTGTCTGCATATATTTTCTTTTCAAATGCCACATTGCCATTGCTTTTCAAATACAAACCTCCTTTAGATGTGACTCTACTGAGGGCTACATATGCTTGTCCAGGACTGAATACTTTTTTAAGATCAACTTCAACTCTGTCTAGTGTCATCCCTTGTACTTTATGAGCGGTACATGCCCAGGCTAATTTGAGAGGGAACTGAAATCTGGTTGTTCCTGACTTTCGTAATTCCTCTTCAATTCTTTCTATCGTAACTAAGTTGCCTTTCTCTGACATTTTTCCAGCAGACCTTCCAACCTTCTTGTTATCGAATACAACAACTATTGAAACAATTTCTGATTTAGACTTTCCTGTAGAGTTTGATTCCTTTATTTGATGAACTGTTCCCATGATTCCATTGACCAGACCATCTTGAACATCAATGTTTCTAGTAAGCATTACTCTCGCATCCTCTGATATCAAAATGATAGTTGGCAGCCCATCTGAATCTGATTTTGATATAGGAACTGATAATGGAGTCATTTTCCCAGATGCCTTGTCCTTTTTGAAGTCCTTTGCAGGTATTTCAATAATTTCCTTCTGTAAGTATTTTAACATTTCTTGATTGTGCAAGTCAACCTCTTTATTCGTAGAAAACACATGCAAATCTTCAAGTTTCCCTTCCCGTTCACATTCATGCAACATCTTAAGAGCCGTATCTGGAAAAGGTTCATCATCTGTTCTTGTTCTCATCATGTTCAAAACTTTAGCGAATTCAATGTCTTCTCTCTGTCTCATTATTTCGTCTAGCTCTATAACGGAAAAGAAATCGTTCCAGTAATCTATAGGGTAGGATGTATTGAGGTTGTATAACCTCTCATTCTTGCTTTGTTTCACAGGTGGAAGTTGAAAAAAGTCTCCTACAGCCAACAAAGAAACTCCACCGAATGGACTTTTGTTTCTCTTAATCTGGACCAATCGTTCATGGATGTAGTATAATAGCTTTTTGTAAATCATTGAAACCTCATCAATAACAAGTATCTGTAAGTTTTCCAATTTAGCACGAAGAGGACTAAGTGTCTGTTCCTTTAGAGCTTCATAAGGAAGTGGTAAACCTCTGGTTATTCTAAATGCATGATGGACAGTGCAGCCCTGAATATTGAATGCAGCTGTTCCTGTAAAGGCTGTCAACAATACTGTCAGTTGATATGGCTCTTCGCATACTTTTGCAAGGATTCTTGAAGCTTCATATTTAATTGCTTTGATTAAATGACTTTTTCCAGTCCCTGCACCTCCAGTAACGAAGATATGAAATGGATCTCCGTTTTGCCCGTGACGTTTCTTTAAACACCAATCTCTTACAAAGTAAAAAACTTCGCTTTGTTTTCTGTTCAAAGATCTTAAAACTGGGAGAATCTCTTCCTTCGATGCATTAAGCCCCTGAATTGTATATGTAATATCTGGTTTATAATCAGGTTGAAGATCAGCAATGTCTTCTGACAAACCATCATCTGCAGTATTTAATGATTTCATATGTCTACATTCGTCACGGCTTCTCTCAGACTCTGGACAAATCATTGCCCAAGCATCCGTAGGTTCCCCAATCAAATCATAGAGTTCTTGTGCTTCTACAAGAGCTTCCTCACTCTTGATGAATAAATCTCTATTTCTGTCGACAACATCTTGCACTTTGTGTAGCGTTTTATCAAATTTGAATCTTACACATCCTGTCTCAAAAAAGGATTTATATAAATCAAATCCCGGTGGTTTTAATTGATTATGGGTCCAGTAGGGAAGGAATAATTGTAGAATATTTCTAAAATGTTTTTCTGGGTCTCTTGAAATGTTTGTAGGTGGGTATCGAATAACTGCATGATCAGAACGCACTCTCCTTTGAATGAATCCTTTGTCATTCCTCAACTTGAAAACATTGACATTTTGTTTCTTTGGTACCTGTGATTTCGAAAGAACTCTAAAAACTGAGCAAAATACTGCTAGACACATCTGTTCAAATTCCTGTACATTCGGTCTGGCTTCATACCTATCAATTACATTTAGCATCCATATTTCTTCGGGGTCTTCATCGGAATTGGTCATGTTGTATTTATCTTCTCTATTTTTATTGCCTTGTAATTGAGATAGCGGTTTAGAGAGACGAGTTGGATTTTCTCCCACAGGGATAAAGACTACTTTTCTTGAGGATTCTTTCATTTTTAAACCACAAACCCTGTAAACAGCCTCTTGAACACCAACTTCTCTGTGGTGGAGATAGGCAGATCCTATAGCCTTCATTGTCTGGTGAGCATTTAAATTACCTTCTTCAGATTCGATTTTTGTATGTTTCAATATCATTCCCATTTCACGTTCAGCCTTTGAGATGTAAGATATTACGTATACGATACAACTGAATGGGTCAAGAATGAATTGTATGTCCATGTTTGCATCCCAACATTTCAGTAACGTTGGATTGTACTGATTGATCCATACTTCATTCGGTTTACGTTTCAATACAATATTTTGTCTTGTAGCTACAATGTGCTGCGCTTGTTGGTAGGTTGCCTGATCTGTACCAATCATTTGAAGCAGACTTTCTGTGTCTGATTTGCTGACGGAGTCAGATTGAATGACATCCCAAACTCGCCTCAGAATTTCCAATGCATCTGTTTTTGTCATGGATTCCGCTGGACTGGAGTCATTTCCTTCATTAATAATCATATCACTTGCCTCTGATTTTGATGTATTTAAATCATTTGTCTTGGCATTTTTAGTTTCCTCTTCTAAAGGGGAGACAATAAATGTTTGAGAGGAGGGTGGTCTTGGAAAATTAAAACGACATGTTGTTCCTTTCTTGCGACATGACTTCGAATGCTTCTTACTATGCTGTTGTACTCCTTGAACTATGTCATGTAATTCTTGGTCCTTTTCGTAAGGCAGTTCACAAGTGACATATCTATCAATAAAAGCACATACTGTTTGCTCGTCATTTTCCTTGAATTTTGGAGCATCCTCTATCCAAAAAAGACAGTGCATATGAGGTGAACCCCTTTGTTGAAATTCAACTCGTAGGAAATAGTCATTAACTTTTCCAATAGGGTTGCATGGTGACAAGATGACTTCGTGTAGAAAAAAGTGAAAACGACGGTCGAACATTCTTGCTACTGTCACGGGATTGCTTTTAAGAATCTGGCATTTCTCTGACCATTCAAGTGTTTCAAATTTTCTGGTGTCCCCTTGTTTCTTTAAGATCGTATTGATGATCTCCTTCCATCTGAATTCTGCCGCAGAGAATGAACAGAACCATGTTGGGATTCCAAGCTGTCTCAGCATCGCAAATAGATCCTTTTGAGTACTCTGCCAGTAGGACGGAGTCCCTCGTATTGGCTGCAAAAATCTCAGTGCCTCATCCTTTCGAAACAGCTGTTTTAGTTTTGCCTTGTCTTGTAGCGTCTCTGCAGTTACATTTTCTCCAGATGCCCCCTTAGCAGTTGTCTTTCGAAGTGAAATTTGAGTTTTATCAATGACTTGTTTTAGTTCAGATAAATACTGGGCATAGAAGAGATAATTTGAATGTTGAGCAAATCTGTTGTCCGCATTCATTAATCTGTTATTAAAGTATCTGCTAAGGGAAATTGGTAATTTTCGTGCTTCATCGAATGAATTTTCTCCAGTCGGATATAGAATAGGAAAACACTTTGCTTCATTGCCTTTTTCTTGCAACATTTTTACAGGATTCATTCCCTCCGCAGGGGCTATATTAAATACTTCATCAAAGTAATGATCAAGCACTTCTTGTCCTATATCAGGTGGTTGTAAGCACGTATCGTATTGTACGCCGTATTCCTCTGAAGGTTCATTTTCATTAGGTGGTATTTCGTCGGGTCTGTTGCTAGAACAATCTTTTGTATCATCTGTGTGTTTATTTTGGCAGTGTTGTTCTTTGACTGTAGATTCTGCTAGAAAATTCTTTTCATTCTCCGATTGATTTATGTCCGTGTCTTTGTACCATTTGTTATTTTCCTTCAAATATTGCAGTGCATTGTATACATGACTTGTGTTTACAAATTTATAGTCATAATGACCCTTGTAACTCAACTTTCTTTTTAGTTTTACGCGAAGGATGAGGTCATTGTCTTCTTGTCTTGGTAAACTTTTTGCTTTGCTTAGATTCGAAGGAACACAGACAACTGGTCCATGAATAGCATTTTGTGCTCCTTGTGGTAGCAGTGCCAACTTCATAAAAGTGATGTGCTTTGCAATTAAGTTCTCCTCAAGACTGTTCAGTGCTTTTAGTTCATCTGGAATTTCGTCAAGGCTCATATTATTTGAGGAAGATTCTGGTGGTATACATCCAGCCATGATTTTACGTTGACATGTATGACATATCTTTAAGTCTACCTTACAGCACTCGTCTCGTCCTTCATCTGAATAGGAATGTTCGGAGTAGTGTGTAATACTCATTGTAGCAGCTTTCGTGACATTAAGTCCCTTCTTAGCATATGCATCGAAATTACATGGCACAACTTGATTGTCAAAGCAGAGCCGTTTACAGCAGGCACATGTAAAATCAGGTCCTTTTTCAGCCTTGATTTTAAAGTTTGCTATAATAATATGTACATCTGAATTTTCATGACTGTGCAAGATTCTTTGATATTTCTTCTTTTCACTAAGAATAGCTCTCATCTCTGGAATATTTTCTACTTTACTGGCATACGCTTTTTTTGCGCACTCTTGTCTTTGAGATCTATATTTCTTGTCTGTCGTATACTTTTCTTTCGCAGTCTGTCTTGCATGTGACTTGTGTCGTTCATCTTTAATATTTTGTAGCTTGCTTTTCCTTTTAGCCTTCATTTTAAAATCTTCGTTTTCTTGATACATATGCAGATTCTGCTCCTTAAGTTTCGATCTGAAGTTAGCGTCTTCCCAATACCTTGAGAAGCTTTTCTCCTTCACTTTCGTTCTGTGCTCTGAGTTTTCCTTATACTTTAAGACACTTGTTTCCTTCTTTTTTTCCTTGTATAGCTCATTCTCTTTGTACTTCTTCAAACTTGCTAATTTAGCTTTTTCCTTGTGCTCTGCATTCTCTTTGTATTTAGACACACTGGCTTCTTTGACTTTGTTCTTGTGCTCTTCGTTCTCTCTGTATTTTGAAACACTGGCTTCTTTGACTTTGTTCTTGTGTTCTTCGTTCTCTCTATATTTTGAAACACTGGCTTCTTTGACTTTGTTCTTGTGCTCTTCATTTAGCATGTACTTCATAACACTTCTCTCTTTGAGTTCATGTCTGTGTTCGTCATTTTGTTTGTACTTAATTTTGTTTGAAAATTTCTTGCTTGTTCTATAAGTATCATTTTCCTCGTATATTCTTCTGCTCATTTTCTTTCTAGTTTCACGATACGTCTCGTCATTCTTGTACCGCAATTTTCTCTTACAATTTCTTTGAAGGGTGTTATCACACAGAGTAGAATTTTCGACATATTTGTCGACAGGGCTGTTCTTCATTATGTCTTTGTCTTGCGTGTTTAGCTCGTCAACATAACCGTTCTTTTCATCTATCAACTCTTCTTGTTTTTTCAAGCGTTTTCTCAATGCATCTCTTTCTTTGAGGTCTTTTCTTTTTCGCTGTATAACTTTTAGACCTTGAAACTTATTTGAATTATGTTGTCCCTCCATTGTTTCAGATTCTGTAGACAAGACAACGTCGTAGTGATTACCATTAATATGGTCCAAGAATATCTTATTTTTATCAGGAATATTTTTTTCATCTACTGAAGGCATTGCAAACTTGATCCAAGTACCATTGCTGAAGGTGTATATGGTACATTCTAACATACTAGATGCCACATATATCTCGAATTCAGTTGCCCAAACACAATCTTCACTCATCTTTGTCGTTTCTAAATAAGATAGTACTGACTCATGTCCTGCTCGTAATATTGAAGTAAACACATCTGGTTGTGATGATGCGTGTTCACAGACAAGTTCTCTTAGCTTGTTGTGATTCTCCTCCGTGTTGCTTAAGGCAAATGATAAAGCTCTAAAGAAGCAATTTCCATCGGCCATGACTCTGTGCCAAGTTTTTGGCTTTTCAGCATTTTTAATTAGCCTGTTGTTGTATACTTTAGTATTTTCGTACATCAGATGAAGCTTCGAACATATGTGCCTTTGTGTTCCTTTGCACAATAATTTAAAGTCAGGTTTGATAGGTGCTTCCTTACATGAATAGATGACAGCATCATCATCATCTGATACATTTTCTGTTCCACAGTGAGGTTGTATATTTGGTATATGCTTGTGACTAGATGAATTTACATTTTCTATTTTGAACCCAGTAAGTTCAATCATAATTGTACCGGATAAATTCATTGATTGTCCTAGAGCATATAAATTTTCACTTATATGTCCGATATCCGTCATCAGCAAGCATGTACTTTTACCATCGATATCAATCATTCCGGTCTCTGACCGCGAATGTGGATCATAGATGAAAAATCCAAACTCTGATCTACCTATTAGCACAGTGCTGCCAGCAAAGCAAACGAATGCAGTAGGATATTTTTCTAGTGACAATATTATTGCCTCATCTAAAGGTAACGTATTAAATTGAGACATATCTTGCTTCATTATATCTTTAGGTGATATCACAGAGATTTTAGATTCATCAATATGAATGCTATAGAGGGTATGGAAAACGTCAATCTGTCTAGGAAGTTCGTGTACCAACAAGTGATTATGATTCATGAACGAACTGGCTCTAAGAAAAGAATATAGTTCATTCCCCGTCACAAGAATATTGTCCATATCTTCTGAAGTCCATACATGTACAGATTTTAGCGTACTAAAAATACCTGCTATTAAACAGTTTGGAACACATTGATTACCTGCATTTTCACCAAACATGCAGTTTCCCTGGTGAAAGTTCCCTTGTATAGCCTTTGTTATATTAGAACATTGCTTTCTGCTTCTCTCAGTCTGATTTGTTGTTGACGACATATGATACAATGAATGCAAAGTAGTTTCATAGTTCATCTCAGTACATGTATTTGTTTCATAGTTCATTTTGATACTCGTTTCATAGTTCAGTTTAGTAGCCGATTCTATATTCCTTGCATCTTTTCTCAATAATACATTTATACTGGGTCTACATTCCATTGCCATGAAATGAGTTGTTATCCCAGTTTGCGTCTGACCTGCAACGCCGCGCTTTGGCGAGGGTACCCGCGCTGGGGTACATACCCACGCTGGAGTATCAGGGCTCGGTGGCATGCTAACATCTGTAGCACTCAGACGACTTCCCGAGGGAGGTGCCAACCCCTGGGCATTCAGAGGCGTTTTCTCACAAGGAGAGGCCAACCTCCAAGCGGCCAGGGACATTTCCTCACAAGGAGATGCCAGTCCCATAGAGGCATTATTTTTGTTATTTTGTTGCTTGGGTGAATCTTTCCCCATAGAAGCAGTCTGTGTCTCAATTTCTTGTTGCAAAGACAGCATCGAAGAAGAATCTTTTTCTTTGTTTTGTTGGCTTGACAATGGAATGGAATGGTGTCCATCGATATTGCTGTCAGAATTTTGTGTACAGCCTACTTTACTTCTTCGATTTGCTTTTCTTGGCATTTCTGCAATGACATAAAGAAAACATTATAAAAACTTATGTCTTCCCCCTCCGTCTCAATTACTTTGACCTTGGTCACACGACCTTGGCCCAAGAAGATTATGTGAAACCTTTTCAGTCATGAGCAACATCATGCTAATATATGAAAGTGATTCATTCAAGTGGTATAGCCCAAAAATGATTAGCATACACCGTTCATTGTAGCAAAGGTAAAAAAAATAATTCCACCGGTTACACTGTGTACAATCCACGACGGGTACGGTTGTTTCGCTTCATTTTCCGGTTTCACTTTGAAACGGAGATTTTAAGTATTCAGGTCTAAAAATCTTATTTTATGTTGGTTTCCCCAAAACTTAGGTTGGAATATTTTGTATGTATGGTACCAGGAGAGATGTAAGTTTATTTTACAACAACATGTCAGATAAGATCCATTTAATTATTAAAGCTAAACACATAACTTTGACGCAGAATGTATCCCAAGTCACATTGAACGTGCTATTTTCCAGATAATTTTGCATTAATCTCAGTCAAATTGCAAACATTGATATTAAAATAATATTTTTAATATTTAGAAATAACAGCAAAGTCATTGCATTAGCAAATTATTTGTAAAATACCCCGATATTAGCAGCAAAAAATGGATATGTTGGTTTTTTTTACTGTACGTGTTTGTAAAATACGTACTGTACGGTTTATATAATATGTACTGTACGGTTTACATTTAGCCGTTTTATTTTATAAAAGCGAATTTGCCTTGAATATTCATTTTCTAGAAGAAATAGCACCACCAGTGACGTTTTCTGGAACAATGGTCCAAATGGGACCAAAGTCCATCTGAATGACATGTCAAAATTTCTCTTTATTCACGTTCACTTTCGTTTTCGGAGTGAAAATGGTATCGGAAAGGTATAATATTTTATCACATGATACACCCTTTATGCAGTTTCATAAAGCCATTTCATAAATATATGATATGATAACACGTTACATATCGCTCTGCTTGAATGCGATTGGTCAAGTTTGGAACCTAATCACATAAACCTTAACAAATGTGACCTTTCAAATATCGGTCAACTGTTAAATTCAGACCCGGAGTCAATATCAATGATTAAAATTGTTGTTGTTGAATTAATTCTTGCATTAAGATATTATTCAAAATTGAAATACTTTTCTCTTACGCACAGAATATCTATAAGATGGGGACACTACTTCTCATGGCGTAGCAGACGACTTCTAGATCATGGCGTGATTCGCCTCTACAGTTCTCGGAAACGTTGATTTCACGTTAGAAATACACATTTTTAGGCAATATCATGTGATAAAAAGAATCTCAAATGAATTTTCATTTCATACGATGTATTATGCAACTCGTTGTGCGTTTTATATCCCCTCGCCAAGGCTCGGGGCTTCATTTTTAGCTCACCAGAGCGAAGTACAAGTGAGCTATTGTCATAGCGCACCGTCCGTCGTCCGTCCGACGTAAACTTTTTACATTTTCGACATCTCCTCTGCAACTGCTGCACAGAATTTCACGAAACCTTACAGGAGGCAAGTACTCAGGTCGTCTACCAAGTTTGTGTTTTTGTGCCGACCGGTCAACAAATATGACCGCCGAGGCGTCCTTCCTATTTTGGAATAAATTGTTGAATTTATTTTGAAATCGTTTGTTTTTGATTCGTGTCATGATCAATAAGGTAGTACAGGAGAAGTCTATGTTTAAATTAACCATTCCTCCATTGTTTTGTATACTAAATCTTGAGGTTGTACCACTTTTGTTTGGCTATTTCATATCACTTTATATATATATAAATATTTGTAATCGGCTTCACAGCATCTTTCAGACATATTTGCATCATATCGCTACGTAACTATACCTATATCTCATCATTGTTTGTTGTGCATCTATCATTGTACATGCATTTCTTTGATTTTTATTTTCTTTTTTGTGTCACTTTGGCCATAGCCATTTGTGAAAGAAAATGTGTTATATGCTAATAAAGAATTTGAATTTGTATCACACTTACAAATTGTGTTTGTCTGGGAGAATACGCAACCCAGCCCCCCCCCCCCCCCCCCCCCCGCCATTCTCCTACGCCCTTTCCTTTTTTTTTTTTTTTTTTTTTCGTTTTTCACCTGTGGGACATTGTTCCTCCCCCCCCCCCCCCCTCGGTTCAGAACCCCACTTGGCCAGAAAGTGTGTTTTATTGATATACACCTTTGGTGAAAGTGACATTCTGAACCGACCGAGCGGGGAACAATGTTGTAGAAAAACTTTTCCGTTTTCCATTGATTTCTATGATAAAAACGCTTATTTTGACCCAAAAAATGGTCGTATATTGAATAATTTTCCAACATGACAGAAGATTCATATCTGGACCAAGTTACTCCTTATTTTTACCGAAAAATCTCAATATTTGCATTTTGAAATTTCGACTTTTCAGGGCAGAGTTTCATTTTGTTGTACAGAGGATGTTACTCTCATGCGCGGATCCAGCATTTTTGGTCAGGGGGGGGGGGGGTCCAAAATTTTAGGAAGTCTACCTATCATGTAGGTACATATATATATCGGTACACATGATAGGGAGGGGGTCAATTCTGAGGGGGGGGGGGTTGTTAGCTTTCCTTTCACGTTTATCTTTATGAAGAATTGGCGAGCGTAGCGAGCCTGAATTTCTTTCAGATATGAAATATTAATTTGTCTTGATTCGATCGAGATGATTATTCATAACATTGAACATTTTATTCCTTATATCGGCGAGCGGAGCGAGCCGCAAAGTTTTTTTTTATTAATTCACCTTTTGTCTATATTTCATGAGAATAAATACCGGTAGATAAGAGATGTGTCGTATTCCCAAATAATCAGAAATCTTAAAATGACAAAACCTTGAATAAGATAAAGGAGGTTAAATCCTATGAAGTAAGAAACTGTTGAAAATGTGAATTCCTGAGAACCAAGACAATTATATAAAATTAATTAGTATGAACAATTGAAAATAATTAAGGAATTTTGCAGAAAAAAAAATAGTTTTGTATTTGTCAAAGGCGAGCGAAGCGAGCCGAAAATTTAGGTTTCAAAGCCCTTTCGTACATTTTTAGACCCATTTCAATTAGAAATAGGCCAAAACTGGACCCAACCTCCGACCCCCGGTCCCCCCCCCCTCTGGATAAGCACATGACTCTGCACTGAAAATCGAAGCTAACTAGTAACCTGTTGAAAATAACATTATACGTCACTGGTGGTGCTATTTCTTCTAGAAAATGAATATTTAAGGTATCCGATGTACAATAGGGCATATTTCGATGCCTGGTAAGGTACTATAAACTATATATTTTCTGAAAGGTTATGATGCCCACTGTTCAAAAATAATAATTTTGGGGTCAGAAAAATAAAGGGGAATAACTGGTGAAGTATTTAAATTGTCTATTTTCTCTATATAACCTATGCAAAATGACAAAGTTGTACAAGAGTTTTTCCCCTTTGATTTTTAAGACCCGGGAGTCTGATATCTGAACTCGGGGCATCATTACCTTTCAGAAAATAAATAGTTTATAGTACCTTACCAGGCATAAAATTTACCGTACTTTAAAATGGAGATGGTTAAAACGCTATGTAAAATGACTCTATTGTACAACGGATACCCTAAGGCAAATTCGCTTTTATGAAATAAAACGACTAAATATAAACCGTACAGAACGTATTTTACAAACACGTACAGTCAAAAAACCAACATATCCATTTTTGCTGCTAATATCGGGGTATTTTACAAATAATTTGCTAATACAATGACTTTGCTGTTATTTCTAAATATTAAAAATATTATTTTGATATCAATGTTTGCAATTTGACTGAGATTAATGCAAAATTATCTGGAAAATCGCACGTTCAATTTGACTTTGGACACATTCTGCGTCAAAGTTATGTGTTTAGCTTTGATAATTAAATGGATCTTATCTGACATGTTGTTGTAAAATAAACTTACATCTCTCCTGGTACCATACATTCAAAAAATTCCAACCTAAGTTTTGGGGAAACCAACATAAAATAAGATTTTAGACCTGAATACTTAAAATCTCCGTTTCAAAGTGAAACCGGAAAATGAAGCGAAACAACCGTACCCGTCGTGGATTGTACACAGTGGGTTAGTTGAGACTTCACACATCCAATAAATGACCTTTTTCCTATAAGATACTTGAGCGCCGTAAAAATAAAAAATTATTGACACCCTAACTTAGCCAATAACAAAACAACCTATGTGGGTACCGCTCGTGGTCATGAACTTGTGTATTCTTCCGCCAACTTTGTCGCACACTAATGTCAACATGTAGGAATCACACATCATTAAAAATATTTTCATACTTTTTTCAACCTTTATTCAGAAAACTTCCATACTCAAAGGTTCGCTCACTAGTTTCTCTTACCCGGTCACACGGCACAGAAATATTGCGCAATCATACATAATTTGACGTCATCTCATTTTATTTCTATATATTTCACATTATTATACTATATATCAATCTGTTCGTTATATCTACAGCTTTTATATGATACTAGTCTCAAGGTCATGTTAATATTGCTATACATAATAAATATCATACATGTTTGCTGAAAAAGGTTCAGAAAATTGGCCTAAAATTCATGGTTTTTGCCATTTTTCTGTGTATTGTTTCTGGTCTCCTGGGAAAATCTCAGAAATAATGCTCATATATTTCCTTAAAGCTATTATCTTATACTCCATTCTATACAAATTTTAAAAATTTCCAACACATGTAACTCAAAAAATGTGTAAAAACCCAAAAACTTCATATTTTCCCTTATGAAGTCTTGTCAAACAGGGAAAATCCGGTACGCCTTTTAAAATGTCTATATTTAGACTAAATAAGTAATGTGACCTAAAATTTTTATTGCTCTTACACAAGGCAGGCATACTCTACAATATGTATCTTATCATTATAGAATATCTTCATAATGGTCTTTTCAACCCACCTTTCAAAACCACTCAATTTCCCCTATTTCAGCTTTTCCACCCTGGACATTTTGGGTTTACTCTAAAAACCGGTGAGCGGACCCCAATATGTTTAATTTCACATTGAAAGATGACAAAATATACTAGAACAGCCCTACAGTGAACAAATTATACCCCCCTCTCATCATGAAGAATCCATATGTTAAATATCAAAGCAATATCTCTTATACTTAAAAAGTAAGTTAAAGGTCAAGGTCAGGTCACTAGGTCAAAAATCATGGTATCAAATGAAAGCTTTGTTATGAGGAATATATATGTGAAATATCAAAGCCCTATCCCTTATACTTTAAAAGTAGGTCAACAAGGTCAAGATTAAGGTTACTAGGTCAAAAGTCATGATATCAAATGAAAGCTTTCGTCATGAGGAATCTATGTGTGAAATATCAAAGCCCTATCCCTTATAATTTAAAAGTAGGTCAAAGATCAAGGTTACTAGGTCAAAAATCATGGTATCAAATGAAAGCTTTCGTCAAGAGGAATATATATGTGAAATATCGAAGCCCTATCGCATATAGTTTGAAAGTATCAAAGGTCAAGATAAAAGTTACTAGGTCAAAAGTCATGGTATCAAATGAAAGCTGTCGTCAAGAGGAATATATGTGAAATATCAAAGCCCTATCCCATATAGTTTGAAAGTAGGTCAACGGTCAAGGTCAAGGTGAACATCACAAGGTCAAATGTCTAGGAGTAAAACTTGTTTTGATGAATGTCTGTATGAAATATTAAAGCCTTATCACTTATACTTGAAAAGATATTCACTTTTAGAACATCTGTACCAAAATATTACAATAAGGTCAAAGTTCAAAGTCAAGGTCGCTAGGTCAAATATCCTGGTATCGAAATGTAGCACCTGTTATCGTGAATGACTGAATAAAATATGAAAGCCCTATCACTTATACTTGAAGAGATATTCGCTTTAAGAACTTCTTAACCAAAATACTACTACAAGGGCAAAGTTCAAAGTCAAGGTCACTAGGTCAAATGTCTTGGTATCAAAATGCAGTACTTGTTATGGTGAATGTATGTATGAAATATTATTGCCCTATCACTTATATGTGAAAATATATATGCTTTAAGAACTCCTTAACCCAAATATAATTATAAGGTCAAAGTTCAAGGTCATTAGGTTATATGTCTTGGTATAAAAATGTAGTACTTATTATGGTGAATGTATGTATGGAATATGAAAACCCTATCACTTAAACTTGAAGAGTTTTCTGCTTGAAGAACTTCTTAATCGGACGGACAGACAGACAGACAGGGTGTTTCATATCTTCCCCAAACTTTGCTTACGGGGGGGGGGGGTATAATTACCAAAGGAGAACATACAGCATAGAGAATTCTCCTAGGGTCTATGTAGGTCAACAAATCAACGGAGTACATTTTGTACTGTGATCAGGTGATCTGAAACCTATGAACCATGAGCAACGACAAAGGGAATATAGCCTGGGCATCATTAGCATATACTATTTCAGAATCAACATTTTCATTACTAAAGTAAGAAGTGACCTTCGGACAACATGATAAGAAACATTTAGTCCTCTGAGACTTAAAATTGAAAACAATTATAAGAAGGCTTCAAGAGATATAGCTCAGACAGGATAAGGATGTACATGCAGTTTCATTAAAAAGACCTAAATGACCTTAGACACAAGACCTTGGGTCAAGGTAATAAAAAAACCTTCGATTGGGAGCAAGAGTATACTAAAGTATCAAAGAGATCCAGTATAAGATTAAAAAGATACAGTCCAGACAAGATAGCATGTACAAAGATGTAATACTTGACCCTGACAATATGGCCTTGGATTAAGTTGATGTCAGACCTTTGGGTCATAAGCATCACCATACCGAAATATGAAAGTGATCCGTCAAAAGATATAGCTTGGACAGGACAACATGTACAATTTTATTAAAAAGAACTAAGTGACCTTGACCTTGGTCACAAGAACTCGGGTCAAGGTGGTGTGAAACCTTTGGGTCATAAGCAACAAAGTAACAAAGTACTAAAATATAAAAATGATGTAGTAAACAGTTCAAGAGATACAGCCCGAACAGGATAGCATTTATAATTTCATTAAAAGTATACTGAGTGACCTTGACTTGATCAAAGGACATTGGCATTTAGAATTTCATTTAAAATGTACTAAATAATCTTGACCCAAGGTCAAGATGATTTGAAACCTTTAAGCAATAACATATTATAATATGAAAGTAATCCAGTAAATGGTTTAAGTTATGTAATGACTTGGGCAGGGATGTATGTACAACTTCAGTAAAAATGCAGTAAGTGACCTTGACCTTGGTCACATGACCTGGGTCAGGTGATGAGAAACCTTTGGGTCATAAGCAACAACATACTAAAATATTAAAGTGATTGGGCATATAGTTCAAGAGATATGACCCGGACAGGAATTTATGTACAATTTTACTAAGAATGTACTAAGTGACCTTGACCTTGGCCATATACCTTAGGTCAATTAGATGGGAAACCTTATGATCATAAGCAACAACATACTTAAAAAGTAATCAGGCAAACGTTTAAGGAGATATAGCCCGAACACGATATGTGACAGACGGAGAGACGCGATGGCTAAAACAATATACCTCCTCCCCGTTGAGGGGAGACAGAATTCACAATCTGAGGAAAATGAATATTTTGAGAACACGGAATATCTTGCATATAGAAATCAGAGGTCATCATAAAGAACAAGTCAACTCGAAAAAAGTCCAGATTCAAAATTTATAATGATAATTCGTTGCCTACAATTTTTTTTCATACGAAGCTTTTTCATATCATTGCATCCCTTTATTTATGTAATTGATAAAAGCCCTTTCTATTCCTTTGGAAACACCACATTTCATTCTAACCGCCTTCAAAGTCATCACTCGACTGTTGAGTAGGTGTCAAGTTCTCGGCCCATGTCGGTCGAAACCTTTTGTCAAATATACTCTGTTTTCTTCACAATTATGACAATAACATTGAGAACTTATGAATGTCGCCATTTAAGCTTTTTAAGCTGTAGATATTTTAGGAAGTAACCATTATTTCAGGAAGGGGCGGAAGACATATTAAGGGATGGGGGATCACATACACATGAAATAAATTTATGCATCGCACAGCGATATAAGTCCCCTACCGGTTTTAATTCATGTCCTTTGACTCTGTCTTGACCTGTGATTCAACCAAAAGATGAATGCCAAAATAAAAATTAGTTCAATATTTGCTTATAAGAAAAGGTCTGGGAAACTTTTAAACATTTCGTGTAATTTGCTAAGGGACCCTAACTTTTGTAAAAACATCGTAACCCAACTTCAATTTAATCTGTATCATACTAAAATGTATCCACATATATGTACCAAAAATCAGTTCAATATCTACAATAGTCCGGAGAACTGAGAATTTCATAAAATTTCCTATGTCCAACTGGGTTCATAACTCTTGTAAAAACAGTCAATCGAAACCAAACTCGAACTTGACATGTATAACACTAAGATGTATTCACATATAGAAAATCATTCCAATATCTGCAATACCATGGCAGAAAAGTCCAGAAAACTGAAAATTTCACGAAAACTGAGAATTCCATGAAAGTTAAGTCCAAGGGCCATAACTCTTGTAAAAATAAATCAATTAGAACCAAACCTTTACCCAAACTTTTAAACTTGATCTGACTTTTAAACTTGATCTGTATCTCATTGAGATATACTCACATACCAAAACAAGAGGCCTAAGGGGGGTCACATTGCTCACCTGAGGAGACTGTATGTATGTTTTCAATCAAAGTCAGTATAAGAACTGAAGAAAAATACATTTAGTGAAGCTTTGAGAAGGACAATGTGTACTCACTTCCTGTAAAGTTTGGTGGTATTCTGTGCAGTAGTTTAAGAGGATAAGTCAAAAATGTGTCATCCAATTAGAGCCTATGGATGACATCTTGGGTTTCTGATCGGCTCGAAAAACACAAACTTGGTAGACTAAGAGGGCAATGAGTACTTGCTTCCTGTGAAGTTTCAAGAAATTCTGTGAAGCGGTTTCAGAGAAGTCGAAAATGTGTCAGCCAATCAGAGCCTGTAGCTGCCATCTTGGATTTCCGATCGGCTCCAAAAAAACTTAAACTTGTAAGAGGGCAATGAATACTTGCTTCCTGTGAAGTTTCGTGAAATTCTATGCAGCGGTTTCAGAATAGAAGTCGAAAATGTGTCAGTCAATCAGGGCCTGTGGCGGCTATCTTGGATTTTCGATCGGCTCGAAAAACAAAAATTTGATAGAGGGCATTGAGTTCTTGCTTCCTGTGAAGTTTCATGAAATTCTGTGCAGCGGTTTCAGAGGAGTAGTCGAAAATACGTCAGCCAATCAGAGACTGTGTCAGCCATCTTGGATTTCCAATCGGCTCGGAAAACAAACTTGGTAGAGGGCATTGAGTATTTGCTTCCTGTAAAGTTTCCAGAAATTCTGTGTAACGGCTTCAGATGAGAAGTCGAAATTGTGTCAGCAAATCAGAGCCTGTGGCAACCATCAAGGATTTCAGGTCGGCTCGAAAAACATAAATTTGGTAGAGGGCATTGATTACTTGCTTCCTGTCTAGTTTCATGAGATTTGGTGCAGCAGTTTTAAAGGAGAAGTCGAAAATGTGTCAGCCAATCAGAGCCTGTAGCGGCCATCTTGGATTTCAGATCGGCTAAAAAAAACTTTGTAGAAGGCATTGAGTGCTTGCTTCCAGTCAAGTTTAATGAAATTCGGTGCAGCGGTTTCAGAGGAGAAGTTGAAAATGTCTCAGCCAATCAGAGCTTGGATTTCTGATCGGCTCGAAAAACACAAAATTGGTAGAGGGCATTGAGTTCTTCCTTCCTGTGAAGTTTCGAGATATTCTGTGCAGCGGTTTCAGAAAAGAAGTCGAAAATGTGTAAGCGAATCGGTGCATGTGGCAGCTATCTTTGATTTCCGATAAGCTCGAAAAACACAAACTTGGTAGAGGGCATTGAGTTCTTGCTTCCTGTGAAGTTTCGAGATATTCTGTGAAGCGGTTTCAGAGGAGGAGTCGAAAATGTGACAGCCAATCAGAGCCTGTGGCGACCATCTTGGATTTCAGATCGGCTCAAAAAACACAAACTTGGTAGAGGGCATTGAGTACTTGCTTCCTGTGAAGTTTCGTGAGATTCTGTGAATCGGTTTCAGAGGAGATGTCGAAAATGTTAAAAGATTACGCCGGACGGACGACGACGACGGACGGCGCGCTATGACAATAGCGTGTTAATTTCCTCCGTGTTTTCAAATGGCTTCTCTGATTTTAATTAAATTGTAACATGTAGGACTTATAGTAAGGCAGGAACGGACCTGTCCCATTTTACTAAACCTGGTCATTAAAGCATGAAATGTGGGTCAAATATAGGTCAGATGCAGCCTCCATACCATGCATTGTTGTAAACATCCTAAGATGCATCAACCATACAACTTTGGATTACCTAGGACTTATAGTAAGTTAGGAATGGACCTGTCCAATTTACCTAACCTGCTCACTCAAGCATGAAATGAGGGTCAGATGCAGCCTCCGTACCATGCATTGTAGTAAGCATCCTCAGATGCATACAAGTTTGGTTGATGAAGGACTTATAGTAAGGCAGGAATGGACCTATCCCATTTTACATATCCTGCTGTGTAAAATGTGGGTCAGATGCAGTATCCGTACCATGCATTGCAGTAAGCATCCTCGTATGCATAAGTTCTTACGAACAAATTCAGGAATCTTCGTAACTTTCATGTTGTTAACTTTTTATATTCTAGAATTTATTATGTTTTCTTATATCAATTATACATACTAAATATAAATTCACAAACAAAACTTCGCTAAATCTAGTTAGAAAGTAGAACTAATCAATCATAAGTCTCATAGGAGATTCTGGTTTAAATCTTTTGTCAGAAAATTGAGAAATTATAAGTAGGGAAAAGCGGGGTCAAATAGATGCCTACTTATACAATGTACCTTGTAAACAAGATATAGCCCAAACCAGTTGAGCCAGGAATTTGAAATTTACTATGTGGATTAAGTATAATAAGATTAAGTACTAGCCTATTGATTTTCAAGGTCAAAGGTCAATGACATTTGGCAGCTTTTCTTGATATTTGTAATTCATGATAAGATTATAGGAGGGATGCCAATTATCGAATTTCAGGATAAACTTTTACTCTATTAGTTCTTCATTCCCACACTTGACATACCTAAATTCCAAAATTTTGAGTAGAGGAGGTCTCTACGATCCATGCACTTCTTATCAGAATAAAACCTGTGTTTGTGAAACACGAATGCCCCCAGTGAGATTTTTGTTAGTATAAACTTCATTTTCTGTAAAGTATGTGAAAGGTCAAGGTCAAAAATTTTGGTATCAATGGAAAGGTCTTGTCACAAGGAACACATATGTGATATATGAAAGCCCTGTCACTAACCATTCAAAAGTTATGCCCAATGTTAAAGTTTTAGAAAAGTAGGTCAAAGGTCAAGGTCACGAGGTCAAAACTTTTTGTATCAATGGAAAGGTCTTGTCACAAGGGACACATATGTGATATATGAAAGCCCTATCACTTTCCTTTCAAAAGTTATGCCCAATGTTAAAGTTTTTGAAAAGTAGGTCAAAGGTCAAGGTCACGAGGTCAAAAATTTTGGTATCAATGGAAAGGTCATAACACAATGGACACATATATGAAATATGAAAGCCCTATCACTTGCCATCTAAAAGTTATGCCCAATGTTAAAGTTTTTGAAAAGTAGGTCAAAGGTTAAGGTCACGAGGTCAAAACCTTTGGTATCAATGGACAGTTTTTGTCAAAAGGAACACACATGTGGAATATGAAAGCCCTATCATTTTCCTTTCAAAAGTTATGCCCAATGTTAAAGTTTTTGAAAAGTAGGTCCAAGGTAAAGGTCACGAGGTCAAAACTTTTGGTATCAATGGAAAAATCTTATTACAAGGAACACACATGTGAAATATGAAAGCCCTATCACTTACCATTCAAAAGTTACGACCAATGTTAAAGTTTTTGAAAAGTAGGTTAAAGGTCAAGGTCAAGGTCACGAGGTCAAAAATTTTGGTATCAGTGGAAAGGTCTTGTCACAAGGAATACACATGTGAAATATGAAAGCTCTATCGCCTTCCATTCAAAAGTTATGCCCAATGTTAAAGTTTTTCGGACAAACAGACAGACAAACAGACGGACAGGCCAAAAACTATATGCCCCGAATATGTGATTCCGGGGGCATAATGATTATATAGATACTAAACTAAAGCGTACTGTATAACTAAAGTTAAATTTTTAACATAGAAAAGTAAATTAGTGCTACACCTTTTTCCTTCAAAGCGTGTACATGTACTATACATTTATATATCTATTAGTCTAATAGTACATCATATTTATTATCTAAGCGTGTGAGTAAAAAATATATTAGAATTCATTGAAGGAACCATTCATGAATTAGCTCTTAGCTCCTCAAACCCAAATATAAAACGAGATTTGAAGAAGGAGCAAACGAAATAACTGATTTTTCATAGGGCACGGTGAAAAATCTAGAGGCACATCCAATTGTGGTAATTCTTAAAATTCAGATTATATACATAGCAAGATTATTCAATTCTGACACAACACACGAAAAAAAATTTTCAGCAATATTAAGAGCAAAATGGTGGGGGTGTTTTTTTTTTTTTGTTTTTTTTTTTATTTGTTTTGGGGTTGTTGTTTTTTTTTAAATTCAAGTCCACCCCCTTTAGAATATCAAATGGACCGTACCTAAGTTATTTCACGTTGATTTTCTAACCCCAAAATCATAAGTTGCGGGTAATATATAGTTCCTTACCATGCAGTCATGATAAAAGTCCTATTGTACAAGATATACCTTCTAGAAATCTAGTATGGTTACCGAGAAAACTTCGAAAAACCAAAGTGACGCAGACGTACGGACAGATTTATGGACTGACAAACGGACGGACTAATACCTGTAGAAGGACAGTGTAACAGGTGGTGTGGAAACCTATTGTCACCCTGGTTTCACCATTTGGGGATTTCCTTACGTACTCACGGTACTAGTACTCTCATTCTGTAACAAATAGCGCGTTCCTCTTTTGTTGCTCATCTTAAACCATGACCTTTGACAATGTGACCTTGACCATCAAAATTTGACCTACTTTTCTCAAACTTGGAAATTGGTCATAATTTTTAGATGGTTAGGGATTGACCTTTATATCTTATATAAGCATCTTATTAGGGATAATAAAAATGTTATCATGGCATTGCCATAAATTAAAAGTTTTACCTTGTGACATATGAGTTTGATCTTCTGTTAGAACAACGGGTACGTTTTATATTCCCAAAGCTGCCACCGGGGGCATTTATGTTTCACAAACATAGAGCTTGTTTTATTATTAAGTATTATTTGTTTTACGCCTTTTTCTGAAAGGTACGCAACGCATGAAAACACAAATACATGTCATTGATCAATATGTCTGATATATTTTCCGATGTGTCGGACAGTTCTAAATATATTTATAGAAAAAAAACTATTAGGCATTCAAATGTATTTAAGATAATTTAAATAAAGATAGTTCAGATTGAATTGAAATAAATTTCTGGGTATTTTTGAGCGGAAAAATGTATGATTGTGTGTGTGGGTTTTTTTTTCCAGAATAATGTTCCTTTAGATACTCGGCCGCGGACATAAAACGAAATGTTAAATGACTATGAACTTGGGAAGAGTTTTGTCAATGCAAAAATTTGGACGGAAAGGCGGACGGACGAACTCTGTTGTCCATGTACAGACAGGCAGTCATAAGAAAAGATACTTGGTTTTACTGTCATATTATATTCTTATCTTCATTGATAGTTTAGTAATAAAGAAAAAGGTGTTATCGAATTTTTTTTTTTTCATTTTTTATACAGATTTGAAAAATAAGATGAATAATCGGGATCCAATTTCGCTAACTGTAGATTTTGGTTCTTATCAATCCCATGCGACAACGAGTCTTTTATTTTATAAGTTTTTTTTAACTCTTTATTAAGCCTCACGCGATATTATATTTTAATATAAAGAAGAAAACAATGAACTTACCGATTGCTTGCTATTTCTCTTTATCTTTCTTTTCTTTATTCTGTTTGAAGTGTAGAAATTGAAGTATTTGTCAGATGTAAGAAATCAGCAGATTTCAGTCACTTCTTCCTTGGATGTTGTCTCGATACGTTCGTGCGAAGAGCATATAAGTATCGTGTGCTTTTGAAAGATATGATATAACTATATATACAGAGTGTTATTTCACAACACAAAACAATTGGATGAAGAATCAAAGGCGGGGTGAGTGAAATGCCGTTATAGCTATTTATAACTTGGGTTTCGTCCAGCTAAATTTTATATTTAATGCATCGCTGCTTCATCTGTTCGAGGAAAAGGGACCGACACGGGGCATTTTAAATTACACATGTATATAATAATATAATAAATTAGTTGTATACAGGACCTTTAATATCCTGATATTCAAATCTCTAAAGTCTTCGAAACAGGAAAAAATATATGTAAAGAAACTTGACTTGGGCGAACATCCCCCTCTCCGTCCCTTTGCTCAGACAAACAAATTGATAATGTGTAATTCACTATCTATAGATGTGATTTCACTAAAAGAGTATTTTTGCTTTGGAGTACAGAGAATCAAATATGTATTTGATTTAATTCTTTTTACAATTCTGATGGAGACACATACTTCATGTACAAAGGAATGTTTCTTAGGCGGATATAGGATTTATTTTTCAAAAAACGAAATGATATTAAAATTCTTGATTACTATAAACTTTTAAAATCTTTTAATTCATAACGTACAAACCCGAAAACCTAATGTAATTAACTTTATTCAATGCATATGTTCAGCCATCTTAAAAGATCGATAATGAACAGAAAAAAATAAGATTATATTGTATAGTTTTCGAATAGATGAGTAAAATGGACGGAGTGAGAATGCCTACAAATACTACATCGGAAAATAAAGTTTGGATTTCATTCAAAACCGTAATAATTAATAAATACTTCAGTCAACAGGCACCCCCCCCCCCCTCATTTTTTTGTATTAGACGATCGATCCATGATACAGAGGCTATCTCTAAAACTTTCAATGCTTTTTTTTTTCAAAACCATATCCTGGACCCCTTCTGGTAAGCTGGAAACTCTCCCCCCCCCCAAAAAAAAAGTTCTAGATCCAGCCACGTTGATAACAGAATAGTGAGAAATAAAGAATTAAGAAGCCTATAAAATCAAAATTGCGAAAGAGTTATCTATCTTACTATGTAAAGTTCAAATAAGAGAGTACTACTTGTGTGAAGAATAAATATTAAAGAACAAAATCCTATCAATCCTACAAGAGTAAATGTTTGTTATGACCTTGAAAAACTTTATTTGACCTTGAACCAAGGTCATGGATGAAAGATAAGCATTTTACTTTATTCTCATCAAGATTTCTTTTCATCTATTCAAAGCTCAATATTTTATCAACAAAAGTCTGTTGTGACCTTGAAATCGAACAAATGACCTTGGGTTAAGGTCAAGGTGAAAGGACTTGATGCAAGGAATATTTGCGTCAAGTTTGAACTCTCAAGGTCAAATGGTCTTTGTTCTATAGGAAAAATTTTGTTGTGACCTTGAGAATGAGAATTTGACCTTGGGTCAAGGTCAAGGCGAAAGGGCTTGGATCAATGATTGTATTTATGAAGTTTGAACTGTCAAGGTCAAATAGTCTTTGTTCTATAGGCAAAAGTTTGTTGTGACCTTGAGAATCATAATTTGACCTTGAAACTAGGTCATCATCAATGACTACCTAGAAGTAACCTACCATCCAAGTTTCAACTCAAAATCTCAAAAACTGTAGAAATTGGCACTTTGCCAATTTAAAGTTCCATTTTCAACTCAAAATAGCGCGAAAACCGTAAATATTTTATCGAGCATGTAAGCGTATAAAAGTTCGCAAATTTCCTAAAGAACAATATAAAACAAATTTCATTCAAATCGCACGGTTAATTTAGGAGTTATAAGGTTTCAAAGATTTTACCTTTGATGACCTCTAGCGGGGGCATATGTGAACTTTTCGACAAGAAAAAAAATTTAAATGAAGATCTTTATATGCTCTTTCACATGATACTTTCCATTTTATCATATGATGCGGTACTTTGTTGTAAAGTCTCTGGATTGGCTTGGGGGTAAGAATAATAATAATAATAAGAATAATAAGAATAAAGAAAAGACAATACAATAACAGAAAGGATTCCGACGGAAGTCGGAATCCTTAATAATACCAGTAGAAGAACTAAGAAAACAAAGTCAGAATGTAAACCATGGTTTGATAATAACTGTAAAGAAAAATTTCGTTTGTATAAAGATGCTCTTAGAAATTTTAATTATGAAAAATCCATTGAGAATCATTGTATACTTAAAGAAAAGAAAAGGGCGTATAAAGTACTGGCTAATAGACGAAAAAAACAATATAAAAGACAGGAAGGTGATATGATTGAATATATAAAAAAATACAATCCTAAGGAATTTTATAAGCTATTTTCTAAACGCAAAAATGTTAATAACTCTTCTACGAAATTAGGTATTGATGAATTTGTTAATCATTTTAAAATGATAAATAATTGTATAAACAGCGAAGAACATTTCTCTGAAGATACATATGAAGATAATGAATATAACGATACAATTTTTGACGAGCTTGATGCCCCCATCACTGAAAAAGAGGTCACTGATGCAATTAGAAATCTTAAAAGGAATAAATCTTGCAGTGAAGACTTGATTCTGAACGAGTTGTTTTTAGAATGTAAAGATATTTTGACTCCTTGTTTAATAAAATTATTCAACACTATATTTGAAGCAGGATTTTTCCCAGAGGCATGGGCAGAAGGGTGCATAGTGCCAATTCATAAAAAGGGTGATGTGGACAAACCAAACAATTATAGGGGAGTCACCCTGATAAGTTGTATGGGGAAATTGTTTACATCTATTTTAAATAAAAGAATTCTTGATTGGGATAAAGAAAATTGTGTTATAACAGATGCTCAGTTTGGTTTTAAGCCAGGTTTATCAACCGTAGATGCTATTTTTGCTCTTCAATCTATTATAAATAAAACGTTGAAAAGGAAAAAACGACTATATTGCTGTTTTATAGATTATAGTAAGGCCTTTGATTTGGTAGATAGGAGTAGTTTATGGTGTAAATTAATTAACCAAGGAATACAGGGTAAAATGTTAAAAATTATTAAGTCACTTTATGAAAATGTAAAATCTTGTGTGAAATATTCTGGATGTTTATCAGATTACTTTCCAAACAAAATTGGTCTTTTTCAAGGCGAGGTGCTTTCACCAATCTTGTACAGTATGTATGTAAATGACTGTGAAATACATTATATTAGAGAAAATTGTCCCCATTTAGAAGTAGGCCTTATTAGCATATTTTTACTTATGTATGCTGATGATACAGTTCTAATCTCAGAATCGTCAGCAGGATTACAATCTATGTTAGATGCACTTTTGTCATACAATAGGGAATGGAAATTGTCACTGAATGTAACTAAAACAAAAATTATTGTATTTAGAAATGGTGGAGTGCTTCATGAAAATGATAAATGGTCTTACAATGATAATGAAATTGAAGTTGTTGATGAATTTAGTTACCTAGGCCTGCTTTTTAATTATAATGGTAAATTTAATAAAACTCAAAAGCACATAGCGGACCAAGGTAGAAAAGCGAATTTTGCAATGTCGGCTAAATTAAAGAATCATTGTTTTAATGTTGAAACTCAATGTTCAGTGTTTGACACTTATGTTAAAAGTATTTTGGATTATGGGTCAGAGGTATGGGGTTTGCATAAAGCACCTGATGTTGAAAAAGTGCAATCATCTTTTTGTAAAAGTTTACTTGGAGTGAAGAAATCGACTAATAATGATTTTGTTTACTTTGAACTTGGACGAATGCCACTATATATTTCTCGAAAATTACGTATGATTAAATATTGGCTGAAATTGAAAAAATCTGAAAACTGTATATTGAAAGCATGTCTTGAACAAAGAATTATGGATAATGATGAATGGATAATTAACATTAAGAATGAGATAAGCAATCTTGGATTGATGTATTTGTTTGACAGTGACTATGTATTGGAAAATAATAATCATGTTTTTCATATTATTGAGAACAGATTCTACGATGTCCATAAACAAAATATGTTAGCTAGAATCCAGAGTACTACTAGGGGTGAATTATATAAACATTTAGTGGATAACTTTACGCTACAATTTTATTTACAAAAGTCTTTGAGTCCTATATACAGAAAGTGTTTATCACGTTTCAGAATGTCGGCACATAATTTGAATATTGAAAAAGGTCGTTTTAACAATGTGAATAGGAGAGAACGTATTTGTACCCTATGTAATAGCTCTGATATAGAAGACGAATTCCATTTTATTCTGAAATGCCCAATTTATGCAGATTTAAGATTAAACTACATTAAGCCTTACTATTATAGAAGATCAAGCGTTTTTAAACTTGTGCAACTTTTAAGTGCTAATAATGTGAAAACAATTTGTAATCTTGGTAAATTTTTATATTTAGCTTTAAAAAGACGTGGTAACTTGCTCACATGATATATTATTACATGTAACTTTAAGACAGTTTGATTCATTTTCATATTTAGATTCTTATAGATGATTCCATAAGTAAATGTTTATAGACGATGTCACTTGCTCACAAAATTTTCAAATATTAGTGTATGTAATTGTATATATGTATATATGTTTCTGATGTGCCGTAGGGCATAAAGACAATAAAGAATCTGAATCTGAATCTGTATATGACATACTTCTAAATCCTGTTCCTTTCAATTTCCTATTTAGAATGGTACTTTATTTAGAGTTTGTGTGTCATGTGTGGTAAATTGATATCCTGCCTTCCCGGGCAGCTAATTACAAATCTGAAACTAATTTGACAGACAATCCTTTTGATTACCAGGGTTGAATACCGGTGATTAAACCCCCCAGGTATGCCATCATAGAAAGCTCCTGGCCAGGTGAGAATATCTTCATAGTGATTGTATCGAAGATATTGGATCCCAAAGTTCGCATTGTGTGGGTTTTCATTTGGAATTAAGGGAATATGGAATAAGTAGATGTAATTAATTGATTGGTTCACCGAACAGAAAGTAATTCTGCATTAGTACTTTGTAAGGTTAGACTAAATAATCCAGTCTCGCCGCTGCCGCTAACAGACTGAACCCCACTATGGTTGTTACAGAACGAAGTCGGACGAAACTGTTGCCCAACGATTTTTCCATGTACAGACTTTTAATATTTATTTTTTTTGCAGGTGACATTTAAGTAAACATCAAACTAACTATCTCTACCCACCTCGCGTTTTTTTCTCACACCGTTGTTGCATTTTTGCCCATTTTTAACTCCCTACCAAACCAAACAAGCAAAGCAAAAGTTCGGAGAAACGACCAATCAAATGCAACAATGCAACAACGAAGCGAGGAAAAAAAAAAGAGGTGGGTATAGATAATTAGTTTAATGTTTATTTAAGTGTCACCCGCAAGAAAATCAATATTAAAGGTCTGATATTTGGAAAAATCGTTGGGCAACAGTTTCGTCCGACTTCGTTCTGTAACGACCATAGTGGGGTTCAGTCTCTGTTAGCGGCAGCGGAGAGACTGGATTATTTAGTCTATTTGTAAGGTGTGACATTGTTGAATCATTAGCATAACAAATAATACATGCTTAAAATTTGGCATCGTTAACAATCACAAATTTGAGGATACTTGTAAGCACAAAGTCGCAGAATAGATCAAATCCGTCCCTCCGTCACACTTTCAGTTTACTGATGATAACTCCTTAACCATTTGACATATCCAACCCTTTGAAAGCATGCTTTCTTATCAAGCGGGGAAGAAAACTATTGATTTTGGGGTCAATGGGTCCAAGGTGACTATTAGGAAAAATACACTTACAATAGTTGTTTCCATATGATAATTCGATAACCCTTTCACCTTAGGAAAAAATGAACTTGAATGTGATGTTTCCAGATGATAACTCAAGAACCTTAACCTATTCAAACCAAAGGTGAACATACGTAAAACAATGTGAAGAAGCCTATGGGGTCAAGGGTCAAGGTAACTCTATGGATTTCAGATGATAATTCAACAACTCTATAACTTATTCAAACCAAGTTATGATAAACATTGTAATATCAATGCTGAATTAAGTGGAGGGGAATGAGCTTATTGATTTAAGGGTCAGTAGGACAAGGTCATTTCCACCTTTCACTAATTGTCGTATGAGGCAAACTGTTCAGCGGGGGCAACTGTTTTACAAACAGAATAGTTATAAGTATTATCTAATTTTGTCTTTGCGATTTTTTTTCTGCATGTAATAATCACATATTGCAATATCCTATGAATTTCTCCGCGTGGTCCTTCTGTTCCCTTCGTTACCAGTCCCAAGAACACGTGTGAACGGCATATCAGGGGCGGATACAGAGTATTCCCGTTAGAGAATGTGCTCAAGAGGTTTGGGGTCGCCCTGGGTTCGAACCCTCCCACGAAAAACGACTTGGACCATCACTTTTGAAAATTGGCTTACGGTAAGGGTTGCGACTACAGGGAGATAACTCTATTTTCATATCACGTAATATTTGAAACCGACATGGACGATAACTGATATATAAGCTCAGTTTAATGCATTATTTCAGAAAAGGTAATAATCCTTTAAATTTTCACTGCTGAATGGGTATTTTTGGGAAAAAAATGCATATTTTTTCAATAAAAAATCGCCGAAAATAGGAGAAAATTGTCATTTTCTCATTAGCTCTACTTCTAAAGATTCAAACATCAGGGTATATACAATTAATTGTACTCTTTAAAGGTGAGATAATTAGATTTGAACTTCGAGTTAAACTCTATGTTTAACTTTTTGGGTCAAAATGTTGATTTCTTGCATAAATTATTGTGCTATTTATAGAAACAGGCATTTTCCTCGTAAACTAATTCGGGTACATATTGGTTTGACTGCTTTAGCCTAAATAGGATATAAGGCAATACCATATAGCTCTGTACGTAGAAAAATAATTGTGCAACTGTCGACCTTCTAGATGTTAATAAAAATTACGGGTTGTTGTCATAGCAACCAGCAAAATCGTATTTATAAGAATATGCTCTCCTTGTGTTTATTTTATCAGAATTTTTCAAAATATGTTTTGATTTATACACAAGCTATAAGAATCCCGAAAAATAAGGGTATATATGAATTTCTGAAATTTCATGCAATGCAGAGGCATGTAAAGTTATGATTTACTATTCTCCAAAAAGACGAACATGTTAAAACAGGCCAAAAACAAAAAACAAAAAAAAAAAAACCTGACGTTTATAGCCAAAAACCGTGACGGGCTGAATAGTTTAAGGATATGTTCCTCTACATGTGGACATATCCATCTTTCTTCTACCTCATTTCTATCAAAAGTCGCCACCCTGACCTTAATATATAGTTAGCATCTCTGTTTTAAAAGACTTGGTTGGATCATCGAAAGTCAGGACTGTTTTCGACATATTTTACTTAGTTTTAGAGGTGACATGCGCCTCCATGCCTCCTCTCCGCGTTCTAAACTCGCCAATTAATGCTTATGCAGGGAGATCATCACAGATATTTACCTTTGATAAAAACTTTTTAAACTTTGTTTGTAATATATCTTATAATGGATATCTTAAATGCATACATCGTGTAAGGATATAGATTTTATACTTACATAACTGTCCTTGCAGGAAATGCGTTTTCGGTGAATTTACCCCTTTTATACAGTAATAGAGTACCTCTAAGCCTTCTAAAGGTAAAAAATTCGCTTCTATATGACGGCCGTCAAGCGAAAACCACCCTTAAGTGAAAAATATGGCAATTTTATTTTTCAACGAATTACAATAGTATATTTCATTCTGAACAAAATGATATATGATATGTATGTATATGATACGGATAAATGCAGTAAATCTTTCTTTGAAAACTTTGGCATGACGTTACGCGACATTTTAGCAAAGAATCTGACGACGTCAAAGTTTATGGCACGACGACCTCATACATGTACTTCACTGTGTATATCAGGTACAGATACGTGTATATATCAAGATTAACATTATTCAGTACTATAACATCTATTTCTGTTGATGATATATTGACCTTCTATGTATATATTATGTATATTTCATGAATACCAGAAATTGAATACTTTGATGTAGATACATTGTACTTGGATCTCGCATCATAAAGCTTGCCCATTGCCCATACGTTGGTCCATTCACAGTTTTTGATACCCGTACTTGGCAATATAATCAAGATTAGAAATTGTTATTTCACATAAGAAATGTTGAACAACACAAAGAATACCGGATCTAAATGCTGCTTTTTAGCTTCAACAGCGACGATTCGCCGGAATCCTGTATCTAAGTAACTGTAATAAAATTTTCGGGAAAAAATGATTATTCTCGACTTTATCTTTTCATATATTCTATCAAAATAATACTTTAAAATAGTTGTAATCTCACAACAGTTATATTCGGTCTATATATATATATATATATATATATATTTCTTTTCTATCAATTTCAATTTGTTTTAAAACGAAACGAAACTTTCGAATAAATCAAATGTCACCTGAATATCTTTATTTGTTGCAGAAAAAAAATTGAAAATTGGACAGATGGACTGACGGACGGACAGACAGACTGAGAGGAAACTAAGAGTCCCCTTCGGCGTTGCCGGTAGGGGACTAAATATAACTTTAAAAACAATATCGAACATTGATCATACATAATTTCTTTTTATAAATACATTATACATACGGTTTGTATATTTGCTTCTCATGATATTTTTTCTATCTTCACCATTTGCATCGATGTTCATTTCAACAGAAAACGACACTAGGATCTAGAATTGTTCCCAAAGGTGGGAGAGAGGGGGGTCCATCAGGGGAGCAGCGTATGATTTTGAAAAAAAAAAATTAATTTCAAATTGATAAAAATAAGATAACCAGGTTGGCTAATTCAAGGGTAGACTAAACCCCCAGTGCCTTCTCTAGATCCGCGCTGTAATTGATTGAGGTCGCCGTTAAGATGCACGACCTTCAGTGTTTTGTTTATTTCTGTCCCGAGTCACTTTTTTTTCTCAAAACATTTTCTCGTTCCCTCGGCTCCATATACGAAAAGTTCAATAGTTTCTCCATAACCTTATATTTCAAGGTTATTCTTCTCCATTTATCAATAATTGCTTTTTTCTCATATTTTTATGCTTCAAAACTTATTAAATTCATGTTTATATTTTGTCAGTAAGAATTTTATGGGGAGCACTTCTTTGCTTTATTACATTTAATTGTTACACTTTTAGTTTATGTGTTTTTAAGTCTTCAGTTTTTAGTTTAGGGAGGAGGTATGCGGATTTGCATGTTTTATCATTTCCGTGGTGAAGTGCACAAAGACTGAGAAAATCCAAATCATATAATTATGGTTATTTTTCATATCTTAATTTTATGTCAATTATTAATATATCCACCCCTACAAAAATAAAATAGAAAGGAAGAAAAATGCCGCAGCTACAAAAATCTCTCTCCGTGAGAATCCATTTCCGTTAATCGTTGGCGACAGTTGAATACCATGCATATGCATAGTCGGTATTATAGAGGTCGCCACTTGTTGTAGCCTAATTTTTCACGCACATTAGAAAAAATGAGACTTGTTTTCAAGTAATATAGATATACAATAAATTAAATTAATCTCAATCTCTCTCTCTCTCTCTTTTATCCACATTCTTCGTGTTTAATGAAAACAAATACCAGCTAATCCATGGGCATATATTTCATTTCTGTCTCCAACCCATCAAAAGGTGGTGGAGTTCAATCTACGAGTTGAAAAAAAACCCTATTTATATCTATGCAATAACAGAAGAAAATGTGTATTTTCATTGCATAAACCTGACCTCCTTAAGCATGTTACTCCCCCCACTTAGATTCGCGTATACTATAAATTTAATTTTTTATTTTGATGTCTCCATTTGTTTATCATTTCAACCGCTAAATGTAGTCATTTGTAGAAGACATGTTTAGAATTCAACTTCTTACTGTTATAGGTTCATTTATTTCTCATTCTAGTATCTTGCTATAACTCTCTATTTCAATCAAAACGCTTTGTTTTTCCTTCTGTGAACGAAAGATGGATGAAAGTCTTTAGGAGAATATTTATGAGACTGATAACCTCTCCACCATATTTTTTTTTTTAAATTTAGTACTTAAATTAAAGTGAAGTACTCATCAACATAAATAGCTGATCAAATATATCCTAGGCCGTTTCGGACCCGCGATTTATAATTGATGTTAAGCACTAGAAGACGAAAAAAAAAAAAAAGAAGAAATGTGAAAACATACGTCTCTCTCTTTCTCTTCAAAAGTTTAATTGAAAATGTTTTTTTCCCCTTACGGGTTACGCTTACGGGTCCAGTTCGTTGCATGGTCACGCTGATTGATAAAAATGAGAGAAGAAATCCTTGTTTTATAACTTAATTTTTAGAAAAGGATTTCATAAAATACTTTTAAAGTCACAATAGTAACATACTATATATAACATTCTGTGACATAGGCTTTATTGATGACGTTGACGTCCGCGTTATTGAAAAGTTATCGCAACAAGTAACGCGAAAAAATACGCGAAATGTTGACGTCGTCTTTACAGTCCGATTTCTCTTTTTGACGTCATAGACAGATAAGGGTGGTTTTCGCTTGACGGCTGTCATATACTATTAGATGCTTTTCGAAAAAAATCTTTGCTTAATGTATTAATGCACCAATTATGACATAAGATCCAGCTACATAATCTTTATTTTAGGTCTTATCACGCCTCGTACTAATTTCAGCCAATGACGTCGCAGTATTACGGTCACGTATTGTCCTAACTTGACGCCGAGGTAGGTCACTAAATTTTCAAATGTCAAAAATTACACAGAAAACATTACGAAATGGTTCTCGGCCTTCGGCCTCACCCCCCACAAATTAACACACCTACTTTGAGTAGGAAGTATGACAGGAACAAACCCTGTAACTAATGAAATATTCACCTGACACAAAACGCACACCTTTATAAAAGAAAACCACAAGTATCATTGCTATAAAATTCTATTTATTATAAGTAATCAAAAAGATACAGGAACTTTTAATCAATAACTTCTGTTTAACTTCGATTGATCAAAGTGATAAAATCTAAGCTCAAAGCCATCTTCATTTTTTACAGTACTCATTCAAAAATTTGGAAATTTATCATATTTTATTTCATATTATGATTAATTACTACACGTTGGAAAGCTAGCTCTACAACCTCTGGAGACGGTCTCTCAATCAGAGGTTTATGATCGTACGATACTTTTACTTGCCACCAATATTCACCACAAAGCCTGTCGAAAGTTTGAGAAGTCTAACATTTGGGAAGTTAGTCTTCAAAATCTTCAAATAAATCTTTTATCAGGTAAAATTATAATCAATAGTTATGAATTTTTAGGCCAATGAAGATGTGGTTTTGCCTCGGACTTGTTCGAACCAATCAGAGCGCGTAAATCGCGTCACGTGCACGCCGTCAACACTGCCGTATAAATGCATTCGCACGTAAAGGGAGTCGTGAAACGGCAATTTTCGTCAACCAAAAAAAAAAAAAAAAAAAAAAAAAAAAAAAAAAAGAGATTTTGGTCCTCGACAAAATAAAACAGTTATTATGTTTGTATGTTTGTTTCTGACCGTCCACAGAGATCAACTTGATCTTCCCGACAAATTTCTGTAGACGGTCAGTAAAAACCTAATAATAGTAGTTTCCATGATAACATACTAGTATTATTTCCTTTTATCTATTTATTTATATGTATATTCTTTTTAATTTATTCATTCTTTCTATTAATTCATTAATTTATTTTTTTTCTTTCGATATTGTTTCCTTGTCGGTAATGCCTTTTTCGTCGACGACATGACTGACAAGGAATGTTTTGAAGTCTGTATCCTTTGTATAGGAAATGCATCGTATCTTGGAAAAAAAAACTAAGAATAGAATTTTAAACATGAAAGGTGTTTAAAACGCACAATATCATACAAGTAGCCTTAGTGTTGTTATGACCAGGCGATTTTTTAACATTCAGGTTTCGTCAGTTTTGACTGAAATTGTAACATTTCTCAAACGCTAAAAAGAAAAAATGGTTAACCCGAATGAATTGACGCGAATACATCTAATAAGTGGGAGTCACTTACATAATCAATGTATGATCTGAAGTACCAATAATGATATGTTCTTCTCCTAAAAACACGATACTTGAAACCCTCTCATGGAAGACGGGTCCTGAAAATCATTCATTTGACGTCATTCCTAGAATGTACGAAATTGATCGACGCACCGAGTTCGTTCCTTGTTAAATGATACTCCCCCAATAAAGTTAGTGACCTTGTTCGTCCATCTGTCCGTCCGTAGAAAAACACCGCCCAGAGATTTTCTCGCGTACTAATACATTGTTCCACATAATCAAATACTAGTACAAATTCGGATTTATCAAAAGGCGGCAGACAGTATGGCGAATGAAAAGAGAACATCTGCAGCCTTGTCTGTCAACAAATTTTTATCTAAGGATTATGTCGAGATGTTTCATGATGGGAAAAACGGTGTGTGCATCTCCTAATTCCAGGTTCTGATTTCTTGTTTTTGTTTTGATTCGTTTTGTTTTGTTTGTTTTTTTTTTGGGGGGGGGGGGGATCCCCCAGAATAAAAAATTCGGGGGCATATAGTTTTTGGCCTGTCCGTTTGATTGTCTGCCTGTTTGTTCGTGGCAAAAACTTTAACATCGGGCATAACTTTTGAATGGTAAGTGATAGATCTTTGATATTCCACATGTGTATTCCTTGTGACATGACCTTTCCACGGATATTAATATTTTTACCTTGTGACCTTGACCTTTGACCTACTTTTCAAAAACTTTTACATTGGGCATAAATTTTGAATGGAAAGTGATAGGGCTTTGATATTTCACGTGTATTCTTTAAGGCAATGAAGCGTCTGGCGGAATGCTATGAAACCCTTGGTGCACCAAGATGACCTTTCCATTGACACCAACATTTATGACCTTGTGAATTTGACCTTGGCCTTTCACCTACATAAGAGAAAATGGTGTTAATACTAACAAAGATGTCGACGGGGGCATTCGTTGTTCGCAAACACAAGGTTTCATTTTTTTCTATTTATTTATCTATTTCTCTATGGTAAGTACAGTGTGTATTTTTTCTTAGCTGACCTGAGCCAATTTGGGCAAAGGCTCAATATACTGGTACACTGGCGTGCGTCTGTCCGTAAACTTGTCATAGTTCTACCACTGCACAGAATTTCACGACATACGGAGAAATAATGCCACTCTCGCGTCATGGCTCGCAGATTTACTATTGTCGTATATGGGCATCACTGTAACCAAGACTGTTAAACGGCTTCCGGGCATTGGATATGATACTCTGCTATTTTCTGAAGAAGTTGATGTAAAAAACTTTATTTTCCGTGTTAAATTCGCGGTTCCCACATGAGTTGAAAATTAGTAAGATTCTGTCCATAGGCTGTACGGTAATTTCATAGGAAGACAGCATGATTTGGCGAGTTTTGGCGCCTTCAATGTCCGTTTTCTTAGGTTTCTAGTTTAATAATACGTGTTCCGGGCATCGCGACTGAAAGTTTATAACAAATACACGAAGTCAGGTATTGTCGTTTTTTCGGATAACTGATTTTGGCGGTTCCCACATATTTTAAAAAATTCCTTCTTTCTACGAAATTTCCTCTATTTTCTAGTATAAAATCATTATGTTTTCTTATAAAATTGAAAATAGGTCATCAATCACCGTTACATAACAAATTGAAAATAATTTGAATAATAGAAATTAAATAAAACGAAGATTTTACGGAGAAAGCTACTAACTGATTTTAATGGGAGTTTCGCCGAACTTCGTCACGTGACTGAGAGAAGTGGCATCATTTCTCCACGTGAAACCTAAGCAAGTACTCATAGTTCTGTACCAAGTTTGTGGTTAAAGAAGCGATCAGTCAGTAGACATTGCCGCCATGGACTCTGATTTGGAACACCTTCTTGACTTCTGTGAAACCTTCCACCAATGCTCCCTATAGGAAGAGGACATTTCAAGTGTATTCGTTTGGGTTTCCAAATCTAGGGTCAAATATCAAGGTCACTATGGACTCAAGCTTGTAAACCTTGTGAACATCATAGAATAAAATGCAAATGCAAGGGGATGGAACGCTTTCGTTAATGAGTATTGCATGTGTCGCAGACTTCGCAATAGATCGACTTGTTCCTTTTGTTCCTTTTTGGTCTTGCCTTTAATTACAGATCGGTCTACTGCATGATGCGGCTTTTAATGATCGATTATTTTTTGTGTCTATCCTGTTAGGCTTATATGACAAGATTATATCAACTTGTTGTTTGTATAAATAGCAGAATATGTTTGATGTATTACATTAAATCAGGGTGAGCATTGGTTTTTGTATTGACTTCGAACGCCGTACAATATAAACCCGGAACGTCAAGGATTGGAAATGCGATGTCCTACATTGAATATCTACCCGAGTTAACGAATGACAAAAGCTTTCATGGAAAATTGCAGAATGATTGTATGGCATCATTACTAATGGTCCATGTCAGTTACCTGTCCCGTGTTACAGGTATGGTCGTAACGGTAATGTAATTGCTTTGAAATTTAATGGAGATCAATATATCGTTGGAAAAAGAATGGAGACAAATTAAATGGTGTATTGTTTTATGTAGGATTTTGTCGGAGCTTAATGAAATGAAGATTTTGTATAAAACCAAGATCAATACAGGCGTATCTCCCCAAGTGCTTCGTAAACGATGTTAGTTACCATGGGAACAGAATAAATGAAAACCATATACAATGTCTCGATAATATCATTTGTGATCTAAAAGCCCTGTAAGGTAAGGAACGTACCTATAAAATATTTTCTTAATTCAAATCAATCTGAAGCAAATTTTAATGATTCATGATAGAATTAACTTTAAAAAATGAAAACAAATTTCTTTAAAACTTCATTTTTTTTTTAAATTTCAAAATACATGTACATACATTTATACTAAATCTAAATATCAGGATGTCATTATTTTTTAACTTTCTTTGTGTTTTGAGCTCGACCAACTTATCGTTGCATTCTAGTTGACAATAAAAGCCACACTTCAATGCAGGCGATTGAAATATTTCTTCCAGAAATGGGGAATGATAGATAAAATCCGAACACACAAATTTTCGACCCCGTTGGCCTTTATCGAGTGTAAAAAAAAAAAACGACACTGCGTGTGTGTGTTTTATTTTACACCCGATAAAGGCCAAAAGAAGGACAAGATGCGTATAAATTTGAGTGTTTGTGCGTTTATTCTTGTCATAATGCATGTTTAAATGTTTAATGAGTTCAAATATATCGTAGGACAATATTTCAATGTCTGTTCAACGTTGAAATAGATGTTGAAAAAAAGAAGACTCTATAAAATGTTGATTAAATGATAAGGTAGAGATATCCGACAAGACCACGTTGATTTTAGGCTGAGAATGTACAGCAGCTAGTATCCAATATGCTGAAAACTTTTTTTATTTCTTGAGACTCATTGGCCCCTGGTTTGTTTCAGTTTTATTTTTCCAAAAACTCGATTAAGCATTAAAGTAAATTTTGAAATTCTGTAAGTTTGTATTTGTTTAAATTGTATTTTTTTTTCACCAGCGATCATTACATACCTTTTCCCACCTTTGTAACTTTGAAAATGGTTTATTAAACATCACTCCATTATTAAAATGTCTTTTTGACATGGAACATTAAACATTCAAGGGAAAAAAGATTATTTGAACTAAAAAAATCACAGAAACCAAATTACAGTATTTTCAAACCTTCTCGGCCAACCACTCAGGGGAGTTAATGACATATACATGTACATGTATATACTGCTTTGTCTGTCGTCTAACAGTCCGTCAATGCGCGATAACTAAGCTTTCGTGTTAAAAAGAACGAGTGAAAAATACTTATAACTATATGGAAATCAGATAATACAAACAAAATGGCTTATAGTAAACTGTGGGAAATAGTACGATGGAACGATATAGCCAAAATCAAACGTTCGTTTTAGTAAACTGTGCGTATGAGCCACTGGAATTAACTAATGCTTTAGTTAGAAAATCGTACAACATACTGATCCATAAAACCAAGATTTCAAAAGACCAGGGAAAAGAAACAGAGTATGTGCCCTGGAGGGTAAACCTCTCCTGCCTGCTAAAACAATTATCATCTCTTGCTCAGCGAAAAATAAGTTACAGGAGAGATTTGAATGTCTTGTTTGATTTTAATCTTTTAGAAAATATCAATGCCATCTTCTGTCATTTAATGTTGGTGTAAGAATAGGCCACATATAGGGAATCCTTTGTCTGAATTCGTCTGTCTGTCTTCTATTCTGGTTGTCAAACTTTTATACAAATGGCTACAACCTGCTTGAGATATAACAATATACGTCTTATACTAAAGATACTAGATATATCCAGTTGCCATCGGGCACATGTACATCTTTATCTTTATCTAATAAAACAGTTTTTTTATCATTAGATCTGAATGTCGACCCAAAGAGGTAAGAAGACAGCATACCAACAAGAGCTCCAATAAGAACCCCCGAGTCCAATAGCAGAGAACTACCCTCTTCGGGGAATGGCGTCCTCTTCAAAATCACCCAAGCAGAAAAGAAAACGCTTTCCTCCCCAGTGTGTCCGTAGACACTAATAGGCGTCCTCATTACATAACATACAAATCTGCCTTGGGATGGATGTCGCGAAATCAAAACGTGTTCCAAAAGGCCTTAGACTTGGTTCAACTTTATCCAACCCTAAATCAACTTAAGTGTATGGATTCATTCTGGAACTTCGTCCATCAATACACTGACAACATCAACAGCGAGTCAATTAGCCGAAACGGAAGGCGAAGATCAAAGGAAGACAATACTGAGTCGTCAAAACCCAGAGATGTCCCAGAGTCGCCGACCAACGGTAATATCGAGGGAGTTCCAGCAATAGAGGTAACAGCGGGTACCCCGCGCATGATAAGCCCGTATGAACGTGCTCGAATTGCCGTTGTCGGGTTTTCGCCGCAAGAATCAAAGTGGAGTGATTTGATTCTGAATTTAACGTCTACGTTCTTTGTGAATTGCCCTACGATGTCAGATTTGTCCGATGATGTTCATGCTTCTGACGCCATTGTTTTCATTGTCACAGATAATCTCCTGGATGATACAGAATACGTGCAGTTTCTTGGTCAACTATCCCATCGTTGTATCCCGATAATATTCATCCGCGAGCCAGGATTCCAGATACCTAATTGTGTATCAGTTTTCATCAAGTAGATTCTGTAACAAAGTCTTGCAGGAAGAGGAATTGAAAAGTACGTCATATTCAAGTATCAAATCAGCAAAAGCTTCATCTTCAGATATGCCGTCTTTAGGAAAATCTGGGTTTTATTCGACTAGTCTTGAGCGACAGTGTTCCTTGGAGAAAGAAGAAGCCAAAGGTTCGGAGTCAAATTTTTGTATTCGGCTATTCGATTCTACAACAAAAAATGAAGGAAGCCATTCTCTATACGGGATCCAATTCCGATTTTTGCATCCATGTTCTTCTGAATGAAATCCACGAATATCGAGAGAAACGTTTGCGAACGCCATCCGCCGAAAGCTCCGCTCAGTTTTCATTTGTCTTGGGTAATGACGATGAGGGTGATGTCTTGCCATCGACGGATCGCTTGTCGGAATCCGTGGCAAAGAGGAAGTTTCAACGCCACGTCAGAAGAATCTTCGTCCGAGTTTAGAGCTCAAGGCGAAAATGCTTCGTCACCCGAAAGTTCATACAGCAACAACAGCGACAAACTCTTCACACACTTCGATCGCAAAACTTCAATCGATTCCGAGACAGTTTACATCCTTTTCCCCGTCAACTATCGCGGCGAAAGCACGGGACCGCCGCGGTACATAAAATGGCCGCGGCGGAAAAGTGAGGATTGTTTGGACGACCTTGAATTCAGCTCAGTTTCATCAGATTTGTCGGCTGACTTTCAAGACATAGACCTGAGCAAACCTATATTCCTTGACGATTTTACATCCGATGAGGAATTCAATGTTACTCCGAAGTGAATAGCATGTGAATTATTTGCCGAACTTAATTTCGATAAAACGATAATTATTAGTTTTAAAACATCATTCTTACTTGTAATTGTGTCGATACTGATTTGCACTAAACGTTTACTACATGTGTTTACTTGATTTTTTGGTTGACTTCGTGCTCTTATTGCTTGATAATACAAATATAAATGTCAGGTTTAGTTTTTTCATATTTAGTTCAAAATAACTTAGTATAGTATACCTTCCGTCGTAAATGTTTCCACAATTTATGACGTATCCTCCAGAACCACTGAAGGGATTTTGATGAAACTTGCTAGGAATGAAGTACTCATAGTCCCCTACAAGTGCTGTTGTTTTTCGTCCGGATCTGTCAATAGATGGCGCCACCATCGACAAAAGTACGTCACAGGGAATACCGTCCCTTGACAAACTTCTTCAGAACCGAAAGCATCAGGATGATCTAGAAGGATGGGTGTTGTTGTTTTTGGTTCCAGTCCAAAGTCAAATCTTTGACGTCTTTTCGAACGTTGTTAGAAATGCTCATATTTGAACTGTTTCTTTAAATAGCTCTATTAATGTGTGGTTTTGTGCACTTATTTACTGCACATTTGTTGCATATTGATTTTAGTGAAAATTTGACTTTTCTGATTTTTTTCTTTTCGTACTTGACTGAGGGTCAGAGTTGCCGCTCAGGTCGATTGCACTGTCTTCAAAGATTTTCACTGGAACTGATTTTCCTGGCTGCTCTACATCAATGTGACCAAGGACTGTGTATGTAGTACTACTATATTGTAAACCATCTAGATCTTCTATACACTAGCTGGTAAGATTATCACAAGGCTGAACATGAGACAAATAATAGATACTATACAGGATCAAATGAAGAGAAATCGATACTAATCTGTTGTAGGCCATTTTCCGAGTAATTTGCTAACGAAGTTGAATGACCGTATTTCCCGAAGTAATATGAAACTTAGTAGAATTTATCTTGGGTAGATACCAGTCTGAAGGCTGTATTGTCCCTGGCGGCACGGCCACACAGACGTCCTATGGGGTACCAGCAATATCGTCCGCAAACATGGCGTTCACGAACTGTGCGTACAATTCTTTCTCGGAGCCAAGTGCAATAGCTGTCTCAGACTGTGAAATGTGAAATAAAAAAAATGTTCAGATAATATACTTGTCTTGATAAAACAACATTACACAAAACGGGTGAAATAAAGAAAACACAATATTAACAGAGAAAAACGAACAAAATTCGACCTTTCTACAGGCAGGGATATATTTCCCAATCTTACATATTATAGTACATTCATTATCAAAGGAAATTGAATGTCATATGATATGTAAATGATACTTGATATTTCACCGAATTGCTGACGTTGAGCTCAGCAGATGCGTCAAGGATGTTATAATCTGCGTCACTGATGAAGCAATGATTGCGTGGTTCTTGTTCCGCCAGTAACGCCTTTTTTGGCGCCAATCGTTGGTATCCGGCTCCACCAAGTCGTCTTGTAACTCCACTCTGATACCGAGAAGACCCTGGAACATGTCATAAGATGACGTCATATCTTGGCATGACCAATGATTGCACACTTCGTATTGCCATGTACATGACGTCATACTTGATTGTAATAAAGGCGCAGATTTTGTTTCATGATCTTTTTTACCCGAGAAATACATATACACATCCCATCCACGGCCAAAATATGGTTAAGCCATGGCGTAAATTTCGATTAATGTCACCGAAAATTAAATATCTATTATGTAAAGTCATTGCATGATATGGAGCCATGGAGTAGATATTTTATCTTTGGCATAGTTCTATCCCACGGCAGATAGATTCTATCTCACGGCAGATAGATTCTATGATATTTGAGTTTGAATTCAGCCACGGCATAGAATTTTAATGCCAGATTCAGTGACTGCTTGAATTGAGGACGTCACAACTAGTTTACGTCAGATACCGTTCCAAGTGGGAACTAGTATCTAAAAGATCTAACTATATGATACCGTTAATTTGTATGCGAATTTCCAAAATAACGACAGCTAAAAGGTTTATAACAACTCGGTAACTTACTGTATTGAAATCAATCATAGTAAAGGCTTTTTGAAAGTTTGCCGTCTGTATAGACTATCACTGTGTGACATCACCCACATGATGTTCTGCATGGCCCTGAACGACGAATCCCCGCTGTCTGTACGAAGGAAGGCAACCTCCTCCGACACGCCTCCTCCTGGCAGAGCCATATTCCAAGTGTTTTTGAAACTCTGAAATGGTCTGGAAGTATTTCATGTAAAGATAGGAGTCGAGAGTTTATATATATTGAACGTACGTGTACTTGTGTGAATCAGAAACGACGTTTAAACGTCGTGTTTGATTATGATGAACTCTGAATCTACTGTTTACTTTTTATGAAATATGATGTATGCTGTATGTTGCAAACAGAGGGTACTTGTATCTGTAAAACAGAAAAGGCTTCGTTTCTAATATGTGTTTTCATCCAACCTTTGTGAAACAAACTTGACAAAACAGTTCGTTAAAGTTCTTTTCTTTACTCTGGTTTCGTATGTTAGTTTGAAAGAATATAATTTTAGATTCTTATAATTAACATGGGCGGATCCAGGATTTTTTTTTTCGGGGGGGGGGGGGGGGGGTCCTTAACTCCGGAATTTTTGACGAGCAAAAAAAAAACAACAATAAAATAGAGATCATAGAGAAAATGCAAATGGCGAGCAAAAAGCTTAAAATCTTGAATTTTCACATCAGAGTACTTGATTGATTGTCATTTCTAATATGTAAATACAGCAAAGGCGAGCCAGCAATTTTTTTCCGAGAAGTGGAATAATCCACTATTCGTGTCTTTTTCAGTTTTCTTAGTCCCCATGTTTATTGACATAGGTGTAATGTATATGTGTTGTATATAGGAAAGCGCAGCATCATTTGAAAATAACGTACATGTATGTAATAAATTTTGTAATGCTGACTTCAAAATATTATCAAAATGAAAGATTTCTTATACAAATTCATTATATATTTTACAAATATTATGACAACAAAAGGGGTGTTGGGACTTAATCCTATGAAATATGTATATTAATGAAAAAAGAAAATTAGCCATGCTTCGAAAATTCCAGGGGGCTCCTGGAAAACGCCTAGATCTATGCATGCGTTTTATCAATATCCATAAAGAAATTTAACCTGAAAGAAAAAAGTTCGGATACATCATGTCCCATTAAAAACATGTTCCATAAAATCTATCCTCCATACCGGTTATTTTCCATGTCAGGCTGCACCGACTTTGAGCCACAATGCATTTATCCCTCCACCCCACCCTCTTCTCACCTACACACACACACAAGAGCACTCGGAAATACATGATGCTGAAGTAGGGCTTCCAATGCCAAATTCAAGGCATTTTCTTCAATATTTTTCTTCGATTATCACATAATCAAATCATTAAAAAAGCACGCCTGGATTTATTTTCTTGTATCTAAAATGATAATGGAATATATAGATAAAACAGAAATAAATTTCGGCTACCGCTCAGACCATTCCATGGTAGAGATGACCTTGACATTTAAAAACTTTAAAAAAGGAAAAGGATTTTGGAAATTCAATAACTCTCTACTACATGATAATGAATATTTTCAAAAAGTAAAGGAAGCTATGAAAATTTTGAAACTAGAATATGCTGCAATGCCCTATTAACCAGACTCAATACATTTGATTAATGACCATGACCTAAATCTTAAGGTGGCTCAATAATCCAAGAATTCTTTGTCAGAGCAAAAAAAAAAATATTCTGTTTATTTGATATTCTTATCTCATGATTTATATTTGTAATTAAGATTACATATTATCGTTCATTTGATTGAATAGTGGTCCTCTGAATATACATGTGTAAACCAATTCCGAGAGCTGTCGCAAAACAATGAATTTTGATAGATAAATACATGATATAGGGATAAGGCACGGTCCATTTGATATTCTGGGGGAGGCTTGGGTTTTTTGTCGGAGCAAGGTTATTTTTTTCGCCCCGGACCAGGGCAAAATTATTTTTTTCTCGCAAAGTTGTAGCAAGGAAATTTTTTTATAACAATTGATGTGAATATTAAGAATGTTTTTTTTTTTAAATAAGAATTCTTTATTTATACTCAAATTTTTATGTAAAACTTGTATTCACTTCTAAACTGAGAGAGATGAAAGATTTTTACAATATGCGATATATGATTTTTAGTAAACAAAATGTTTATAAGGTCATGTAACATGTAAGAGGGCATGATGCAAGTAATAACATGAAGAAATGAAAACTAGTGAAAAACTTATTTAAATTCTCCTTCCAAGCTTGTATATAAAATCAGACTCTATGGTGATACATGTATATATCTATTAATAGTAATAAATTATATTGATAATGTGTTTAAGCATTTTAATTGTTTCAGTCACATGAATTCTTTTGATATTTTCAAATATGAACTTGCCATTACAGAAGAAATCTATGGCGAGCGAAGCGAGCCAAAATTTTGTTAAAGAAAGTAAAATCTGCGGCGAGCGAAGCGAGCCGAAAAATTTTCAGGAATTTAAAGCGAATTTTATGGTTATTCTTCAAATTCAGATTACTTGTACTGTAAGAGCAAGATTATTTTTTTCTGTCAAACCATAAGCAAATTAATTTTTTTCATCAAAATTCAGAGCAAAATTATTTTTTTCGAAAAAAAACCAAGCCCCCCCCCCCCCCCCCCCCCCCAGAATATCAAATGGACCGTGCCTAATAATTCCACATTGAAACCATTCTTGTGATTATTTTCACCATAGTATTATCAAATATGTTTTCTTTATAGATAATGCTTTCAAAGAACGAAATAGCTAAAACTGTTCCCGAAACGTACATTTTGGACACCCCCACCCAGAATGAAAATCTAAAAAAAAAGTACCTGGTACCCTTATTCGTCATCAAAGTGATAAGAAGTCTTTGTCAGAAGTTATTTTCTTTTACATATTTATCAACGACAAACTCTGTTCTTCAAATTTTTTTTTAAATTACATGTTATTGTTCATCCTGGTTCAAAATACTTGGTTGTCATAGTAACGATTTTAAGGGGGAGGGGGTAGGGTTCTCAATGATGTTTAAAGAAGGGGGCGATTCTGAAATAAGTAACACAGAAGATGAAATTTCTAGATATAGTTATATTCTAAAAGGCGTTAACAATGTAATATAAGCGGTGTTTTTTTTCAAAGTAAAACGCCGGGAGTCAGAGATACTAATACGGAAATATGAATGAGAGAAATAGAAAAAAAAAGTAAGCGGAAGCGTTTTAAAACATTTTGACGTTCAAGGTCAATATGTGGACATTACTCACCTCCCTTGTTCTCGATAATGCGTGCACTTATCTAGAAAATGGATACATCTTTGAACAAAGCAGGGTTAAAACTAAAATTCACTCGCTCAAAGTTTTTAAATAGGGAAACTTTGTTCGATAACATCTCGCTGCAGAGTACGAAAGTTGACAAAATTGAAGAAAATATTCTTTTAACAAGAAAAATTTAGAGAAACTAAACTAAAAATATCTTATCTATAATATCACTAAAATCTTCAAGAACTATCCTATTTGATCATTGACTGAAATTTACCTACTTCATTTTGTTTCCAAGCAACAAGCGGTTTAGATGATGACATTATGAAAACATACGTTTACGGTGGTAGCCAGGGTGTCTCACTCACGGGATATTTTTGTAAATATAGATTTAACAATATACATTTGACTATATATTTATTACACTCAGATTGAAGATGATAATTTTCTGGTTCCATTGATACCAAACTTGTCGAGATCCATAAAAAAAAAAAAAAAACAAAAAAACAAGCGAATTAGAGGAGTTTGAAGACCGAAACCGCACTCAGCACTATTCTAACCAGTATTGACGCCGGGAATATGATGACGTTAAACGATTATTGAGCCTCCTTATGACAAATGATCAAATCTTCTTTGAACAGATTCTTCTTAAAATTAGAGGTTTGACTACTGAATATAGTTCTAGGAAAAAAATCTGACACTTGAAAAACAAAATGATATATTAAATAAAATAATATCCATTGAAGATAAAAATAATGATAGTAATAAGGATGAGTTAAACAATCTAAAAGAAGAACTAGAAAATATGAGAAAAAAAAAAAACACATAAAGGGTGTGTTTACCAGATCCAAAGCCAGATGGGTCGACCAAGGTGAAAAACTGACAAAATACTTCCTAAGTCTAGAAAAAAGAAATTACACAAATAAAACAGTCACTAAACTCATAAACTCAAATAATGAGTGTATAACAGAACAGAAAAAATATTCTTCTTGAAATTGAAAACTTTTATAAAAAGCTTTATGCTAACCATGACAATGATTTGCAGGATATTGATATTAACTCTGTCATTAATACTGAAAATGTAAACATCCCAACAGAAAGTATGTCACATTCTTTGGAAGGAAAAAACACTCCTCAGGAAGCCTTGCAGTCCCTAAAAGCACTCGAGAATAACAAATCACCTACTCCAGATGGGTACACTTCAGAGTTCTTTAAATTCTTCTGGAAAGACATTGGGCAATTTTGGTTACGATCAGTCAATGAAGGATTTGATTCTGGAGAACTTTCTACAACACAAATACAAGGAATTATAACCGTTTCACCTAAAGGGGATAAAGCAAGAGAATATTTAAAGAATTGGCATCCAATCTCTCTGTTAAATATTTCGTATAAATTACTTTCTTCGTGTACTGCAAACAGGCTGAAAATAGTATTACATTTTTTGATACATGAAAATCAAAAAGGCTTCCTGAGGGGAAGATATATTGGAGAAAACACTAGAATAATTTATGATGTTCTTCATACTGCAAAATTAAAAAATATTCCTGGAATTTTGCTGTTAATTGATTTTGAAAAAAGCTTTTGATTCAGTCTCATGGTCTTTTATCTACAAAACCCTCAAATTCTTCAATTTTGGCAATAACTTTATTAGATGGATACATACACTAAACCACAATGCAAGTCTCTGTGTAATACAGAATGGTGTCTTCTCCAAATTCTTTCAGATAAAGCGCGGATGCCGTCAAGGCGATCCTGTTTCATCATGTATCTTCAATTTATGCGTAGAAATTATGGGAATATTAATTAGGCAAAACAAAGAAATAAAAGGGATTAATATTGGGAATGAGATAACACTTCTTCAATATGCAGATGATACTGCAATTTTCCTAGATGGATCAGAAAAAAGTCTTTAAAGTGCCCTTGATCTCCTTTTTCTTTTCTCTAAATACTCAGGACTCAAGCCAAATATTAATAAAACAAAAGCAGTATGAATTGGTTCTCTACATAACAATAAAAATGGTATCTGCTCTGAATTTAATCTGCAGTGGACAAGTGATCCATTCACAGTGCTTGGAATTACTTTCACAAATGATCTCAAAAACATTCAAGAACTAAACTTTGACGAAAAATTAGAGATAATTGAAAAAGAAATTGCTCGATGGGAAAAAAGAAACATAACCCCCTTAGGTAAGATAATTGTTATCAAGTCAATTCCGATTCAATCCCGATTCGTCGACTTCAATTAAGTGATTATAGGTGTTAAAGGGGCCATCAAAAGGGCACATATAGATTAAGCATTAACTAATTAGTACTCTTTTCATTGACCTTTCATATAAAGTATGTGCTCTTTTTTCCTTTTCTTTTTCCCCTCTTTCTTATTTATTTTATTACCTAGTATTTATTTTTTTTTTGCTAATACATGTACCATACATGTATTTAATGAATAAAATAACATATTTTCTACTATCAACAAACTGATCATAAAAATTTGGGTGTTTTTGTATCACTGATTGAAAAAAAGTATATAAACGATTGAAAATATTGAAACTGAAAAAAGTACATAAAATAAATGGAAAACGGAGGTAAAGCGAGATTTGAAGCAATACGGCGACTCAAAACAGAAAAATACAATCGATTTAAAAATTATTTTCCAATCTAAACTCCAGATAATACGGAATCACGTAAATATATTTTTAAAAATTAACTGGGACGATGTCAGCAAGCAAGTGGTGGAGTGACTACCAACATTCAAGTCTTCCCTGTACCGTTCCCGACGGAAAACAACGCCCGCAATACCCAAAACCAAGACGCAATCCTAGACGGTAAGTGGACAGAGACAGCAACCGACGACCGATTCCTACTGATAGGCGAGAGCCACCAATCACAGCGGACCATCGTATTTGCCACCGACAACAATTAACCTCCGTGACCTAGCTGAAGCCGACACAATCTCCTGCGACGGGACCTTTTACACCTGCCCTACCCTGTTCCACCAGATATACATGTACACAATCCACGTCCGTGTTGGCAACAACGGGGTGCTTTTTCAACTATATTCAGTAGACTTCAACTACCCTTCTGGTGTCGGAACAGTTTCCGGACGATTTTGAGGGTTTTTTCGGGGATAACTCCTCCGTCCATCAATGGAAAACATTCAAATTTCTCTCAAATAATGCTATGCCCTTCCCACAGATACTCATGTTGAAAGAGGTTTCAAGACCGATTTTATGACCCTATATTTTGGCCATTTTTCGCAAATCACTGGACAAGTTTCCGGACACCTTATTCTAAATCTGTCAATCTCGATCAATTTCAGCCCAAACTGGATTATTTTTGGGTATTGTTTTCTTCAATCTTTTCTACATATGACTATGTAAAAATAATTTTGAAAATAGGATAAAGGGTGGTGTGACAAAAGCAATTTAGATGCAAAATTTTGTATAAATGATTCGTGATTTGAATTCTTCATTTAAAAATCTACAAAATTGTCACTGGGCGCAAATGAGGATGTATGGCACTCGTGGACAGAGATGAGGCGGACATCACATACCTTACGGAACCATTCACCGACTACTGTGGAACCATTTCGTTATTTAAATATGACATATTTTTATGAAATGAAAAAAAAATGTAACTAAAATAATTCTTAAATAATTCTTCTTCTTCTGCTATAGCTCAAGAAAATAGCTCTTGATATCTTTGAACGAAGAGTGTTGATGATATATTTATATTTGAAAAGTGTACGTATTCATATAAAGACCAGCACATCTTTACAGATTGAACAAAGACATATTACATCACACGATCAAATTTTCTAGTCAGCAATCTTAGCTTTCAATACTCATCATATACTTTTACAGGTAAACTACAGGTAAACTTTATACTAATTAGTTAATTAGTAGACTACCTGTGCCGGCCCCTCAGATGGCCCCTTTTACACCCAATTAAGGTGATTATCATATGATTGAAGTCGACGAATCGGGAACACACCCTCCTGTGACCTAAACTTACTCACTTATTTGTTTCTCTACCTAAACCATCTCAAATTTGGATAGATAATCTTCAAAAATTCTTCTATAAATTTGTATGGAACAAAAAAACGTGACAAAATTTCCAGGAGAGTAATGCAACAAAATAATCTAAATGGATTATTAATATAATATAAATGGATTATTATTCTAAATAAAAAATAATCTAAATGGATTATTAATATGATATAAATATTTTCACAAAGACTCTAAAGCTGACATGGTTCAGGAGACTTCTTCATGGCTATATCTCATGTTGGAAAAAATATTTTCTTCACTATATGTAATTGTGAAATTTCTGATCTCTGCAGATTTGGAGCAGATTATCCACTTTTATTGTCTAAACATACAAATAACCCTTTCTGGAAAGAATCACTATCAATACTTCATGAATTCTTAAACCTAAATAGTGAACAGGCAAACATATGTATCCATGATATTCTTAACAGTCCAATATAGTATAATCCCAAAATTCATGCAAATGGTAAGCCAGCTTTGATAAAAAGGCTCTATAATAAAGGGATATATATTATACAAGATTTGCTAAATGACCATGGACAAATTTTAACTTTTGAAGAATTGAGCTCAAAATTTAATTCAACACTACCATTTACTCTTTATCTAGGTCTTAATGCTCACTTCTCAAAGCCTATCCCATTCTAAATTAAACTTCTATCAACAGAAGTAATATGATTGAACTGCCTTATAGACCTAAATTTATCAGCACAATATGTACAGACACTAAAGGATGTAAAACACTATATGAACTATACTTAAAGAGAGAAATCTGTACTCCTAAATGCCAAATAAAGTGGGAATCAAAGCTCAACATACTTAATGACCTAAAATGGAAGCTAATCTATTCTTTACCATATTTATACACTAAAGACACTAAACTCATATGGTTTCAAATTAGAATAATTCATCGTATACTCGGAACAAATGAACTGCTCTAAAAATATAAAATTAAAGACAATCCATGCTGCTCTTTCTGCAAAACAGAAATTGAAAATATAGAGCACCTCTTCTTCACATGTAAATTTGTTAACAATATCTGGAAAAGTCTTGAAGAATTGATAAGATCTAAAATAGCTGCAATATTTAACTTCACAATATTTGATATCATATTTGGAAAATTGGGGAATGAACTTGAAGCTCTAAATCAATCTAATTAAAATCAGATCTACTTCTCCCTTGGTTTCTCCAAGAGAGAAGTAGATCTGATTTTAATTAGATTGAGCTCTAAATCTTATTATCACATTAACGAAATACTACATTTTCACGCAGTCCCGGAAAGAAAAAATCCCTATTTTTGATACATGTAATATTAAACTATATTTGAAAAACTATTATTTTACTAAAAAAAATATACATTTCTAGAAAATCACAAGGATTTTGAAAAAAGATAGAATACTTTGAAATCGATTTTTGAAATCTAATTTGAATTCTTTTTTTTCTACGCAACTTATCTTTCATACTCTAATTCAAATGTTTTTCTAAAGATTTGAAATGCATGTATGCAAAAGTGAGTGCAAGTGTGAGCAAAAGGCATTTCTTCTTCTATCTTTCCTCTATCCAAAATAAAAAACCTTAAGTCTAGATGTACATTTATTACATCAAACATTCAAATGCTATCATCTATCATACTGATATATACGTATTATTACATATTATGTTGACTTGAACCAAAAAAAAAAAAAAAAAAAAAATAATAATAATAATAACTAGATGGCTACTGTTGCAAGCAACAGACGGATTCCTCCTTTATTAGACCTTCCTCGGAACTGAAGTGTTGAAATCCGAATAAAGATGATGAAAAAAGAATAGTTGCTTTAGTACCTTATTCACTTCAGCAAATCAGTCAAAAGAGCTTAAGTCTAACTTGGGACTCTTATCTATTTATCGACAAAAAAGAAGAAAAAGACGATAAATACCTTTCAAGTTTAGGAAGGCTTTAAACTCCTATATCTATTCTATCCATTTTGAATCCTTTTAAATTACTATCCCAAAAAGAATTGCACAATGAATTAGCAATGAGAAAATTTCTATAAATAGAGAATGACAACAGCATGAAAGTACAGACAAGTAATGCTACTAAGATAAAAAAGGAAACAGAGAACAAGAATAAAAGAGTTATCTATCTTACTATGTAAAGTTCAAATAAGAAGTACTACTTCTGTGAAGAATAAATATTTAAGAACAAAATCCTATCAATCCTACAAGAGTAAATGTTTGTTATGACCTTGAAAAAGTTTATTTGACCTTGAACCAAGGTCATGGATGAAAGATAAGCATTTTAGTTAATCCTCATCAAGATTTCTTTTTATCTATTCAAAGCTCAATATTTTATCAACAAAAGTCTGTTGTGACCTTGAAATCGAACAAATGACCTTGGGTCAAGGTCAAGGTAAAAGGACTTGATGCAAGGAATATTTGCGTCAAGTTTTAACTCTCAATGTCAAATGGTCTTTGTTCTATAGAAAAAATTTTGTTGTGACCTTGAGAATGAGAATTTGACATTGGGTCAAGGTGAAAGGGCTTGGATCAATGATTGTATTTGTGAAGTTTGAACTGTCAAGGTCAAATAGTCTTTGTTCTACAGGCAAAAGTTTGTTGTGACCTTGAGAATCATAATTTGACCTTGAAACTAGGTCATCATCAATGACTACCTATAAGTAACCTACCATCCAAGTTTCAACTCAAAATCTCAAAAACTGTAGAAATTGGCACTGTGCCAATTTAAAGTTCCATTTTCAACTCAAAATAGCGCGAAAACCGTAAATATTTTATCGAGCATGTAAGTGTATAAAAGTTTGCAAATTTCCCAAAGAACAATATAAAACAAATTTCGTTAAAATCGCACGGTTAGTTTAGGAGTTATAAGGTTTTAAAGATTTTACCTTTGATGACCTCTATCAGGGGCATATGTGAACTTTTCGACAAGAAAAAAAATTTAAATTTAGATCTTCATATGCTCTTTCACATGGTACTTTCCATTTTTTCATATGATGCTGTATGTTTTTGTAAAGTGACCGGAACGGTTTGTGGGTAAGAATAATAATAATAATAAGAATAATAAGAATAAAGAAAAGACAATACAATAACAGAAAGGATTCCGACGGAAGTCGGAATCCTTAATAAATGAAATAAAAAAAAAAAAAAAATTCATATCATTAGAATGATTTATTCTCATGTGCTTATTCTAAATTATTATAGAGTTACAGGCAAAAAAATCTTTTGATACAAACTCTTTTCCGTTTGCTCGTTTTTCCCAATTTTCTGTAATATTTTCCATACCCCCCTCCCCCCAATTATACAATTGTTCATTACAGAATTTGAATGGAGTTACAGAGTGGAGTTCATTAAAGAATTATTTATAACATATTCCATACATAAAAGCAAAATCAGCTATTTATGGTTTGAATTTTATTCTATAAATTTTTCCATTTTTCAGCGAATTTTTATTTTAGTTTTAACCCCCCAAAATGGCATTTATGCACTGATTTCAGAAATAAACTTTTGTGACATATTAGTCTAGGCATAAATCATGCTTTGACACAAAAGTTATTTTGAGTATTTGACAACTTTTGTTTTTATAGAGATTTCCCATTTTTAATCAATATTTTTTTAACCCCCCCCCCCTCCAAAGGCACATAAATGCACTGATTTTGTCATAAACTTTTGTTTAAACTTCAAGTGACATATTTGTCTTGGTATAAATGAATTCTATGACACAAAAATCGTTTTGAATTTTTGTTTTTATAACGTTTATCCATTTTCAGCGTTTTTTTTTCATATTTTACCCAAAAAATGGCATTTGCGCACAAGTTTCGTCAATAAACTGTTGTGACATTTACATTTTAGTCTTGACATAATTGAATGCCATGACACAAAAATCATTTCTGTTGCAAACTTGCAAATATTTTGATGTTGGGCTGAAGTTCGGGCTATTTTACAAGCCTAAATGTGTCATTAAAAGAAAGCACTGAGCAAGCGAGTCGAGTTGAGCAAGCAGTTGAACAAGCGAATCTATTCATTGTTGGTTCCTTTGCTTCATATATTAGGGGACGACCATTTGATTCCGAGGGGGTGGCACTTATAGGAAATAAATTAATATCACAGGCAGTTTATCTATTGAAAAAAAAAAAAAACCCAACCTTTTGTTATTTTTTATCATAGATACAGGTAAAGAAGGGTCACATGCACATGACCCTGAATTTGCCTTAAAAAGATAATTTGTTCAACATGTTCAAAACTATTTGACTACTTAAAGGTCAAAATTGAAGCGGATTTCAAATATTTCATATTAGCTAGAAAAGGAGCTGTTAAGATAAGGGCCGTATTTAGCCCTGAATCTCGTGACTTATTTCTTCCGCATGGCGAATCGCATACAGAAATACATGAATCATTATTGAAATATAATGTATTTGCAGACCTTTTACATGTTTTACATTATGTTAAGGAACTCTTAATGCTGTAAAATTAAGGTCGAAAGAGGTAGGGGTGCTCGGATAGAAAATCCGATAATATCGACAAAAAACGTATAAATGTTTTAATATTTTATCTAAAATGGATAAATATAAGCTAAAGGACATCAAATATGTCTACATTGTGTATCAGAAATAGATTTCGAACGTTCTACCTCCTTTAATCGGTAAATAATGAAATCCGGAACTTAAAATACGGTCTTATTCTTCTGTGACAGGCGGAATGGAAAATGTGGCCGGTCCGGGAATCGAACCCGAGACCTTCTGCTTACAGGGCAGACGCTCTTACCGACTGAGCTAACCGGGCACGATTCCTGAACCGTCACACTCCACCCCGCCAAATTTTGAGGTTTCCCAAAGTTGTTAACAGGAAACCTCACAAAGAAAGACAAATAAATCCCTGGTTCTTCCCCATAGTTGCCCTAAACCACAAGCAACTCATGAGGTTCACTCTCACGGCACCAAATACTGTGACAGGCGGAATGGAAAATGTGGCCGGTCCGGGAATCGAACCCGAGACCTTCTGCTTACAGGGCAGACGCTCTTACCGACTGAGCTAACCGGGCACGATTCCTGAACCGTCACACTTATGGAGGGGGATTAGGGTCACAATGCTATTTGACTTGCTTACATGCTTCATGCTATGTTGCTTTATTCAATGTTTGATTATCCCATGTTCATTTGTCTTGCTTTCATTTCAAATCGACTTTATCTTTCTTCTTTGTGTAATTTTGCTTCCCTGCATTTTACATTTGTCCTTCGTCAATGCATAACTGTCATTATACCATGCGTTATGACATCCTTCTTTCTACCATTATCCTTTCGTCTTAATGCTATCATTGCTTCGTCAATGCTAACTTCAATTTTGATACCAGATGGCGCTTCGCGCGACCGCATGTGCCCATTCCTTGAATGAACTTTGAGACATCCCCTGAAATTTCTTTTAAATTCTACTACAGTATCGTTCGAAAAGTAATTATATATTATCGCACGAGAGGACAGAAGAAGATTGGCTGTATAGATATTTAAAAAATATTTTGAAGTTATTTAAGAACGAAGCGATTCACGGAATTTGCACGTGTCCAACCAGAATTATACACCCATGAACACTAAAAGTAAGACAGTCATTACTTATATTTACATTTATTCTAAATATCGGTCCTTTTTATTTGCATGCACTTCGCATATTTTGCCTGTTTTAGTGTCAAATGTATTTGAACGTTGGTAAATTCTCCCTACATGCAAAACTTGCACGCGAGCAACCCAAGTTATTGGAATATAATTCTAGTTGTCTAATGGGCGTTTAACATGGGGAATGTACTAGTAATGTACGTAAATATTTGTAAATATTTGATTTTGTATACATAAGATTTTTGTAAGTTTTAGGAGTCACTATAAAGTACCTGTTGGGACGAAGAATCTCTGTGGCGTAGTGGTTATCACATTTGTCAAAAATTGTTATTTTACACCTTTCCGAGTGGGTTCGAATCCCGGACGAGGATACATTTTTTTCCTTTTGTCAATTTTAAGTATAATGTAACTTGTCCATGTTGTCCATCTGCCCAGTAGAGGATGTAGAAAAAAAATTGGGGGTACTTATAAAATGTTTTTATGCAATTTTTTTTTTCAGTTTTACTTTGGAGGGAGGGGGGTCATTGTTTTGGAAAAAAATATGGCGGGCAACTGTACATTATCATTATTCAGTTCAAATAAAAAATCATTTTTATCACAAAACTTTGCAAAAGTTTCGTTGGCTCACTATCGTCGCTTGCAAGTCATCTATGAAAAGTCATAATTTTAATTACTTGCCTTTTATATGCCCGTCAATGTCGTTTCTGTACCATAAATCGGGTGATTCTTGCATAAAAAGATACAACTTTTATAATAATTGACTTTGAAGTAAGGACTTATGAGGGTCAGTGTTCAAGGTCAATCCTTGTAAGCATCAAACGCTTGGATTTCAATCTTAACCTTGATCTTGGGTCGAACAACAATGGCGGACAATGGAGATGTTCATGGTATTAGTGTTCCTTTTACAAAATTCTTGGGATTAAAAAATAGTATTTTAAAAACTTGGCCAGAATTGAAAGAGTTAGAAACCACACATTCTGTGCTACCAATAATACCAGAATTTATAAAAATTATTTGTAAAGATAGTAAAGGCCCAAGAAGAATCTATGACACTTATATGAAAGATAAACCAGTAAAAAATAAAACAGAATCAAAATGGCAATCTATCTTTAATCTACCAGAAAATTTTCAATGGAGTACCTTTTACAAAATTGTCCATAATTGCACCGAAGATACAAAATTAATTTGGTTCCAATTTAGAATAATTTACAGAATATTGGGGACTAAGAAATATCTTGTAAAATGTAAAATAAAAACCAATCCAAACTGTAGTTTCTGTAATTTAGAGGAAGAATCAATAGAACATTTGTTTTATCACTGTAGTAATGTAAAAAGAATTTGGGATGAATTAGAAAACTGGATAAATATTAAATGTTCTTTAGGACTAACACTCAATATTACTGATATAATCTTTGGAAAACCTGGTACAGAAAACAATGTAATTAATTTGATTTTACTAGTTGTAAAGTACTTCTTATTCTCACTTTCCTATAATAATAAACGTCCATCAAGTGACCAAGTCAAAAACTACTTACATGCTTATTACTCTACAGAGAAGATGCGATTTAAAATTAATATGAAAGAAGAACAATTTTTCAAAAAATGGCAGATACTAAGTAACCTTTTTACGTAAAACTGAATTTTGAATTAAAATAAATAAAATCAGATACTTGGACCAAGATATACTAGTATTATAAACAAAATGCATGTCATTGTACTTAAAATGATCAAACATTATTTTGAAGTATGAATGTTTGTGTGAATGAGGTGTAAATGTGATTTTCTTCTTTTATTTTCTTTCCTTCATCTCTCCGGCTCTTTCCCTTTCCAAAAAAAAAAAAATGCTCATCATCATTTATAATTGTTTAATATTGCTATATATTGTCAATGTCAATGAGCTACAAAAAAAAAAACAAAACAAAAAAAAAAAAAAAAAAAACAAAAAAAAAAAAAACAATGGCGGATTTAGGGGATGCTCCTGCACAGACCCAATATTTTCCGGGCAAAAACAGGTACATCAGTATAATCGGCAAAATTCGCCCATTCACCCCCGGCAAAGGGGGCGCTGGATCCGCCACTGAACTAGAAGAATCTGACAAGTTTGCCATAGTGCAATCTAATTAAAATTATACCTTCCTTGCGCTCCTAACACGGAGTATAGGAACACAATAAAGGTCTAACTTTTGGCTATTGTTGAAAAAGGCTGTGAATGACACTGAACTGTTTTTGTGCCACGTTCCTGAGCAGACGTAGTCCTGGACCAACGGCGTAGCTCTGCCTGAAAGAAGTGGAGGGGCACAACATCCCAAAATTTCTAAGAAGCAAAAAAAAAATAATTAATAAAAGAAAAGAAAAATAAATAGATAAAAAAGGGGGAGAGATTAAAAAAGATATGCCATGGGGATTTCATGTTCTGTATGCACAAATTTTAACATTTCTGGTGCAATTCTAAATTTTAAGTACATGAATAAATGTCTTGCGAGCGGTAGAGAGTCAGGAATTATTTTTAGCAAAATATTGACTTATCAGAAAATACTTTCTATACCCTCTATCATTACATGTAATAATATTCTATATCGATTGAGTTAAATGTCTTCATGTACATTGATAAAGTAATATGTATAAAGGATGGATCAGAATAGCTAAATTATTCAGAAAGTCTATAAAGAACTGGCGAGCGGTAGCGCTGCCCCCGCTGCCCCCCCCCCCCCCCCCCCTTCTTCTACGCTCCACTTGTCCTGGACAAAAGCTTGGAGTAATTTTGGCATACAAAGATGTCAAAAGGTAAATTTTCAAGGTCAAAATTATGAAAGAAGACTAGAAACTGCATTATTGACTGAATCAATAGGGCCGGGGGATGTTGATCTCTAGGTTCGACCAGTGTAGGACGCGCGGCAGTTTCAATTTATCTAGAATTTTTCGAACCCATGCGGGAAAAAAATGCAATGGTAGTTCGGAACGCTTACCGCTGAGCCACTGAATCGTTACTGCTGCGAGCAGAACTTTCTGGAGCTTTCAAATCCCCAAATGGCTATTACTGTATAAATAGATAAAAAACCAAACAAACAGAAAAGGTAAAAATATTTATCATTTGATGATTTCTTTTTTTGTTCAAACATTTCAATCGGCTTTTGCTTTTTCCGCTATTTATATCTCATTTTTCCAAGTACTGCAATAGGGGACGTCTCAAAGTTAATTTCAAGGAACGGACACAAACGGAGCGCCACCTGGTATCAAAATTGAGGTTAGCATTGACGAAGCAATAATGACATTAGGACGAAAGAATGATGGCACAATGAAAGATGTCATAACGCATGGTAGAACGACAATTATGCATTGACGAAGGACAAATGTAAAATACACGGAAGCAACATTGCATAAAGAAGAAAGACAAATGCAATAAAGTCAATTTGAAATGAAAGCAAGACAAATGAACATGGAATAATCAAACATTGAATGAAGCAACATAGCATGAAGCATGTAAGCAAGTCAAATAGTATTGTGACCCTAATCCCCCTCCATACACACTTCATTCAATGGCTACAATGTAAGCCTTTTAGCGCGAAATACACATTGACGGAGAAATGAACATCACTCTTGCTTATTTCGTTTCTAATTCTTGTATCTTTCATTCAATCATATTGAGTACACAATGTTTGATGGATTAAAGAGGAAAAATAGTCAAATGTGCTATATTTAATGGTCAAAAAGATCGATTCTTATAAAATGCACCCCCCTTTCCATTTTTAGTTTTTCGTCTCTGGGGTAGTGTTCCCCCCGGAGATACAGAACCCCACTTTGCCAAAAAATTTGTATCATGGATACACATCTCCAGTAAAAGTGGCTTTCTGTATATCCGGGGGGAACAATGTTCAATAAAACTTTTCCGTTTTCTATTGATTTCTATGAGAAAAAGATAAGTTTTGATCCAAAAATTAGCATTATTATGCAAAACAGATAAAAAATAATTTCATATTCTGATGGGATGCCGTATAGGTATACATTTTACCAAATAAGGTTTTTGAAGTTTCAATTTTCAAAATTCCACTTTTCAGGGCTGATTTTACGCCTTATCTTAACAGCTCCTTCCCAATTTGGTAAAAATATAGCTATTTCCCCTTTGAAAGGCCCCGGCCCATGTCCCAAAATACCCAGTGACAGACCTGGACAGGCGCCGATCTCGTTTTAAAAAGAGCTAAAAAAAATACTGAATAATTTTACGACGAACAATAAATTCATTTCGGTGGCGCCATCTACATTGAAGTTCGTATTCAAAAATGGACTCTGTGGATTATTTCGTGACAGGTCTTACAAGAGTGAACTCGATCTGATGTTGATCAGGGCGGTTCCAGAGTAGGAAGCAAGATGTTTTGTATCGGCCCAGAGTGCCGATCCGAGGCACCGAAGTGCCGAGTGAAGGAGGGTATGGGAGGAGATCGCACCTTCATGTAGGGGAGTCCGGGGGGGGGGGGGGGGGCTTCTCCGGGAAATTTTTGGGAAAATGAAATAAAATTATGCAATCTGGAGCCCTTTTTGTCAATAATAATTTTACACCAGATATGACAGCTTTTCGAATTCATCGAAAATAAGTTTTGGTGTTTTAAAAAAATAAGGCGGAGGAATAAAAGACATTCTTTTATTATATCCGATGAAAAAAGTGATAATTAAATGAATATATGTTAAAACGGCTGCCCATGATCTCATTTCAAACAACCAAATATTTTAAAAACGTCTCAACTATTCCGGATAATTTTTTAGCTGTTTGATTTTCCCATTTATGCAACATGTAACAAAATCGATGACGTAGAACACAAGCACTTGCACAGTGCGAAGCGAAGCAAAAACTCGAACTAGAGAGAAAGTACACTAAAAAATGAGCAATTTCTCAGTAACGACAGAAAGGAGTGGAAGGAGAACGTTTGGTGGTAAGAAATTAGGTGTCCACTTGTATGTAAATTGTTTTGATAAGTGTTCTTATGCAAGTTATGGTGAATATCGTCCTGTTACAGCTGTTGAACACGATATGGTAAAAATCAAAGTGATACCATCGTCGGAAACCCACGGCATCTTCTCTGTTCTACTACGTTAGATACCATGGGACAGTCTATTGGGAAACCCTCGTATTCCGAAAGGATTCTAGCAGGGAATTTAGCCAATCGGAAAAAGCGTTACAAAATCCCTCCAACACAAATAGTCAAAAGGGCTGATACTATTCAAAGCGACTATTTCATTTGTTGCTATATATAACTGTATGACGCATTAAAATGAGAATTCCTGTACAATTGCGCCCACGGCCTACAATTGTAGGGCAATAGGCTATGGGTTTCCGACGATGCAGTGATACATTCAATGTGACAGTATCAAAAACAATACGTAAAATGAATAATTATTCATTATACAGACGAAAATACTTTTCATATGGGGCGTTTTCAATGTGACGGTAAATAGCTCATAAGAGCTAATGTTTGCTGTTCACATGTGCAAAGCGACTTTGAATAAATATGAGTTGAGTGAGGTCACCAAGTTTAACAAAATTTTCAGCATGACGTCACCAAGTTTAGCATTGAGCCTATGGAGAGCATCACGACTTCATGGGAAAAATTAGCACGGGAAATGGCCCATCTTAAACTTGTTTTGTCTATATGGTTAGTGATATGGCTTTGATATTTCACATGTGTATTGCTTGCAACAAGACCTTTCAACACATACCATAATTTTTGACCTAGTGATTTGACCTTCTTTAAAAAAAATAAGATTGTATATATCTTTTGATTGGTAAGGGACACAGGCCGAAAGATCGCCTGGCAATTATTCGTATGCGCCTCTAAAAAAATCAAGGCTAATAACACTGGTTTTACACTCTTGATGAAAAAATTCTTGGAAAAATAGAAATTCTCGAGGTGCGATTACTATTATTACTTTAATCGACAGACAAATGTTAAACTAGATACTGACCAAGTTTCGTTGACCTAGACCACAAAATAAGGGAGGAACTCCAAAATGAAAACGGAATTTCACGATTTATTTTTACTGGACATTAGCTGGTCCACTCTTTAACGGTGAAGATAAAATAGAATGGCTTCCTCTAGAATGCTACCGTCGACTGATTTGCATATTAGATTCTTATATCAACAAAACATAATTGTTTTTTACTCCAGTTTAGTTGATGTTACTCCCTATTACATGTCACTGTAATCAAAATGTTCACCTGTCATCACTTATTCAATGAAAGCAGTCATTTATAATTATATCTCCAGTCATAGAGAGTGGACCAGCTAATGATGAGTAAAAATAATTCGCTAGATTCCGTTTTCATTTTGGAGTTTCTCCCTCATCCTGAAGCCCAGGTCAACAAAACTTGGTCAGTATCTAGCTAAACCTTTTGTTCATCGATTAAAGAAATAATGGTAATCATACCATGAGAATTTCTATTTTTCCAAGAATTTTTCCGACACGAGTTTAAAACCAGTGTTATTATCCTTGATTTTTTAGTAGCGCATACGAATACGCAGACGATCTTTCCGCCTATGGTAAGGGATAAGGCTTTGAAATTTCATTTGTGTATTTCTTGTAACAAGACCTTTCTGCACATACCATAATTTTTGACCTTGTGACCTTGACATAGATATTTGACCTGCTTTTCAAAAAAGTTTGGATTCGCTATACATTTGTATCTTTTGATAGATTAGTGATAGGGCTTTGAAATTTCACATGTGTATTCTTTCAATTTCGTTGTGACAAGACCTTTCTAAACCAATGATTTTTTTCAGTAATTTGGTAATGGGGTCGGGGCCCGTGCAATTGGGAAAATAAACAACATTTGGGAATTTGGAAGTACTAAATATAAAAGTAAAATGACAGTTTATACAATCAAAAGTTTAGAATTAAACGTTTAATCATATAATTTTCTTTTAAATATGATTTAATTTCTTATGCTTACAACAGTATGGCAAATGATAAGTGAATTTGCTACTTTTGAACCAGTAAATTTCACTGTTTTCGCTGATAATTCCATCTGAATGAAATTGGGAAAATTTAGACCCACAATTGGGAAAAAAAGATACTATTTTTCATTGGGAATGGGGCCGAATAATGGCCCAAAAAAGAGGCAAAAGAAATCCCTGTAAACATATCATAATTTTTTACCTAGTGACCTTGACCTAGATATTTGACCTTTTTTTCTAAGAATTGCGTATATTTTTTTATTGGGCTTTAATGTTTCACACATATATTTCTTATGATGTGACCTTTGTTTTGTTACCCAAATATTTACATGGTGACCTTGACCTACTGGTAGATGATTGACACTCTTTTCTGAAAATTTGAGATTGACCATATCTTTTAATTGGTAAGTAAGAGGTCTGATATTTCACGTATGAATTTCATTAAACAAGGCTTTTCTAGTGATACCAGTAATTTTGAACCATGTGATTCACCTCCTAGAATAAGCCGCTTCGCAGGCGACACAAGCATTCCTTGGACTGTTATTTTATTGATTATTAATCAGTTACTGGTACTCAGACTCTTGTCATTTACAATTGAAAGTTATACTTTATCAAGAAAATAAATTCTGCAGCACTTTATTTGTGTCAATACCACAACAATCTTCTTGAATTAGAAGCTTACATAAGTGATGAGTCTTTGCGGAGAAAATGTGAGGGGCTGGATGCTTGTTATTTTATGCTACAATGTATCTAATTTTGAGACACCTGAATTTGAAGTTTTTACATGAAAATTTGTTCATTAAATCACATAACTGAATAATTGATTATTGAGAGTCATAATCGATTATCGAAACTGAAGGCAATTATGGAACGATATCTATTATTATTATACTAGTGTCACTGTGTCAGATTTGCTTGTTAACCTACATGTAGGTTGGCAGAGACCCTCATAGCGATCACTTACAAGTTAAAACCTGTTTCCATCTCCATGCCCCTGCACTTCATATTACCTACTAGGACCTCAGCTAGGAACCACTCTCCATTATTACCCAATATTTACAAACCAGGACTTTTACAAATTCCCCTTTTTTTCCCCTGCACTATTGTTCTTTGAAATTATGAATTCATTAGTGACTTCCAAGGAGATGGACTCTTTAAGAGATGCTGTCTCCCATGTCCCACATCTAGAACCCTAAACCACTGTCTGTGTTTACTTTATAATTGACTCTTCCTATTGAGGGAAAAAATGCAAAACTTCGTGACGTTACAATGCTTTTACCTCTGACAAACAAGCTTTGAACCTCGGTCAAACATTGAAATTGCATTGTGATGTCATGGAATTTTTCTTGCGTTTGGAAGGGTCAATTAATGTACATATATAGTGTTTTAAAATTGTACCTCTGTTTAGACCAAGTTGTACAGACGCACACACTGCTTACGGTAGAATTTAGGTCAGAACATTCACATGAAGGCCTAGCAGTATACACAGATACCGTAAATACCTGTAAATAGATCATTAATTGTTATACAGTGTACGTGTACAGATCAAGTTTGAGTTTTGTTTCAATTGACCTAATGTGATCCTGACCTTTGAGCATACCGTTACTAATATACTGGTACGTTGTACATGTTTATGACTGAGAAGGTTGTATTTTATTTTATGAAAACTGATTTTCAATTTGATATTTTAGAACATGACGATAGATGGTCAGATAACAGAGGAGGTGGGAAGTTCAGAGGTAACCGTGGTAACAAGAAGTTTAACTCAAGAGGACGCGGATCATTTAGGAGTGGGAGTGGTTACAGAGGAGGGGGAGGAGGAGGTTATAAAGGGAGAGGCAATAGAGGATATTATGCTGGAAGAGGTAGTCATTCTAAAGTCAAGTCTTAATATATAATATATGGTTGATTTAGTTGAATTCCTTTATACTATTACATGTTCATACATGTACGATATTGATACATGTATCATGTATTAGTATACTATACGGTAGAATATGAATAAAAACATTACAGGAACAAAATTTAAATAAAGGGAATATTCAAAAATTTATTCTGTCTTTGATCTTTATGTTTTCATAAAAATCATTTTATTTTGATAAGATCATCTTTCTGCTCTTATACTGATATTATCCATGTACATTGTAGCTTAAAAGCATACGATAGCTGGTGATGGGGGCATTGTGTTTCACAAAACAGTTTATATGTCGCCTGCTACACAAGAACGACATATAGGGATCACTTTGTCTGTCTGTCTGTCTGTTTGTCTGTCTGTCTGGTAGTCACCCTTTCACATATTTGGCTATAACTTACTTGATAAACATCATAGTCATACATCTTTCAAATTTGTAGGGATGGTAAAGCATGATGAGACCTAACAAAGGTCAAGGTTACTTTCAAGGTCAATGTCATCTAGTTAGGGTCAAACATACATACAACAGGGCTATTTTATTTTGTGTTAAATTATTATTGGTTTATGTATATCTGCACAGCCATGGTAATTACTTCAATACTTGATAAGAAACTATTGAATGGAATGTGTAACTTTCCTTATGTAAATACTTGTGATGCACAATGCATAAACTCTACAGAAACATGTCTCAATGGCTGTTCTCACCAGCAAACTGAACTTGCTGTGACATTAATTTTAAAGTCACATTTTTACCTGGAAAAACATGATTTCAGAAAACATGATGATAAATGAAACTAACAATAGTGGTGCATATATATAGAATAAACATCATAATTTGTATTATGTTACGGGTATGTCACACACAGCAAGTTCATTAATCACATAAAATGTACTAATGTGCATTACATGTACGATAAATGCACTTGCTGTGTGTTGCATACCCGTAACAAAACACAAATTAAGATACTAACTTATACTATAAATCAAACTACATGAAGCATTGTTAATTTAGATTCCTTATCCCATGTGTTATACTACATGTACATGTTAACCAAGTTGTGTCTTTACTCTAGATGGGTATAAAAGAGGAAGAAGTGGCAGCTTTGGTCCTCGTAGCCGACTTGAAGACGATGATGGAGACATCAGTATGAACGATAACAGACCCACAAGTAGCAAAAGATTGTAAGAGATCATTCAACGTTTTATAAATATAGATTCATAAAAATTACCATAGATGTTGGTCTGTATGCATTACAAAAGTAGATACCTTGTGATGAGATCTTTCATTTGAAACCATGACATTTGAACTAGTGACATTGACCTTTGACTTTGATCTTCTTTTCAAAAACTTAAACCTGGGCCATATCTTTTGAGATATAAGTCGTAGAGCTTTAAATCGTCATATATAGATACCTTGTGATGAGACCTTTCATTTGAGACCATAGCCTTCGACCTAGTGACCTTGGAATTTGACCTTCTTTATTAAGACTTTAACCTGGGCTATATCTCTTGAACAATAAGGGGCAAGGATATGATATTCACATGTAAATACCTTGTGATGACACCTTTCATTTGAGACATTGACCATTAACTTTGGACTTTGACCTACTTTTCAAACACTTTAACGGGGGCAATATCTTTTGAACTACTGTAAATTGGTTTTTATTCGTCAAGTACCAATTTTCGTCATTTTTGTCAACTCCTGCCTTGACAAAATTACATACTGACGAACATAAAGACTCCTGACAAAATAGATGGTGGTATAGAAAAAATTGATTAATGTAGGTTAACTTGACTTTAATGAAATCGCTATATGTACATGTATATGTAGGATAAAAGAATAAAAGTCCAGGGTTAAGAAAGATGAGGTAGACTTGAAAAAAAATACAGCTTTTACACATAAAATGTCAACTAAAATACTAGAAACTAAATACATTACATAAATAAAGTCACATACATTGTAGATTTTAGATTAAACATATTTTATTGATATAAATAACATCAAAGGAATTGGAAACAAGTTCTCTAACTTAGTTGAATTCCTCTCCCATTGTACTTCTAATTATGTGATAATGCGTTATCACAACAATCTTGGTGATACTTTAATTGCCAATGATTTTATTAACAAAGAATGACAAACACACGAACGGTGAATCTGACTGTGGATCTAAATGTTTAGTTTGCGGTTGGTAATTGAACAAACAAATTCAAAGTTTGAAACCCTTTAATGGTGAAATTACGTACCGACGAAATGGTCTTTTCTACTGAACTGACGAAAATTGGTACTGACGAAAATAAAACAATTTACAGTATAAGGGTTAGGGTTTTGATATATCACATATAGATACCTTGTGAGGAGACCTTTCATTTTTGACCTCGTGACATTTTACCTAGTGACCTTGACTTTGGACTTAGGCTTACTTTTCAAAAATTTTAACCTGGGCTTTATTTCTTAAATGATAAGGGGTAGGACTTTGATATTTCTCATGTATATACCTTGTGATGAGACCTTTTATTTGAGACCATGACCTGTGACATAGTGACCCTGACCTTGAACTTCTTTTGAAAATTAGTGTTGTCTATATCTCTTCAACTGTAAGGGAAAGGGTTTGATATTTGATATTCATAGATTTATTTAGTTTAAGCATATTTTATTTCTCAAATGCAGAAATGGGCAAAAGTTTCACAACATTACATGTGCCCTTTCCCTGTAGCTGTATTATTACCAAGACCTTTCATTTGAGACAATGATCTTTACGCTGCTTTTACGCTGGCTTCCATAGAATTTGATGATGTCACATTAAGTCTAAGTCAGAACTTATGCTCATAAAAAATACCAAATAAAACATCTAAATTCTGTTATATTATTTTACAGTAGTCCATATAGAGGAGGTAGATCAAACAGAGGACAAAAATACTACGGAGATGACAATCCCTCAGGTAAAAATCTATTGTAGTAACTAGAGTTGTTTATTACACTGAAGTTACTACATTATAAATATCTTTAATAAGGGTCTTTTTTAAAGCACTCAAATCTGACTCAAAATTTTATGACCAACCACAGGGGTATGTGGCATTTTGCTTGTCCTTCTGTCTTTTATCCGTCATGATTCTGTCCTGCTTCAACAACAGAGGAATAACATTGTAAATACAGGTAATAGGGCATTAATATTTTACGTGTGTATTATAAGTACATGTACTAAGACCTTTGCATTTTGTTAATTTTCTAGACCTTGTGACACCTTGATCTTGCATATTGACCTATGTTTAAAGATATTTCACATATGATATATATCCTGTGATTTGGTCAACCCTTTCCATGCTGCAACTTATTACCCTCTCTGCCTCTGTATTGATATCACAGAAATGTTGCCAGTACCCATAAGTGTAATGACTTTGAAGCAAGGTCATAGGTTTAAGGATCAAGTCATAGTGTACAAACTGGTCATATTATTTATAGGAATATGTCAAAGGTCAATGCCACAGATTTTATCATTGACACAAATAATGTATAATATACTGTTTTCAGTAATATTCTTAGAAAATAGAGAAGAAATAGAGCATTAAAATGATCTTCTCCATAGTCTGAATGATATAATGAATGTGAAATCACAATTGAATTTGGATCTTATCATAATGGGTACATGTATTTCTTCTTGAAGGTTTCAGCAGACCAGGTCCTCACCCATCAGGCAAGAATACTTGGTACAAAGTTACGGTGAGTAACATTAAAAAAAATACAACTGTTTAGGAATAGGTACGAGGGCTGATTGATACGTTGTGAGCCTCGGTTTTCTGGAATGCAGAAGGTATTCTGCCTATAGATTATCTCCAAAAATGACAAACAATCAATGGCACATGCTATGCTTCATTTCTGACACAGTTATGGGAAAATATTATACTTAAGCGCTGCGTAAAGCTCACTAGTTAAAGGTGTGTTGTTTCATCAGGACAGTACTCTGGGAAAATATTATACTTAAGCGCTGCGTAAAGCTCACTAGTTAAAGGTGTGTTGTTTCATCAGGACAGTACTCTGTTCACAAGTCTGTCACTACCATGGCTGCCATTTATGATTGTGGCTATAATTTGATTGAGCATCTACCTCATTCACCTGATCTTGCTCCATTAGACTTTCATCTATTCCCAAAACTGAAAGCAGCTATTTCTGACACCCTGACTTTCAGTCTGATGATGATGTCATACTTGCTGTGGATGGCTTTCTGATCAGTCAAGATGGGGAGTTCTTTAAAAGTTGTACTGAGGCCTTCAAACACCGATGGCAAAAAGTGTAAAGATACTGAAGGGGATTATGTAGAAAAATAATGCAAAATTTCTGATAAAATTTATATTCTTCAATACGAGGCTCACAACATATCAATCAGCCCTCGTACATGTATATGGCCTGTCGTATGTTATATACTAAATTCTAACATGACTTGATCCTTTTTCCCTATTAAGACAACAGACGCGAGCCGGGCTCTATTCTCCAATATATGCCCTATAGCGATAAGCCACGCGTACCAATTTTCTGAAAGCAGATAAACCGGCAGGAACTGGTTATTACCAAGAATCGAAAGGTCTAAGTTTGGTCATCATTAGAATAGAAATAAAAAATGACGCGGCTCGGTAATAAATGTGATTGGCTGAGGACGCTCGGGCATTATGAGACAATAGAGCCCGGCTTGTCATTTTTTATTTCTTAAATATTGTAAATATGCGGCCTTGACCTTGTAGGTGACCTTGGACAGAGTAATCCCTGTATGTCTCTCTTGTGTTGCAGGTGGCATAAACATTCCAGAAATATCAATGTTTATAACTGTTTATTGATGTACTTTATGACGTATGTCAATGTTTATAATTGTATGTTAATTTCTATGATGTACATCTTAATGAAATTGGACTCTAGTTTATACTCATGAAAAAGCAAAGAGATTTTTCCTGCTTACTCTTATCCTACTATATGTAACATGTTCAAATTATATTGATAAAAACTCTAGTTTATACTAATGAAAACTATTCTAAGAGATTTTTTCCTGCTTACTCTTATCTTAATAGTACATGTATATGTAATATGTTCAAATTATATTGATAAAAACCAAGGAGGAATTGCAAATCAATCACTCTTACTATTAATAATTGAGAAATCTCAAACCTCATAAGGACCTGTAAGGATAATAATCTGCTCAATTTTTTCTTGCTGCTCAACCAGTTGATTTCTATACAAAATAAACACATTCACACTAAAACATCTCTCTATCAGAGCAATTTCATGATTTTTTTTTCTCCAGATTTTGAAGATGTATTATCTTTTAAAATCTTACATCAACTTGATTAAGGAAATAAAGTACATGTACTTTGAATCTTCATTATTTTTTGGAAGATTTAACGTCTTATGGACACAGGTCCTTAGAGTTGCATTTCTTTCAAATGAATCTATGTGTATATGAAATGTGTAAACATGTATTTAATGAGCAAAAACTTAAAACATCAAGCTTGTATTAATTTAAAGTTGAGTGTGAAAACTTTCAATCTTCTTCGTTCATTATTCATTTTTCTTTGGACTCTGATTGATTCCTTCTGTCTGTACTTTCTTTTTGCAGATTCCAAAGGCAAAAACAGCTGGGAAAGAATTCATTTTAAAAACGCTCAGTGAAAATGTAGAATACAGTTTCACACCTGTTAATGTAAGCGTGTATATATGAATTACTTTTTATTCAAATACATGTAATTTACAAAACGGCAATTAAAAAAACGGCAATCTTTTAAAACATACTCTAAGTTTAGGATATTGGTTTTTGCAAACAACGTGTAAATTGATTTAGTTTTCAACAGACTTCTTTTATACTTTGTAGTTTCACTTTGAGCAAGAGAAAGCTGTATTTCATGTTCAGGATAAACAGGTTACGTCAGCACTACATTCCTTAAGTTCCAGGATACCAATGCCCAGTGGTATGAAGGTAAAGCTTGCTATGATATTTAACTCTTAATATTTATGGTTACCATTTTATTGAAAATTGCAGGAGGTTGATTTATGCTCTCTGAAAAAATTCATTCTAATAGTGATGCATTTTCATAAAAACATTATATGTTTGTTTACAGATGTTGTTTCTGATCAAACCTGATCGTGCTCCACTTTTTGTTAGTGATGAAGAAACAGAAAAACTGAAGGTATGGTTGCACTAATAGTTAATATACTGTATGTGAACTAATATTAGCAGGATTCATATTTTAGCAGAGTTAGCACTGTTAAGACCTTGCTAAATCCTGTAGCTGATATACTGTAGATTATAATGGAAAACAAGTTTATTTATTTGTTTATTTCCTTTATTTATACAGGATAGCACATTTAGCTACAAAATGAACTAGTTTACAATGTGGTCCTGTCTTAAAAATATGTACATATGAAGTAAATTAAGTCCATTATATCACCTAATGAAATAAAATAAATGCAAATAAAATAAATGAAAAAAAAAAAATGAAATAAAACCTAAAAAATAAATATCACAGTTCATTTACAAAAATACATACCTGTAAAACAAAATCAATATACATGTAGTAATTTAAGAGTCAAGTAATGCTTCAGATACCCGTTTTTAAAAGATGACAATGTCGTAGAATTTCTAATAAAATCAGGTAAAGAGTTCCATAAAGATGCACCCGAAATGATAAAAGATCTTCTAAAATATTCTGTTCTTGCTCTCTTGACATAAATAAGATTTACTGATCTCTGTCTTGTGTTTCTTGTATGTATTTCATTTACAAAGCTAAAAACATTCAAATATTCAGGTGTGAGCCCATGTAAAACTTTAAAAACAAGAATAGACTCTCTATAAATAAAGTAATCAGACAGAGGCATCCATTTAAGATGTTCAAACGAACTAGATGTTGACACAGACCTAGGTATTTTTATATCTAAAATGATTCTTGCTGCCCTCTTCTGCAACCTAAAAAGCCTTTCTATGTGTGTCTTCTTCTTTGCATTATGCCACACAGTACAACATTAATTAAAATGTGGAAAAACTATAGAATTATAAATTTTGAGTAATGCCGTTTTGGACATAAAAGTACTTAGCCTCTTTAAAACACCTATTTTTTGACTTAATTTCTTGCATAAAACATCTGTATGATAGGACCACGTAAGACATTCATCAATATAAACACCTAAAAGCTTTGCACATTTCACATTTTCTATCACAGTTTCTCCAACTTTAACACATAACTCTCTACATTTTAACAATTTCTGTGATGTTCCAATTAAAAGACATTGTGCTTTCTTTAGATTCATTGTAAGTTTGTTATCCCTCATCCATTTCACACTGTTTAATAAATCTTCTTTTAACTTACATTCTATAACATCTAATGATTTGTCAGTGACATCTTGTGTGGTATCGTCAGCATATATTGTAACAGAAGAGTGTTGAAGACATTTGGGATAGTCGTTAACATATAAAATAAAAAACAAAGGCTCTAAAATCAAGCCCTGTGGGACTCAAATAGAGACCTCTCTTTGCTCAGATAGAACACCTTTCCACTTCACACATTGTGATCTATCTTGCAAGTACGAGTAACACCAAGATAAAGTTTTATCACAGATACCAAATGATGACAATTTGTGTAGTAAAACTTTGTGGTTCACCGTGTCAAACGCTTTACTTAGATCTATGAATAAAACACCTGTCAATTTGCCTTGGTCAAGTATGTAAATTCATGATTACGCTAATTTGACAGTTTGTTCCATTTTGTTTCCGCTGGTTGCGATAAAATACATATGTAAGTACATATACAGTATGCTTCTGAGTGCGTTACCATTAAATATAGAAATGAAATAACAAATGTACAGGTATCATTGATTTTCCAGCAACTGTATGCTACATTACAAGCAGAAGTGTCTCCCTACTATTTGTGTTAGTGGTATCGACCTTCACTGCCTTGAAGTACATTTACACAGTTGTCCTTAGTAAAACATCAGTCAATTTGTTAGGTGAATAATTATAACATTATAACCATCAATGTCATCTGTTCATTCATACCAGTAGAAAATGCATTTGCAATATACAAAATACTACATTAATATCCATCTAGATTTTACTATTCAAACATCATATGAAAAAAGGCATACATACATGTATCTCATCACTGCATTTGTCTGTCTTTTAAAACACCAGAGATGTAGTGAATGTACAAATCAAAATATAATTATTACATAATGTATTTCAGGTTGTCATGAGTAACAGATATGATCCTTCAACAAAATCTCTGAATTTAACAAGCTTATCATCAGATCAGAGTAAGTAACCTTCGACTGCTTATTTAGGTATGCTCCTATACGAAACCGGTGGAATTACAATTTAGAATTCATTCTTGGCTTTCAACTCGCTTACATTCATTTGATGATTTTGAAATTATGATTTATTAGAAAAATTTCAGTTATAAAACAAACATGCATTGAAATTGCATAAATTCATGTAATATTTTATGTAACCTAGAGCTTCCATTTTGCACAAGCAATTTTGACCTTACAAATTTGATCTTTTCCTGTTAAAAGATCTTCTATTTGCAATCTAGCAACACTGTCATATTACTCATGATTTACATGTATAAGTTTTTATGGTAATTTTGTAGGTTTACAGTCAGATGGAATGACAATGAATCTTTCAGCAGCTCATGTAATGACGTGTGTCGTCAAAATCATACAGGAAAACATTCCTGAGGTCAGACTTGTTGTAATGTAGAGTAATATTGTAACAACTGTATTCAAATACATGTATAAAAAGAGCATATTAATGCATGTACATGTATATGAATTATTTTGCAGAAAATTAATTAGTTAACACTTATTATTTGTGTTATAAAAATAGATTTTATATAAAGATATATTTTAAGTGCAATCTTCTGTTAACTGTACATGATTGTGCAAATGGATAAAAGATTTCTTTATTATTACAGGAAAATGTTTTCTAAATATAATTTACTACGATAGAATTTCCTAATTGTTTGTTTTTGTTTTTGTGAGCAGTTGGAGTGCCTAGATGTTAGTCAGAACCACATATCTAAACTAGATGGTCTGAGTTCTCTGGTAGAACACACACCAAACTTGACCAAACTCAACCTGGGAGCTAATAAAGTAAGACAATAGTGGAAAAATATAACATTTTCTTCTTTGGTGAAAAGAGTTCACACAAGCATAGATTATGAATGAAGTGTGTATTTACTTTTGTTCTCTCTTCAGTCTGAATAGAACATCCTATATACATGAACATAACAATTATTTACTTAATCATTTGTGACCTTGATCAACCTTGGCAGTGAAAAGCCTGAATTCTTTACTTTCGGCAAATTTTTCAGAAAAACAGATATCAACTTGTGCATTTTGCAATAATTTTCAATCAAATGTAAATTTATTCGTGAAAATTTCAAAATAAGTAAATAATTATAAAAAAAATATTTCGTAGTATTTGATAGGCATAGTGCTACAGTTTCATATGTTTTTTTTTTTTTACAGCTGAGTTATATAGAGGAGTTGAGATGTCTCTATAAATGGAAACTGACCGAGTTAAACCTGGACGGCAATGAGTTATGTGATAAGTTTAAGGACCAGTCATCGTATGTGAGGTAATCTGTATTGTTTACACACACCTTACCCAGCCTTGATGGTGCAGCCGACCCTGTAACTATGGCAACGTGGTAACAATAAATGGGTCAATCTGTAAACCAAAGAATAAGGCAGAAATTCTCAGAAATAATTGGAGATGGAATTTGTTCAGATTCCTTTATGTTTATCATGATAATATGTTCAATGGTCAAGAATTATATGATTGTTTAACTCTTTCCCCTAATTCTAATTTCTTCAGTAATGTACATGTACATGTATATGTAAATGAATCTTAGCTAATCATCAAAGATACAGGTTTTGCAAATGTCCAAAGTGTGATGGATTTCCAAAAGGTTTTCTATTTACATGAAAACCAAAAATATATACAAGTTGAAAACACTTTTCACAAGGTAGCATAGGTAGTTGTGGATATGTAAAATGTATATGCTTGAACTTTTGTTCTAGTTTCGTTTTTAAAGCAAAATCCAAGTGAGCTAAAATCATATTGCAAGTTCTGTTCATAGTTGTTTTCCATTGTAAACTTTATTGAAAAGAAGTACACAAGGCCCTCTACTATGTCAGTCTGTTTTTGGACTCTAGCAAGATGGCTGCTGTGGGCTCTGATTGACTGACACATTTTCAATTTCTTAAGTGCTGCACATAATTTCACATTTTTACAGAAAACAAGTACTTAAGACACTACCAAGTTTCTGTTTTTCAACTAACAGTCAAGCAAGATGGATGCTAAGAGCTCTGATTGATTGACACATTTTCAATTTCTGAATTGCTGCGCAGAATTTTGCAAAACTTTACAGAAAGCAAATATTTCAGGCCCTTTTGTGAGTTCATGATTTTTTTTTAAGCCAATCCATCAAAACATGTTTTTCCGCGAGATTGATCAACCAGGATGGTCCTTAAGAATTCTGATTAATTAAAGCCTTTTTGACTTCTCTGTACAGAATTTCATGAAACTTCACAGAGTGCATGTATTCTACCATGTTTATGATTTTGACCCACTCGATCAAATAAGATGGCTGACAATATATAATATTTTTTGTTAGTCAAAAGCACTTTTACTTTACTAAATGACAAAGAATTCAGGTGAGCCATTTAGGACCATATTCCTTTTAAATTTGCCCTTAATCTCTGTATTAAAGCTATGAAATACATGTAATATCTTCAGTTATTGCTGCAAGTATGAAAACTTATTTTTCATATAACATTACCTGTACTGAAGAAAGTTCATGAAAATCAAATCACCAAGCACCCATGGTACATACAGTACGTGTACATGTGTATTTTTAATTTCATTCTCTACTTAAAAATCTTTTGATTTGTTCCCATATTACAATCAAATTTTAATATAATAGATTTTTCACTTTCAGCTGCAATCCATTTCAAAGCTTCGACTGTAATTACATAGATATTATAATTTTAGAGGAGATTATACCAAGCCTGTTTTATTGTTAAAATATATGCATATTTAAAATATATTTGTACATGTATTAACAAATTTCATTAAACCTTCCACTTGTACTGGTATAGCTGTATGATAAGAGCAATTATCACATAAAATCCAAATTTTCAGGAAGATTAATTTTTCTGGCAGTTTAATCTGCTTTATTTGAAATAAGAGGTACTAAAAGTTGTTCAACTTAATCAATTTAAAATGAGGAAATTGAACCTTCTTTAATCGGACATGTTCATGACAGAAAAAGATATATTCTATGAATGTACAATGTCATCTTTGGAGCGGGTTCAATAGAAAATACAAATTGGACCCTGTAACTTGTTTACCCCTGTAACTTGATTAGTTGCCTACGTGCCACATGAGAAGATAACACTTTTTTTTGTTAGTGAAACAGATAATATGGAACATCTCTATCTCTTAAACAACAAAATTCTATACAACTCTGATTTGTTTGCTCTACAGTACACTTAAAGTTCTACTTGGACATATACTACTTGATAGATATCACCATCCTTACCTATAATCACAGATACACACTTATCTACATGTCACACACACTTGTCTGTGGGTATACCTGGTACCAATGACAGGGGCGATCCTCATGAAAAGGACCTCCTATTCAGGGCCAGGGCCCAAACTTAATGGACCTGTTGTCCAAAAAGGACCAAAACTGAAAAGATGGTCATCAGACAGACAAATTCCACTGTAAATTTGTTCCTTTCCATTTTGGGAGGGAATAAAGAGGGGATGGGGAGGTAATGAAGAGGGAGAGGGGAGATAATGAAGAGGGGAGGGGGAAGGGGTCATTTGTAGGATGACGAAAAGGTGATAGGCTACGAGAGAAGGGACATATAGTGAAATTCTATTTATAAGCTTATACTTGCTAAAGCTGATAAAATCAAGTTAAAGCTGATTTCAGAGAATATTATGATGTGAGCTAGTTCTTGGCAAATGCTTATAATAAGAATTTCACCTATTTAGTTGATAGATTTATAGGTAATAAGTAGAGTTCTGTAGAGGGAATTTGTTTAGCTAAGAAAGGTATAGATAGAGTAGGTTGAGTACTTCTAAAGTTTTCACTTTCAAAAGTTTGACAGTGGAAAGAAGTGTGTCTAATACATGTTACTTTATAATGGTAGATAGCCGACGTAGGGATGATGTTTCCACCTGACTTGATGCCAAATTATCAGTACATTTATAATGTTCATAACCTTATTTGTATTACTAAGTACTTAGCATACCTATCTTGAGTATGTGAGATATGATTTTAAGAGATGATTGTGCTGATATTTTAGTATCAAGTACATTTGTAAAAAGAGTATATTGTCCAGGAGAACTTTTGGTGAATGCTGTAGTAGTGATTTCGTTTTTAAAGTACATTTGTACTTGCCATTCACATGCATTTGTACAGATATGGTACTTAATTTGATTTTCTGTAGAAATCAGAAAATGAAAAAAAAAAGTTAACTTTTTGTATCAGTATTGCTATATGATAGAAATTTAAGGATATTTTGAAATAGGGTAAGGTATTTGAGACTGCATATGTATGGTACATGTATGTATGTATGTTTGTAACCATACTCTTTAGTTGGATGAATCCAGGTTATTTTCAAGGTTATTAGGTCAAAGAATGACTTGCCTTGCACTCTACTTTATAAAGGTCAAGAAAAACTAATTTCTTAGTCACATGATCATGATGACTTTATATTGGTTTTGTAGAAAAGAAGACTAATTTCTAGGTCACAAGGGTCACATGGCGATATGACACACTTTCATTTTTAAGTCACTAGGTCAAGGTTAAGTCCACATCATCAACAGGATTCTCAATGTAACTTGATAATGTTATAATGTGTATTATTATACATGTATAATATTGTGGATTATTGATTTATTCTGAATTATGAATAAGGGTAATTCAAACTGTGTAGGTCACTGGGTCAGAGTTCAAGTTCACCCCACAAGCAAGATTCTTACTTTGGACTTTGTATATCATCTTTTGATCATGAGTATCTATATTTCTTTGAATAATGTTAGAACAGATGTTGTGTAAGTTTACATGCCACCAGCACTTGATAAAAATCAAGAATAATTCTTTACTTCTTATGCATATGTAATCATTCTTGCCCTTATGTTTATTTTTGATATTTTATCTGCACTCATAGATACATTTGTAATCTCTGATAGTCGTGAATATTAGTTTATGTGTGGAATGGATTGTAGCTGTAATTGTTAATACTTACCTAAAAGCTCTCTTGATATTAAAATGGCTCATGTATTATCAACATTATATGCGACAAGTCTGGGTATGCATATACATTAGTACATATTCACAACATTATGCACATAGTGAAAGCTACATGTACTTGTATGTACTAGTTTTAAAAGATTAAGGCATTATGTACATGTATTTACAGTGTACATTTACACATACACGTACATGTACATTTTGGTATTCATACTTTACGTCATAGTACGCTTTAATTTTCTATAACTGGGATAGATCCTTTGTGTATGTATACTTGTAGATTACATGTACACGTACATCTTAGCCTTCTAAATCCCTCTTATGTGTATCAAAACTTTTCTTGTAATTTTACTATACTTTAAAGAAGATTTTTGTTAGATTTCTCCAATGTATATTACATGTAAGATTTGACTCACTTTAATGCATATCTACAACAATATCTTTCTAGTGCAATAAGGAAGAAGTTTCCAAAAGTCCTTAGACTGGTAAGAACGTTTTCCAAAGGTTTTTGATATATTCGATATAGAATATTCTGTAAAAGTAAAACATTAGTGATACATTAATTGGTTTGCTCTTACAGCTATGAATTGATAGTTGAGCTACTAAATGCTGGAAAGGACCATTTTCCCTTCAATTATTCCAAATAAATTCAGCATCATTCCTAATACTGTACTGTTATATAATGTTAATACAATGTATATACTTCTCCGTATCATTAAATAGTCAATAAATCTCTCCACAAGTTTCAATAAATTGAAAAAATAAATTGAAAAATAATAATTTGGCGTTTGTTATTTTTTCAATACTTCTCCGTATATATTTTAATATATAAAATGAAGATGGAGAGTACCTAAAAACAATTAGGGAACCTACATAATCCATCAAGTGGTTTATAATTAAACTCTGTAGAAGCATATTAGATAACTAAAAATTTACTAAATCCCCCATCATCAGCCCCTGCCTCTGCATCAGCAATAAAATTCAGTTTTAATTTAGCATTTGCATTCTATTTTCAGGATGGCCATGACCTACCACCTCCCATCAAGTTTGACCTTGAAACTCAGTCTGAACTACCAGACTCAAAGGTTGGTTACCTTTTATACATTTTATTTAATACATCCATAGTAGATAAGTATTCTTCATTACGAACGTTTATATTTTTAATATTACCTATTTTCAACGCTTGGGATCAAAATGTATGGTGTTGTGATTCCTTACACAGTGTTTGGTATTTTTTCATTTTCTAAATTAAACTTTACAAAACTGATGAGCTGTTGCAATAGGGCAATGCCAAATAAATCAATCCGTATCGTCCAGGTATATGAAAAGTTCATAGTTTTTGCAAACACTACATTAATTTGTCGACGACAGAAAATCTTTGCTTTTGACTAACCCATGATGTGTTTACAAAACTTAAAGACTTTTCAGATATATAAACAATATGTACTTACTTATTAGGCATTGCCCTACTGCAATGTCTCATCAATTTTGTGCATTATCACTTAAATTATGAAAAAATCTCAAAAATCTCTGTGAGGAGTCACAACATCATACGATTTGATCTCACGCGGTGTATTTTCATAATTATACATACAGATTTGGAATTTACATGTATATATCACTTTCATTGTTCCAAGTTTGAACGTTCTTCTGCCCTTGTGTCAAAGAACTAGCAGTCATACTGTTTTTGACCTGTCTGTTTGTATGAAATTTAAACAATGTGATAACTTTTTTTCACATTTTATTTTATTTATTTTGTACCATGGTTCGACTTTGAGACTTTCAACTTACTCATGCAGTATCACCTTCACTTGTAGCTGCTGATGGGGGTGTTGTGTTGACAAGCCTAGATACACATGTATCCTATTTATACTATTTATTCAAATTTCAGGGAAATTTCTTTGTAAATGATGAGGTGAAGACATTAGTTGTGAGATTTCTGAAGGAATTTTTCACTATCTATGATTCTGACAACAGACAGCCTCTGATGCATGCTTATGAGGAAAATGTAAGTATTCAAATATACAAAAATACTCAGTCTTTAGGAAATACTTCTTTGTACATTAATCTATAATCAGCATTTGAACTGAAGCATGCACTACTTCTCCGCCAAAAACTGGCAGATGAACACATAGTCAAATAAATCATAGCTATTAAATGTGGTATATTGAAATAACTACTAAGATATAATAGTGCTTCTTGCCTTCAGATAATTCAAGATTTATATGATTATATTTACACATTTGTAAATTATAATAATACATTTTTTTATCACAGTAAGATACATGTAAATATGGTATCACATGTAATGGTATTGTACAAATTTTACACATATTTCTTTGTTTCTAATTTCAGGCATTATTTTCTCTCACTGCAGCCTTTAACCCAAACATTGAGTACAGGTAAGTGGAGGTCATTTTGATAAAGTATCATTTTTCCTTGATATTTTGTTTTCTGTTTTATCTAATTGATATTATAATAAGACTCAGTGTATATTAAATACATGTAGAGTATCTTTGGTTTTTTAGCTCACCTGAGCAAAGCTCAAGTGAGCTATTGTCATAGCGTGCCGTCCGGCGTCCGTCGTAAACTTTTCACATTTTCGACTTCTTCTCCAGAACAGCTGAAGGGATTTTGATGAAACTTGGTGGGTATGAAGTACTAATGGCCCCCTACAAGTGTTGTTGTTTTTCGTCCGGATCCGTCAACAGATGGCGCCACCACAGCCAAAAGTAGGTCACGGGGGGTACCCTCCTTTGACAAACCTCTTCTTCAGAACCGAAGCATGTATCGACAAACCGAAAGCATCAGGATGATCTAGAGAGATGTCTTAAGAAGTGTTGTTATTTTTGGTTCCACTTCGAAGTCAAATTTTTGACGCGTTTTTGACGTCTTTTTGGACTTAGTCAGAAATGCACATTTTTGCACTATTTCTTTAAATAACTCAATAAGTGTATGATTTTACACACTCATTTACTGCATATTTATCATATTTAACTTACTTAATGCTTTGATATGTATTTTATGCTTAAATTTTATTTTTTTGATTTTTTATGATTTTTTTTCTTATGTAAAAAGGGAGGGGGGGGTGTTGATTTTCATGCATCTTCATATTGTCATGACAATTTGTAGGTATGAGGTACTCATGCATGGTACCCCTACAAGTGAAAGAATTTTGTCAAGATATCCACTTTTGGATTTTTAAGGAATATTTTTTAAGATTGTACATAGGTATAATGTATGTTTTCCATGCCCAATGGACCCATGGGGAGTGGCTTCAAACCCCGGCGGGACCCCAACAATTTTTAGCTCACCTGAGCATTGCTTTGATATGTATTTTATACTAAAATTCTAATTTTTTTATTTTTTATGAATTTTTTTTCTTATGTGAAAAGGAAAAGGGGGGGGGTGATTTTCATACATATTCAACTTCTTCTTCAGAACTGCTGAACAGATTTTTATCAGTATTTTTTCAATCATGAATAGATTATGTTTACTGTGCACATGGACCCAAGGCTTGTGGGTTCAAGTTCTGGTACTTCTTTTATCTATATCAGGAATTTTAAACCCTGGTAACTTTACTTTCGTATAAGAGGCAGCAGAACTCATGTATGCACGAGTTGTCTTTCTTTGATATAGATATATGTATTCTTGGATTATCAATTCATTTGAATGTTATATATTTTAAATTATTAAATGAGTATGCAAAAGGAAATTAAATAATTCAAAAAAGATGAATAAGTATTTTCAAATTCATCTTGTGAAGACTTAGATATATAACTTTGAAATTAAAATATTGAGAGCAGCTCAAAATATTAATGTAAAAACAGAACTTCACATTTACATAACGTAGTGAAAGGAGGGGGAGAAGGCTGTAATTTATTGCTTTAGCTTCTTTATAACTGTCTGTCTCGGGTTACTTAGATTACTCAAGAAGAAGGGGGGAGATGATTTTCATACATATTCAACTTCTTCCCCAGGACCGCAGAACAGATTTTCATGAAACTTGGTAGGAATGAAGTAATCATGGTCCCCTACAAGTATTGTTGTTTTTTGTCCGGATCTGTCAACAGGTGGCACCACCACGGGCAAAAATAGGCCATGGGAAGTACCCTCATTTGACAAACTATTTCTTCAGAACGGAAACACGTATCGACATACCGAAAGCATCAGGATTATCTAGAGAGATGTCTTAAGAAGTGTTGTTAATTTTTGTTCCACTCTGAAGTCTGGTTATTTTCCTCTTACAAACTTCTTTTTGTTTGATATGCTTAGTTTACGTAGTTTTCAGGTGAGCGTTGTGGCCCCTGGGCCTCTTGTTTATAAATGATTCTGAATTACATATATATATCAAGTCACATTTTGTACATGTAGATGTGTTTTTGAGAAATGAGTTAGATAATTGTTGACATTTTCCTATAAACTGTATGGACCGCTCATCATATAGTTGACTTTCAAAACTGAGGAGTAATAGTGATTTTTCATATCAGTGACTGCTGTGAAAAATTATAATTTCCCTTTTGAATGCTTACAATATGAGTTTATATAGACTATGTGAAGGATTTCAAGAGAGAACATGAAAGAAAATCTGTTAGGTCCTCACAGCTTTAACACTTGTTAGTTCAAGTGTATGCACAATCTTACAGAGGAATTGAAAGTAAATATTTATTGTATGAAGAATGACAACAGTTTGATGTATTACTGTAAGTACAATAATACATTCTTATTATGTAAATATGATTTTGTCGTTTCAGCCAGCCGAAACTGAGCGTGTACATCGTGGATAGCAGAAATATGCTCAAGAACAGAGATAACGGTAATATTATATATGATTTATGTTATCAGATAATGCAACATCATATTAATTTTTTAGAATTAAACATGTCGTCAAAGCTTAGGGATTCAAAATATCAAATTCTGTCGTTTTGAAATAAGAAAATAAAGCAACACCTAAAGATAGCAAAGTTTCTTACTTAAATTTGATTTTTATTTTCAGCACGGCAGAATAAATGTCTGAAGAAGGGACAGTTAAACGTAGTCTCCCACCTGACACAGTTACCAAAGACCACACATGATTATAATTCCTTTGTTATAGACGTGGATCATTGCTCGGTAAGGCTTTAGCAAACCTTTAGGGAATTTAAAATTTCTTCAATGTCCGTTGGGCTCTATTCTGTCTTGAATTATGTCCCCCCCCCCCCAACTGGGAGGAGACATATTGGTTTTGCCTTTGTCATCCGTCTGTCTGTCTGTCCGTCTGTCACACATCGTGTCCAGGCTATATCTTCTGAACCGTTTGACCAATCACTTTCATATTTTAGTATGTTGTTGCTTATGACCCGAAGGTTTCACATCACCTTGACCCAAGGTCAAGATCACTTAGTGCATTTTTAAAGAAATTATTAATACATTCCTGTCTGGGCTAGATCTTTTGAACCGTTTGCCGGATCACTTTCATATTTTAGTATGTTGTTGCTTATGACCCGAAGGTTTTACATCACCTTCACCCAAGGTCATGTGACCAAGGTCAGGGTCACTTACTGCATTTTTAAAGAAATTATGAATACATTCCTGTCAGGGCTATATCTCTTGAACCGTTTGCCGGATCACTTTCATATTTTAGTATGTTGTTGCTTATGACCCGAAGGTTTCACATCACCTTGACCCAAGGTCAAGATCACTTAGTGCATTTTTAAAGAAATTATGAATACATTCCTGTCCATGCTATATCTCTTGAACCGTTTGCCGGATCACTTTCATATTTTAGTATGTTGTTGCTTATGACCCGAAATTTTCATATCACCTCGACCCAAGGTCATGTGACCAAGGTCAAGGTTATGTAGTACAATTTTAATGAAATTGTACATGCATTCCTGTCCGGGCTAGATCTCTTGAACCGTTTGCACGATCGCTTTCATATTTTAGTATGTTGTTCCTTATGACCTGAAGGTTTCACATCACGTTGACTCAAGATCATGTGACCAAGGTCAAGGTCAATTAGTATATTTTAAATGAAATTGTATTTGTTATGTGTATTATGTCCAGGCTTAATCTTTTGAACCGTGATAGGATCACTTCATATTTTAGTATGATGGTGCTGATGACCCAAAGGTTTCACACCACCTTGATCCAAGGTCATATGACTAAGATCAAGGTCAAGTTTTACATTTTTTAATGAAATTGTAAATGCTATTGAGTCTGGGCTATATCTGTGGAATTGTTTGCTGGATCACTCTGATACTTAAGTATGCTGTTGCTCAGGATTGGAGGGTTTCTTATCATCTTGACCCAAGGTCATGTGCCCAAGGTCAAAATCATTTAGTTCTTTTTAATGAAATTGTACGTACTAATCTTGTCTGGGCTATATCTCCTGAATCCTTCTTGCAATTGTTTTCATATTTTAGTATGTTGTTTCTTAGGACTAAATGTTTCTTATCACATTGTCCCAAGGTCACATGATTAAGGTCACTTCTTACTTTGGTAATGAAATTGTATATGCTAATCATGTCCAGGCTGAAATTGTCTATGCTTATCATGTTTAGGCTTTATATTTTGAACCGTGTATCCAATCACTAATTCAGTTTTTTGTTGCTCATGATCCATACAATGTAGGTTTCAGATCACCTGTATCCAAGGTCATGTTACCAAAGTCAATTTCACTAAATATGCTTATAATAAAATGGTATATGCTAATTATGTTTGGGCTTTACCTCAAACAATAGAATGAATCACTTTCATGTTTTAGTATGGTATTGCCCATGACTTAAAGGTTTCACATCATCTTGGCCTAAGGTCAAAGTAAGGCCATGTAAAATAAATTCTATGTTTCTCAGATAATTGGGTCTAAAAAAGTGGCAAGGTAGGTAGGGTTTTTATTTTTTGTTTTTTTTTTCATCAAGAGTGCTCTTATTATTCATGCAAGGCAAAGAGGTCGTCTGTCCTGCCCCCCTCCCCCCCATTATTCGTGTAAGGCAAAAAATCTTATGCTGCCCACTCCCCCCCCCCCGTTTTTCTTCATAGAAAACTGTCTTTGAACCGTCAGTCAAAATAATGGTACATTAAAATTTATGGCTTTCTCCTGTAAATAAGTTGATTTTTTAAATGTAAAATAACATATTCCTTCTGAGAACGGGGAGTCGTAGCTCATCTCTCTGAATGGAAGAAGCTAATCGATTCAAAATTTGATATACGAAGTATGACATGTTTTGATTGCCGTGAGTATATTTAGTAGAATCGCGTAAGAGACTCGACGGCTGTTATAGTATTTGCTCTAAATACGACCCCTCACTTCCTCGGATGGATCCGTTCATATGGTGAATAAAAATTTGGCCGATAGCGTATATCTTCGGAAGTCAAGTCTGGATGAAGCAGAATCTTTAGAAATCGAATGAAGTGTTCAGCATAAACCATCGTCTGATAAAATAATGTACACGGCCCGGGTACAATATACATTCTTTTATTCACAGATTTAAGGATTTAACTACGTTTCTCTTGCGTTCGTCCTTGCTTATACTTTTTACAACGTGAATGTCATTATTAATAGATTCGGAAGTATTACAATGGACACTTGCTATTGTTCGGCATAGGTATTTACATATGCTGTGGAGATCAATAAAGAAAACTATACGTGTAATACTCGATGTATTAAACACGCGAATAGCCACCCGTCCAAGTGTCCGCGGCACGTTGTCAGTATATCCTATACAATTCCCTTTAAACGACGCGTGGATAATTCTTTACCCGTAACGTAAATACGGAACGCGCCGTGATTTATACGGGCTTTTAAAAGTATTTATTCATCTGGTACAGTTTTGATGATTTTAAAGGACAATAAACATGTTCAATGAAATAAATGGATATTTCGTTTTTAATCGACGATCGAGGATGAGACACGGCGTATATTTTTTTTCTGAAGTTGCAATAAAAACGCCTCGTCGGCGGCGAATTATAGCGCGCGGCGGTGTCTGAGAAACATAGATTTTATTTTACATGGCCTAACTTAGAGGGAGGGGGGAGACATCTGTTTTTTCTGAAAAATAATTTTTTAATTTAAAATATGTGTACGGCATATTTAAATATGTTGGATGAAATAAGCGATATTAAGCACAGATTTATGTTTGTTTTTGTTCCATTTAACATTTATAAAGCTCATCATCATTATGTATATACATGTACTTGTAGTTATTTAATTACTGTAAAGTCCATATCTTATTTTAGCAAAATTTACTGAGTTTTTCTGTGGAAGGAGTTTTCAAGGAAGGTATGTGCAAATCTATATATTTATGTCTCCCCCCCAACGGGGAGGAGACATATTGGTTTTGCCTTTGTCGTCCGTCCGTCTTTCCGTCTGTCACACATCGTGTCCGGGCTATATCTCCTGAACCGTTTGCCCGATCACTTTCATATTTTAGTATGTTGTTGCTTATGACCCGAAGGTTTCACATCACCTTGACCCAAGGTCATGTGACCAAGGTCAAGGTCACTTAGTGCATTTTTAATGAAATTATGCATACATTCCTGTCCGGGCCATATCTCTTGAACCGTTTGCCCGATCACTTTCATATTTTAGTATGTTGTTGCTTATGACCCGAAGGTTTCACATCACCTTGACCCAAGGTCGTGTGACCAAGGTCAAGGTCACTTAGTGCATTTTTAATGAAATTATGCATACATTCCTGTCTGGGCTATATCTCGTGAACCGTTTGCTGGATCACTTTCATATTTTAGTCTGTTGTTGCTTATGACCGGAAGGTTTCACATCACCTTGACCCAAGGTCATGTGACCAAGGTCAAGGTCACTTAGTGCATTTTTAATGAAATTATGCATACATTCCTGTCCGGGCTATATCTCTTGAACCGTTTGCCCGATCACTTTCATATTTTAGTATGTTGTTGCTTATGACCTGTAGGTTTCACATCACCTCGACCCAAGGTCAATTGACCAGGGTCAAGGTCACTTAGTGCATTTTTAATGAAATTATGCATACATTCCTGTCCGGGCTATATCTCGTGAACCGTTTGCTGGATCACTTTCATATTTTAGTATGTTGTTGCTTATGACCAGTAGGTTTCACATCACCTTGACCCAAGGTCATGTGACCAAGGTCAAGGTCACTCAGTGCATTTTTAATGAAATTATGCATACATTCCTGTCCGGGCTATATCTCTTGAACCGTTTGCCGGATCACTTTCATATTTTAGTATGTTGTTGCTTATGACCCGTAGGTTTCACATCACCTGGACCCAAGGTCATGTGACCAAGGTCAAGGTCACTTAGTGCATTTTTAGCTCTACTGGTCTCAGACCAGTCGAGCTTATGCGATACCCCGTCGTCCGGCGTCCGTCCGTCTGTCCGTCTGTCCGTCCGTCCGTCCGTAAACAATTCTTGTGCTCGCAACTCCTCTGAAACCATTGATGATAGAAAGTTAATTCCTTTTGCATCCTACTTGGTATGTGGTCTAGTTGTGCACCTGACATTTTGTTTCAGCCCCTGACCCCCAGGGTCTCAGAAAATGGGCGTGGTTATGAAATTCTATGTAATCTTGTGCTCGCAACTACTCTGACACTATAAATGATGGAGACCTAAATCTTTTTGCAATATGATGGGTTTGTGGTCTAGTTGTGCACCTGATATTTTGTTTGAGCCCCTGACCCCCAGGTCTTAGAAAATGGGTGTGGTCATTTTTTCCTATATAACTCTATGTAATCTTGTTCTCACAACTCCTCTGACACTATAAATGATGGAGACTTAATTCTTTTTGCAATATGATAGGTCTGTGGTTTAGTTGTGCACCTGATGTTTTGTTTGAGCCCCTGACCCCCAGGGTCTTAGAAAATGGGTGTGGTCATTTTCACCTATACAACTCTATGTAATCTTGTGCTCGCAACTCCTCTGACACTATAAATGATGGAGACTTAATTCTTTTTGCAATATGATAGGTCTGTGGTCTAGTTGTGCACCTGATATTTTGTTTGAGCCCCTGACCCCCAGAGTCTTAGAAAATGGGTGTGGTCATTTTTTCCTATATAACTCTGTAATCTTGTGCTTGCAACTCCTCTGACACTATAAGTGATGGCGATGTAATTCTTTTTGCAATATGATAGGTCTGTGGTCTTGTTGTGCACCTGATATTTTGTTTGAGCCCCTGACCCCCAGGTCTTAGAAAATGGGTGTGGTCATTTTCACCTATAAAACTCTATGTAATCTTGTGCTCACAACTCCTTTGACACTATAAATGATGGAGACTTAATTCTTTTTGCAATATGATAGGTCTGTGGTCTTGTTGTGCACCTGATATTTTGTTTGAGCCCCTGACCCCCAGGGTCTTAGAAAATGGGTGTGGTCATTTTCACCTATACAACTCTATGTAATCTTGTTCTCGCAACTCCTCTGACACTATAAATGATGGAGACTTAATTCTTTTTGCAATATGATAGGTCTGTGGTCTAGTTGTGCACCTGATATTTTGTTTGAGCCCCTGACCCCCAGGGTCTTAGAAAATGGGTGTGGTCATTTTTTCCTATATAACTCTATGTAATCTTGTGCTCGCAACTCCTCTGACACTATAAGTGATGGAGATGTAATTCGTTTTGCAATATGATAGGTCTGTGGTCTAGTTGTGCACCTGATATTTTGTTTGAGCCCCTGACCCCCAGGGTCTTAGAAAATGGGTGTGGTCATTTTCACCTACACAACTCTATGTAATCTTGTGCTCGCAACTCCTCTGACACTATAAATGATGGAGACTTAATTCTTTTTGCAATATGATAGGTCTTTGGTCTAGTTGTGCACCTGATATTTTGTTTGAGCCCCTGTCCCCATGGGTCTTAGAAAATGGATGTGGTCATTTTCACCTATATAACTCTATGTTATCTTTACTCGCAACTTCTCTGACACTAGCTATAAATGATGGAGACTTAATTCTTTTTGCAATATGATAGGTCTGTGGTCTAGTTATGCACCTGATATTTTGTTTGAGTTCCTAACCCCCAGGGTCTTAGAAAATGGGGTGTGGTCATTTTCATCTATATAAGTCTATGTAATCTTGTGCTCGCAACTCCTCTGACACTATAAATGATGGAGACTTAATTCTTTTTGCAATATGATAGGTCTTTGGTCTAGTTGTGCACCTGATATTTTGTTTGAGCCCCTGACCCCCAGGGTCTTAGAAATGGGTGTGGTCATTTTCATCTATTTATCTATGTAATCTTGTGCACACAACTCCTCTTACACTATAAATGATGGAGACTTAATTCTTTTTATAATATGATGGGTCTGTTGTCTAGTTGTGCACCTGATATTTTGTTTGAGCCCTTGACCTCAGGGTCTTAGAAAATGGGTGTGGTCATTTACTCTTATATAATTGTGCTCTCAACTCTTCTAAAGCTATTAATGATGAAAACTTTGTTCTTTATGCATAAAATAATGGATCTGCAGTCTTATTTTGTTATTGATAGGTCATTTGAGATAGCAGCCCCTGACCTGTAGGATCTTGAAATATTGGTGTGGCATTATTTTTTTAAATCCTTTATCTCGGATATAATGAACTGTACGAGTGATATTCTAGTTGCAGTGTAATGGATATGTTGTTTTGTTGTGCTACTTATAATTTGTTAGAGCGCCTGCTAGCTATGGTCTTTGGTTTAAAATAAAATGGAAATTGTTATTTATGTGTATGTATATTATTCACTTGTCAATGAGTGAATAAAAAAATCAACCAGGAGAGCTACAGTCTCGTCAGAGACTTCTGGTTAATGAATCTGTACATACATTCCAGTCCGTGCTATATCCCTTGAACCGTTTGCCGGATCACTTTCATATTTTAGTATGTTGTTGTTTATCATGTAAAGGTTTCACATCACCAAGACCGAAGGTCATGTGACCAAGGTCAAGGTCACTTAGTGCATTTTTTAATGAAATTATGCATACATTCCTGTACGAGCTATATCTCTTGAACCATTTGCTGGATCACTTTCATATCTAAGTATGTTGTTGCTTATGACCCGTAGGTTTCACATCACCTTGACCCAAGGTCATGTGACCAAGGTCAAGGTCACTTATTGCATTTTTAATGATATTGTGCATACATTCTTGTCCGGGCTATATCTCTTGAACCATATGCCGGATCACTTTCATATTTTAGGATGTTTTTGCTTATGACCCAAAGGCTTCACATCACCTTGACCCAAGGCCAAGGTCACTTACTACATTTTTAATGAAATTGTAGGTACATTCATGCTTAGGCTTTATCCCTTGGATTGCTTTCAAGTTTAAGAATGTATTTAGTCATGACCAAAAGGTTTCACCTGGACCAATGGTCATTTGATCAAGGTCAAAGTTACTAAGTACATTTTAATTGTGAATGAAATTGTACATGCTATCCCATTGGGGCTGTATCTCTTGTAACTATTTATCAGATCACCGTCATATTTTAGTATGTTGTTGCTTATCACGTAAAGGTTTCACATCACATTGACTCAAGGTCATGTGACCAAAGTCAAGGTCAATTAGTATATTTTAAATGTAACTGTATTTGTTACATGTATTATGTCCAGGCTTAATCTTTTGTACCGTGATCAGATCACGTCATATTTTAGTATGATGGTGCTGATGACCCAAAGGTTTCACACCTCCTTGATCCAAGGTCATATGACTAAGGTCAAGTATTACATTTTTAGCTCGACTGCACTTTAGTGCAAAAGAGCTATTGCAATACCCCCGGCGTCGGCGTCCGCGTCGGCGTCCGCGTCGGCGTCGGCGTCCGCGTCGGCGTCGGCGTCGTCCGAACTAGATGATAAGGTAAATGTTAAGATTACACATTTACCTTTCCTATATTCATATTCTGTTGGGTTTTTTTGTTGCAAATGTTTAATTATACATCATTTAATATATCCAGATGAGGATATAGCCCCTGGGGTTGGGATTTTTAAAATTATTTCAAATGATAAGGTAAATGTTGAGATGATAAGGTAAATGTTAAGATAGCAATAAAGTCCTTAAAAGCCAATATTGAGCAAAGTATAAGTGCTACATGTACCAAACTTACATATTTGATGTATCTTTGATCAAACTTTCAAAAAATGACCTTGACCTACTTTTTTCCGCTTGAATGGTTTTGCTTTTAAAAGCCAATATTGAGCAAAGTATAAGTGCTACATGTACCAAACTTACATATTTGATGTATCTTTGATCAAACTTTCAAAAAATGACCTTGACCTACTTTTTTCCGCTTGAATGATTTTGCCTTTAAAAGCCAATATTGAGCAAAGTATAAGTGCTACATGTACCAAACTTACATATTGGATGTATCTTTGATCAAACTTTCATAAAATGACCTTGACCTACTTTTTTCCGCTTGAATGATTTTGCCTTTAAAAGCCAATATTGAGCAAAGTATAAGTGCTACATGTACCAAACTTACATATTTGATGTATCTTTGATCAAACTTTCAAAAAATGACCTTGACCTACTTTTTTCCGCTTGAATGATTTTGCCTTTAAAAGCCAATATTGAGCAAAGTATAAGTGCTACATGTACCAAACTTACATATTGGATGTATCTTTGATCAAACTTTCATAAAATGACCTTGACCTACTTTTTTCCGCTTGAATGATTTTGCCTTTAAAAGCCAATATTGAGCAAAGTATAAGTGCTACATGTACCAAACTTACATATTTGATGTATCTTTGATCAAACTTTCAAAAAATGACCTTGACCTACTTTTTTCCGCTTGAATGATTTTGCCTTTAAAAGCCAATATTGAGCAAAGTATAAGTGCTACATGTACCAAACTTACAGATTTGATGTATCTTTGATCAAACTTTCAAAAAATGACCTTGACCTACTTTTTTCCGCTTGAATGATTTTGCCTTTAAAAGCCAATATTGAGCAAAGTATAAGTGCTACATGTACCAAACTTGCATATTGGATGTATCTTTGATCAAACTTTCATAAAATGACCTTGACCTACTTTTTCCGCTTGAATGATTTTACCTTTAAAAGCCAATATTGAGAAAAGTATAAGTGCTACATGCACCAGACTTGCATATTGGATGCATCTTGGGTTAGACTATTGAAATATGACCTTGACCTACTTTTTCCGCTTGAATGATTTTACCTTTAAAAGCCAATATTGAGAAAAGTATAAGTGCTACATGCACCAGACTTGCATATTGGATGCATCTTGGGTTAGACTATTGAAATATGACCTTGACCTATTTTTTCCGCTTCAGTGATTTTGCTTTAAATTGGCAATATTGAGCTTACTATAAGTGCTACATGCACCAGACTTGTAATTTATAACTTTAAATTTTTTATGTGACTTGATATATGTTGTTGCCTGAGAAAGGGAGTTTTAAATAAATTGGCTGTCATGAGAGATATTATGCTATGCAGTCGAGCATTAGGTGACTCTGGCAACTATTTTTTAATGAAATTGTAAATGCTATTGAGTCTGGGCTATATCTGTGGAATTGTATACTGGATCACTCTTATACTATAGTATGCTGTTACTCAGGATTGGAGGGTTTCTTATCATCTTGACCCAAGGTCATGTGCCCAGGGTCAAGATCATTTAGTTCTTTTTAATGTAATTGTACGTACTAATATTGTCTGGGCTATATCTCCTGAACCCTTCTTACAATTGTTTTCATATTTTAGTATGTTGTTTCTAAGGACTAAATGTTTCTCATCACATTGTCCCAAGGTCACATGGTTAAGGTAGCTTCTTACTTTGGTAATGAAATTGTATATGCTAAGCATGTCCAGGCTGAAATTGTCTATGCTAATAATGTTTAGGCTTTATATTTTGAACCGTGTATCCAATCACTAATTCAGTTTTTTGTTGCTCATGATCCATACAATGTTAAACGTCTTCAAATTCAATAGCATCATTTAAAAGCAGATAAGTTTGCAGCATGGACCAGACATGCATGTTTCGGGTTCTTAACCCTCGTTAGTGAGTGTAGGTTTCAGATCACCTATATCCAAGGTCATGTGACCAAAGTCAATTTCTTTAAATATGCTTATAATGAAATTGTATATGCCAATCATGTTTGGGCTTTACCTCAAACAATGTAATGAATCACTTTCATGTTTTAGTATGATGTTGCCCATGACTCAAAGGACATCATTTTGCATTTTGGCCTAAGGTCAAAGTAACTTAGAGGGAGGGGGGAGACATCTGTTTTTTTTATGAAAAACATTTTGTTTAATATATAATTAGTTTAGTGTATTCAGTAATTTTTGTTTGGGAAATATAATTATTTCTAAGTGCAAGCCTTATGAAGAGTATTTACATCTTTTTCAAAATAAAAAAAAGCTGGCATGACATGACTTAATACATGTATATAGTAATAATGAATCTCAATCACAGATGATTCAAACCTTGTGTTTGTCTTTTATTAGGTGACAGTAAATCTGACAGACCACCTGTACGATCATTCAGCAGAAGATTTGTTACCATTCCCAGAGGTGGTGGGTAAGTACTATTGAAACCAAACAGCACGGAAACACAAAAATGCTTTATTTGTACATAATACATGTACTCATTTTTGTATACAGGCAAAAATTGGTTGCACAATATTTATGTAGGATTTGCATCATAATTTTCATTCGAATTTTGTATGCTTAAAGGGGTGGGTGCGGTAACCTGCTATTTCGGCCTCATTTTCAAATTTGATCATATATCCATAATATTGTAGTTCATAAAAAGTCAAATGTATGGTGAATCCAAATCAGGAAAGCCTGTTTTGACTTCGCAGTCCTATACTGAATAATGTGTTGCCCAAAACGTCTAAAACATTGAAATCATTGAAACTATCAATAAATGAGCGAAATTTCCATAGAAATTTATAAAATCAAGTATTGCTCCAGGCCTTGCCCTTGAATATTTTTGTATTAATCGATGGATTTCTGATCAGCCCTCTAATTTTCTTAATAAATTCCGTGGGCAAGGCCTGGATAATAGATGAATTTTGAAGATTTGTGTGTAAAAAAGGATGATTTTCCTTTGTTTTGCATCATTCAGGGCAAATGACGTCAGAACATGATGTCATACATCACTCACGAGATATTACGAGGGCTCAAAATTATGACGTCGTATTTTCTCAAACATTCAACATTGCAAAAAGTTATAATTCATAATTCCTTTATCAAAAGCATTTTCGTCAAAATTATAGGGCCGATATGAGGGGTTAGCGCACCTAGTCCTTTCGTCCCTTATATGCAAGTTGTTTTCACTGCACCTTGCATGATTTTTGTGTCGCCTGTGAAGCATAGCGACACTTAGGGATCCACTTTGTCCGTTGTCCATCCGTCTGTCACACTTTTAATTGGTAAGTGATAAGTCTTTGATATTTCACATGTGTATTCCTTGTGGCAAGACCTTTCTACACGTACCATAATTTTTGGCCTACTTTTCAAAAAATTAAGATTAGCTATATCTTTTGATTGGTAAGTGATAGGGCTGTAATATTTCACACATGTATTTCTTAGGATGAGACCTTTCTTTTGTTACAAAATTTTTTTACCCAGTGACCTTGACCTAGATGATTAGTTTTAAGCAAAATAACTGTGTGATACTCATATTAAAATTTTCTCCACCAAAGATATGGTTTTATCCCATTCCCTGTCTTACGTGAACTAATTTTTCTACTTTTATTGTGTCATAAAGTTGCCATTTCATGAAGTGTTTCATAGTGCACGGAATTTTTCTCCTCTGAATTGATGTAGATTAAAACTCACCATTCCCCTATATTATATTTATATATAAAATAATAATTATTACAGGATGGTGATTTCCAATGACATGTTAACAATAACAAATGCCAGTAGAGATCAGTATCAGGTTGGTTTACTGTTCTTTATTTCATGAAGTACATGTATGTTTCTCGTAATAGTTTATTTATATCACATTACACTGTAAAATCTAAAATGTCTAATGTAATTGGTATTTACAATAATTTTGCATACATGAAGAAGAAGACTAAGTATCATTTTGTGCTTTGTTACAGATATGTTAATAAATGATATGCATAAAAAATGCTGTTGCAATTTGCATTTGATTATTACTTAACTTCATGTAAAATCAATAATTACAATTATATGGAATATAGGATATCATGATTTTCATTTCAATATATTTTCAACTGAGTGTTATAATTTTACAGAAAGCATTTAAGCACCCAGCACCCACCCCTTCATCAAGTCCCGTCCCTGACGCCTCCCCAGCAGCCCCCTTCCCGTCTGCGACTCCTCAGGCTGGGGCTGCATTTAGTGATTTACAACAACAGATGGTAGCCAAGTTCTCTGAGGTATCAGGCATGAACAATGAGTGGTCTATAAAGTAAGTACATTATACTACGGAGATTTTTAATTGTATATCTTCTTGATAATCATATTACTTGATCTGTGTAACTCAATTTAGTGTAAATATATGAAAAATGGAAGTTTTACAACTCTTTACCTTCTTTAAGAAAATTTCAAACCAATTTTAATGCATTTTGAAGAATTTTGTTTGATGTTTTACTTTAATTATATTTTTCTTTCTTTACCAGTTGCCTTGAGCAGAATAACTGGGATTTTGAAAAAGCAGGCCAAGTGTTTATGGACTTAAAGGTGACTTTATTTTGCAACGTTAAAAATACATGTATTTATTTTTCATTCTGTATCTGTGGAAATGTTTGTGGCACTTTCCACAATTGTATCATTATTGCAAAAGTAACCTCCATGTTGAAATTATAACCAGTACAAAAGATTTAAGGGAATACTCCCAATATAACCCAAATTCCTCCCTATGAGTACTGTTTGCAACTTTAATTTTGGAAAATTTTCCCCATTTAAAATAACCACGTTTACTGTATTTATATTTTATCCATTTATTTTTGTGTTCGCTACGTGTATCTTTATGTACGTTCATGTAGTATAAATTTGGCAATCTATTTTACAGAACTATATTAGGAGTAAAACTTATAAGTTTATAGCAGTAATACTAGATAATTTTCATTTCTTCCATGTTATTAAAAAAGGACAATGAGTAAATGTCAAATATAGATTTACTTTAAGAATTCTGGCATGTCTTCAAGTCTGTCATTGACTTTTCAGTTGCTGTTGTATAATATATCATATGATAGATGAGAACTACACTTCACTGAGAATTATTGTTTTTTCTTTTAGAACCAAAATAAGATTCCACCAGAAGCTTTTGTGAAGTGATGAAAGACCTGAGTGACACTGTAAATCCCAGGAAGTAAAACACCTACTGAATTGGTGAAACTATACAGGCCTTTTTCTCACCCTGAAGAATTATACAGATACATCGAAGTGGAAGAATCCTTACATTAGTGTTTGGTGACATTCGATGACCAGTTTTGCGGGTCTTATCTGTTGAATCTATGAGAAGTTGGTCATAATGATCTCGGACCAGAGAAAACCGTCAAAATTTGAGAATAAAAATTACACTGAATCATGTTTGTGATTTTATCCACCAGCTCTTTCAATACAGAATTACAAGCTCTTTGAAAGAAATGACTTTTTTACTGTTTAAATACCAATTACTGTTAGTGCTAGAACCAATCTTATTTTTTCTTTGAAGATGATTAGGAAACAAAAAGATTGTTGAAGTGATTGGTGTTTAAATTTTAATCAGATTATATCTGATTTTAAGCCTTATTTTAAGAAAGCAATCATTTGTAAATATTCATTTTATATTTTACTCATACTGTATGTTTTCTGTTGAATTGTACCATTTAATCATGCAAAGTAATTAAAAAAATTAAAATCAGATATTTTATCATTTTGTTGAATGGATATATGACTAGGCTGATCCTGAAGATTTATGCCCCACCATTTCATGACAGTTACATGTATGCAGTATTTGCTCTGTCAGTCCTTTCCTCATTTTGATTTCTGGATGATAACGGAAGAAATTAAAATAGTCTTCTGACACAGCCTCAGAAATGATATATAGGTATCTTTACAAAATTCCTCTTAGGAGTTAATATTCAGAAAATTTTCAGGCTAAAAACGAGTGCCTCAGGGCCATTGACAGACCTGTCCATAGTATACATGTATATTCAACAATACATTTATTTGGTTCATTAATCTCTACATATTACTTCATTATGAGGGCCCCTCTACGACGGGTACCTTACTGTAATCGGCCTGTTTATTCATCTATCGCAGATTTACCGCACCATTTAAAATTAATACCTTGAACTTCTAAGAAAGCATTAATGTGATATATTCTGATCAAGCTTGTATTTCATTAACCTACCCTCTTTAGTTCTGGAATTGTGTAACCTTGGATTTTTCACAATAGGTCAAATGATGCAGTACATTTTTTGGCTCTAAAGTGAATACATTCAGATATTTATGTGCTGCCCTCATTATTAGTCCCCTGCTGACAAAATCAGAGGAGACTCATAATTTCTAATCTGTCCGTTCACTCTTTGCACTGTTTTTGCAGATATTGAATCACACTGTGATACAGATCAAGTTTGACTTTTATTTTTGTAAAAAACTATTGTCATTGTATTGAACAGACTCTTGGAATTGTTCTTTGAAGATTGTTTTTAGAGATTTTTCAGTTTATATATTTTTTTTCTCTGGTTTTGCAGATGTTTGATATGCCTTTCGACTTGGGGACTATGCATTGGTTGCAATGCACTCAGAATTCTCATTTTCTTATCAAGTGGGCCCCTTGTTTTGTTTAACATCACATCATTAGTACCTTTGGACAGATAAATAGTGTAGTACAAAGTTATCCCTATGTACCGCTAACCTTGGCAGATGATACAGAAAACTATACATTGTAGAGTACATGTATAAATGATTTTATTCACAAATCGATTTACAATATGTATGACACACAGTGTCTGATACACAATGTCATGACGAGGTTCTACAGACCATCACACAGTACATGTAGTTTGTTGTTACGTTCTTGTTTACATCATATATCAAAGAGACAATAGTGACTGCACATGGTCAAGATTTTTGCACATTTTCCTCTCTTCTTTGCTGGCATACTGGTATGAGAAAGCTGTGCTATACAAGATTCTACCCTTTGTTGTAAATGATCCATCTTTTTTGCTAATGACCTTTAGTGAGGGTATTCCTATATAAAAGAAAATTTTATCTACTTTGTTATTATAACTTTGATATAAATTTTACACTTCAAAAAAGCACAAATTGACTCTAGTCTACATACCATTTTACAATGTTGAATATAGAGCTCAAAATGTCTGCAGTCAACATATAATTCATTATGGCATCAAAGATTAAAATTTGGTACAGATGCCAAGATTTATAGCTGTGTGCCGACTCTGTCATTCATTATAAAACTTGGTAAATGGTTCAATTTCCATCAAAAATAATTATAAATGTATCTATCAATTTAAATTCAAAGACTTTGGTAATCCGAATTTTGAAAAATATAAGCTTTGACTGTTCTGTACAATCACTTAAAAATATCAAAGGAAGACACTCTCATTCAAAGTATAAGAAAAATTGGAATTTTAAAACAGGACAGGAATAGAAAAAAACTTCTTGACATCTAATTTTTATCAATTCCTAATTTACATGTACTTACGCTGTGAGACTTTTATTTCCTGACAGTACAATATATGGTGATTTTTCCGCTTTCTGTTTTTCCTGTAACATGTTTAACGTCCCTAACGGAGTGTCTGTTGAACTCATCATCTTCATAAGCTACAAAACAATAATGTCATCGTCATTAGTAATCAAGATTCTTAAAGATATAAACTTAATTTTTTCTATTACGTCAGCCACACCATTCATAAATGGCAACATTTACTGTGTAAATGGTCAAATTATCATGTAGGGGATATTTTCACATTTTTCACAATTGTATAATTATCACGAAAAAAGCTCAAGCATGAAAATTACAACAAATATAAAAGACTAAAGGGAATACTCCCAATCCCACTATGATTACCCCCAACTGTACTGTTGCAATGCTCATTTTGCAAAAATTTTCCCTATCAAAAATAACCACGTTTACAGTAATGTCAAGAACACTATTGAGAAATTAAAATTGAAAATGTATCTTCTAAAACGAGTTCTTGGGATGGAGAGCATATTATTGAATAATGAAGCATCAAACTTGTATAAGTAATTACAGAAGTTTATATAAGAAACGGGTTTCACATTATTGAAAAGTTTCCAAAAATAAAATTAATTTCCATGGTAAGTAGCACAGACCATAACTTATTTCAGTACAGTATTATTATACTATTGCAGTTCATACAAGAATATTGTCTATAACCTACCGTTTCTTCTTGCAACTTCTTAGATCTTTTTTCTGTTTTCTTTTTGCCAGATCCTTTACCATGGAACCTATGAGATAGCTGTCTAAATGCTTCCTTTTCATTCAGCATCCTACCAGAATCGTCAACATATTCTAATTTTACATCAGGTTTATAAGTGTCTTTTTCTTTGAAGTCCATTATGGCGCCCCCACTGTATCGATCACGCTTACGGAATTTTTCATCAAGGTCACTGAAAAGCAATAAAATGTTGCAGATAAAAATCAAATCTACATAAATTTATTATTGCCTTGGTTTATTTTTCTAAATTTTACGTCATTTTCTCCTTCAAATTGTCAAATTATATAACTGAATAAGGTATTGTTCAAATGAACAAACTATTATCATATACATGTATTTCATATTTGCATGTTACAAATATTGAAATAGTGTATTCAATGAATGATGCATAAATGCTAATTTATCATCTACAGGTAACAACTTATTGTTTCTAAAAACTTACTCATAGCGTTTATCCTCAATAGAATAATTCTGTGCCTCCAGCTCTATATTCTTACTTTTACGGACTCCTGCCCTCTTTTTATTAAATTCTTTTTCAAAGAATCCTGTAAAGACAATCAAAATAAATGAAAAAGAATAAGACCATTGCTCACTGTATGAGTTTTGGGTTGTAAATGACAATTTTATAAAATAGTGATATATGGTCGGGCTTGTCAGAAGTCACCAAGGTCACTATGTCCAAGTCAAGGTCCTAAATGAAAGGTCTGGTCATGAGGTATCCGCATATTAAACATCAAAACCCTACCCTTTATAGGTCATGAGATATAGCCTAGGTTAAAGTTCTTTAGAAAAGGTTACGGTTACTAGGTCAAGTCAAGGTCCCAAAAAATCATTCCAAGGAATGCATGTGTTGCCTGCAAAACATAGCGACACTTAGGAATCACTTTTATAGGGTGTGACAGACAGACGGACAAAGTGATCCTTAAGCGTCCCTATGATTCGCAGGCGACACAATAAAAGGTCTGGTCATGAGGAATCTACATGTGAAATACCAAAGTCCTACCCCTTATAGTTCATGAGATATAGCTCAGGTTAAGATTTTTTCCAAGTCAACAATGCCGACACACTATGGATATGACATTAATTCCCCGGACATTTGTCATGGCTCACTAATGATTTTGATTTGTATGAAATATGACATAGACGTAAGTTAATCAAATGCCATCTTTACAAATCTTACACTGTTGTCCACTTGTTTTTTTTTAAATCAAACGTAGTTTAAACTGATTAAACTAATAGTGATTTTGAAAACATTTTAAAACATGTATATACTTTATATAAAGAATGTACCCAAAGTACGGTAGGTAGCTACATGTACATGTAAATGAACTGAAATTATCATGTTTGGAAAACATTCATATCAGTCATATACATTTACGTGTATATGTCAGGTATGTTTCTACGTTGCATTTCTTCTGAAATGTAATATTTTACAGAATTTTACAAAAAATGCATAATGATTATTCCTAATGATCTGAAATATTGTGTACCTTTTTTGGTGGCTAGTTCCAGGGCAGCTCCCACTCCAGCATTTACAATGGGTTCATCATCCAATACCTGCTGATCCTCTCCCTGTGGTACACAAATTACTCATCACTATTTGATGTGCTTAATTCACAATTTGTATAACAGAAGTCATTAAAACATGTACATGTATATCAATATTAAAATTCAGCAAATTTTTCATTGAACAAAGAAGGAAAATACAAGTGACTCTACTACTTACAGCAATATTAACGGGAGTTTCATCGATTTCTACACGATTCCATCCCGTCATTTGTTCTTCTTCTTCCTCCTGTCTTCTTCTTTCTTCCATCAACTCTCTTTCAAAATCCTGTGGACACAAGATAGAGACATGAACTACATGTAATATGAAGTGATACAGACTGATAGTCATAAAAAAGTACTTACATCAGGCACCAGTCTATAAACAAATAAAGAAGCTTTGTTTATATGTATTCTATTATTCTGAATACAGAATTGCAACCTTATAGAAGAATTTATAGATGGAGAATGAGAGATATTGATATCTACATGTTTTTTCTTAACCTAATACCAATGCAATACAGTATGATTCCTTATACATGTATATCTGTACCATGGTCATCTAGTTACCACACAGTGAACACAGTTTCACATGCATGTACTAGAAAATTTACTTCTATATATCAACATATAAATACAAAAAGTGATCCCTAAGTGTCGCTATGCTTCGCAGGCGACACAAAAAGCACAGGGAAGAAATAAACTACAACGTTAAGTATTCAGAAAATGTTGGATCGGCCCAAGGGCTAATGCATGTCTCGTGCAGAAAAAAGATATAGACAGCACAAAAATGGTGTGAGAGACTCACAACACTAAAATAAATTTAGGTATTTTTCTGTGTTTTTTTCAACATATAGATACATATGGACATGTCATTCTTACCAGAAGCTCTTCCCTCTCTTCGTCCCTGTTTCCTGATTGTCCGTACGTAGGTATATCACCGAGGGTACGACAGAACTCTGACATGGCATTGAGTGTTATATTAGCCTTCATATCTTCTTCCATTGACTCCTCCGGTTCCTTCTTTATGTTCAATTTAGCTGCTATCTGTAATACATTAAAGCTGAATAATATACCTGCAATTAACTTCTACTTCTCTGTGAAGTGCAGCCAATTGATTAAATGTTTTACACAAAGTTACAAAATTTATTGATTCTAGGTTTTTTTCTACGACTTACATGTACATGTACCTTTTAACAGAATCAGCTTCTTTTGTTTATGAGGCAGGCTGAGTTTAGCTCTTTCAGAGCTTTTCTTACCTTTTCAATGATGGGTTTGACTTTTCTCTGTTTAAGTCTCAAGGCCTTAAATAGAGCTGAGTGTAGCTCATTCTGAGCTTTCCTTACCTTTTCTGCGATGGGTTTGACTTTTCTCTGTTAAAGTCTTTGAATCTTAGATAGAGCTGAGTGTAGCTTATTCTGAGTCTTTCTTCCCTTTTCAGCAGTAAGTTTGACTTTCCTCTGTTTAAATCTCTGAGCCATAGATAGAGCTGAATGATGCTCATTCTGAGTCTTTCTTACCTTTTCAGCAGTGGGTTTGACTTTCCTCTGTTTAAATCTCTAAGCCATAGAAAGAGCTGAGTGAAGCTCATTCTGAGTCTTTCTTACCTTTTCAGCAGTGGGTTTGACTTTCCTCTGTTTAAATCTCTGAGCCATAGATAGAGCTGAGTGAAGCTCAATCTGAGCCTTTCCTACCTTTTCAGCAGTGGGTTTAACTTTACTCTGTTTAAATCTCTGAGCCATAGATAGAGCTGAGTGAAGCTCATTCTGGGTCTTTCTTACCTTTTCAGCAGTGGGTTTGACTTTCCTCTGTTTAAATCTTCGAGCCCTAAAGAGAGCTGAGTGTAGCTCAATCTGAGCCTTTCTTACCTTTTCTGCAGTGGGTTTGACTTTTCTCTGTTTAAGTCTCCGAGCCTTAGACAGAGCTGAGTGCAGCTCATTCTGAGCTCCATCCTCATCCACAGCTACTCCTGTAAGATCCTCATCTGGTCCCACCAGATCATCTGTCAATACAATGACAAATAAATAGGCATTTGTTGCAGAAGAATACAGCTTTGTAGATGTGCAGAATGTAATGCTGCTTACATGTATCTGATTTTATTTTCATAAAAAACATTCAAGCATTAAGTAATTTCTCTGTTTTACACATGTACATGATGATTTTCACATGTAGTTCCAATCTTGTACATCCTTTTTCAATTCATAATCATATATACATGAATGTGAAAATCAAATTCTTTTAACAAAACATTATAATAAAGAACTTTATACATTTTAAAAAAAAATCTTAAGTATCACTTTCTTGATAAAAGAACACCAAGTAAGATGATGAAACAGCAACTCTTTCATGTAGAATTAAAATCTTAAATTACAAAAACATCTTCTTTCTTCACCTACCTTCATCCTCTTCTTCCTTGACAGGTGTTGGATCCACCTCCATACCTCCTCCTTCATACCCCTGATCATAACCTGGATCCATCCTGCTAGGCATATGGCCATGACCATAGTCTATCACAATGGGGCCTCCAGCAGGGGCCTCTGGATTTTGTCCAGCCATATATGTATCTCCATTTCCATAATTATCAAACTCTTCTACATCAGGAGCCTCTCTGTTCATACCTCTGCCTCGTGACCTGACAGAGATTATAAATCAAGAGTTATAAAATCAGACAAGTGAAAGATACTCTATATAAGAAAGATGATCTATTCTCATACTAGTTTTTGTCCTGAACTGACACATTTTTCATAAGTACAGTATGGCATACCTAGATCCAAAATTATCATCTTGATTTTCCATGGGTAAAAGGTCATCTGCTTTTAAAGTCTCCTTCTTCCTGATTTTTCTATTCTTCTTTTTCACTTTCTTGAACTTTGTGGCCTAAAAGAAGGAGAATAAACAAATTTCTTTTTAAAAACTAATAGATACATGTAAATGAATATAGTTATTATATCATTGATAGTCATACTCACAAAGAGAATTAAAAGTGGGCAGGCGAAGGGAACTTCTATTTGGAGGAATTTTTAAAGTAAACTTATGTAATGCCATCAGAGTAGGCCTATAAGATTATTTTGCTTAACTAATCAATGAAACACAGATCACACAAATTTAGATCCAAAGTATAAAGATAAAAAAAGCCAAGTTTTGTAAAGCTAGTTGACTTCACGGTCACCAAAACAATGTGTTTTCAATTATGCTGCATAAATTCATTTACTAGTACTTTCACAACTTTATTTAGAATCCTGGTTACCAACTACACAGTACTTGAGAACCAGATTGTTTTGGTCTTTTTTCATCAACATTTATTTCCCTATAAGGAACATAGAAATATTCAATTACTAGTATCATTAGGTGTATTAGTCTGAATTATGTGTACATGTATTTGTGATGGTAAAGTAAATACTTACATGTATAACTTACATACATATCATCTGCTTGATCTAGGTTAGCAATAATTACACAGGTTTAAAATGAATGTAAAATACAATACAAAATCTGAACTGACCTCTACTTCCTGTTCAGTGAGGTATTCGCTGGCTATTTTTAGTTTATTAGATATATCGAGACTCTGGCTCTGATTACGAAGCTGTTGTCGTATAAGTTCCATCTGTCTGTCTTGGTCTGTATCGTACGTCCCACCAGATCCCAACTCAAACTTCTCCTTCTTTAACCCCTCTATTTCTTCATCATATTTGGACAAGACTTTCTTAGGCCTGAACTGTAAATTATATATCATAAAACATTTTAAAAATATAAAGTACAAACATTGGAACATGTTTTGACATACATGTATGTGATAATAAGTGCAACCAAAGGGAGCTAACTTATCATTCAAAACTGAAGAGATAAAGTCCAAATTATCAACAGGATAATGAGAACATTCATTTATTACCATACACTGACGATTATGTTTCAGTGGCGGATCAAGCACCCCCTTTGCTGGGGGGTCAAGAGGCGAATTTTGCCGATTTTTACTGAAAATGGGCCAAAATACAGGGTTTTTTGGAAAATTTTGTGTCAGTGGGGAAACACCCCCTCCGCATCCCTGAATCTGCCACTGTGTTTATTATCTACAGCTAACATTCATCATTTACGGTACGGTATGCCAAAATATGTGTATTTATGATTAACACATTCCATTAACTCAATAATTGTATGCCCAATGTAAAACAAAAACAGCTTCTTTTCATGGTTTATCATTGTCGTCATCACATGCATGTAAATAAATGGGTAAAAATCTTGACAACATAAACAACCCTCAGTATACATACCATGCCATATTCGTCTACGTCACCATCATCGTACGGATTATAATCCGGCTTCTTCTTACGTAATTCTTTATTTTTATCCGCTCTCTCATCATCAATCATGTTAACATTGACTAATGTGTCACCTTCATCCTCCAATACTCCTAAACGTTTAATATGAATTATTTTGAATGAACAACTTGTACAATATTCAATAATTATATAGAAGTAAAAATACAAAGAAATATACACAAAAGAAAGCAATGAATTCTTGCAAGATATGATCATGTATACCTTGCTACATTTTACATGTACTTGTATTCTTAAATATATTGTCATAGTATTGCACAAAGTCGGTTGAACAATATGGTAATAATAGATATCATCAGGTTTACTTTACATCACAGAGTACACAAACCTTTGTCTTGTAGCGTCAGTATGACTGTCTGTCCTTCCTTAAATCTCTCTGTGTCATGTTCTACTCTCAAACCTCTCAGGTCTCTGGAGGAATATTGCTGAAGAAAGACAATAATAACATACTATCTACTAAACAAAATTTGTAACCCTGCAATGATGTTTTAACTATGTTAAAGGGGTAGGGGCAAAATCAGCCGTTTTTGGCCCCATTTTTTGCCATTTTTAAAATTGTTTTCATACTATTTTTTACCTTTCAAATAAGATTAGAGATATTGTTGTTTATTGAAACTGAATTGAAAATAGTTATAATCAACTAATATGAGTGTTATTCCCCGCCAAAATTGCCCACTACTACTGAAATTAGTGGTAAAATGATAACAATCAGATTTTAACATAATAGTTTATGGTATATATAGAGCAAGCGCATGTAACAAAGTTATACTTTCCATGTACGTTCAGAATATAAAAAGGAATGTCCCGTATGAGTATGAACCTGTTACATGCCCTTGCTCTAGGGCTTACGACTGTAGGTATATGTGTCCCTTGCAAAAATTCTGAATTTCTAATGTAAAGACATAGTGCTCAACTTTTAATCATTTTGCCCTAAAAGGCAGGGTTTTCGAAAAATCACATAAAATTTGTTATTTTTTGTTCAGAAGAAGCATAATGAATAAGAAAATAGAACCTTTTAAAATTTTTTGATTGGGGCCCAAAATGGTCACTTTTGCCCCTACCCCTTTGTCTTAACTATTATTTAAACAGTAGATTTAAATATTTCTTCCAGAGGGAAGGGATGATAACAAATAAAAATTATTTCATTTTACTTATTTGGATTTTACTTAGAATTGCTATAGATCGTCGTTTTTTTACACTTGATAAAGGCCAAGGCGCCGAAAATTTGTGTACTTGAGTGTTTGAGTTTTTATTTATTATTTTAACTTTTTTTAAAAATCTTCCTGTGTACAACAGAATAATACAACAAGCAGGAATATGATTTTTGTAGAATATATATTTTAGACAAATTTCTGAATGTATTACTTTTTTGGAATCTTTGAACTCCTCTTCAATAAGGTTTCCTACTCCAAACTCCTGGTCCATCTCCTCTAACATTTTGGCCTAAAGTGAGAATGAAATTTCTATACTTAATTGTATCTATATGTAACTTCATAGTCATTACTGCATTGTTGCATTTTCTAATTCTTTCTTTTGTTACTTTCATTTATTCCTGCATCATGATTGATTGTGCAAACTAAAGCTCTTTAAAATACATGTAGATAGAACAAGCAAAAACAATTTGATCAGAAAACCACTGATCATAATATCTATTACATTAGTATGCCAATTCTTCCCTTTCATGGGATAATTCTGACAGTATAGTAGAGTTCTGTGATGAATAAAAGTACATACTCTTTTCTCTGCCATTTCTCTTTCTTTTTGTACCGCACGACTTTTCTTCACCCAAGCCTTGACGTCATCATCTGAATCACTCTCCCCTAATGTCTTTACTTTACTAAAAATAAAACGCTAATTTCTATCTTATGGACATTACTTATCTTTTTTTTCTGAATGTACATGTCTCAAACTAAAGAATTTTTTTTCCATTTCCTTACTTTGAATGCTTCCATTAACTACAAGTATTAGTTTCTAGTATTCAAACTGTTCTTTCTTTCTTCCCTACAAGATGCATGTTGAGAAGCCATGTGAATGTTATTGTAGGTTTCAGATAAGAGAGCCCGATTTGAAACATTTTTTCCAGATCTGAACAACCTTAATCTTTTGTTTTTCCCTAATTAAATGTTTGTGAATACACACATACATGAATAAACATCAATTCTGCATATTGAAGCAATCTGATACAAATGTTGAATTTCGTAGTCATCTTAAATGCACAAAATCCAGGAAGAAAAGTAACAAATTCAAACTGTGTGTACAAAAAATTTCTAAATACTGTTAATATATTTTACTGACCTTAGTTTTTCTTTCAGGTGTCTTTTTTCCTTAGCTTTCTGTATACGTTCCTGTATTTTCTTAGTTTCCCGTTTTTCTGTCAAGCTAACGGCAGGTTTGTGTATATCCCCATCCACAGTCGTAACGTCTCCTCCAGATTCTTCTGTAAACAAATAAAGTACAAATGGTAACTTGAGTTTCCAAACTTTACAAAAATATGTGAAAAATAGTATGAAATCATATTTCTGGGCATAGAAAGTGTTGACTTACTCATATGATAAATCCAAAATCTATGGAACACACAATTTTGTGTTGTTGCTTTCAAAATTATGGTATTTAAAAACTAAAGATTGATTTAATAATATGAATTTTTAAAGTTAATAATTCATAATCACCTGCTTTTGACTCATAATTTACTTCCAGTGGTTTGAGTCCAAGCTTTGCTCTGATACGACTGAAATAGAAGAAAGGAAAACATTTAAGGTATCCATTGTACAAATAAATAACAAGTGCATTATATAGTTAGAGTCATGGCATATTTTTACCTAAATATACATAATACAACATAAATAATGGTTTCTATCATCAAAGGTCAACATGCCGACCGTCACTCAAGCCGCAGAAACTATCGAGACATTTCCGAAGATTACCGAGATAATTTTAACACTGTTTAAATGGACGAGACGTCCGCGAGATCTTCATTTGTACATTGGATACATTAAAATTATCATGCTGATTTTTGAATCCCAAAATCATAAAAACAAACAAAACGAAACCATAAAATCTGATACAATTTAAATATGTTTCCTTATGAGACATTACATGTATCTTAATTACAGACATGAGTATATCCAACCATGCCCTCTTTCTTTCACATTAAACTGATAAAAGCCATTAAACTTGTGACTATTTTACAAGCAACAGACTTTAATAAGGCCACAATTAAAAAATTGTTTGTTTCCCCTCCCCCCGGGTCTGTTTTTTCCAAGTGACCCAGCAGGCAGGAACTTTTTTTTTTTTTTACTTTTATTTATTTATTTCTTTTTTTTTTTCTTTTTTTTGCTGCCAGAACTACAGATATCAAATATGTTTAAAGTCGTTTGAATCCAAATTGTACATTACTGGACTCCTTACAGCTGCCCAGTGACACACTGTGTTTCTAATTGATACGATAAAGACTAAGAGCTGGCAGCCGGCGATTTTTCGCCTTTTACCTCGGGAAAAATCGCCGCCTTCTTTCCGTAAAAAAATAACCGTTGTGTCTCAATTTCTATCGCTGGTTAAGTATGAAATGTCTATCTATTTTATTGAACATGTTCAAAAGAAAATTATGTGTCCTGTAAAACCTATTCTATATAAAAATTGTCCCAACATACACGATTAATATTTCCACAACAAGTTCATCAATTGTTTCAGCGCGGCGTAAAGGGTCATTTTACGGCAACGTCAAATCTGCGAGAATTAGATGCACTTTCTCAACTTTATTTACGACTTGTAAATATTGAATTTGTATAGATATTGACCACGCGCAACCACGGTCACGGACTACAAATGGCCGGCGTTTTCCAATGCATGATAAAGATGAAATAAGTTTGTATACTTTTCTTTCTCGGTCCGTTTATGGTATGTAAACAACGTAAGTGAAAAATAATTATACGAACAACATCAAGAATTCATTGTAATATTGAGTCTATTGGTAATGACATTCATGATGCAAGAAGTTAGCACGGACCGCCGACGACCGCTAGAGAAACATAGGTTAATCATATAATAACTGAGTACGTACAGTACTATGATCAGGTACATGTAGTATAGTTTTCTTAATGCCGGAATTTTGGCCCACTCAGCGGACCCTTCCAAATAAACGATGGGTCTTTATAGCGTTCAAACGCCTATTCGTGAAACAAGATTTCATAAGTTGAGGAACTAGATTGGGCACATGCGTATACATGTAAAGATGGGAGCCCACAATACCTGCCGCACTCACAGAATTCGAAAGGAACATGCTTGTTGAAAATTTTACAGCCGTAGACCGAGCGCTCGTCTATCATGTTCTCAAAAGCTATGGGAGGATATTAACAATAGAGAGACATAATTATCAATGTACCAATAATACGTAATTTATGACTGACGATTCAAAGCCAAAGGGAATGGGAAGACGGGGGAAGGGGAGGGGGTTACAGCAAGATTTCTTATTATAATGTAGGAATGAGAGAGCTACTGAGTTGATTTACAATTCTATTTGGATAGAACATTGTGACGTTGAAACTGAAAATGGACATGGCCGTGATTCGATTTCTGGAAAAAAAAAAATCGGACTTTTTGGCTATAAAAAAATCTGACTCGGCGGCGTTTTTCCTGACCCGGTCGGGGCGAGGGGAAACAAACAATTTTTTAATTATGGCCTAAACATGTACATGTAGTGATGTACAGGTACTTACTTTGTTTCCTCAATGCTGAGAGAGAGATCACCACTGGAACTTGATGGCTGATACACTGAAGCTAAACAAAAAGAAAATTAATGATTGTCAATGAATAGAGAAAATTAATGATTGTCAATGAATAGAGTCTAAACACTTTACTTAGTCAGGAATGGTCCCCTTTAGCACCCTTATGCCTGTACATTTGCCTGTACAATACATATATGCCTGTACAATACATATATTGCCTGTACAATACATATATGTATGTATTGTATATCTGTCAGTTTTGTAAAACACAAGCATTTTTATAACTACTGGTACATTTTTTTCGTCATAACCCAAAAAGTTAAAGAGGCAAACATGCCAATTATCAGAGGTCAACCTCTTCTGTACGGTAGAACATGAGTCATATTTATGCCAAATATTTGAATTTTTCTTTCACTTCTTCTTCTGCCAATAATGTGCAGGGCTCCTACTGGGGCATTGTCGCACATGAAAAGTTAAAAACATGCCATGGAAGGCCCTCATCAAAAACTGGATAAAAACGTCTGTGCTCTGCCTCAGAGGGTGTAGTTGCTTTATATTATACCGGTAGGTAAGGATTGCTAGTCTAAAATAAAAACATTGGTTTAACCATTATTAAGAGTAGAAGACCTTAAAATAAGGTAAGTCTTTCCTTATCAATGAATGTTTGTACAGTGATGTTTTTTTTTTACTATTATTAGAGGTGCCTGTGCCTTTCAATTTGGGAAAGTCAGCAACATAATCAGGAAAACTGGGAGTAATATAGAGGTCTGCCCGATGCCCAAATGGAAGAAGGAAGAATAAACTTGTGTGTATCAGTCTTAAACTTATTGCCTGTATCAAAAGTTACCAGAAAACTAGATCTATCAAATAGTGAACATCTAATGATCTTATCAAAGGTTCCAGGATCTTTCGTACCGATACCGTTTCGTACCGAAATTTTTCGTACGGGATCTTTCATACCTGTTACTGGGAAGATAAAAATGATATGTTTCTGCTATAAAGAACTGATTAACTTGAGCATCTAATAAATTTTGATAGTGGGATTGTTAGTACTTGTTAGATGGAATAGAGAAATACTTAAAAAAATTTAATAATTAAAGCATAAAACGATTGTTTTCATTACAAGCTTCGTTTTTTAGCGAACAGGCGCCTTTTAACCAATATTTTTAGTTTAAACATGCATATTTCAACTAACTAAAAGGAATCCGACCCTTTGAAATTTAGTATACGACCATCATACATGTACATTATGCACGTCGATAAAGAAGATTCCAAACACAAATATTGTTAATGTTATACGTAAAATGCTTATCTTTCGTACCGGTACGAATGATCCCACTGATCGGTATGAAAGATCCCAATTTTCGGAACAAAAAGTACAAAAGAACTCAGTACAAAAAGACATCCGTATGAAAGATCCCGATGCCCTTATCAAAAGTTTGAAAAGATATGACAAAATCTGCATGGTTCCTTACAAGATGTCCTTGTATCGCCTCTGACTGCTGAACTGTCAATGTCTTCGAGTTCTTTAGGGTAAAAGTCATCTGAATACTCCTCTTGGAATTCATTAACAACTTCATCATGCTTGTCTCGAGACCGTTCTCCGTGCCGATGTTTCTTTCTCTCCGACCTGTCTTTCGATCGAGATCGTGATCGGTTCTTTCGCTTTCGTTTGTGCTCCTTATCTTTGTCTTTATGCTTCTTTGATGAACCCATTTCAATATTACTACAAAATAGATTCTTTTTATGCTATCTGTATGTTATTTAAAGATTCTTTCTCTGCTTTGAACGAAACTAGTACGCAAGTCGAGCTTCCGGAAATGTGATATCGAAAGTACGATTACCGGAGTGAAGTTATTTTTGACCAATCACAAGCAGAGATTGAAAGAAAGGGAGAAAAGAGATGATCATGCATATGTTGAGTTGAAAGAATGTTTCCTGTTTCTTTTAAGGTTTTAATTCTTATCTTTTCTTCATTTTATGTTAACATGATTTTGTAAGTCAGCAAAGATAAACTGAGTTACTCTTCAAACACTGTAGATATTCTTTCAGTCTTTTATTTTTCCTGTAACAGTGTATGTACAAACTCCAGGCCTGAGGCAGCTCAAGTTTACGTTCCGTTACCCTACTCTTCAACATCACTGCCACAGACTTGCCGCCATAGGACGTCAAAGGATTCTTGCCATTTCTTGAAGTCTGTGGCAGAGATTGTTTGACTGTAAGGAGGAGACAACTCTGTTCGGAGAATGCCTGTAACACTGACAGAATGACAGGGCATTTACAATTATATGTACTTGTAAAGCCTATAGAAGAGCGCATTATGTATTTCAATCTTCAGGAGCACTTACTTTCGTTCAATGGTTGATTTTCAAGTAAATTTTTCTACAGTCAAATTTAACACCTAAGTGAGACATCAAAAATTTTCACAATATTTCCATTGTGACGTCAAATTAAAAAGCATTCCGGACAATACATCAAGGTGCTTCAAGATGGTGTGATCGGATGTGAAATTATGTCACAATTGAAAATTTTGCCAAACGATGTGATGTCTGGTGTCTGTGTGTATAAAACCAAGGTAAGGAACGGTCAGTATCTTAAAAAATATTATCTGGAAAACGGACTATTGAAAAAAAATAATTACGGGTTAGCTCCAATAAAAATTTTAAAACTGCACTGTTCTTTAATAATTCAACAATAATAATCAAATTTTCAACATGCTGATGTATTCAGTCACAGATTTTATCGACATCATCAGTAAACCTCAGTAAACATGGTAAACCATCAGTGAAAGAACAGAATATTGATGACATTTTCGTGGCGTCTTATTTTCACAAATCAAACTCCTTATATCGCAGAAAATAATGCTTGATGCAATGTAAGTAAAATAGGGTATACACTACTAGTACAGTTTACTTTAAATATGTTATATACATGTACTATCAATTAGAACATATTTTAGATATTCTTTCATTGCTTTTCAATTTCTCTCATTCAATTACCTTGTAAAACCAGTGAGAGAATTCTCTCATACAATGCAGCAGCCAGAATAATCCCTGTGTATAGCTGGAGTCAACTGCAGGGATTTTTTTTTTAAAGTAATTTGGGAATAGGGTCGGGCCACCTGTGCAATTGGGAAATTTTACAACGTTTTGTAAGTACTAAGAAGTACTTAGATAAAGTAAGCGACTGCTTAGACAATCAATTATCAACTTTGACTTAGATTTAACATGTCTTCATTTTAGTAACATAATAAGTAGAAATATGTATACATTTATGTATACTGAATTTTTTTTCTTCAAATAATATTTTTTCAGTAAAATTAATTGATCAGATATATCAGTTCAGATATATAATAAAACTAACGTATTCTCTATAAAGAAATCGGAGCAAAACTTTTTGGGGCGAAACATCCCAGATTCAAATGAGTTAAAGGTGGAGTTTGTTTTCATATTATGCCTTTAAAGAAGTTTAATGTCATATTATTTATGTAGAATAAAGTAACATATATGAAGGTAGGATATGTATTATTATTTGTTTTGTATTGAACTGTTCTATCCTGTCAACAAGGGTTTAAATGTCAAGTCCATAATGACCTTGAATATTGACCCTTAGCATTGAAAATTAAAAAAAAAAATGTTCATTATCCTTCTATGGAGAACATTTGTTGACAGTTTGATTTCAGTGATAATTGTTTTATCTACCTTGCTCCCTCACAAACTTGAATGTTGGGTCCATTACACATTTCATCATGGAATTATAACAACAATTTGTGCAACAATGACTTTATGAGAATAGCTCTATGGAAGAGCAAGTTCATATTTTTGTCAGATGCTGAAACTTTTAAGAGGAAGCAGACATTAAGTCATGAAAAAATCATTGCATAAAGTAATTGTTACAGAAGTCAAGATTCTGTGCAAAAGCTTACTTTTTATGCAACATTCACATGTACATGTAAAATCTGAGGAGATTGTGACTTTGCTATTTTAGACTTAGTACATGTTGCAGCACTTTCACTATGGCAGATTTTAGGTGATGATACAAACTGATAGTTTTCGCTTGCTGTAATATGTGTTGTTGTACTAGGCATTTGCTATGAAAATTTGTTATTTGTATGTGATATGAATGAGTTATTTTTTCTTTCAGATGTCCTAAATATGGATTTTACAGAGTCGTATCAGGACACATGTTCTACAGTAGGCTTGGCAGCGAGGGAGGGTGACCTGGGGTTGATGCAGGACCTCATATGGCATGGTATATACAGTATTTCTCAAACTGTCATGCCATAATTCTACATTTCTTTTGTAAATTTACTGAGTCTTACACTCTATTAAGCAAATATGATTATAAGTGATCAAGAAATAAACATAACCTACCCGTCAGAGCAGTTCAATAATTGTGATATTGTTATACTGGCTGGCCAATGTATTTTGTTTTGTGGCCACTCTGACACATGTTCCTCTGTTACTGTGAGATGATCTCACTGCAGGCTGTATCAAGACAAATTCAGGAGGTACATCTATTATCTATTCTTAAATTCAATAACAAAATTCCAATTTACCCGGTATACTTCAGGAAGACCATGTGATGTCCGTGATAACAGAGGATGGACACCTTTACATGAAGCTGCCTTCAGGGGACACTCTGGGTGCCTGGATCTACTCCTGAGACAAGGTCATAGTTATAGCATCAATAGGTTGAACAAATTTATTCAAAAGTAAAAACTTGATGGATGAAATCGGATACACAGTGCTAATAAAACATTATTGGTAAAGTGTTTTTGTGGAACCAAAATCAAAATTTTGACTTGTGCATTTAAATGTATTTGAATTATTATGACTTGAATTACATGTACATGTATAGGGAACAATAACATACATGTATTTAACCTCAATACTCAATACTGAATAAGCATTGTTCAAAGAAAAATGAATTGATTGTAATTAGTACTCGCACATTATATGAAAATTCAGTAAAAGTAATAGTGCAGTCAGAATTATGAAAAATTATACAGTTTAGGCCATGTAAAATAAATTCTATGTTTCTCAGATAATTGGGTCTAAAAAAGTGGCAAGGTAGGTAGGGTTTTTATTTTTTGTTTTTTTTTTCATCAAGAGTGCTCTTATTATTCATGCAAGGCAAAGAGGTCGTCTGTCCTGCCCCCCTCCCCCCCATTATTCGTGTAAGGCAAAAAATCTTATGCTGCCCACTCCCCCCCCCCCCGTTTTTCTTCATAGAAAACTGTCTTTGAACCGTCAGTCAAAATAATGGTACATTAAAATTTATGGCTTTCTCCTGTAAATAAGTTGATTTTTTAAATGTAAAATAACATATTCCTTCTGAGAACGGGGAGTCGTAGCTCATCTCTCTGAATGGAAGAAGCTAATCGATTCAAAATTTGATATACGAAGTATGACATGTTTTGATTGCCGTGAGTATATTTAGTAGAATCGCGTAAGAGACTCGACGGCTGTTATAGTATTTGCTCTAAATACGACCCCTCACTTCCTCGGATGGATCCGTTCATATGGTGAATAAAAATTTGGCCGATAGCGTATATCTTCGGAAGTCAAGTCTGGATGAAGCAGAATCTTTAGAAATCGAATGAAGTGTTCAGCATAAACCATCGTCTGATAAAATAATGTACACGGCCCGGGTACAATATACATTCTTTTATTCACAGATTTAAGGATTTAACTACGTTTCTCTTGCGTTCGTCCTTGCTTATACTTTTTACAACGTGAATGTCCTTATTAATAGATTCGGAAGTATTACAATGGACACTTGCTATTGTTCGGCATAGGTATTTACATATGCTGTGGAGATCAATAAAGAAAACTATACGTGTAATACTCGATGTATTAAACACGCGAATAGCCACCCGTCCAAGTGTCCGCGGCACGTTGTCAGTATATCCTATACAATTCCCTTTAAACGACGCGTGGATAATTCTTTACCCGTAACGTAAATACGGAACGCGCCGTGATTTATACGGGCTTTTAAAAGTATTTATTCATCTGGTACAGTTTTGATGATTTTAAAGGACAATAAACATGTTCAATGAAATAAATGGATATTTCGTTTTTAATCGACGATCGAGGATGAGACACGGCGTATATTTTTTTCTGAAGTTGCAATAAAAACGCCTCGTCGGCGGCGAATTATAGCGCGCGGCGGTGTCTGAGAAACATAGATTTTATTTTACATGGCCTTACAATTAGCTCAAATATGTATACCTTGGTGACCAATACATAATTACATGTATCTTATAATTTTATCATGTGTTTGTATATTTACCTTGATATACTGATTTATGATTTGTTTTAGAGGGGACAGATGTGACATGGAAGTCACATGACGGTAATACAGCTTTGATACTGGCTGCAAGGGGAGGTCATATGGAGTGTGTGAGAACGCTAGTAGAACATGATGCTGACGTAAACGCCACAACTAAAGAGGACTTCTCACCTCTTTGGGAAGGTTTGTATAGATATTGTGCAAAATTTGAAAGAAGAAAGTCTTGATTTACAAAAAAAATAAGTCTCTGGAATTAATTGACTAACTGATGTTATGAAAATATGGCTACACTGAATTAAAAGTGATATGCAATGCACTGATGTAATCATATCTATCCAGCTGTACAGGCAGAGAGCTTGGATTGTGTACGATGTTTGCTGCGACGAGGGGCAGAAATCAACCATCAGGTTTACACAGGCTATACACCACTACATTTGGCAGCAGAGAAGGGTTATGGTGCTATATTAGCCTACTTGATTGGTCACGGAGCACGGCTGGATATAGAGGCAGATTACAAACTGACGCCGATATTCCTGGCATCCCAGTACGGACATAGTGGATGTCTAAAAGTTATGTTAAGGATGGCCAGAGAAAGAGGTACATGTGCATTCATTGTGAAACAACTTGTATCTTTCATGATTTAGCAGACTAGTTTGCATGTATTATTACGGTGTTATATTTTTATTTATTTATTTATTTCCTTTATTTATACAGGATAGCACATTTAGCTACAAAATGAACTAGTTTACAATGTGGTCCTGTCTTAAAAATATGTACATATGAAGTAAATTAAGTCCATTATATCACCTTATGAAATAAAACCTAAATATCACAGTTCATTTACAAAAATACATACCTGTAAAACAACATCAATATAGTAATTCAAGAGTCAAAGTAATGCTTCAGATACCCGTTTTTAAAAGATGACAATGGTGTAGAGTTTCTAATAAAATCAGGTAAAGAGTTCCATAAAGATGCACCCGAAATGATAAAAGATCTTCTAAAATATTCTGTTCTTGCTCTCTTGACATAAATAAGATTTACTGATCTCTGTCTTGTGTTTCTTGTATGTATTTCATTTACAAAGCTAAAAACATTCAAATATTCAGGTGTGAGCCCATGTAAAACTTTAAAGACAAGAATAAACTCTCTATAAATAATTAAATCATTTAGAATATTTATTGTACCTCACATCTTTCCTTTGTTTTACATGTATGCCTGCTATGTGTGTATCAGTTAAGTGAATAATAGAGGAGGAACTAGTCAATCATAAAGTATGTTTATACTGAAACTGATTAAAATAAATTTAAAGTATAACAGTCAAAGGATTTGAAGGACCGAATGCGTAGTTAACATGTAAATCATCAAATTACATGCTTATAGGAAGTGTTCTCATACTAAGAAATGTGTTTGTAGGGCAGCTAAGCTTGGTGAACAAAACAACAAGGGATAATGCTACACCGTTATTAATAGCCGCACAACAAGGTTATGAGGACTGCCTTACCCTCCTCCTGACTGCCGGGGCCGACCCTAATATACCAATAGAGGAATACAATGCTGTGGCTGCTCACTTCGCTATTTATAAGGATCATCCAAGGTAATGTACAGATTATCATACATATTTTACAATGCCTACTGTAGGCCACTGATCACATGTTATAAGAACAGAAATGAATCAAAAGAATAAACTTGCCATGGAGCTTCAGTATAATGTCTTACTTTAATATTCATTGACCTGCTTTGAGGGAGTTATCACCCTTTGAAGACAATTTCATTTCCAATAATTTGTTAACCACAGCATGCATTTGAATGGAATTTCACAGAATTTTAGGGCTTTTAGGCCAAGATTCCATGATGCACATGTCATGATCTTGATTCGAGGTCATATCACATGGTAAAGGTCAGTGAAAAGGTATCATTAAATCTTATGCTGTATGTATAAGAATTATTTCCGACTAGGACATGTATATCCTTCTTTAATTTTATGCATCATGTATTTGTATCCTTGTAGCATAGAATATTGAAACCATTTGAAGAGTTATCTCTCTTATCATATGATAAACATTTTAATTACGTTTTCGTTGTAGATGCCTACAGATTCTTTTACCAGTAACTACAAAGGAGAGTTTGTTTGACAATGTGGATCCTTCCATGCACCCGTTACTACTGAGTCTACAGCTGGAGAACACCACGTGTCTGGAAATACTTATAGCTGCCGGTATGAACGCCAAAGAGCGTCTTCCCCTCGATTTTGACGAGGTTGGAAATGACCAGGATCAAGAGTTATTCTGTCGTACTCTGGGATATAGCAGTAAGGCTTCCATCCTTTGTCATATAGGATACTCATGGCCTCTCAAAGGAGTAGAATTCCTTCTGAGAGCCGGGCTACCATGTAACCCAGAAGATTCTAACGAGGTACCCCCTCTGCTGGTATCGATAGCAAGGGGTGCCTCAGAATTGTTCCATTTACTGTTACACTATGGGGCCAATCCCAATATTTACCATTCTAAAATACATGGAAATTTAGTAGCTCTTCTTTCATTGAAAAGTGACTTGCGGTGTCAAAATATTGTGACAGATCCTCAAACTGGAATGGATCGTAGTTTGTACGCACGTTTTTTGAGCAACATGATCATATCAGGGGGTGAGGTATCTTCATGCCTTCAGCCTCGTTCAGGTGCAAATGTTTTATTTAACGGAGATTTTGTGAATAACTTTGATATTTATGATGTGCTGAAAGAATGTACTGCTTCCAATAATATCTTTCCTGTTTTGACATTTATGTATTTGTTTTCGTGCAATGTGAGTTTAGAAGAGGATTTAATCAAAATGGCCCTGAAACCTGAATGGATTAATTTTTTCTTCAAATTAGCAGGTGAGCTTTCAGTTTTCTCATGAAAAGAATTTTTTATTTCCAGACAAGGATGTTACTTTATCAATATGGTTGTTCTATCATAAACCTCTTACATAATCATAGACATTGTAAGCAAAGATGAAGCAATTTTCAAAATGCTGCTTTATCACAACAAAATTTTAGATTTTATCATGAAATTGTAAATATGAAACAGCTCATTCCATTTTAATTTGTTTCATCTGTCTATGATTCCCAATTTCAAAAGGTATTGTTATATTTCAGAATCATCACACACATTGGCTCATACATGTCGAAGGACTTTGGTGTTAAGTTTGGTGAAGAGCAGACAATATAAACATGACTTACTCCAGGAATTACCGATACCTGCGCTACTGAAAGACTTCATACTATTTATGGACACAGAATTAGGGGATAAACTCAGTGAGATGATAGCCGACTCGTTCTATTTTTACCACATGAGACAGCCAATCAAACGAGAGGTTACTTTCACTTCAGAAGAAGCAGAACATTCTTGAAAAACAACAATTAAATTATACATTGATAAAGAATGAGTTGTTCTATTTTGATGTGTTTAAGATCACTATTCAATTTCAAGGTCATATGATAAGGGTCAAGGTCACAGATGGATAGAGGTCCAAACATAACTTCACTAAATGGAATGTCTTTGTTTGAAGTGATAAGTCCTTGTGATGGGTAAACTTTTGTCCAGGAAATAGCTTTGCTGCTTTTAAAATGTTTGTGTCCGCTGTAAGGATAGCAACAATTGCAGATTTCTTTGTCTGTATTGCTTTTGTCTCTTTGTCTGTCTGTCTTTGCTCCATAACTTCAAATTGGTAAATGGAAAATGCAATTATATGTAAATTTCTTGTGGCATTGATTCTCTGCATATACCAAAATTTGACCTTGACCTGGTGTCACATTGAAAATAATTATTTAAGTGCATTTGATATGTTGATGATATCTTGTACGTGTAATCTATGTGACGAAACCTTTCTGCATGTTTCAAAGGTAAAACATGTCTTTCCGTCAAAATCACATTTTACCATGTCATCACAACTCCTACACCTTTGATAGGACTTTCACCTACCAAATCATATTTAAATATCTTGTCATCGTCACTCCTCCTAAATTATTTTAGGGAATTTTCAAAATCTAGTAGGAATTAATAACACCATCTGGAGATGTGCAATGGAGGAGGGATTTTTAAAAATCCTTGTAGGATGTATGGCCTTTTAAACTTAGATATACGTGTACATGGTATTTCATTCAAATATCTTGTCATCACTACTCCCTTTTCATTGTTTAAATTAATTTCACCAAACTTGATAGGAACAAGAACTCATAATGAAGATGTGCATGAAGGTTACACCCAACTGGGTATATTTGTATTCTATATATTTCATGTATTAGAATTGTCCACCTCCCAGGTTGAATTTCAAACTCAAAGCAAGGTCATCTGAAAGGTCAAGTTCATGTGAATTGTTCAATAATAGTAAGTAATTTTCAAACACTTCTGTGGCAGTAGGTAATTTTTTTTTACATTTTGATGGAAATAAGCTACATGTATATTCAGACACTTTCATGGCAAGAGGCAGTTAACATACACTTTTGTGGCAAAAAATTATTTTAGACACCTACATGTATGTTGCAATGGGTAACTTTCATATAGCTTAAAAGACAATGGGTAGATTTCTAACACTTTTATGACTTGAGGTAAATTTATACACTCTAATGGCTATAGCTAATTTTCAGACATTCTCATTCCAAGAGGGCAATAGTTCTCAGAAATCTCAGTGTCATTAGGAGTCTACAAGTAAGTTGTTTGCATACACATTGTTACATGTACTAGAAAGTAGATATTAGAAACATTTGTGTATGTTGGTAGATTTAAGACACTTTCATGTCTATGTGAAATCATCAGACACATGTCAATATATAGACCCCTACTTTTTAGCTCAACTCGACGAAGTAGAGGGGGGCTTATGCTATCACCCCGTCAGCGGCGTCCGAACCACATGTTGAGCAATACGGGACAGGTCCATTCCCGCCACACTAGAAGTCCTACATCAACCAAACTTGCATGGATGATGCATCTGAGGATGCTTACAACAATGCATGGTACGGAGGCTGCATCTGACCTACAATTCATGCTTGAGTAAGCAGGTTAGGTAAAATGGGACAGGTCCATTCCTGCCTTACTATAAGTCCTACACCAACCAAACTTGCATGGATGATGCATCTGAGGATGCTTAGAACATTAATGCATGGTACGGAGGCTGCATCTGACCTACATTTCATGCTTGAGAGAGCAGGTTAGGTAAAATGGGATAGGTCAATTCCCGCCTTACTATAAGTCCTACACCAACCAAACTTGCACTGATGATGCATCTGAGGATGCTTACAACAATGCATGGTACGGAGGCTGCATCTGACCTACAATTCATGCTTGAGTGAGCAGGTTAGGTAAAATGGGACAGGTCAATTCCCACCTTACTATAAGTCCTACACCAACCAAACTTGCATGGATGATGCATCTGAGGATGCTTACAACAATGCATGGTATGGAGGCTGCATCTGACCCACATTCCATGCTTGAGCAATCAGGTTAAGTAAAATGGGACAGGTCCATTTCCGGCCTATTTTAAGTCTTAGATCAATAAAACAAACTCCGTGGGTAATGAATCTGAGCATGCTTACTGCAATGCACTGTACAGATGCTGCATCTGATCTATATTTCACGCTTGATTGAACAGGTATGGTAAAATTAGAATCTTCATTTCCAGCCTTCTTTGATTTTTTTTATCAACCAAACTTACGTGGATATACTTTGTGCAATGGAGGTACAGATGCTGGTCATGGGACAATGATGCCGTCAAAGTGAGCGCTGTCATCTCTGATGACCCTATGTTTCATGTAAGTATTAAGTTCTTGGACACTTTCATTTCATTAGGCAGTACTCAGATACTTTCATGTCAGTATTTAGTTCTAGGACACTTTCATGTCAGTAGGCAGTACTCAGACACTTTCATGTCAGTATGTAGTTTTTGGACACTTTCATGTCAGAAAGCAGTACTCAGACACTTTCATGTCAGTATGTAGTTTTTGGACACTTTCATGTCAGTAGGCAGTACTCAGACACTTTCGTGTCAGTATGTAGTTTTTGGACACTTTCATGTCAGTAGGCAGTAATCAGACTCTTTCATGTCAGTATGTAGTTTTTGGACACTTTCATGTCAGTAGGTAGCTCTCTGACACTTTCATGTCAATATCACTTTCATGACATTATGTAGTTAACTTTCATGTCAGTAGGTAGTTTTCAGACAAAGCCATGTCAGTATATAGTTCTCATACACTTTCATGTCAATATCATTTTCATGTCAGTTGATAGTTCTCAGACACTTTCATTCAATATCACTTTTATGTCATCAGGTAGCTCTGTGACACTTTCATGTCAGTATCACTTTCATTACATGATGTAGTTCTCATACAATATTATGTCAGTAGGTAATTCTCATACACTTTCATGTCAATATCACTTTCATGTCAGTACATATTTCTCATACACTTTCATGTCAATATCACTTTCATGTCAGTGGATGGTCCTCACACATTCATCTCAATATCACTTTCATGTAAGCAGGTATTTCTCATACACTTTCATGTCAATATCACTTTAATGTCAGTGGGTACATATCTGACACTTTCATGCCAATGATACTTTCATGTCAGTAGGTATTTCTCATACAATTTCATGTCAGTAGGTAGCTCTCTGACACTTTTCATGTTAATATCACTTTCATGTTTGAGGGCAGCTCTCGGACAATTTCATGTCAATATCACTTTCATGTCAGTAGGTAGCTCTCTGACACATTTCATGTTAATATCACTTTCATGTCAGAGGGTAGCTCTCAGACACTTTCGTGTCAATGATACTTCCATGTCAGAAGGTATTTCTCATACACTTTTATGTCAATATCACTTTCATGTCAGTAGGTATTTCTCATTCACTTTCATTTATATGTCACTTTTATGTCAGTGATAGTTCTCAGACACTTTCATGTCAATATCAGTTAAGTGTCAGTGGATACCTCTCTGACACTTTCATGTAAGTGATACTTTTTTGTCAGTAGGTATTTCCCATACACTTTCATGTCAATACCACGTCAATAGGTATTTCTCAGACACTTTCATGTCAATATCATTTTCATGTCAATGGATGGTTCTCAGACACTTTCATGTCAATATCACTTTCATGTCAGTGTGTAGCTCTCTGACACATTCATGTCAATATCACTCTCATGTCAGTGTGTAGCTCTCTGACACATTCATGTCAATAGCACTTTTATGTCTGTGTGTAGCTCTCAGACACTTTCATGTCAATATCACTTTCATGTCAGTGTGTATCTCTCCGACACATTCATGTCAATATCACTTTCATATCAATGGATGGTACTCAGCCACTTTCATGTCAATATCACTTTTATGTCAGTGTGTAGCTCTCTGACACATTCATGTCAATATCACTTTCATGTTAGTGGATGGTTCTCACACATTTTCACTTTCATATTTGGATATGGTTTCAGACATTAGCTGCTTTGAACTAGGTACATTGTATTTCTAAATCTTCCATTTTAAACTAATGAGATTAGTTATAATATTATTTTATTTAAATATTGGATTTAAATTAACTTTCCATTAGAGTGGTGGATTTGCATTTTTGAAAAAAATCAACCAGTTTGGAACTCTTTGCGTTAAAATAAGTTGCGGCATATTAGGTGTATAGGAACGTGTTTTCAGCTTACAGATAAGTGACAGACATAGACTTGTTTTACACAAAGATAATATCAGATTAAGATATAATAAAGCCTACGCTCACGCAGCAAGATACGCCCGTTGGGATTTTTTTCACAACACCAAAATATCTAAGTCCCATAACTCCATAAGGACAAATTGGATGAACCTAGCTTAAAATCGAAAGGCAGCTTCCTCTTCAAAGTCTGATCAAAATGAACAAATATGATGAAAATCTGTTGACACATATTCAAGTTATTGCGTTCCATGCACCTATATTTTGCCCTTAGCTTAACATGCATGTGCATATAACCCCCCCCCCCCCCCATTACACATAATTTCTGGATTATGTGACAAAAAATTCAAGAACCCCTTATATATGTGAAAGAACATCCTTTCTACTTGAAGTATACAAAATTTCAAAACATTTCAACCAGAAATAGATTTTTAAATAATTTTTAACTATTTTAGTATATTTTCACTGTATTTTAAAATATCTAAGTCCCATAACTCTGTAACGACATATCGAATGAACCTGAAAATCGAAAGGCGGCTTCCTCTCCACAGTCCAATCAAAATGTATGAATATCATGAAAATCCGTTGACGCATATTCAAGTTATTGCGTTCCATGCGCCTATATTTTGCCCATAGCTTAACATGTATGTGCATATAACCCCCCCCCCCATTCCTATTACACACAATATCTCGCTTATGCGACCAAAAAATTAAAAACCCGTTACATATGTCAAAGAGCATCCTTTCTACCTTAAGTATGCAAAATTTCAAAACATTTTGACCAGAAATAGATTTTTAAATAATTTTTAACTATTTTAGTATATTTTCACTGTATTTTAAAATGTCTAAGTCCCATAACTCTGTAACGACATATCGAATGAACCTGAAAATCGAAAGGCGGCTTCCTCTCCACAGTCCAATCAAAATGTATGAATATCATGAAAATCCGTTGACGCATATTCAAGTTATTGCGTTCCATGCGCCTATATTTTGCCCTTAGCTTTACATGTATGTGCATATAACCCACCCCTCCCCCCTTCCTATTACACACAATATCTCGGTTATGCGACCAAAAAATTAAAAACCCGTTACATATGTCAAAGAACATCCTTCCTACATGAAGTATACAAAATTTCAAAACATTTCGACCAGAAATAGATTTTTAAATAATTTTTAAATATTTTAGTATATTTTCACTGTATTTTAAAAATCTAAGTCCCATAACTCTGTAACGACATATCGAATAAACCTGAAAATCGAAAGGCGGCTTCCTCTCCACAGTCCAATCATAATGTATGAATATCATGAAAATCCGTTGACGCATATTCAAGTTATCGCGTTCCATGCGCATATATTTTGCCCTTAGCTTAAAATGTATTTGCATATAACCCACCCCCCCCCTTCCCATTACACACAATATCTCGGTTATGCGACAAAAAAATTAAAATCCCGTTACATATGTCAAAGAACATCCTTTCTACTTGAAATATACCAAATTTCAAAACATTTCGACCAGAAATAGATTTTTAAATAATTTTTAAATATTTTAGTATATTTTCACTGTATTTTAAAAATCTAAGTCCCATAACTCTGTAACAACAAATCGGATGAACCTGAAAATCGAAAGGCGGCTTCCTCTCCACAGTCTGATCACTATGTATAAATTTCATAAAAATCCGTTGACGCGTATTCAAGTTATTGCGTTCCATAGGCGGACGGACAGACGGACGGACGGACAGACGGACAGACGGACAGACGGACAGACGGACGGACTTCGCCATACCATAATACGTCCCGTCAAATGACGGGCGTATAAAAAACAAGAGCATGTCTAAAACACAGTTCTTTGTCTGTCAGAAGCCAAAATCTCAAGAACATCATATTTAAAAACATGATCCAGGTTGGATTATCTAAGTATCTTCTGAACTGTAAAGGAATGAGATTTTTGCTCTCTAACAGATAGGATGAATATTAGATGCATAGATCGATCTTCATGACAAAACTTTTTGGATTTTAGAGGTCGTTTGAATTTTGACAAAAACCTGCTATGGCGAGCTATGTAATCTTTGATTACCCAATGTTTTAAGTAATGTTCTTTTATATGCACTGATAAAAAGTTGCTTAAAAATATGTAAGGGACGGCTTAAAATTTACCAGTAAATAACTCTTTGTGTAATAGTACTGAACAGAATGTCACCATGGTAACCATTTTTATACCCTTTTGAATAAAATTTTGGAAGAGGTTTCACTCAAATTTGAACATTTTCTTTACGATCGAGGATTATACTTAAAAGATAATTGGTAGTAGGAATCAAGTTTACCTGACATTTCAAAATATGTGCCTTTAAAATTTAGCATAATCATGTAAAATTAGGAGCTTGTACGGTCTAAAATAGGGCTTCCTCCAAACTGGTTTTTGCCTACAGTTTTAGCATATTGACAAAAAAAAGTGGGTAGAAGCATTCTTCTTGTGTAGTATTTATACTATGAAAGATATATAGAAAAAAATAAGGGAAATTTCAGTTGACTACAATACCTCTTACCATGGAAACGAGCCTTGTGAAAATGCTATGTTACAAGTATTCTACTGATACGTGAAATTTCAAGCATGGTATCCATGGCAATGAAAACTTAATTTGTAAAAAGTTTACTTTTGTCTTAGTACATCATATACACCTTCCATACTAAAAAAAATCTCCAAAATTGGTGACATGTCATTTCCACGTGATATTGAAATTCTTTTGGTCCTTACAGAGAATCACTATTAAGGCCTAAGGATTTGTCATGAACTTAAACCAAGGTCATGAGTTAAAGGTCAAGGTAACAATCTACACCATAAGTAAAAGATTGTCAGGAGTATAGCTCCTCCACATTTTGATGGATTTCAATAATATTTCACACAAACGTTTCTTAGCACCTAAGGGTGTGTCTTGACCTTACACCAAGGTCATAGGTTGCAGATCAAGGTCACAATAGACACCATAAGTAAAACCTTGTCCAGATCATAACTCTTCCCCTTATGGATAGATTTCAATAATATTTCATAGAAATGTTCCTTAGGGCCTAAGGTTGTGTCATGACCTTGAACAAAGGTCAAGGCCACAATAGAAACCATCTGTTAAACATTATCCGTGGCATAGCTCCTCCCTCCCCCCCCCCCCCCATAGATGGATTTCAATAATATTTCACAGAAACGTTTCTTAGGATCTAAGTAATCTAAGTATTTGTCATTACCTTGAACATAGGTCAAAGGTCAAAGTAACAATAAACATCATATTCAAAACATTGTCAGGGTCATAACTCCTCCCCCTCTTTATGGATTTCAATAATATTTCACATAAATGTTCTTTAGGAACTAAGGGTATGTCATGACCTTGAACCAAGGTCTAAGGCCAATGTAACAATATACGCTTGACCTTCACCAAAGATAACTTTTCAAAGAATATTGCTGCGGGGAGTATTTTCGTTCCGTTGGAACGGTTTTCATTTCGATAGATTTTGCTCTGAAGATTTAGCTTTGGCATCCGATAATTAAAAGTATAGTTTTTGTGGATTATGAGTTGATACGTCGCAATAAGCTCTATATAATATCCGTTATGTTTGCTAGCCAGTCTCTTATCATTTATTTATGACACAAAGATTATAGTTACGTGACCGGGTCAAGCAGAAGGCAATGACCGGCAATATGAAGGTGAGGCTAGAGAGATATAAATAGTTGTCTACCTGCACGAACACCATCAGCTAGTTAGGGCTTTATTTTTTGCTCGTTGGCTTTTTTGTTCTTGGGGGGGGATAAATATAATGATAAGGCATAACACCCCTCCAATGTTGGATATATGGACATATTTTTATGCCCCCGAAATCTAAGATTCGGGGGTATATAGTTTTTGGTCTGTCCGTCTGTCTGTCTGTCTGTTTATCCACAAAAACTTCAACCTTGGCCATAACTTTTGAATGGTAAGTGACAGGGCTTTCATATTTCACATGTGTATTCCTTGTGACAAGACCTTTCCACGGATACCAAAATTTTCTACCTTGACCCTTGAGTTTGACCTACTTTTGAAAAACTTTAACCTTGGCCATAACTTTTGAATGGTAAGTGACAGGGCTTTCATATTTCACATGTGTATTCCTTGTGACAAGACCTTTCCACGGATACCAAAATTTTCTACCTTGACCCTTGAGTTTGACTTACTTCAAAAAAACTTTAACCTTGGCTATAACTTTTGAATGGTAAGTGATAGGGCTTTCATATTTCACATGTGTATTCCTTGTGACAAGACCTTTCCACGGATACCAAAATTTTCTACCTTGACCCTTGAGTTTGACTTACTTCAAAAAAACTTGAACCTTGGCCATAACTTTTGAATGGTAAATGAAAGAGCTTTCATATTTCACATGTGTATTCCTTGTGACAAGACCTTTCCACGGATACCAAAATTTTCTACCTTGACCCTTGAGTTTGACTTACTTCAAAAAAACTTTAACCTTGGCCATAACTTTTGAATGGTAAGTGACAGGGCTTTCATATTTCACATGTGTATTCCTTGTGACAAGACCTTTCCACGGATACCAAAATTTTTTACCTTGACCCTTGAGTTTGACTTACTTCAAAAAAAACTTTAACCTTGACCATAACTTTTGAATGTTTAAAAAGTGATAGGGCTTTCACATTTCACATGTGTATTCCTTGTGACAAGACCTTTCCATGGATACCATTTTTTTTACCTTGACCTTTGAGTTTGACTTACTTCAAAAAAAAATTTAACCTTGGCCATAACTTTTGAATGTTTTAAAAGTGATAGGGCTTTCATATTTCACATGTGTTTTCCTTGTGACAAGACCTTTCCATGGATGGATTCCAATTTTTTTTACCTTGTGATCTTGACCTTTGAGTTTGACCTACTTCTGAAAAACTTTAAGGTATCCGTTGTACAATAGAATCATTTTACAAAGCGTTTTAATAATCTCCATTGTAAAGTATGGTCAATTTTATGCCTGGTGAGGTACTTTAAACTATATATTTTCTGAAAGGCAATGATGCCCTGAGTACAGATATAAGACTCCCAGGACTTAAAAATCAAAGGGGAAAAACTCTTGTACAACTTTATCATTTTGCATAGGTTATATAGAGAAACTAGACATCTTAAATGCTTCACCAGTTATTCCCCTTTATTTTTCTGACCCCAAAATTATTATTTTTAAACAGTGGGCATTATAACCTTTCAGAAAATATATAGTTTATAGTACCTTACCAGGCATCGTAAAATGCCCTATTGTACATCGGATACCTTAACCTTGGTCCACAGGGACTTATCACGCTAATAGAGAAACCGGTATTAGCGTGATAAATCCCTGTGTATTGGCCATAACTTCTGAATGGTAAGTGATAGGGCTTTCATAATATGCATGTGTTTCCTTTTGACAAGACCTTTCCATGGATACCAACATTATTTACCTCTTGACCTTTGAGTTTGAAATAATTTCGAATATTTAAACTTTAGCTATTACTTTTGAATGTTAAATGATGAGTCTTTCATATTTCACGCATGAATTCCATGTGGCAAGACTTTTCCATGGATACCAAATTTGAATTGACCTTGTGACCTTGACCTCAAATGTGAAACTACTTTTCATCTGTTTTACTGTCAAAGATGCCAACGGGGGCATTCGTATTTCACAAACACAGGTTTTATTTTATTTCCACAATTTGATTCAAATCCATTATTTGTGAAAATAATTTTCTTGTGCCAAAGGAATGCGCATATTAATCTTGAAATTTAATTTTGGTAAGCTAATAGTATTCAATAGCTACATTGGTACCAACACTTTTACCTATATTAACATTAAAAGACGTCTTTTATCATTTGATAAAATAGAAACAATTTACAATCATATGCAATGTATAAGCAATACAGCGCTCTAGTGCAACATCACCTGAACCTAGTGCTAATTTCTCATTTTTTCATCGGCATTTAGTACCTGAAAAAAATTGAGAAATTAGCGCTAAGTTCAGGTGATGTTGCAATTTAGCACCTAAGGCCGGGCTACCAGTGATAGCGCGCTCGCTTCTCCCCTCTAAGGTCCCGGGTTCGAATCCCAGATTCGGCGAAGGGTCTTATGTGGGAGGGTAGTTGGTCCCCAACCCAGGCCTCTGCAGGGGGGGGGGGATCTCCGGATACTTCGGTTTCCTCCTGCTCATTGGACCCCTTCACGCCAACACCTGAGCCAACGTGAGAGTCGTGAGACGTTAATGTATGTTTGTTAAACGTTGTAAAATAAAGTTTAACTTAAATTTATTACCTCGTGTCGGCCGTTTGGGTCGACAATAAGCCCCCCCCCCCCTCCTTTCGGCCACTCTAGATCCGCCTGGACTATATATAAGCCGGACTCCGTTTCTCATTGGTCTCGATAATTAATTTTGATTGTGTTTGGGTGTTCAGTTTGTATCCATATTTAGATGTTTATTACATCTGTGTCTGTTTGGTTGTTTAAAACATCAGTGTGTATTTCTTACATCTGTGTGTATTCACATTTGGTTACATCTGTGTCTATTCTTTCTTTTTGAGAATCTTCTAATCGATATATAATTTGCTTTTATGTAAAGATGTAGAGATTTTAATCATATTCATAGAATGATGAGATGTATATTTCTCTCTTATTCTATTTAGTACCCCCAGCCCCCTCACTCAAAGTTCGCTACCCCCCCCCCCCCCCCCCCCCCCCCCCCCCCTCTTTCCCCTTCTGCTTCGAAGTAGTGATACACCTCGTATTCAAAAACCAAATGAGAAATTTAATATTTTCAGTTGCACAATAAGGTTATTTCGCAAACCTACGGCTACTACATAAGATGACCGCTGAATGAACCCTTACTAAATATATATTGGACATTCGAGTACATTAACACCGGCATATATCGATTCTTTTTCGCTCGCGTCTTTGAATGCTTCTGAAATAACATGGGCCATATTTTTATTCTGAAAATGTTTGTCTTATAATACCAACCTTTTAAGCAAATTGTGATATCGAACAATACGTTGAAACCATGTTAACCGAAATACATATACATTTTATATAGACATATCGGTCGGCTTGACCCAACGTGACCCGGCTAAAACCCAAGTCCACAATACACTTTCATAACTGACCAGCTTGACCATTGCATGTATGCAGGTCTAGATCTACCAACAGTGGGTCTCCGTATCTTAAATAGGTCATGACAAGCGAGCATAAAGCAGTTTATATTATTTTGATGGGTTTACAGACGCTGCTGACGGCTGGCTTAGTCCGAACACCATAGCGGTCCTGTGGGGTCAGTTGGGGTCATCTAGGATCACAGTGACCACGGTTAGACAGATCGGTACGATTAGCTGACCAATTGATACATATTGTACACGTTGATAAGTACATTACAGGGCCGTGTCAGGTAGCCCCAGGTTAATTACTGCCCGTTGGATACAGCTCTTAGTGGAGACGTCAAGACATAAAATGTTGGTGTATTGGAATATACGAAGTGGAGGTAAGTTTTTTTCTTACATCGAAATTAGTATTTGTTTCAGATATTTGCGGCTGCTTTTGTCGTTTAAGGATTTTTTCTTTTCTTTTGCTTGTTTGTTTGGTTTTTTTTTTTTTTTTGCGTGTGTGATTTTATTTTATTTATTTTTTTTTTCATGTTTTTCTTCACGCAATTTGTTGAATAAAAAAATGAATGATAACATGATAATAGTCCCTCTTAAGATGAAAAAAAGAATATTTTTTTAATCCATGAAACTCGTATATACATATATACTTATAAATAATATTAGTTTCGTTCAAAAGATTAATTTATACTTTTGATTTTTTTTACTATAGATATATCATTTATGTATTTTGTTCATACATCTATGAAGAAAGAGGAGATTAATTACAATGTAAAGAAAAATTGATTTTTTTTTATTTCTATAATGAAACCATCGTCCTACATGTCATTGATTATGAAATGATTTTAATGTTAAACACGAAAAAGTAATACATTTTAGAGAGTTTATTAATGCCTGGTGTCACTTTCATAACTAACCACTCTCTAAGTGGTCACCAATAGGTTACTATGCCGTAAGCAGATTGAGTCACTATGGATGTTGTAGGAAGTCATAATCATGCTCTAAATGAAAGACAATATCAAACTTTAATATTATGGGCGGATCTAGATTGTTTGAAAGTAGGGGATGGTTTCCAGTCTGTGGATTTACAAAAAAAAGATACATAAACAAGAGCCCCAGGGGGCACAGCGCTCACCTGATACCCATGCACACTCTTAACCTATTAATATTGCATTATGATAGTGTCAGTGCCAGAATTTGAACCCACAACCTTTGTACTAGATAAACTTAAACCATTTTTCAAAATTCAAAAAAAAATCAAAAATATAAGATTTAGGCATGAAATATATATCACAGCAATAAGAGACTGAAATATGTCAAATACACAGTGAAAGAGTGTACAAAACAAAACAAAAAAATGAAAATGGAAAAAAAAATTCGGTGAAAAATGAGACTTAAGGTAATTCAGATGATTTAAAAGTGCACAAAAAGGTGACAAAATTGAAAAAAATGAAAAAGGCAGAAAAAAAAATTGTGGTGCTGGTGCCGGGACTTGAACCCACAATCCTTGGGTCCATGTGCACAGTCAACATATCTATTCATATTTTAGAAAATTGATTAAATTCCAAACAAGAAGATTATAGCATGTAATGTATATCAAATGAAATAGTAACATAAATATGAGAAACATGCACTAAATGAGGGCACAAAACCATACATTTACAGAGCTAGTCAAAGAAACAGTTAAAAAATGAGCATTTATGACAAAGTCCAAAAAGACGTCAAAAACGCGTCAAAAATTTGACTTCGGACTGGAAGCAAACATTCTAGACCATCCAGATGCTTTCGGTTTGGCGATATGTGCTTCGGTTCTGAAGAAGAAGTTTTTCAAAGAAGGGAACCCCCCGGGACCTACTTTTGCCTGTGGTGGCGCCACCTATTGACGGATCCGGACAAAAAAACAACAACACTTGTAGGGGACCATCAGAACTTTATTCCTACCAAGTTTCATCAAAATCCTTTCAGTGGTTCTTGAGAAGAAGTCGAAAATAAGAAAAGCTTACGACGGACGGACGGACGACGGACGCCATGCTATGACAATAGCTCACTTGAGCTTCGCTCAAGTGAGCTAAAAACGGGAAAAATCAGCATTTATGCTAATTCAAGAGGGGGAGACTGACCCCTTAACAACCTGTCCCTTCACAGTATTAAATTAATCCTTAGGCACGGTCCATTTGATATGCTGGGGGGGGGGGGGGCTTGGGTTTTTTGTCGGAGCAAGATAATTTTTTTCGCCCCGGACCGGGGCAATTTTTTTTTTTTTTTTTTCTTGCAAAGTTGGAGCAAGGAAATTTTTTTTTAACAATTGATGTGAATATTGAGAATGTTTGTGTTTTTTCAATAGAAATTGTTTATTTTCACTTAAATTACAAAAACATCATTTTTATGTAAAACTTGTATTCACTTCTATACTGAAAGGGATGAAAGATTTTTACAATATGCAATATATAATTTTTAGTAAACAAAATGTACACTGCCATCCATAAATTAGTATACAGCATTTCTGTTTATGCTGCTTTTAGAAAATGAATAGTTTCTAATATATTGCTGTATAATTCTGAAGATGAACCTTACAGAAATGATTAGGAACTACTCTGACCCAAATATTTGCATTTTTGGAATTTTTATTCTTTTTTATATAAAAATGAGAATTTTTGAAAAAAAATTGTGCTGATGAAAGAAGTTTTTATTTACATTTTTGTTATCACAATTTATAACTTCGAATTATGTGAAGCCAATTATTATGGATCTTTCAAGTTCAGAATGGAAAATTAGGATAATCTTATAAAGAATTTAGAGTGATTTCCTTGTTTGTATAGTTATTTATGGATGGCAGTGTATATAAGGTCATGTAACATGTAAGACGGCCTGATGCAAGTTTTTACATATAGAAATGAAAACTAGTGAAAAACTTATTTAAATTCTACTTCCAAGCTTGTATATAAAATCAGACACTATGGTGATACATGTATCTATTAATAGTAATGAATTATATTGATAATGTATTTAAGCATTTTAATCGTTTCAGTCACATGCATTCTTTTGATATTTTCAAATATGAACTTGCCATTACAGATGAAAACTATAGCGAGCAAAGCGAGCTAAAAAGTTTTCATAGAAAGTAAAAACTGCGCCGAGCGAAGCGAGCTGAAAAATTTTCAGGAATTTTAAGCGAATTTATAGTTATTCTTCAAATTCAGATTACTTGTAAGAGCAAGACTATTTTTTTTCTGTCACACCATAAACAAATTTATTTTTTTTCATCAAAATTCAGAGCAAAATTATTTTTTTCGAAAAAAAAAACCAAGCCCCCCCCCCCCGAATATCAAATGGACCGTGCCTTACCCTAGGTTTACACTATGTTCCCGGCGACCACGGCAGTCACGGCGGCCAAAAACGTAGCACACCGTATGATTTTTGGCAGTTTTTATCTTGGTATTCAAGTTCTGTTAGGTCTCGTTACGTTTTCGCACGGTCTATCAAGGTATCCTTGACACGCCGCGGCTCCTGAATCCCGGAGACCTGACGGCGTACTACGTTTCAACCTATGGCTTGTTACGGACGTTTGTACGTTTCCTCACGACCTGTCACGTTCTGATAAGGTCTGTCACGGTTTGTTACGATCCAATCAAGTTGGCCACGACTACCAAGTTCTGTCAAGGCCCACTACGATTAACCGGGAACAGGAGACTCAAAAAGCTGCATAAAAGGGTTTGGTTTGTTATACTTCTTGTGTGACCGTGCGTGCCGTGCCAGGCCGTAGTAGAACTTGAAATAAACCGTAACAAGCCGGGACGTACCGTGACGAAACGGCTAACACTTCCTTAGCTCGCCGTATGAAACCGTAGCTCACCTTGATAAAACGTGCATCTGCCCTAAAGCAGCCGCAGCTAAACGTGGCAGACCGTAACTCAACTTCGCTAGGATCGTAATTTGTTGAGTCATACTTTTGCTTCCCGTTCCGCTACGGACACTGTCCCAAGTTTTGTCACGGTCTGTAACATTCTGTCTCGTTGCGTTGCGTTCGACCCGTTTTGCTACGGTGTCTAAAGTAGGCCATCTGCACCGTGGGCTGCCGTGACAAATGTTTTGACAGTTTAAACATTTGCCCCGTCAGCCCCGGCAACCACGGCTAGTTATACGATTGTCGATCCCGTTCCCCTACGTTGTCTCACGGTCACCACGTTTCGTCCACGGTGGCTTGAAACTTGGCCGCCGTGGCCGCCGGGAACATAGTGTAAACGGGGGGTTAGCCATATCTTTTGACCTAGTGACCTTGACTTTGACTTTGGAATATGGCATACTTTTCAAAAGCTTTAAGGTGATATCACTCGTTTCATGTTTTACGATAATTATTTTCAGGAAAAAAAAAAAACATATAATTCTGATTTCCTAGTATAATTCAGATGTAAGAGACAACATGAGGGGTTCACAATCCACAATTTTGAGATTTTGAAACTGATAAGATTTTAGCCATCCATTGATTGTAATGGAAATGCTCATTTCTTGTCTATATTTTTTCTTTCAGCCAAAGCTTCACATATGATTTCCTCATCATATTGCCCAAGAATTTAGACAAAATCATTCAATAACCACGTCATTTTTAGCTCACTTCGACGAAGTAGAGGGGGGGGGTCTCATGCTATTGCCCCGGCGTCGATGATGGCGTCGGCGTCTGCACTATAGGTTAAGCAAAACGCCCCCGGGACAGGTCACATTTTCATGACCAAAATTTTCATTTGTGACTTGGACTTTTGGCTTGGTGATATTGACCTTGGAGTTTTACCAACTTTTTTCAAAAACTTAATTGGACGAACTTTTGTATTTCGCCGACCCGCCTTTATTTCCGTCCGATTCAATATTATTTTCATAAAAGGAAGAGTAATAGGATAAATTGATAAAGTTTATAGAATGTACCATTATTACGCTTGCTGCACAATATTATATTTGAACATGTATTTACACAATGAACATGGATATTGACATTATAATTGTTGACACACTATCCGTCTATCACATAAGGTAAGTCTTTAAACATGAAAAGATTTTATATTCCTAAAAAAATCATGTCGGGCACCTGGTCTCACTTCGGAATATTATTCATTCCGAGGTTCGCAACCTTTCCTATGGAAATCTAATGATTTTGCCTTACCTTCTCGACTTTGAGACTGAATAACTGATAGGTACTTCTTTAATGTTTATTATTAGCTAAGGAAACCACCAGTTTTGACATTTTATATACTTGTATATGATGCAGATATACCTTTCTAAATTGTTGATTGTAAATTAAAAAAAAAAAACAAGAAAAGAGATAGGTATGGGGGCACTGTTTCTTTTTTTTTTTTAGCTCACCTGAGCGAAGCGTCCGTCCGACGTCCGTCGTAAAATTTTCACATTTTCGACTTCTTTTCCCAAACCACTGAAGGGAGTTTGGCGAAACTTAGAAGTACTCATGGTCCCCTACAAGTGTTGTTGTTTTTCGTTCAGATCCGTCAAAAGGTGGCACCGCCAGTCAAAAGTATGTCAAGGGGGTTGCCTAAATGCTTTGACATACATTATTTATTTATTGAATTTTTATTAATTATTTTTAAGTGATATTAATAGTTATGTTTATGTGTATATGGACCCAAGGGTTGTGGGTATAAATCCTGGCACTGAAGAGTGTGTATGGGTATCAGGTGAGTCCATGTTTTATAACAATGTTGTTGGAATATAACAACAGTATAAATACTTCAGCTATGAGCTGAGTATGATCCAGTATTATATGGCTATTCATTTTTAGCTCACCTCGACGAAGTTGAGATGAGCTTATGCTATAACCCCGGCGTCCGCGTCCCCGTCGTCGTCTCCGTCCCCGTCCCTGTCCCCGTCCGCGTCCGCGTACGGTTAAAGTTTTTGGGGTAACTCAGTATCTGACAAAGTACTGATGCTACAGTAACCAAACTTGCACAAGTGATTCATCTTGGGATGCTGAGGTGAACCCATGCATCGGATGCAGCATCTGACCTACATTTTCCGGTTGAATGACTTTGTCAGTGTCTGGTTAAAGTTTTTGGGGTAGCTCAGTATCTGACAAAGTACTCATGCTACAGTAACCAAACTTGAACAAGTGATTCATCTTGGGATGCTGAGGTGAACCCATGCATCGGATGCAGCATCTGACCTACATTTTCCGGTTTAATGACTTTGTCAGTGTCTGGTTAAAGTTTTTGGGGTAGCTCAGTATCTGACAAAGTACTCGTGCAACAGTAACCAAACTTGAACAAGGGATTCATCTTAGGGCTGGGGTGAGCCCATGCATCGGATGCAGCATCTGACCTACATTTTCCGGTTGAATGACTTTGTCAATGTCTGGTTAAAGTTTTTGGGGTAGTTCAGTATCTGACAAAGTACTGATGCTACAGTAACCAAACTTGAACAAGGGATTCATCTTGGGAGGCTGAGGTGAACCCATGCATCTGCATCTGACCTACTTTTTCCGCTTGAGTGATTATGCCTTATAAGGCCAATATTGAGCAAAGTATAAGTGCTACATGTACCAAACTTGCATATTGGATGTATCTTTGATCAAACTTTCATAAAGTGACCTTGACCTACTTTTTCCACTTGAGTGATTTTGCCTTTAAAGGCCAATATTGAGCAAAGTTTAAGTGCTACATGTACCAAACTTGCATATTGGATGTATCTTTGATCAAATTTTCATAAAATGACCTTGGCCTACTTTTTCCACTTGAGTGATTTTGCCTTTAAAGGCCAATATTGAGCAAAGTATAAGTGCTACATGTACCAAACTTGCATATTGGATGTATCTTTGATCAAACTTTCATAAAATGACCTTGACCTACTTTTTCCGCTTGAGTGATTTTGCCTTTAAAGGCCAATATTGAGCAAAGTATAAGTGCTACATGTACCAAACTTGCATATTAGATGTATCTTTTATCAAACTTTCATGAAATGACCTTGACCTACTTTTTTCCACTTGAGTGATTTTCTTTATATACATGTACTTAGAGATATGTTTAAATTGAACTTTGCTGCCACGAGGTGAGCTTCGTAATTTTTGATTACACTATGTTTGATTTATAAAAATAAAACTATACAAGGTTTCAATCCGTATACGAATACATATACCACCCACAAGGGTATAAAAATGGCTGAGACCTTGACATTACAAGGCTTAGAACTTGACCTTAAAGGTCAAAATTCTCTTTGTGATCTCATCTCTGTTTCGCTTCGTTCGTAGGTCGTCACTGACATATTCATTTTACTGTTCGCAATGCCGTCTACAAAAATCATTGAGCAAGTTTTTTGCACCCAACCTTTTAATAATGTTGGACTAATGTGGAACTAAGCCTACCATGTGTGCTCGGGTCCTCGCTTAATGTTTCAATTAATTCCTTTCAGAATGATTTACTTATTCGTGAAGTAGAGTGCTAATGACGTACGACGAATAGGAATTATATAAAGAGAGTTTTTTTATTTCATGACTATTTGCGTCATTGTTTAACGGCTATTTCCCCGTGAGTAGTCTGTTTATATTGGTATGTGCCAGATCATTGCATGTCTCTGGTCTGACCAATGACTGTCAAGCTTGAATTAAACTGAATATCAATTATCAACTTTATGATGAAACATGTGGTGATCAATCGGTCATTCAGGTTATAACTGACATAATATATACACAACCAATGTAATCCCTTAGATGGAACTATTGAATTGGTACGTATTGACTTCTGCATGAAACGCTTGAAAAAAGTGGAGGGGCTCAACATCCAAAAATTTCTAAAAAGCAAAAAAAAAAAAAAAAAAAAAAAAAAAAAAGGAGGGGGAGGGAGAGATTTTTAAAAAAAAATTGGTTTTTCCTGTTCTGTGTGCACAAATTTTAACATTTCTTGTGCAATTCTAAATTTTAAGTACAGGAATAAATGTCTGGCGAGCGGTAGCGAGCCAGGAATTTTTTTTTAGCAAAATATTGACTTATCAGAAAATACTTTCTATACCCTCTTTCATTAACAAGACCATGTAATGATATTCTATATGTCTTCATGTACATTGCTTAAGTAATATGTATAAAGGATGGATCGGAATAGCTAAATTAATCAGAAAGTCTATAAAGACCTGGCGAGCGGTAGCGAACCAAAGAAAAATTTTGAAAATTGACCGAAAAATTGTATATTTATGGTACAAATTGTTGCTATTTTAAACAATGTTAATGCACCCGCTGCCCCCCCCCCCCCCTTCTCCTACGACCTTGCCATTTCTCTATAGTCAAAGTTATAGGGAAAGTAGGGGCGGATATTCTTGTGGATCGTTGGCATCGAGCTCCTGTGGTTCTTCTATCCTGCAAACTGAACCCGCGGTGACTAAATTTTACAGCAAAACGCGATTTCAGAAAACAAGAATGAAACTGACAGTTGTGGGGCATATATTGCATACGCGCATTTGCACTTGCTGTGTATTGCATACCCGTATCATAACACAAATTAAGACATTTATTCTCTATATCAAAGGTCATAGCATTTATTAGTTATTACTGCATATCCCTCACTCGGATCGAGTGGTCAGTACCCTAGAATTTACGAATTAAATAAATAACAGAAAAAAACAATAGTACAGAGCTCAAACAAATCTTCTCAGATGTACGGATTAGTAGTATATTTTTCTTCTGAATTTGCGATTCTTTTAATTTATGTTCACTTTTGTTGCTTATGTGAGTCACGTGATCTTTGCCCTTTTTCGTAAAGTAAATGCATAGAAAATAATCAGAGATAACACATCGATATCATATACATGCAGATTATTAATTTCATGATGATGCACCCATATCAAAACTTTATACATGGCATTCTACATAGAGTCAGTCAGGTCCTGCCATTGGCCACCTGTGGGTGCTTTGTATTTATTTCCCCCCCTCACCTCCTATAACCCCGCGGACAACAATGGATCCAGCCTCAGCCATACAGAACTAGGGGTTAGGTGAGGTAAACACCAACGACCGCTCTCCATCATCTACTGCGGTCAATTCAATTTAATGGCCTTAGGAAAAAGTTTCTCTTCTTCGCCGTTCGGATCATCTGAGGTCAAACACATGTGGAATTGACTTGATTTACCGCTATGTGATCTTTTGTCATTTTTATTCATAAGCTTATATTTCTTGAACTTTTCTTAAGGCACGGTTATTTTCAGCTTTGATAAATGGAACAATATTTTCAGACAAAATAAATAAAATGAAAGCACAATTACGTCATCACCAGTCAAATTAGAACAAAATGATTTTTTATCTTACTTTTTATTAATGTTCTTTTCTTTACATTTATTCTGTGTTTCACTTTTTCAGTTTCAAAAGAAGTCAAAATTTCTCTAACTGGTCTAACATTTTTGCCCACCCGTCTCTATGTTAGTCTTTGTCAAAAAAGAAACTTCAACAACAAGAACTTTTATGTACCATAAAGTATGTACTTTACTTGTTGCGAGACCTTCCTATTTTCCTCAAGGGAATGCGTGGTGGTTGCAAAGATAATTTGGTGTTTTGACGTACATGTACTAACGAAATTAGCCATGTGATGATGCTTGGCCAATGATTTAGCCAGAAAAATAAGCGAATTTATGGCAAATTCCAGGTGGATACACAAACAACCTCCCTTTCTTTCTAGATCCGTGTACGAAAGGAATCGCATTTTTTCATCACACACATTACGTACTTGTAGGGGGGGGGGGAGGGGTGTAACACAAAGTGACATTCAGGTTTACCTGCCAATGTCCATATCATGGTCATACACTGGTATTTAGATTAGGAGATGCATAAAAGAGCAAAAAGGAAGGAAAATCTTTTTCTATCTGGGCATCACCATACTGGATGTAAATGTAGATTAAAAATGGGTTAACTCTTATATAGTAAAATATAGAAGTTCAGCATTCAATGACAAAAGCAGACACAACCAGATTTTTTTTTAAAGACTTATAATACATTTGTATATACTTATTTTAGCTTACACGAATGTTATATATGACTTTCGAAGGTTAATGACTGCGTTATAATCGCTATTTATCAATTAAAATGGGTAAGGTGGCTAGAATGACGACTGATCTTGATCCTGATCCTCGAAAAGGGAAGGGAGGGATGTTGTCCCGCCTAGTACAGTAACGGTGTACATTAGAAAATATTTATTGCCCGTCTTAAACTTCCTTTAACCTCTATCGATAAGGGAGTTTATGTAAGTGATTCATAACCCACAGTTGCATTTGTTCGGGGCATAAATGAGTGAACTACAACATAAATCGAGGCGAATAGTACAGGTATTTGGATATATGACCGTCAATGGCCGTGGCAATCAGGGTCACATCTACCAACGGGCAAATATAAAACCACTACAATGACCGGTCAAGGGGTTCGTGATGGCCACATGCCATTAAATCATGTACATGGGAATTACCTCACATAAATAACCTGGGTCAATTTGAATCCTGTTATGATGATTTTTAGTTCGACACTGCCAAAGGTGGATATTTTTTGTTTTTGTTCTTTTTCGATGTGTCCGTCTGTCCTTCCATCACGACGTCATTTTATTTCAGGATAACTTATTTTTGGCAGGATTGCAAAGCAATTCCTGTCTATAGATTGACGATGTACGTTTTGGTCAAAGTTTCTGGTTGAAGCCAAAATCTAAGGAACTCTTTATATTATACATGTAGGTTGCCTAGGACAAGACCTTTCAATTTATGCCATGACGTTTGATCTTGTGACCTTGACCTTGGACTTTGACCTAATTAAAGATTGTGGTTAAAGTTTCTGTTTAAAGAAAAAACAGGTATGTTTTCTCTGACAAGACCTTTCAATATTTGACCTAGTGACCTTGTCCCAGTTAGTGACAAAAAACTTACTTTGCAATCCGGTCATACCGTCTTTAGCTGTGCATTTTAATCTGAATGGCATCGGTATATTGGTATATGGGAATTCAATAAAAGGCTTTGACTGAAATTCATCCAGAACGAATTTTAAATTGCGACCTGGATTAACCTATTTTTCTGCAGTTATGTCCCTTACTGAAATGCAGATTTGTCATCCTCGCTCTTGAAAAATCACATCGATATATATTCTTTTCTCTTGAATTATGACATTAAAGGACTATATTCGGTGAAAGTACAGTAGTAAACATTGTCTTTTCAGATTAAATTCATTGTTGCGCGATTGTAAGAGAAATGTTTTTCATTACCTGAAACAATTCTTCATTAGGTTCAGATTCTTTAAACTTTCCGGGAAAGCGTGATAGTTTCGTCGTTATAAAAAAAAACTTTTAACGCCGGCCGTATCTCATGAAGCTAAGGGCGACTTTTCTCATGTAGATTCCTGGTGACCAGAACTTCCATTTAATGCACAATTATTCTTTTTATGTACTGACCTTGACTATTAGAAAACTTTTTCCAGGCATATATCTAATTACTAGTAACTGAAAGTGGTGGGACTTTAGTATTTCACATGAAGTTTCCTCATGTCCAGAGTTTTCATTTGATACAAATACTTTTTTGGCCGAGTAATCTTGACTTTTGACACTTTAACCGCTGTATTGTTTTGATATTACACAAGTAGATTCCTCATGACCAGAGCTTTTATTTGATACCATGATAACTTTTGACCTAGTGACCTTGAACATTTTCTGTAAGTTGCTGTTTACTAGGAAACACCTACCGGCGAGCTATGTATGTCTTGTGGGATCTCTCCTTGAGCTTGGGCTATATATCTCATGAAATAAAAGAGGTAGGGTTTTTGATATGTCTCTTGTAAATTCATTATGACCAGAATTTTCATTTGATAACATGACTATTGACTTAATACTACTTGTAACATCGGTCGTATCTCATGAACTTTAGATGGCAACATTTGAGCTAAGCCAATCACAGGCTCTGAAATAGCTCGTCTTATTTGTGAAGAATCTGTGAAGAAACCATCTTCATGTTCGTCATGGATTCAGCATCCTACAAATGCTAAACAGAAAAATATGTGGGCCGAGCATGGCTCGAACCCAGACTTTCAGCATGCTTTCTAGCACTACGCTACTTGGACTTTGACCTACTTTAAAAAAGGTATTCTTAAACAGGACTTTGATATTTCACACATAGATTCCAAAGGACAAGAACTTTCATTTGTATCATAACTTTTGACATAGTGGCCTTGACCTTTGGGTATTTTCTGTATGTTGCTATTGCAAAATGCCCAACGGCGAGTTTTGTTGTACTCTCTTAAAAGTCCAGTTTAAATTGGTACTGTTACAAAAACAGTTCACTATGTAGAAGTACTAGCGATATGTCGATACATACTAGTAAAAATTCACAGTCTGGTATCTGTGGTCATTTAAGGTCAATTTGCCAGATTCTGACCCTTGTCAAAGTTGACTGGGCAATCTTAAGGACAGAGAACACAGGTTCCGCTCTATGCAGTGTTAAGCATGTTCCCTCGAGACAGCTGCAGTCATCCTAGGCACTATTCTGAGCATTTGACAACAATGGGACGAACGCTAAATGTGAATACAGATTAGCCAAAAAACTGCCTCGTTAATTTAGCAAATTCAAATTAGATATACGGTAGAAAGAGCCAAAGAAGAGAAGGTTTTGTTGGCTTGTTAGCGGTGAATGCCGTAGTGTTTTAGCGAGGTTCACCTGGAGTGACCTGTCGTCGACCCGACATATCTACCGCAGCGGATGTCGAATAGTGGATGTATTCGTATTATGTATATGTCGACCGGCATAACTAATCCCATGTTGTGAATATAGTATAACTTGAATTTATCTTAGTCATTATGCAATGACAATTTACTTCGATTTCATGAAATTGATTTTGTGAAGATGGACTGTAGAATTCGTGAAAGTGAGTCGACAACAATGATTATCTGTTGTGAAAGAATCGTCATTGTATTTTATAAATTAAAATAATTGATATTTAGTTAACTTCACAAATATATTACAATGATTATATACCTTCATTTATCTGTTTTGTACTTAGAATTGTACTGATATAGAATTTGACAATTTTTTTTTCTGCCTTGAATATATAATGTATTTGAAATTTATCTATTTTAATTTGTTATTTTAGATTTTTTTTTTTTTTTCGAAAGTGTTCTATTTTCCATACCATGATACGCAACAACTCCCGAATGATTAGATCAATTTATTTATTACATATTTTGAAATTAACTTTTATAATTCATAATAGTTATATTTTTCTTTTTACATTTCAGGTGTTTCAGACAGCGGCGTACCTTAGGGATCGGAGATGAATTCAAAAAGTGAGTAGTGAATTTCTTAGTGCATGTATCACGTTGGTCTTTTTTAAATCATATAACTAAATGATTAATAGCTTCGCAATAAAGTAGGCTAACTTTTAAAACAGTTTATATATTTCCAAGCGATGCAGGATATTGTCAAACATTTATTTATTTATTTATTTATTTATTTATTTATTTATTTATTTATTTATTTATTTATTTATTTATTTATTTATTTATTTATTTATTTGAAAAACTGGATCCGCGCACGAATGCGAGCTAAGTCATAACTAAACAAACTTTTCCCTTTGACTCTTTAAAATTCAAAATAAAATATTTGTATCCGTAGACATATAGGAAGGGGATTGGATATTGAGAAGAAAGAAAGAATGACAGAAATGACAACTACATGTACGCGATACGGAAAAGCGGAATGTTTCCCCTCGAAGTTCATTTACAAGTAATCTAAATAGAGAGGGAAACATCCGTCATTAACAACTGAGTAAAGCCTATATAGAGATCTACGTGATTTAATTCCCCGAATTTGACAACCCAATCTTCCTTGTTGTTTTCGCGTTTTTATAATCACATTTTTTTCCCTATAAATGGGTGTTTGAAAATACTCTTTGAATAGAAAATAATGGTAAATATTGGAAAAGTAATGGGACAGCGGTTCAAATGCCTCGATTTGATTTCTTTTAACCCAAAAACAACTTATTATACCCCCTCCCCCAAAAATGACAGGGGTATATAGTGATGCAAATGTTCCTTAAGATCCTTTGGGAATGTCCGTCCGTCCGTCTGAGCGCATATCTCCTAAACCCACACAGGAGCTAAATGCCAGCAACCCTCAATGACACCCACCCCTTCCCATCTCTCTCTAGTCAATTTTCTCTATATAAGACAAGTAGAGGCGGATATTCTTGTGGATCGTTGATATCGAGCTCCTGTGCCTAAATCCTACATCAGAATGTGGTATTTCACAAAAATGTTCCCTGGGATAGATCCTTTAGGACAAAGATCACTGAAGGGCAATCGTCAAAGGTTAAGGTAATTTCAACGATAAAAATATCTTTTCTTGCAGTTTAAATTTTAGAAATTCGTCCAAATGATCTGAAATTTTTAATAGTTATAGAAAAATGCATACTCTTCTATATATGTTACGGGATTTGAGATTTTCCTCTCACGTTGACGAAAAATTGTGTACCAAAAAAAAGGGGGGGGGGGGGTGTTACACATACCTTCAAAGGAGTGTGTAGGTATAAAGACTTTTTATCAAAATTTCATCATATATCACACAACTATTTATTAGGATACCCCCTTCAGAACAAAGGTCATTTGAGGTCATTCATGAAAGGTCGAGGTAATTTTCGGGCTAAAAATAACAATTCCTGCATTAAAATAAGAAATTAATTGAAAATCTAATTTATGCCAAATGGTCTGAAATTTTGTTTATTAATGGAAAATACATATTCTTTCATAGGTACATAATAGGAGTTTTACGATTTTTTATGCGTTGAGGGGAAATTATGTACAAGGGGGGAGGTTGCTGTTAAACATAACTACTGGGGGATAATTTGTTCAAACTTCAAAAACTGTTTTGCAGGATGTGGGTTTTCAGACAAAGGTCTTCGAGGTCATATTAGGATTAAAAGTCAAAGAAATTCATGCTCATTTCTGAATGGTCAGAGAGTCAAACTTCTGGTATCAAAATAATTGTATTCGGGGAGCATCTATCAGTTCCACTGATTTTGTCTTTATTTCTTTCAGTTACTTACTTTACAACACTGGAGCCAGAGAGAAGAAATTAACATAATAAATATAATATCCAATATACAATTTCATTCTAAATTATCATCAAATATGGGAGGTTGTCTTTCCAACGATTTTGACCACATTTTAAGCTCTAGTTGACAAAGAGCAGTCGAGCTTATGCGATCGCCCTGTGTTCGTCGTCCGTCCATCTGTCCGTTAAACTTTCCTTGTGGACAGGAGTCCTCTAAATCTGTCATAACACGGTAGTTCATTTATGCTATATAATCATTCTCTGGTCTTGTTGCACATCTGATATTTGTTTGAGTCCCTGACTCCTGGGGTTTTGGGAAATTGGTGTGTCATTTAGATGAATTCAACCAAAGAACCATGAAAGCTTCAGTCTCATCAGAGACTTATAGTTTATGCCCCTGGAATCAAAGAGTCGTGGGTATACAGATTTTGGCCTGTCCGTCTGTTTGTCTGTTTTAATAGCTGTTTGTCCGTGGCAAAAATTAACATTGGGTACAATTTTTGAATGACAGGCGATAGAGCTTTCATGTTTCGCATGAGATTTCCTTCGGACAAGACTTTTCTATTGATACCACATCTTTTTTTTTACCTCTTGACCTTTGACGTTCTTTTAAAAAAATCAACGTTGGGCATAAAGTGGTGAGTGATAGGGCTTTTATATTTATACCCCCGCCAAAAACTGGCGGGTGTATATAGTGCTGCACATGTCCGTCCGTCCATACGTGCGTTAGTCCCACGTGCTGTTTCCGGTTATTTAAAGGAAACCGTTTCAGATAATCCATTTATTTCTTGAATATAGCTTTTACATCAAGAATTACAAGTCAAGTTCGAACATAGGTCATATTGCTCAATTACGTGCAGTGTCACAACCCATAATGTAATAAAATCTCATAATGTAATAACTTATTACACTATAGATTGTTACATTATGGGTTTGCAATGCAAACCTATAATGTAATAAAATTTCATTATGTAATAAAAAGAGAGATGCAAGGAAAAGGACAAGATAATGTAATAAGTTATTACATTATAGGATTTTATTACATCATGGGTTGTGACAGTGCAGTTATGCCCCTGTGAACTTAGAGGCGGGCGGGGTTGTCACTGATCCTTCGATCAATATTTTTTTCATTCACATTGTGGCAGGATAGTTGGACCGTTCGTTTTTATTCAGTCATACATAAGTATTCTATGCAGTGAATGGCACTAGCATGTGGATATTTTCTGTATACTTGTTATTCATTTCGAGAAGGGAATTACCCATTCAGTTGTGGGCAATGGATTGAACCTCAACACGCTCAATGGAATCCCGTTTTTTTGAACAGTATAAAGTAGAGTAACAAATGACAAAGAGCAATCTAAGGAACCCTTTTCATCAAAGAAAAATGAGACAAAATCAGTAAAACATTTTGATACTCTATTTTCTGAGTTGCCTTGACTTTTCAGAAATGATCATGAATGACCTATGTCTGTATGTAAATTATTCACATTAATAACCTTGACCTTCAACTGTATAATACCCTTGAAGACCCTTTTCAGAAGACGAACGTCGGATCAGCATATGAGTTAACAAATAAAACTAACCAACTCAAAGCGTAGTAATCTGCACACGGCATCAAAAGCAATATACCCTCTGACAAGTAAGCAGTGAAACCAGATATCACTTCTCAAAGAGCGTTCACTTATGAACTTGAAATTCTGATGCTACAACATGTACAAAACATTTATCAACATTGATGAAATTCCGTCTAAAAGCGCCTGATATGTATCAATGATCTCTACCTTTGACCGTAATAGTCGAAATGTTTAAAAACGTATTCAAATAAATTTGCAGCATGGACCAGATATCAGTGACCAAAGGGTGTCTCTAATGTCACTTACATTGACTGTATGAAGTTTGACCAAGATCCGTTGATTCATAAAAACCGTCCAAGTCTATTCAAAGATTTTTACCGATACCAGTCTGTGATATTGACCTTTGTCCTATGACCTTGAAAATCAATAAGATTCTTTCTTATACCATGAGCAATAAGTGTACAAAGTTTGACCATAATATGATGAGCAATGCCATTTAAGAATGTGAACAAGAAATGTGGCAATTCCAATCTGTGACCTTGACCTTTCTATGACCATGAAAATCAATATGGTTCCTCCTTTTGTCATAAGAAACAAGTGTTTGAAGTTTGGTAAAGATGAAAATATACCCTCTAGGGCATATACGAATTGTTACGCACAAACGCATACACACACACACTAATGGTTGCGTTACTATATCCCCTTGCAACTATGTTTGCGAGGGGATAGTAACCTTGACCTTTCAAAAAATGACATTGAGTGACTTTTTTCCCAAATAATGACATCCTTAAACACTTTGTTGAAGTTTGACATGAATTTTGCATGACCTATTTCGCCCTCCATTCCTCTGGAATATTATTCGTTGATGTACAAAAATAATCCCAAACCTGTAACTTTGATTTTTATTCCGTGACCTTGAGCATCCTTAGTCACATAGCTGGTATCCCAAATCTCAAATACTTTCGTGTGGATCATTAAACAGCCCACACATAACCGCCTCCAGAAGTTATTTGTACTCCCTCCTTTTGGGAAAGGGGGAGGGGGTGTTACGAAATTTCGCGCCAGTGCAAAAAAAATCCGAAATCCCGTACATACAACACACACACTTTTCTTTCATCTGACAAAATTTCTCAAATCATTTGGACGAGAAATAGATTTTAAGTTCATCTGAGCCAAAGGCTCAAGTGAGCTATTGTTATAGCCCAACGTCTGTCGTCCGTCCAAAATTTTTACATTTTTGTCTTCTTCTCAAGAACCACTGAAGAGATTTTTATTAATCTTGGTAGAAATGGTCTCCCACAAGTGTTGTTGTTTTTCGTTTTTATCTGAGCTGAAAAGTAGGTCCCAGAGGGTACCCTCCTTTGACAAACTTCCTTAGAACCGAAGCACATATCGACAAACCGAAATCTTCAGGATGATCTAGATGGATGTCTGAAGAAGTGCTGTTATTATTGGTTCCACTCCGAAGTCAACTTTTTACGCGTTTTTGACGTCTTTTCGGACTTTGTCAGAAATGCCCATTTTTGAACTGTTCAATATATCTTTTAATGTGTGATCTGTGCACTCATTTACTACATATTTGTCATATTAAAGTCGTCCAATGGTTCAAGTCAGTGACAGGTTGTATATTGATTTTGGTAGAAAATTTTATTTTTTTGATTTTCATGAATTTTTTTCTTATGTAAAGGAAGGGGTTTTATTTTCATACAAATTGGACTTCTTCCTCAGAACCACTAAAGATATTTTGATGAAACTTGGTAGGATTGAAGTACTCATGGTCCCCTAGACGTGTTGTTGCTTTTCGAACAGATCCGTCACAGATGGTGCCAACACAGGCAAAAGTAGGTTACAGGGGGTACCCTCCTTTGACAAACTTCTTCAGAACATTAGCATGTATCGGCAAACCGAAAGCATCAGGATGATTTAGAAGTGCTGTTATTTTTGGTTCCACTTTGGAGTCAAATTTTTGACGCGTTTTGTCAGAAATGCCCATTTTTGAACTGTTCCTTTGAATAACTCAATAAATAAGTCAATATGTGGTTTTGTGCACTCTTTTACTGCATATTTGTCATATTTAAGTCATTCAATGGTTTTGTATTGTTTTTATTTGAAACTTTTATTTTTCTGATTTTTCATGATTTGGTTTTCTTGTGTAAGAAAGAGGGGGGGGGGGGTATTCTAATAGAGTTTTTTTCATATTTGATATACTTTTAGTGGCATTATAGTAGAATTTTATGAATGAATGCTTTTGTGTTTGTCTTTTGATATCTAATATTTCTCTCATTAACAATACAAGAAAAGGCTTTATGCACTTATTGATTATTGCATAAAGCTTAGCTTATGAGTATAAATCACATTCAAATCACACTAGGGTAAGATTTCCAAAGTCCCCTTCCAGCATCGCCGAAGGAGACTCTTAGTTTCCTCTCGCTCTGTCCGTCTGTCTGTCCGTCAGTCCGTCTGTCCTATTTTCAGTTTTCCGGACTTTTTTTTTCTGCAACACATTCAGATATTCAACTGAAATTTGATACACAGCTTGGTCTTGGATAGTTACAGAGCAAGTTCGACTTTCGTCACGCTTGACCTATTTTTCGAGGAGTTTTGCCCTTTGATGACTTTCAAAATTCGGGTTTTTGTCAGTTTTCTGGACTTTTCTCCACAGCAAATTGAGTTATTCCGGTGAAATTTGATACACAGCTTAGTCTTAGATAGTTACAGAGCAAGTTTGACTTTCGTCACGCTTGACTTACTTTAAAAGGAGTTATGACCTTGATGACTTGCAAAATTCAGTTTTTGTCAGTTTTCCGGACTTTTTCCTGTAACAAATAGAGAAATTCAGATGAAATTTGATACACAGTTTAGTCTTGGATAGTTACAGAGCAAGTTCGACTTTCGTCACGCTTGACCTATTTTAAAAGAAGTTTTGACCTTGATGACTTGCAAAATTCAGTTTTTGTCAGTTTTCCGGAATTTTTCCTGTAACAACATGAACAAATAGAGATATTCAGGTGAAATTTTATAAACAGCGTAGTCTTGGATAGTTACAGAGCAAGTTCGACTTTCGTCACGCTTGACCTACTAGTTTATTCGTGGAGTTATGCCCCTTGATGACTTGCAAAATTCAGTTTTTGTCAGCTTCTTCCACGGACCTTTAAGTTTAAATTCATGTTTAATTGAGTTCTGGGCAGAGTTGCAGGACATACATTTATGCCGGTAGGGGACTTTAATCGCTCAGTGATCATAATTTTTGTTTGTTTGGTTTTTTTTTTTTTTAATCGTTTTCTGAATTATTTTATGCAGGTTTCTTTTTTTTACGAGAAATAGATTTGTTTTTGTTCTCTGAATTAATTTTTGCAGGAAATGCTATCTCAACCTTAAATAACATTGACTTTTGTCCCAATAAACAATTGTGTGAAACAGTGATTAAATTCTGATGAATTATTGGAGGATTTACGAACCAGACTGACGGATCGGAACGTACGGTAGGACGGATGGACGCGATTGCGACTTTGTACATCCTCGATCAGGGGGAGGGTAAAATATTCACAAGGGTATCGCCTTCATCATTGTACTTATCCCAACGACATGACAACAATATTTTCTTTGTTTCCTTTTTCGTCATATATAAGAAGTAAGCCAGACACTGGGATTTATTCTAGATTTAGCCTTGATCACTGACCGCTGTCCGCAGGTCATTTACTCTTTATGACCAACGTTAAAGTCCTCAGTAATTTGTTTCAAAAGTGCCTCTATCGCAGATACAAGCAAAGTTTGTCGTGTTCTTGGCTCAGGCGAGATCAATAGTATCTACCAAGCAGGTCGTCTAAGGATAAGTTCGTCTAAGGTAAACTCGGGGTTCATCCAGCGGTCACCATGCTATTATTACTGTCGGTGGAAACCGGTAAAGGAAAATCAAACGCTCAGCGCATAGTGAGTCGTGACCTGCCATTGACATAGCGAGGCAGAGCGTTCGTAGTAAAGTCCTTCATATAATCAGGCGCGGAATTATGTAAGTTTATTGGGGTTTCTGAAAAAATAATAGAATAACGCCAGTGAATAAGAGAAAACATCCCCACTTATAGATATTTTTAGAAATGAAACGAACAGAAAGTTCTTTATTTTCTTCGTTATACATTTTGATGCTATTGCAAAATTTGATTCAGGACTGTAAGAGGGCAAGTGAGGATAACTTGTTAAAAGAAACAGGAGGGGGGGGGGGGGCAGGGAGACTTAGCCATTAATTCCTAATTCAACAGCTATGCATGTGTTATAATATCTACCAGAGCCTTGAATATCTCCTTCGGTTCTATTCATATTCTAAAAAAAGATGTATTACTTTGAAGTCCAATGATTTTTCAGGATGCGATAGCAACACGGACGAAATTCGCTGACAACCCCCCCCTCCCCCCCCCCTCCTCATTTCACCCCGGTTTGTATACTGCATTATTCATATTGAAAAAAGATCTCCATCGCTGTTATTGATCCAGGGTTCTGTGGTAACTTTACGCAAGGTTCAGTGCCCCCTTCTGCCGGCGTGGTTCTAGCGGTCAAAGTGCACTAGACGGACGTTATAGGTCACACTTGACAAGAGAAATTGACACAGGTTACACAAACAACTTTGAAAAAAATATTTAATCACATAAGTAGTTAGGAGCCGGTTAGTTGTTGATCTCTGGTGGTCTTTGACAAAGCGTTCTGACCATTTCATAGTTAATGCATGTTTATAGATGTGGACATTTACAATATTTTCCCAGTTTTGGAGATTGATAATAAAAGCAGGTACATTTACCTTTATCGACAAATGATATTGTGCTAAGCTTATCTTACAGAGAAGGTAGTGGAAATTTGAGTTATAATCTATTTCTATTTTTTTTTTTTACTTCGACTCTGCACAAAGATAAGCACTCTAACCTGTAAAGTTGTTATTTTCATCGATTCGAGATCAGTCCGAGGACGTTATGCGATTTGGGGGCGTGTATTATATATAAGTAGTAGTATTGGTACCCTCTAGATAGTGGTTTTTAAGGAGTACTGATATAGGCAACAATTATTGTAAGAAATGAAATGTCTATATTTTGAGGGTAAGTTAAAATTTAAGGTAAAAAAAATTGCTGAGTATGATCTGCGTAATGTTATTGTTATATTTATCATCTTTGTCAGTTTCTCTATTTTTTTTTTTTTTTTTTTTTTTCCTTTTCTTCAGAAGTTAGTTCTTTTACAAACTAGATAAATAAATGGGAAAAAAGTATAAGATAGAAAAAAAGAATAGATAAATCTTTCTAGTAATGCAATTTCAGTTTTTGAAATATTTACGGAAGCTTGTAGTCGTGTACTTCGTATATCTCCATTTTCCATATGCAATCATTGTGGGATTTTATCGATTTCTTATTTTTTTCAGAAAGATAGATTGCTAAAAAATCGCTTGCATTTCAGAATTCGTTGGCTAAAGGTTTTTTAAATTGTCTGTGCGCTCTTTATTTTTATTACACTGTTTTTTTTTTTTAACTTTTATTTTCCCATTTTTTCACATCTTGATGGAATTGTATCTTTTGATGGATAATATTTTTTATTCTAAATTGACATATTTTAATTGTATTATTTTTGTTCAGTTTCTTCATTCTTAAGTTTCATATTTTAGTAAAATACACAATTTTTACTCAATCTTATCTTTCATTTTCTTTCTTTAATTTTTTTCACTTCTTCATATTATTGTATAGAGGTTCTACCCTATATTACCTTTTATTTCAAGTGTATTTAAGTTCATTTCCTTTTTTTTTATCTATTTCTTATCCATGTTCACTCGATTGAAAAAAAAATAGATATGACCTTAGTCTGATACAAGTGCGCATTGAAAATTATTTCAAATTCAAACACAATACGAAATAACAAACAAATGCATTTAGGATTGGAGAGAATGCTTAAAAAAAAAAAAGATTATATGAATTCCTTTCCTAAAAGTATGCCTGACTTATTAGGATTAAGAGTTGGCTCCTGGTATTACAAATTAATTGCAATCCATGAAAAATGAAAGAAAAAATCAAAGATTTAAGAAATTAGCTGTTGTATATATACCGAATGGCGAACGTACATGTATTTTGTATCTTATGGAAATGGTTAACAACGAAATAGATGTTGCTTTTTCCTGAAAATATATAAAGCTCTCGGACTGTCAGGTAAAAATTGTAAATAAATGTATTTTTTTATATTTTAAGATGCTTATTTTATTATTTATTATTAGCGATTGGATTTATTGATAAAAAAAAGTTTAGTCTATACGATGACAACGGTATCGATGATTTTATTTATATCGATCATGTAAACTTTTGATGTAACTGATGCGAAAAAATAGATATAGATTATTACTGATTCACAAAAATTCCGTCTTATAGATGTATCTACATTTTTTTGGTCTTGATATCTACAATACTTTCGTTTTGTTATAAACCTCTAGTTGACATCACAAATCATTATCGTCAATGACTATTTTTGATGTATTGTAATCGAATACTAGTATCTCATTCAAACTTTTTTTTGTGGATAATTTGAATTTATCATTTCAATTGTTCGATTATTTGTGCTTTAATAGTTCTTCTTTTGTTTGAATAGATGATATCAATAAATTTAAATTCATGATATATCAATAATTGATACAATTTTGATTTTAATGATTCGACTTTTGTTGTAATTTAATCGAATTATTGATCATACGATCGAATATATGATATCGATGAATGTACTGTAATGTAAAATAGATGTTTATTGATATCATTATTTTAAAATATTTTGAGTTTATAGCAAGAGAAATCAAAATAATACACGTTTTTGTTTCATTGAGTCCATTATAACTTTTCCATGGCAAAAGTAGACGCACTCCACCGGCTAATGGTGGAAATCAGGTTTTAAAATGGTGGAAATCAGGTTTTAAATCCATATTTATGAATAAATAATTATAGGACTCGCAAAAAAATTTCCCTATCTAATATATCGCATTTTGGTCACATAGTATTTTTGCAATGATTAATTGAAAACTTTATTTACACATGTCGTTACCGCTCTAAAATAAACATGATAGATTCAGCAAAATATAAACATTGGATACAGTAAAAATTATAGATGAAAATATTACTTAAATTTCTCTCATGAGTATATGACTTTTTTTTTCATTTTACATGTAGTTAAATTCTTCACATTTCACATTTTCATTACATTTATTTTTTTTTTTTTTTCCTTTTCTATTTTTGGTTTCAGTCAGAAATTGATGTTTTTATTGAGATGAGGTGATAGAAAATTTACGTGTTCACACCGGTCTCAAAGGTTAAAAAAAATCATAATATGATAAACAGGCATGACGAAGTAGCAGTCATCCGTAGCGAAGAGGATAGAGAGATAGCAAATAAACAGCCGAGGTTGTTCACCCTCCTCTTGATATTTATATTGTCAAAAAGGCGAAATTTCGAAGTTTATCAGGCGTAAATGTACTTTTTAAGGAGATGTCCATTCCTTAAAAAAGGGGAAGGTCCAACAATTTAAAAATGTTACGTAGCATATCTTGCTGATCGGGGTTGTATGTTCTTCGAATAATAAAAAAAAAAGAACCAGCGCACAAAATTGGGAAAAAAAATGCCAAAGGGAATATATTATATTTCACATAATTTAGTTGAAACATATATTATTTCTAATACTACATGTAAATATCATAAATACATACCTTGATCATATGAATGTGGAATGTTGATTTCTTTTTTAATTGTAAAAAGAAGATGTTTTGGAATCTCATATACTTGCAACAAATATTTAGATCAGTGCAACATTTCACTCGTAAGATCAAAATATAGAAAAATTTAACAATTTATGAAGAAAAGGACAAATCAACTCACAGATGTCAAGAAAAAATATTGCCCGACCCTAAATAATGGTTAATAGTGCGCTCACATTTTTCATGTTCTCTTCTCTATCAGTTTTTGTTTTTCTTTATAAACCGTAAGTTTGTAAAGATTGTTAATGAAGCCCGTATTCATCCGCTTGGAAATGTTAGAAACAAACAGAGTTATTTCAGCGAGCGATGTTTGTTATGCATGGATCTAGAGAATTTATCCAGGGGTCCACCGTATGTGACAGTTGATAAATAAAAATGGGATAAAATTCAGCACTTTTGGTTTAAGGGAGGGGATGTACATAACCCCTCCCCTGTTGCCCCACCCCTTCCTAAACATCTGCGCATGTTTTTGACTTCAAAACATAGCATGGCAGAGCCCCATGAAAAGAAAGTAGAGTGACTTGGGTTAGTCTAGTAACGGCCACTGATGATGCACATTAAGCCGAGTCATAGTAACGGCCATGTACATCAAGTTGTGTCATAGTAACGGCCATGTACATCAAATTGTGTCATAGTAACGGCCATGTACATCAAGCTGTGTCATAGAAACGGCCATGTACATCATGCTGTACATCAATACGGCCATGTACATCATGCTGTACATCAAGCCGAGTCATAGTAACGGCCATGTACATCAAGCTGTGTCATAGTGACGGCCATGTACATCAAGCTGTGTCATAGTAACGGCCATGTACATCAAGCTGTGTCAAAGTAACGGCCATGTACATCAAGCTGTGTCATAGTAACGGCCATGTACATCAAGCTGTGTCATAGTAACGGCCATGTACATCAAGCTGTGTCAAAGTAACGGCCATGTACATCAAGCTGTGTAATAGTAACGGCCATGTACATCAAGCTGTGTCATAGAAACGGCCATGTACATCAAGCTGTGTCATAGAAACGGCCATGTACATCAAGCTGTACATCAAACTGTGTCATAGTAACGGCCATGTACATCAAGCCGAGTCATAGTGTCCTTTTCTAAATTTCAATTCTGAATCAGTGCTCACTTTTAATGATTCAGAATTGAAAGTTAGAAAAGGACAATAGTAACGGCCATGTACATCAAGCTGTGTCATAGTGACGGCCATGTACATCAAGTTGTGTCATAGTGACGGCCATGTACATCAAGTTGTGTCATAGTAACGGCCATGTACATCAAGCTGTATCATAGTAACGGCCATGTACATCAAGTTGTGTCATAGTGACGGCCATGTACATCAAGTTGTGTCATAGTGACGGCCATGTACATCAAGCTGTGTCATAGTGACGGCCATGTACATCAAGTTGTGTCATAGTAACGGCCATGTACATCAAGCTGTATCATAGTAACGGCCATGTACATCAAGCTGTGTAATAGGTACGGCAATGCACATCAAGCTGTGTCGTTGTGACTGATGTACAAAAGGAAATACAGGGAGAGATGATCCTCTTATCTTGTTAGTGCCTTGACCTGAAGTTAACCTTGTCACAGATCCAAATTTTGAACTAACTAAGAGAGGTTTTCCTGTCTCGGCATAAATAGATGACTCTCTCTCTCTTTCTATGTGTTGCTAATTGTCAAAAATGTCTGAATATACAGAGACGGCTAACTGTTGATAGACCAACGTACAGAAAAAAATCAACACACATTTCTGAGACTACGATTTATTACTTTTCAAGTCAAGTGCTGAATTAGGCTGTTCTTCGCATCTCGCACGATGCTTTTTGCCCCTCGCTATGATTCTCGACGTTTGAAAAAAAAGACTGTTTTTATCCTCTATATCTGTTATTTTTACATTAAAAGTCGCGTGTACTTTATGCTACAAGTATCTTTATATATTATTCTCTGTATCAGGCATGCTATTAAGTAACCAATATCCAATATTTTCCAATGTTACTCATTTGTTTTACAGGTAGTTTGATATCTTGATGCTCAAAGTAACCATGCCTCCTCCAAAGAAACCTAAAAGTGGTCCTACTACCATAGAACAATTCATGTCAAATGATGAACTCAAGACAGATGAGGTTCGTGAGAGGACAGGGTCATGTTCCGGTAACTCGGAAGCTTCCGATACGTCAGTAGTTTCCGGAAAATCTATCGCATCAGACGTATCGAACGGGATGGAGAATGAAAGGCGTGATGATTTACTGGAAGAATGCAAAGCCCCGGGGCTCAAGTTACTCCGAGAGCTTATTATCAAGAAAAGAGAGGAAGAACAACGTGTTCCCGGAAGTTATGTCAGTACAGACGGATCTGCGAAAAGTGAATCGCCGGCTGATTTATACAATGCGACTGAGCAAGAAAAGACTGTGTCAGTGTTGGACGTTGTGTCGGCGAAAGCGAAACAGGAGGCGAAATCTGGGAAAAGATCATCATCGCCGATATCGCCGCTCGCTGGTTCGGTCTTGCCAAGAGGTTCATTTGATAAAAGTTCAATTAGAGACAAAACTGGAAGTCGACTTTTGAACAGTATTTTGGCACCGACGATTACTACCCCAATCTCCACGACGGGATCGCATTTTCAGAATTATTTTTCACCGTATTTATACGGACAGTCTTTACCGGGTACTTGTATTCGTCAGGATGCAGAAATGGAACCAAGGGACTTGTCGTTGAAACCAGACAAGGAGAATAATAATTTAGAAAGTCGACTTTTGAATGAAAACTTACAGCGAGACATACAAGAACGCCTATCCCTTCAGTTTGGTATGGGAAGTTACAGTGCTACTACAGACAAGGAATATCTGGACTCTAGGAAGAACCTTGTCGGTATATTGACCGAGCCTCGGTATAACCACCTCGGTTTTCCTATTGACAGAGATTCGTCCATAGGATCGTTCCCGTTCTTCGTAAATGGATTGGAATCTAGAAGGTAGGACTTGAGATTTCTTGCTTTTAATTAGAGTTACCTTTCTTGATACACGAAGTATGTGGGGAAATATCAAGGAAGACAACTCAATTTTACTTGTTGCCGGTACATTACGATTACTGAAAGAAAGACAACTCTGAATTTAGACAGCGCAAAAGTAAACAAAATAGAAAAAAAACCACAAAAAACAAAAGCAATCCCAGTCTTCATGAAAACTTTTTTTGACCACTAGCCAGTCGGGCTAGTTGAGTGCAAAAATCTACTAGCCACCCAAAATTTTCACTAGCCATTGAAGAAAAATCAAAACGCTATAAAGACCCATCGTTTCCTCAGCTACCGGTAGGTCTGTTGAATAGGCAAAAGTTCACACATATATAGAGTATACTTAAAAATCGAACGAAGTAAACCACCACCCGATCATTTCTCTGGCGGATGTCAGCTACGTCATTAATGTATCAATACAATAGACTCAATTTTACAATGAATGCATGATATTCTTTGCCTGCAGAAAATGAACCGAGAATGAAAAACATAAGAACTTATTTGAATCATACGTGTACGCTAAAAGGCCGGTCGTTGTTTGCGGCTACTGGCCAATAGTTATAAAATTTTCGTAAGAATTTCTTTGTTTCAGTGTTCAGTCGAGATTTTTGAAATTGTAAGATATTTAATTGAACATGTTATACTCGCATATTTGTCGGTACCGACAATAACCCGTCACGCCGCGCAGAAAACAATGCACTGTGGTTACGGAAATATTTATCTTGAATCTTAGAACTATATTTTATGAACAGATATTACAGGAAAACGTTATCATAATATTTCATTTTAAACATGTTCATTGTTCAATAAAATAAACATTTCATACTTAGCCAGCGATAAAAGTTGAGACGTGACTGATACTTTTTAGGTGAAGGTGTAGGTGGCGATTTTATAAGACAAGAAATCGCCAGCCGTCGGCACTTAGTGAAAACACTGCATTTAATTAAAAGTCACTAGCCAGTCGGGCTAGTTCAGCATCAAAATTTGGTAGCCCGAGGAAATATTTGGTAGCCAGGGCGGTCGGGCTAGTGAGTTTTCACGAAGACTGCAATCCACCTCCACCCCCCCCCCCCCCCACTCCCCAATGTTTGGTATCACATATTAATTTAGGGGTACAAACTTTAGTTATCAAAGGAGACAAATGTCTGTAAAATGTGGTAAATTAATAAATTATTTTCATTGGTACTTACCCATACCCTTAAAAAAACTTAACCGAGATGTAGCGATGACGGTGGATGACAATCACTTTTGATAACTTTATGTGCTAGTTTTTTGTACAGCAGACTACAATGTGTTTTTTTTTGGGGGGGGGGGGGGGGGGGTAAGGAGGCCTCACTTCTCTACAAAAGAAAGGCACTGTAAAAATAAATTTGTCTTTAAGTACCACTGATGATCTGATGTGCATTAAAATTGGTTTGAATGTTGTTCATGATGGTTATGAGACAGAACACTTCAATTTTCTGATGATTTCTTTTAGGTGGAAACTACGTTGATAGAAGCTACGTTAAATTTTAAAATTGAATAATGAAAATTACTATACTCCTTTTGTAACTTTATCTATAGTTGTGACCATGTGACCAAAAAAATCAGCTTTGTAGGTTATGTAATATATGTTGAACTGTTACGATTCAATCTTATATCCCTTGTTTTAGGTCCATTTTATCTTTTACTGGCATTGGACTCAATCATAAGTGTACCTTCTCTCGAGTCATGACGAATTTCCGGGGAGCTAGTTCCTGTTTCGAACAATAAGGGATAGACTTTAGATGTCTCATGACTAGACCTTTCATTTTGGACCTGACTTTTTACCTAGTGATCTCGACCATTGAGGTTGATCAACTACCCAAACGTTTTAAAATGGGCGATGTCTTTTGAAATATTGAGGTTAATTCTTAGATTTTTCATATGCGGACCAGACATTTTGATTCTTGACTTTTAACCTAGTGTCATTGAACTTGGATTGTGACTTTAATACTTTCAAAAAACGTTATCCTGAACCGCATCGTTTCTATAAAGGTTTTTTCATTAGATATTTCACATTTTTCTCATTTTCTACCTGGTGACCTTGACCTTAGGATTGGAAAAGAAATCAACCTAGCCCATATCTTTAAAACTGTAAGGTAAAAGCTCAACGATCAAGTATGCAATGGTTTAACATAGAGAGTATCTATCTTATTGAATTGCTATTTTACTATAAAACCATAAGTCTCTGAAGAGACTGAAGTTCTCCTGGTTCTCTGGTAAACTTCATCAAAGTGGCATCAAAGTGGCACATTTCCGAGACCCCAAAGGTCAGGGGCTCAAACAAAATATCAGATGTGCAACTAGACCATAGTCTTATTATAAAACAAAAGAAATTAACTCTCTTTCAGTTATACTTTATGAAAATTGAGAAATAGTTACATAGGAGCACATGGCCACACCCATTTTCCAAGACCCTGGGGATCAGGGTCTCAAACAAAATATCAGATGTACAACTACTCCACGGACCCATTATAATGCAAACAAAATAAATGATATATCAATTATACTTTCTCAAAATTGGCGTTCCAAAGATTCTATAGAGTTGACCACACCCTTTCACCAAGACCCTTGGGTCAAGGGCTTAAACAAAATATAAGGTGCATAACTACACCACAGGTCCTTTATAATGCAAAAAGAATGACTATTAATTATACATGTACTTTCTGAGAATTGGTGTTCACAAGATTACATAGAGTTATATTGGAGATAATGACCACACCCATTTTCCAAGACCCCAGGGGTCAGAGACTTAAACAAAATGTCAGGTGCACAACTACACCACAGACCCATTATAATCGGCAAAAACAATCAACTCTCTTTCAATTATTCTTTCTCAGAATAAACATATATAGTTATACATAGGAGAAAGTGACCACACCCTTTTACCAACGGTCCAAGACCCTGGGGTCAGGGGATCAAACAAAACATCAGGTGCATAACTACACTACAGATCCATTATAATGCAAAAATAATGACTTCTATCAATTATACTTTCTGAGAGATTACATAGAGTTATATAGGAGAAAATGACCATACCCATTTTCCAAGGCCCTGGGGATCAGGGGCTTAAACAAAATTTCAGTTGCACATTTAGACCATCGGGCCCATCATAATGCAAAAAGGATTAATTTCTTACCAATCACAGATTTAGAGAACTCGCGTTCACAAGAAAAGTTGAAAGGACGACCGGACACATCGCATAAGAGGTAAAAAAAAAACATATTGTCGTCTGACTACTCGGGTTAGTCCCTAATTAAGGGGTTCGTTGTATGTCGCCTGGAATGCATGAACGACAAAAGGCGATTATTTTGTCCGTTTGTCGGTCTTACCGTCGGTCTTTTTTGTATTCATACTTCCACAAATGGCTATAATTTGATTTTCAATATACGTTATACTTCCATCAAACTTGCAGGGTTGGTCTTAACAACATTTGCGGGTCAAGATTCTGAAATTCAAGGTCACATGACTGTCAAACATACGGACAGTCTTTAACAGTTTAGTTTATCAATGGATGCATCATTTAAGTACTCCTGTCATTATTTGGATTCCAGGAAATATCAGAAACCACTTTCTTGGAAGTTTTATTTAAGGAAAATTTAGAACGAAGTGTTACATGAGAAAATAAAGCGTTCATAAAAATAGTACAATTTAAACGAACGAAAGAACGAAAGAAAGAATTAGATACATAAAGGTAGAGAGAAATGCGTAGGCTAAATGAAAGACTTAAAAATCAAATAGAAGATGAGTTTAAAATAAATTCTAGTACAAAATCTTCACTACAGACCACTAGTTGTAAGAAGAATTGGAAACTGACCGGCTGGATGGTCATAGCTAGCGCGCGAGTAATCCACATCGCGGTTGAGTCAGTACAAGTGTTGCATGTTACTTCGTCCAGGTCATAGGGTTGGCTAGCCAGTGGTCAACTCGCAGTGACCCAGTGGTAGTTATTGATCCGTGGTCGTGTCCGGAGTGAATGACCATCGCTTTGTTTGCGCGATTTGAGGCTGATAGTGATAATGTGTGAAAACTTTAAAACAGGGATAAGCAGTGATTTAAATTGGGATTTTTAAGTTTTACTTTTTGGTGTAACTAGGTGTCCATAATACTGACAAATGTATGAACATATAGTACTGAGCGCTGGACACACGTTGTGGGTATCTACACGTGGAGATGGAGGCCAGATTTAATTATCAAGATGAAGATTTTGAGGATGCCGTTAAATGTGTTAAAAGGGATATCAGAGAATGGTACAGTGGTCAAACTTCTAAAAGATAGCGGCGAAAGTAGAATACATATGTCGGGGTAAGGCGCGTGCATATACCTGAATTACATATAAAACAAGATGAAGAGCACCTGCTAGCCAATACACACTATGTTTATCATATCATATAAATCAACAATCTGTTAATTGGTTTTCATTTTCTGCTTTGGGCCCTTTACACTTTCAGGAATAATGGCTATTTCTGGATATTATTGGAGTTTTATTGTCACTGTCCACCACCTGTATCATAGTTTATTAATATTCATCTATGAATTCTAGTATAATTTAGAATTGATGTGATGTTCAATCTGTTGCTTATGATTAACATGTACAATCTGGTGCTAATAAAGTAATGAATTATGTAGTACAGTCAGGTAACAATATCCTATAACATGTAAAAGGATACCCATATCGTCTTTGATAGAACTAAAAATGTTATAAACAATATTAATAAGAGTTTCATCGATATTTGTAATAGAAGAGGTTATACTTGTAATTTACCCCTATTTACATATTGATTAAAAGGGATAAAAACATCTTATGAAGTATCAACTCGTACATATTTTCTTTTCTCTTTTGTTTTATGTTTTCCTGAAATATCCATTACTGTTTTTTTTTCAAAAGAATATTAAACTGATTGAAGTTGAACTTCAAGATAGAGGGTAAAACTTGTAGCATTAATGTCATCGTATTAATGAAAATAAATGAAATAATTTTAAGAATATAAAATCGGTTAGAGAGGAACTTAATTACACGAAAGTATCATTTGTTGACTTTTTTCCTCAAGAAGAATGAGGAAATGTCCGTAAACGTACGGTTTACCGATTACACGACCGACCAGACGGTACACTCGTAATCAATTACGTAAAGCCGTCATTACATGCGTATTGTTACGTAACCTTGTCATCTCGGACGTTAACGAGGGGATAGTGTTCTATTTATAGATTACTAGGAAAGGTCCAAGTCTCAATGTATAAATTCAGCAAATCTTCAAATATGATATGTTTTTATTTATTTATTTTTCTTTGAAAGTGGCCAGATGAACTCGCACTGATTTGCATGTCTTATACATGACGAGAAAATTATCATAATTTGAAAGGAATATATTTATTGTTCGTTCCTTTTTACAATGGCCATAAACATTTGTTCGTTCTTTTCTTTTAATCCAGATGCATGTAAGCATAATAAGACATGGCTTCTTCTTTCCTTTTACAATGGAAATTGAGAATTTTTCTGTATCGAAATACTGATTTTCGGCGAACATCTGGCTTAAGTGTACGTCCCTGGTTTGAAATTAAAATGAATATTTATGGATTATTGACGAACGCCGAGCGTCTCGAACCCTAAAACTTAAAAAAATGTATAATCTGATAATGGAATTGAAACGCATTAATTTTCTATAAACTTGTTTCCTCTGTCCAGTTACCTTTCAGAACTCGGGCTTGTTCTCATGTCATTTTCAAGTAGCATGAATATCAACAACATTGGTTACATCAATTTTTATGTTGATTCCCGATGAGTAACCTATACCCACCCCACCCCCACCCTTAAAAACCCTTATAACTTGGTCAAGATGCTCAGCCAAGTTTTAAGTATAATAAACATGATTTGATACACTAATACAAGTTTAATGTATCGTTGTGTAAAAACTTGTCAGATTTATAATAAATTTATTCTTGGAATATTTATCCATAAAACATGCAATTCTTGGAATATTTATCCATAAATCATGCATAAAATGCATAATTTTATCATCAATGTAATGAAATTACTTGGAAATCTGAATATTCATCATGTTTTCCTTTATTATGAATAATGCATAGTAAAACTTATCATTAGCTATCTGTTATATTTATTTCTGTCAAAATGGCCAAAAAGAAAAAAAAAAACAGAAAGAAAAATTTTAAAACAGAAAAGCTGGAAAATGCGATTGACTGAAAGTTGAGCGGCGCTTTCCGCATGTAGCGGGTCAGAGTGACCCGGCCTTTAAAGAAAGATATAATTTGCATGTTATACATGCGTCTGGCGTGGTCACTGACTGAATGACCGCTACTTGTAATCGTCGTTGCCATGGTAACACCGTCAGATGTAAGATCGGGTTTAACATATTTCGCTTCTTACAACAATAAAGAAATTTAAGGTTATTGACGGCGGCTATGGGAGAAAATAATTGTTTGGGGACTTGGTGAGTGTGTGAATTTACAACTGGCGCAGATTATGGCGGTCCGTGATTGAGTAATGATATATAGTTTATATACGCTGATATTTTCAATTGCTTCCTATTTTTTTCTACATCATGCAAATTGATTTAGAATAAAGTATTTGAATATTCATTGACATAAAATGTTAGAAACAAGGAATACTATATCCTGCAATCCTCTCCATCACTTTGATCATAGAATATTTGAAATATTGTACTATGACAAATTTTAAATTTTAGAAATATTTAAATTTGCTTAATGATTAGTCATTAAGTAAATATAAATATTTTTAATATTTCAAATTTGTCATAGGACAATATTTTTAAAATATCTAAATATGCATATTGACCATAGGCTATGTTTTAGTGTCTCAATTATGTAATAGGACACACTGAGTAGAGTTAAGTAGATATCTCATATTCATAATTCAAATATGAAGAGGACACGACGACCATAAATTTTGATGTTCGAAGGTCAAGGTCATACTTTTTTCTCAACCAAATATGTTGACAAAACTTCGGTTGTAACACAAAACATAGATCTTATTGTGTTGCTTATTCCCAGGTGTGGATCTAGGATTTGAACTTCAGAGGAGGGGCTTCAAAACATTTTGAAACTGATAAAAAGATTTGTAGGGCTTGAAAGGGTGTCCAGATCAGTTAAAATTCAAGATACATTCATCCTTCGTACAAGGGAACGTTTTCATAGATTATGAAGATAGATTTATAGAGAAATCTTAAGGGTAGGAAATAATTTCAGAAGGTGTTATAACCTCTTCCTCCAACTTTTTATTTAACACGTAGTATTATATGATGATAATATCTGTAATGCCCCTTTAGATCCACCATTGATTGCTGTTTACAGTCTTTCACAAAAACGATGTGTTAACTATTTTATGTGAAACTCGATTTTCCTTCAAAAGCGACGTCTAGATCAGGAGCATATGGATAATCATTTGCCATTACTGACTTGTGTTTCCCTTGAAAGTTGATCACATAAAAACCTCATTTGTTTCTGAATACTATATCCGTCCAGCTTTTCAGTCGTAATTTTCCTCCAGGATTTGCCCTAGATAGTCAATTATAGATTCACCAAGCAAGGACAATCTGAAGGTCGGCAAGGCACAGTCTGTCTTAAAGTACACTGCGACAATCAAGATGTACCCCCCCCCCCCTTTCCAAAACACACACAGCTTTTCCCTTTTACATACATTTATAGGGAACTAAGGAATTTAATTTCTTCGATTGCAATTGGATTTTGATTTTCTTCCCTGGTTTACCGTTAATTAGTACATCGACATTAACTCTATGATGTATGTGTATGTTTTAGGGATGCTGTCAGTAACCTCATCCCAAAAGAAGAGGCGGGGCACCACCCTATGGTGGGGAGTGTAGTATCCCAGGGATCATACATTGGTCTGCCTCACGTGATGCCTAACTATACGTCAACGTCAGCAGGAGTTGTGTATCGGGATAATTCAAACAGACTGCTCCCTATTCTTGACCCGTCCATTTCCTACTCTGAGGGGAGGAGGCTTAGGGCGGCATACGCAGGGACAGGTAAAATACGTTGCCTATGTTTCATATATGCAAAACAAATTCGTTTACAAAACAACATTTGTATTTGGTATTTTTTCATTGTACATGCATATATTTTAGTTTTTCTAATTTTGCGTTTTAAAGTCGTCCCGATATTGTAAGTTCGCCTCTTAGGTTCGCATCTGTATAGTTAAATTACTCTGTTCGCATTACTTACTATAGTATAACTTCTCGTGACCGAATTCATTATATGTGTCATTCAGTCTCACTCGTCTACGATTTCTCCATTAAAGTAGGAAAAGAAAGCAGATTTTTGTTTCATAATTTACAAAAGGGAATATAAGAGTGGGAAACAGGTTAAGTTATTCAAAAGAGAGTTAGATGCAAAGTCATCCTAGGATCGGGATCAGTGATAAGGCACCAATAGAGCAACTGTACATAGTTATGTCTCGTCTTCAATGCTGAATCGAAAAGTAACACAATCTTAAAGTTTTATTGTTATGTGTGAGGTTTTATAAACTTTTATCTCTAGAAGTTTTTTTAAGGTCAAAGGTGATAATCAATTTGAATATGTGAAATATTTTGAAAGTCAAAAGAGGGGTTTTGCCACGAAAAATTCATTATTATAACGTATAAGCGTGTATTGAGTGTAATGTAAAAATTAATTAAGGATCTGTCTGATCCAGGTTAAAAAATAAATAAAAAAACTGTGCTTGAGAAACACGAGGGCAACCTTCGTCATCTTTGTCAGCCTTAAAACCATTATCTGTAAAGTAGGTCAAGGTCACAAGGTGAAAAATTTTGGAATTAACGGAAAGATTTTGTCACAAGGAATATACATTTGAAATATGAAAGTCCCATCACCAACCATAAAACAGTTATGCTCAAAGTTAAAGTTTTTCAAAGGTAAAAAAAAATAATATCAATGGAAAAGTCTTAATTGTGTCAGGGAAAGCATATGTGGCATATGAAAGACATATCACTCATCATCCTAAAGTTATACCTTATGTTTTCGAAACGTAAGTCAAAGTTCAAGGTCAGGAGGTCAACAATTTTGGTATCAATGGAAAGGTCTTGTTATAAGAAAAACACAATTTCAGTATGAAAGCTCTATCACCTGTCATTCAAAATTTGTGCCCAGTGTTAAAGTTTTTGCCACGGACAAACAGACGGACAGGCCAAAAGCTGTATGCCCCCAATTTGATTACAGGGATCAAGGTCACAAATTGTGTGTCTCGACACATGGAATTAAACAGACAAGCGAAGCGGATTACGGGGGCATACAAATTGATATATACCATCATTTTTGAATGAATTGGGTAATACTGCTGGCAATCAGGGAGCGTATATTTTCTCTGTGGAGATTATATCTATTTTCAGCCAGTATCTGGGTTAAATTCCAAGGCACTAGGGTTCACCTAGAAAATAGGGAAGTTATGTTAACGATCCCAAGCTTGATATGTTGTCATCCTAAAGAATGAACGACTCAGTTTTCAGTCAAATATGAAAATGAATTTTGCTTTCTTGACGATATTACACTTTGCTATTGTTCATCAAGAGGTAAATTTTTACTCATTGTTAAGGTTTTTCAACAATTATAATCAATATCTTTCACCTCGTTTATGCGTTTTATACTAATACCTTATCTAAGAATTTACTTTTTAATGTCTTTTTAAAAGCGACGTATGAAACCAAACGAAGACAAAGCAATAATATAGTTTCTCATCTTGATTACGAATTCGTTGTATTCTAATCTAGTATCTAAATTTTGAATGCGCTTACGAATGAGATATATTTTTGACTGCGCTTCCTGTTATTTTTTCTCATGACTACATGTAGATGTTAATCAACAATTAAGAAGCATCTTAGGCAAACCGATCAGATACTGAAAGTCTAAAATCTGACATAGGTTTATGACAAAAACATTTCCAAGACGTAGCATGTGTTGCCGTGTTTGAGAGGATCAAATATCGCTTCTATCACAGACCGTATCACCTGCTCATCTTAATTGTACCTTGTGACTTAAGGTCAACCAGGGAACATCATTGTTCACCAAGGACTGCACGTAAACTAAGGAAACTATTGGATACACTGAAACATGCAGACAAACACACAGACAATGATCTCGAAACATCTTCAGAATAGTGTATGTGAAAAGGATATACAGAAGAGAAAATACAAGCATCAAACAAAAACATAAACATAGACAAACATCGACAGAGGCAAATATAATCATCAACAGAAACAAACGATTTTAGAAACAATCAATAACGGAAACAATGACAAACAGAAACAAAGACAAACAACGACAGAAGGAAATATGAACAACGACAGAAACAAAGACAAACAACAACCGGAACTAACAACAGCAGAAACAAAGACAAACGACGACATGAACAAGCGACAACAGAATCAGAGATAAAACAACAACACAAACAAAGACAAACAACTGTACATGTAGACGCAAAGTACCACAGGTACAAACAATGACAGAAACAAAGGCAATTAATAACAGAATCAAAGAAAAACAACGACATTAACAAGCGACAACAGAATCAGAGATAAACAACAGAATGAAACAAAGACAAACAACGGCAGGAACAAGCGACAACAGAATCAGAGATAAATAACAACACAAACAAAGACAAACGACGACATGAACAAGCGACAACAGAATCAGAGATAAAACAACAACACAAACAAACAACTGTACATGTAGACGAAAAGTACCACAGGTACAAACAATGACAGAAACAAAGGCAATTAACAACAGAATCAAAGAAAAACAACGACATTAACAAGCGACAACAGAATCGGAGATAAACAACAGAATGAAACAAAGACAAACAACGGCAGGAACAAGCGACAGCAGAATCAGAGATAAATAACAACACAAACAAAGACAAACAAAGACATGAACAAGCGATAACAGAATCAGAGATGAATAACAACACAAACAAAGACATACAACTATACATGTAGACGCAAAGTACCACAGGTACAAACAATGACAAAGACGACAACAGAAACAAGGACAAAAACATTATTAGAAACAAACGAAAACATAAAGACAATCAACGAAAGAAGCAAATACAAACAACAAATACACACAACAGAAACAACTGACCATGTAAACAAACAATAACAAAGACAAACAACGACGGAAACAAAGACGACAACCGACCATGCGACAACAGAAACAACAGACCATCAACAGCACAAAAATCAAACAGCAACTGAAACAAATAACAACAGAGTCAACAGACAAACAACAACAGAAAGACAGACAGACAACAACAGAAACAAAAGACCACGGAAACTATTGTGTACAAACAACAATAACACAGCAGAGAAAATATAAACACAAACGAAAACGGGTAGCATCATCATTCTTCGTTGTTCCTAAATCCATTCTGACATTCGATGGATAAATGTGCATTTGAAATAAAACAAAATGTGTTTTTGTTTGCAGGAGCGAACTCCACCAACAGACTTTGTCAGGTGTGTAATGACAACGCCTCGGGGTTTCACTATGGGGTGTGGTCGTGTGAGGGATGCAAGGCTTTCTTCAAGAGGAGCATCCAGGGTAAATAATCATTGATATGAAACGTTGACCAATGCTTACAAGTATGCTAGCGTCACGTATATAGGGTTCTAAACTAAGCCTTAAAGGTAATGGTAAGCATGAACTTTGAAATGTGTGTTCAAGTAATACTTTCTCCAGCTTGTGTTGCTCTTCCTGCAACATTGCAACTGAACACGATCTCACGTGCGTTATAACGTAAAATGATATTAAATCCCTTTTGGAACCTCCGCCCACCTTTGTTGTAATCTCGTGTTATTGCGTGCGTCTGCATGAGCATGAATGAACTGAAAACAAGCTTACGTGCAAACGCGTTACAGCGGCAGCTGATGTGCTTGAATCCCCAATTTCCAAGTAATTGCGTACTATTGCAGAACATTACAAAAAAGGGTCAGCCCAATAAAAGAAGTCGGCTATAGACCCATCTCCATTGATCTAATTCTCTAGAAGAGCGGCAGAAATTCTATGTAAAACATCAATTATGCATCAGTCACAAGCGAGAACAGAGGGAAAAAGTTAACCTATCCCGTCTATAGATCTCTATTGGGCATTGAATCGAATGATTTGCACCGAAATTATCTTACTACGTAATAATTCGGTCAGATATTTTCCGAGTGCACATATTTGTAAATACCGACCATTTATCACAGCTTCACTCCGATAGCCGATTGTTTAACGTAAAAATCTCCGACGCCAGACCCTCGGCAGGTAGGTATATAGTTTTGACCTAGATCGGGGATATGTCATTAGTGTTATTTTCCTGGTCTTATTAGGGACGGCGCTTCTCAAACTCTAGTGTCTGCTAGGTCAGTGAACCTAGCTAATATCAACTGGATGTTTAATGATAGATTAATATACTACTATGTGTATTGGATATAGAAAGAACAAAAGTTATGAAAATTGATAATTTACGAGAGAAAAATAATTGTCATAAAATTGGATTTGCTGGATCAGCATCAGTAGCTGTGTATATTTGTTCTAATTGATTGGAATGTGAAGTTATTGTGAATATAAAGATTACCAATTAAAGGAGATTTATTTCTATATTTTGTTTACCTTCAAATATTTACCTGTTGAATCACCTTTGTTTAATGTGACTGCGATTCTCGCCTTTATCTCAGAGGTACAGACATTACCCTACAATTTTTGACTTATGGAGGATTTTTCTGTCTGTCTGTAGGTCCGGTAGACTACGTCTGTCCAGCCACAAACACGTGCACGATAGACAAACACCGAAGAAAAAGCTGTCAGGCATGCAGGTTACGCAAGTGCTATGAAGTGGGCATGAATAAAGGTAAGGGCTATATGAATATTATATATATATCCTATGATTTAAGGAGATTTCATAAGATGTTTGTACTCAGTGTAGTGGTAGTCCGTCCGGTACAACAAAGAGATGTAGAATTCTGTAGGAAATATTTCTACAGTTTATATGATAACGCACAAAGGACTTTTTGCCGATCAAATGATCTTGACATTCAAGATAAGTACATCTGTACTAAATGGAATATCTGCAATGGTTAATGTGTTATAAAACTCACATAAATTGTTGAATTTTCTTATCAACGGAAACATTTAATATCGAATTTTTACTGGAACCCGTACTTTATATTGACCCAGATTATACACCCACGAGCGATCGATCGTTTAATTCACGATCAATCCAATAAATAATTTGCGTAACGGAAATACGGTTAATTAAACTATTTCTGTTCTTGAAAACATGCATTTTTATTAAGTTTTAATGCAGTACTATTTAACCACAAAACTTATCGCTTATGTTCATGCAAATTTCCGTCCGTCTGTCTGTTCTTGTCTCCTGCGAGTATGGTCCGCTACTGTCCGTTATTAGATCTCTTTACAAATTGAAATACTTCTCTTCCTTTTCGTTCCTCTCATGAATAGAAAATTTGCTAAAAAGTATGTTATTGTACGTCACAATAGTACATTATCGTACTAAAATATGACCCCATTGATACATATCGAATGATAAGTCTTCGAGATGTTTTAGATCCTGACTGCCTAAAACAAGTCACCTATCGACAAAGAAAAATGCTCTCCGTTTGTCTATACATCCGTTTGTCAGTCATTCCGAAAAAGTTCCAAATCGTATTGCATATATAGCATCAAGTGTATTCAAATAATATCAGGAGATTTTGGTGTTAATCATACTTAATTTTACTAACATTTTTCACTTGTGAATTTATTCCTAACTCCTCGTATTGAGCTTTATTTTGCTTTTCGAAATTCTAAGTAATTCTAAGAGGTTAAAATAACATATGGTAAGCAGTTTTGCAATGTGTTTGGATTTAATCTTCTAAATGCAGCAATTTTATACATAGCATATCTTGTCTCTGTTTTAGTAATTGTTTTCACGTAATGTTTGGTATTCTTGCTGAAAATACACGTATTGACGTCAATGACAGAAATCAAACGTTGTACTTGATGTATACATATTACTGTGAATTAGCCGATTTATTGGACTCCTTAGTACAGATAGCGATTTCGTCTTTAGGATGAAATATTACTCTCTGTGGAAGTTAAAAAGGCCATCTCTAATGGAAAGGGAGGAGTCCATTAGCTCAGATTTTCTCATGATCAAGTATCGCGCCATGTTGTATATCCAGATTGCTCCTCTCCAAAGTACAGAGTCCAAGATACAGCTAATTGTCAATGGCAATACTGATACATATACTTACTTCTGAAGCATGTTTTAGTTTAATTGTCAAGTTTGCTATATAAGAAGGTCCAAGGCCAAAGATTCGGGATAGTTTTGTACTTTATCTGATCACGTAGCTTGCATACTCCAACTTAGGCAATGGTCATGAAGGTGTTTGTTGATTAAGATGAACTAAAAAAAATCTTTATAGTTTATTTCGTTCTTAGAATTCATAACCATGAGGTTTCCTTCTTTAAGAGCCCTAAGAGATGATAGACTGTCTATTATAATGTCTTTAGGGCTTAAGGGCATCTGTGTTACGTAATCACAAACAGTTGTCCCCATTTTATGATTCATTACCTTTTGTTACTATTTTGTCTATTGACATCCGTTGTTTCCCAGCGAAGCTGAGGAGATTTTCCTAGTACAGAGGTGTCAGTAGCTACACTCATATATCACGGGTTCTGTTACAGGAACACAGCGGAAAGAGCGGAAAGGAAGTCTATCATCCATGTCCACCAAGCAGCAGACGACAGCCAAGAGGAGTCGCGCGGACTCGTCAGACAATACTGTCAATTCTACTAGTGGAAGTCCCAATCCTCCGAAGGTTAGTGTACTGAAATATTTCCTTATCATTCAATATTCAACAATGTTTCTGAAAAATTAGAGGAACATTTTGATAACCATTGTATTATGGTATGCATATACTAAATGTCATATTCACCTTGGCGCTGACAAAATAGCAGGGCACTCTCATGATTTCTACAAGAATGTCGGAAATCTGAAAATGGATTTGAATTCCAGTAGTTTTGCTTTATTTCATAAGACAATAGAAATTATGTTATTATTCCACTATTTTCCAGAATGCTCGCCGATCTCAGACTACGGTTATTTTGGCGGCACTAAACAAGGCAGAACTTCCCATGTTGGAGGGGTTCCACAATCATAATCTTCCCCCCACAAAACTTCACCTCCTTAATTCCCTCATCAAACTAGCAGAGAGGGAATTAGTGCACCTCATCAACTGGGCAAAAAATGTTCCAGGTATGCTAAAACCAATTTTAGTCAGCCTTTTTTTTAATTTAATTGATACTGCTCAAAGATAGTTTAGAATCACAATGGGTTTTCTCTATACCTTCTAGTCATATCACATGAGTAGAATGAAACTATTAGATAATTGATAAAGAATTCTTTTAATCTGACTTGGTAGGTAAAATATATATCTATCGGAATCTGTCTGTCGTTTGTTTAAAATGTACCCTCCAGGAAACTACCGAGGTTTTGCAAAAAAGGGATAATTTTGAATTTTTTCCACATTTTTGCATTTTTTCCAGTTTTTGTTGACTACTGACCAAAATAGCACCGAAACACCATCATCACGAAAAGACACTAAATGTCTCAAAATTACAGGGCAAAAATACTTAAAATTGAGGGTTTATTCCGTAAATTTCTAAAAATTGCTGAAATTTAAAAAATATAACATTTTTCAAAATTCTAGCAGTTTCCTGGAAGGACAATTGCATTCAAATTAATCCCATATTTTGTCTTAAGTTATGTCTTTCCTTTGTACTGTGAGAAGTGAAATGTTCATATTTTTCTTATACTTATTACTTTATACAAAATTTGTATGATAACAGAGTACATGTTGGCTTAATACTTTTTTAGCAGTATATATATATAAATTGAAAGCAGACTCAAAGTGTCTTTAACCGAATTTCTGTTTTGTATTGATGATTCATATTGGACTAGACGGTATACCTCTCTTAATGTACTCTTATGTGTTATTTTGTACAAAAATATTTAACCTTCGGCTGTCCATATAGTTAAGAACTTTCATAGTCTTAAAGACTTAAAGAGGGTACAATGTTAACAAAACCAGACGGCAATACAACTCGGTTTGCCTATCTACCCCACATAACTATCACCTGTGATGCACGTTGTAAACAATGATACTGCATTATACAGCATGGACCACACACGGTTTTCAAATGACACTTCGTGGGAAAAGTGCATCTAACCAGTATGAACTGCTAGGTCACATCTTACTAAGGGTTATCAAATGAATTAAGAGATTGGATAACGTTCCTTGTATATTTCTTTTAAGATAGTGGCCCATGGGCGGATCAAAAGGGAAGTGGGTAGGTCATGATCGGGGAATATCATAAAGCTAACGAGGAATATCTCAACTGATTAGGAGAGGGTGGAGCGGGGAGGGGATGGGGTCGTGTTTTATGTATGCCCTTCGTCTAAAGAGAATCAAGAAATTACAGATTTACGTATCGCGATCTTTGTTGTACCCCATCGGCTGGGGGTTTAATCCGTCTGTCTGTCTTATTCTCCAAATTCCCGACGCCTCTCTCTCAATAATAAGATATATTCCTCCGTTGTGATTTAGAAATTAAATTTCCTCTATTCAAATATTGAAGACTTATTAAGAGCCTCCGCTCCTTATCTTATATAGGTTACACAGATCTGTCGCTGGGAGACCAGGTCCATCTGATCGAGTGTTGTTGGATGGAATTGCTCCTCTTAAACCGTGCATTCCGGTCCAGAGAACAAGACGGCAATCGTCTGGTATTTGCTCCAGATCTTATACTGGACAGGTATGTGGTTATAGGGTTACAAACTGGATTAACAACGATGTCGCGGAGTGCTGAAATAGAGCAAATGGAAAATTTAATATAAAGCAGTATGAAAATAAAAAATCATTAAAAATAAAGAGGTTGGTCTTTGTGTCATGTTCATGGCTACAAAATTAATTTTCTTATTAAGAGTAAACAGCGATGTCGTGTAGTGCTAAAAATGAGAAAACATAATTTCAAAAAAAAAAAAAAAGTTGAACAAAAAATCGGAAAAAAGAAAGAAAGAAAAATATAGAGAGATAGGACTTGATAGTCGATGTACGTGTGGTAAATGAAATGTAGGTTAAATGTGAAATTATCTAGTGTAAAAAATATAGAGAGATAGGACTTGATGGTCGATGTACGTCTAGTAAATGGAATGTAGGTTAAATGTGAAATTATCTAGTATCATAAACTGAATAAATATAGGTTTTCTTGAATGAAGATGTTTTGCATACAATAATGCTTGATAAATGAAGTTGGCAGCATATTGCATGAAATGCAGATCCACGTGTCTGAGGGAGATATTGATTACGTACTTAGTTTTGATCTTGGCTGGGTGATTTTAAACAGCATGTCTCTCTCTCTCGGTCCCTTTGATCCTCTCTTAATTGCTCTGTTTCAACAATTATTACCTATCAGTATTGAATTCATGTCCAGTTATAACGATTTCCATGGAAACATATTGTGTAATCTATTCTTTATGGGAGATGGGAGGAATAAAGTTAAGTAAAATGAGAAATCAGGAAGTAAGATCATGTAGAAGGGTTTTTTAATCCCCGAGATGTACATTGACGGAAGCCTTTAAAGGATCCCCCATCCCAATAGTATACTTCTAATTCTCTTATTTAACCCATTTTCAAAATTTTCCGACGAATATCGATAATGACATAATCGTGAATCTTCGGGGTAATAGGTCACCATACCATAAGGACAGTTAATCGTATATTGTATGTATCGTAAATCTTGTAAGATAATGACGTCTCTATAGAATTTAAAAGAGATTCTATCGGGATAATAATCAGTCAATATACATGTACTAGGAGAGAGCAAAGGATTCTATCTATTTGCTCAGTCCTATCTGAACTTGTGTTATTGCCAAATAATATGTGTCATGATTTGCTTCAAACTAAACACTCAATATATAATACTATAATGTTATTACAGGTCAATGTGGGCAGTTGTGGGGATGACAGAGATCTTTGAACAGGTTGCAGCAGTATCTGAACAAATGGTGCATCTTAACGTACATAAAGACGAGTTCTTACTGCTGCAAGCAACGGTCCTCGTTAATGCAGGTATATTAATTTTCACCAATTTATTATTTTTATCAATTTTTTTTAATTTTAGAATTTTTCAGAACTAATACTAGTTAAGTATTATTTTGTTATGTTGAAATATTTCGCCTGTATTTAATATTAGATAGATAGACACAAATAGTTTAAAATTATGTAGTAATACATGTCATTTAAATTGCTTGCATTTTAGGTTATGTAATAATGAACATGTAGGATACATCCTTTTTAATCAATTTATAAAACCTTGATTTACCTTGCAGAGGCTCGCCGATTGGAGAGTTATGTACAGATTCATCACATGCGACAGTCTTTATTGGACGCTATTGTAGATACTGCACAAAAATATCATCCAGACAATCTCAGACATGTGCCGTCCCTTCTTCTATTATTAACTCATATACGACAAGCAGGAGAGCGTGCCATCGCTTACTTTCAAAAACTCAAATATGAGGGTGCTGTGAACTTCTGTGACCTTTTAAAGGAGATGCTAGATGCACAAGATTTTATGGAGAGAGTTTCCGGAAATCAGGTGCGACGTAATGAAGACTGTGACAGTGGCCGTGTATCACAGCCTGGGCTCGGCACGTAAAGCTATATATAAACAATTAATGGTAGAAACTAGTGATCCCTCTTAGAAAATTCCATGGATGTGTCATAAGCATTCAAGTATGCGTCAAGAATGCTCATTTCAGCTGATTGGTGGCAGAGCTTCAATGGACTGGTCACAAAGCATATGATTGGACGTACCAAATTTATAGTGACCATTTCAGACATACAGACTACTTGGTCAGTGACCATTTCAGACATACAGACTACTTGGTCAGTGACCATTTCAGACATACAGACTACTTAGTCAGTGACCATTTCAGACATACAGACTACTTGGTCAGTGACCATCTCAGACACAGCAAGTACATAGTTACTGACTATTTCACATGTAATGGGTGTACAGTTAGTACATAAAGATCCACATTATCAGGAAAAAACATTTCTTTCTTTTTAAACTCATTATAAATCCCCTTATTTTAATCAGCAAGGTTCTCTTTAGCTTTGTAAGTTAGCTAAATTTTTAATCAAATAAGTGTTAATTATTCATTACATAATTGTTGATTCTTGTTGTGTACAATTCCCGTGGGGATGTTTTCAAGAACACTATTTGTGGGTTTTCTATATGCATCATTACTGATTTTGCCTAGAATTAGCGTTTATTTTCTCTGAGGTTTCAGAAACCTCTAAATTAATATTTTATGTACAGAAATGTGTTGTGTAAATCTCCTTGTGTTAATCCTTCAAAAGGTATATGTTAAAGTCGGAGTGTCCTTCTCTTATACAATTTGGAGAATGTTCTATCGTGCCATCATATTTTTCTGAGGTGTAGAATTAAGAGAATGAATATTTTCAGAACTATTCTAGTCGTTCATGCATTTCAACATACTAGCAAAGGAATTATTATAAATATTATTTTTCTACATCATCACGTATGAAATGGCGCCATATACATTGGTATTGTCTTAGTTGACAACACATTTTGATATTTTTCAGCAGAATTAAATATTCATTTTTTAAAATGATCATTTTTACATTATCTGATTATGCAGAGCAATTGTGCAATGAACAGAATGCTATCTACTTTCATCTTTCTGTTGCCATCAAATTTTCAATTGTTTATTTATTTTGTGCATCATGGCTATTTCTCATCGCCAGAAACCAGAATGTGTATAATCATATACTTGTATGAAAAGTGTATCAGCTAGGCTTTTTCCTCTTTGGTGAAGATATTTTTACTTTTATAGGCTAGACATTCACATGTATCATTCCTTTCTTTGTAATCGAGCTCCTTCATTTGAAGGGAAAAGTATAATATCGGATTGAAGTAATGTGTATGTAATATGTGTCATCATGAAAGGTCTCTAAAGAAAGGTCAGACCCATAATGGAAATAATTGTTTTGGTTCAGCAGCTTATTTAAATGGTATTCAGAGTCCAGTTTTCTATTCAAGTGAAACATTATAGAAAAACAGCTAATTGCCCTAAATGCCCATCTTTTACAATCAAAAAAATTATTATTTTGTTCTATTACTAGACTTCTTGTTGCAAACAACAAAAAAGATCTTTAATTGTAAAAGTTAAGGCTAATTTTTGAGGTAAGGATGGGCATTTTTTTATAGAATATCTATTGGATTTGAGGTCTTTCTGAGGGGTTAAGTTGCCTATAAGAATTTGCATACTTACTGACCTGGTAGCATCATTGGTTAAAATGATATCAACAAAACAAAATTTGGAATGGACAGATAGACAACAAAAATCCCAACAATTATAGAAATAACAATTTTAGGTGATTTCCCTGATCTATTAAGTTCAAATAAAGTGTTTTATATATGTTAACACATCCTTTACTATATAAATGAGTGATGTCACTAACGTCCTCAACTGTTTAGGAGAAAAATTTCGAAAAGAAAGATTAATGGCTTATCAATGAGGGAAAGTGACAAATGTAGATTCTTCTTTGCAATTGAATTTGCATATTGTTGCATATAAAGTAGAATGCTATCTGGTATTACAAGAAATATTTCACATGGCATTCTACCATATTTGGTGCATTATGAAAAATGGCAAACAATTTCTATACAAGTATTGGTGCAGAGATAATTGTCACGTGTTACTTGTTGTTGTTATTTATACTCATTAAGTATATTTTGGTTGTATCATGTTTTTTTTTTCAGATGTAAACAAATATGGCCACAGGGTCAGTACTGCAAGTGGATATTTTTTTTGGTCCTCACTACATGAGGGTCAAATGTATACTTTAGAGATTTAGAATTAATTTTTTTGAGTTTTGTGAGCATATTTGTAGATAGCCTCTTTTAAAAATGACTTCTAAGGAATATTTTGTACATAATTTTCTATCAACGTAAATGAAAGAATGTTAAGTCATTGGCTAAGTTTAAAAGGGGGTTACATGTCCCATTTAAAATTGATGACAAAAGTCCTATTTTTCAAATTACCTCATATATTTTGTCAAAATCTTAGGTAAGGCAAAGGTTCTTTGAACAATTTTTTTTTCAAAATCTGCACATGTCACATGATGTGAGCAATGCGTTTTAGGATTTATGACCAAAAAATATCCAGTTGCAGTATTGAATTTTACAACATTTTGTGTATTTGTTGAAATGTACAGTTTGTTCTAGATCAGTTTTTACTGAAGACATGTTATATTCTATATCTATAACGTGTAGTGTTTTTAAACATAAAATTTAATAAAATCTTCAAAATGATATTTTCCTTATATTTTCATATCCTTGTGTGAAAAATATGCAAATTAAAATTCCAGACATTGTATAGTTGACAGGGTCGTCACCCATGAAATTAATAATGCATGATAATATTGGCAGAGAGATAAGAACAAAAAGGTTACCAGGAAACAAGCTATTAATAATCTGTATTATACAAAGGCTGATTTCATCAACATTGCTTCCTCATGTAAAAACTTCCATGCTCAGATTCTGCAGTTATGAATAATTTTCCATAGAAATGAATGCAGGTGATCAGTATCTGTGCATCAAATCAATATTTCACATAACTCCAAAATTTGAAATTCTATCAAATATCGAAACAAGAACAAAGGATAATTGTTGTGAAAATCATGCATGAAAATACCGGAGTAAGAAAACATCATAAAGGTATGTTTCTGAAAGAAAAATCTCACTATTTAGTGATTTTAACCAAATCCCCTTTGGTACTCTTTTAAGATGTCTCAGCTATTCGCATATATTTTGTAGGGTTTTTTTTTCAATCAAAACCATTGAAATAAAAATGAGGGAAATCAAGCTTTTCAACAGTATCCCTCTGTCTAATGGAAAAATGAACTGAAGTACTAATATTGTATAGGAGTGAGCCATGCTACGAGAGAAAGCTATTGAAGAAATGTCAATGTTTCCTTGAAAATAAAGGCCATTCCAAGTTTTTTTTTCTGTTTAGCGTCCACCCGGATGACCAAAACCTACCTACCTATTCAATTAAAAAACACAAGGACGTAAGAAAAAACGAAGCAATTTTCAACAAATTTATTGCATTTTGAATCATTTGAGGGAGGAAAATGTTTACACATCATTTACCTTCAACAAACGAAAACTAGTCTAGGACATTATCCTTATCTATATCCACTTTCACCGCAAACAGTACCCCCAGAACCACCCTGACAATTCATTTAGGAACTGCCCCTCACCAAACACCTACGAAAACGGATAAAAATGTAGTAAAAAGATGTCACTTGAGACCTTTTTTGTTGCACAGGAAATGAAAAATATAAGGAGAAAATCCGTAATGTACAGATTCGAAGTTCAGGAAATTGACCTTTTATGTTTTTTTTTTCATGACACATGCTGAAAACCTACGCGCACGCGGACGCTTAACAGAAATAACACTTGGAATGGCCTAAACACGTAAAATAATGGGTTCAACGCACACAACGAACGGACGACAAGTTATTATAGTAGCCTGGACACAGATAATCTTAACATCTTAAATGTATTGCGATCCCAGAACCATTGAAACATATACATATAAAATTTGTCTCTTTTCAAACTTACAGAGTATACACAGGCTTGAATAGAAGATTAGACATGAAAATGGGGCGGTGGCCATTGCTTGGTTGTACTGTCTCGTGACAAACTTGAGGGGAGCATGAACCCTCCTCTTTTCTAATGACTGAACACTAGACCAATAAACAAAATCGACGATGCGGACCTCGTGTGACCACCGTGTGGTCGGTGAGAAAAGAATGCTTTTGTTCCTTTTTCTAAACTTCACGTTTAAGATTTTCCCATGACTTCTTTGCTGACGGACAATGGCCGAGTCCTGACCTCCCCGTCATTATTTGGCCACAGCTTGCAACTATTATGTCCTGACTTTAAATCCATGAGATTTGTAATTCGTTACGAAAAGAAGTCATTCCTCCCTTATATTGCAAACTTAACCGATATTATTGTAGATGGATCTTCTATGATTAAAAAAAACTGCTGATAAGAAAATAACTAGCATACATTCATAGAATACAAACGTCTAAACAAAGTTGCTCGACCGTCTAGAGCTTAGAAGTACAGTAACCCGATGAATTCAGCCCAACTGAGGGGATATGTAGTATTCAAGGCCAATCGTAGATTCTCGTCTTCAAGCTTATCAGCGTGCAACACGTTGCTGATGCTGTGACCATCCCATGAATATATATTGATTTGGCAGTATTTTGTAGGATACCTAACATCTGACACTAAAACTATAGACAATCTTCAAATGGCAAATATTCCGTCAGAGGTATTTTATGAAGTTTTTTTTAGAAAAGTCAAAAAAGTTGTCCAAAATTGAATTCGTCATCATGACACTACAAGAGGAGCATTATATAGACTTAATATTTATTATTAGTATATTTCTGGAATAAGATAACCTGAATAATCAAAGATTTCAAGAAAAAGGAAGAATAACACATGTGCAGGACGTGGTGATCAAAGGACGCCAACTCGATCTCCTCTTTTCAAACTGTATATCAGTACCAGAAAAGCATATAAACCAATAGCTTAGTGTTATGACTACCCCCCATTGAATTTTCGAGTGTATTACTTCTAAAATTTCAACGTTTATTAGAAAATCATACTTTTCACACATGCTCATTGTCACGACAACGGATGGTTTCCTTCATATCCCCACCTGTGGCATGAACTTTAAATACCCCTGACAACGGTACTGTAAGGCGACGTAACGTGTTCCTGCCCGTGATTACTGTCATTATAATTTTTGGCTGAAAATTATAATACATATCGTAAATTATTAACTATTCTGCCTAGGGAGGGTCAGTTGTCTTTGTTCTTTCCCATATTCCTTTTCAATAAAACCAGGATATGAATAAGTATCTTTAGTGATCTATTAAGAAACATAGAGCCATCAGAGATGACAGCGCCCACCTGGACGACAACATTGTCATATGACCAGTGTCTGTGCCTATATTGCACAAAGTATTTCCGGATGCATCACCCACAAAAAAATTAAAGAAGGCTGGTTCTAATTCTAATTTTAACTTACCTGGTCAATGAAGCGTGAAATATAGGTCAGATGCAGCACCTGACCCGTGCATCGCAGTAAGCATCCTCAGATGCATCATCCGCATAAGTTTTTTTTAATTGATCTAAGACTTAAAATAGACCAGAAATGGACTTGTCCCGATGTACTTAACCTGATTGCTCTTGAAAGCGTGAAATGTGGGTCATATGCGGCACCTGTATCATGCATTGCATTAAGCATCCTCAGATGCATCATCGACACAAGTTTGGTTGATGTATGACTTAAAGTAAGGCAGAAATGGACTTGTCCCATTTTACTTAGCCTGGTCACTCGGGCGTAAAATTTGGGTCAGATACCGCCTCTGCACCATGCACTGTAGTAAGCATCCTTAGATGCATCATCCATGCCAGTTTGGTTGATGTAGGATTTACATAGTCGGGAATGGACCTGTCCCATTTTACCTAACCTGGTCACTCAAGCATGAAATGTGGGTAAGATGCAGCCTCTGTACCATGCATTGCATTTAGCATCCTCAATGCAAGTTTGGTTGATGTAGGACTGATGGAGTAAGGCAGAAATTGACCTGTCCCATTTTACCTAACCTGCTCACTCAAGCATGAAATGTGGGTCAGATTCAGCTTCCGTACCATGCATTGTAGTAAGCATCCTCAGATGAATCATCCATGCAAGTTTGGTTGATGTAGGACTTATAGTAAAGCGGGAATGGACCTGTCACATTTTACCTAACCTGCTCGTTCAAGCATGAAATGTGGGTCAGATGCAGCATCCGTACTATTGTAGTGAGCATCCTTAGATGCATCATTCATGCAAGAGTGGTTGATGTTGGACTTACAGTACCTGCACAGTGTAAAAGCTCCTGTATAGTGTAATAGTATCTACACAGTGTAAGAGTACCTACTTAGTATAAGAGCTCCCGCACAGTGTAAGAGCTCCTGCACATAGTAAGAGTACCTGCACAGCTTAAGAGTACCTGCACAGTGTAAGAGCTCCTACACAATGTAATGAGAACCTGCAAAGTGTAAAAGTTCTTGCACAGTGTAAGAGTACCTGCACAGTGTAAGAGCTCCTGCACAGTGTAAGAGTACCTGTATAGTGTAAGAGTACCTCTGCACAGTGTAAGAGTACCTCTGCACAGTGTAAAAGCTCCTGTATAGTGTTAGAGTACCTGCACAGTGTAAAAGCTCCTGTAGTGTAAGAGTACCTGCACAGTATAAGAGTACCTGCACAGTGTAAGAGCTCCTGCACAGTGTAAGAGCTCCTGTATAGTGTAAGAGTATCTGCACAGTATAAGAGTACCTGCACAGTGTAAAAGCTCCTGTATAGTGTTAGAGTACCTGCACAGTGTAAAAGCTCCTGTAGTGTAAGAGTACCTGCACAGTATAAGAGCTCCTGCACAGTGTAAGAGCTCCTGTATAGTGTAAGAGTATCTGCACAGTATAAGAGTACCTGCACAGTGTCAGAGCTCCTGTATAGTGTAAGAGTACATGCACAGTGTAAAAGCTCCTGTATAGTGTAAGAGTATCTGCACATTGTAAGAGTACCTGCACAGCTTAAGAGTACCTGTACAGTGTAAGAGTACCTGTACAGTGTAAAAGCTCCTGTATAGTGTAAGAGTACCTGCACAGTGTAAGAGTTCTTGCACAGTGTAAGAGTACCTGCATAATGTAAGAGTTCCTGCACAGTGTAAGAGTGTCTGCACAGCTTAAGAGTACCTGTACATTGTAAGAGTTCCTGCACAGTGTAAGAGTACCTGCACAGCTTTAGATTACCTGTACAGTGTAAGAGTTCCTGCACAGTGTAAGAGTGCCTGCACAGCTTAAGAGTACCTGAACAGTGTAAGAGTTCCTGCACAGTGTAAGAGTACCTGCACAGCTTTAGATTACCTGTACAGTGTAAGAGTTCCTGCACAGTGTAAGAGTGCCTGCACAGCTTAAGAGTACCTGAACAGTGTAAGAGTTCCTTCACAGTGTAAGAGTACCTGCACAGCTTTAGATTACCTGTACAGTGTAAGAGTTCCTTCACAGTGTTAGAGTGCCTGCACAGCTTAAGAGTACCTGTACAGTGTAAGAGTTCCTTCACAGTGTAAGAGTGCCTGCACAGCTTTAGATTACCTGAACAGTGTAAGAGTTCCTTCACAGTGTTAGAGTGCCTGCACAGCTTTAGATTACCTGAACAGTGTAAGAGTTCCTCCACAGTGTTAGAGCTCCTGTACAGTGTAAGAGTACCTGCACAATGTAAGAGTTCCTGTACAGTGTAAGAGTGCCTGCACAGCTTAAGAGTACCTGTACAGTGTAAGAGTACCTGCTTAGTGTAAAAGCTCCTGTATAGTGAAAGAGTACCTGCACAGTGTAAGAGCTCCTGCACATTGTGTAAGAGTACCTGCACATTGTAAGAGTACCTGAACAGTGTAAAAGCTCCTGTATAGTGTAAGAGCTCCTGCACATTGTGTAAGAGTACCTGCACATTGTAAGAGTACCTGAACAGTGTAAAAGCTCCTGTATAGTGTAAGAGTACCTGCACAGTGTAAGAGCTCCTGCACAGTGTAAGAGTACCTACACAATATAAGAGCTCCTGCACAGTGTAAGAGCTCCTGTACAGTGTAAGAGTTCCTTCACAGTGTTAGAGTGCCTGCACAGCTTAAGAGTACCTGTACAGTGTAAAAGTTCCTTCACAGTGTAAGAGTGCCTGCACAGCTTAAGAGTACCTGTACAGGGCAAAAGTTCCTTCACAGTGTAAGAGTGCCTGCACAGCTTTAGATTACCTGAACAGTGTAAGAGTTCCTCCACAGTGTTAGAGTGCCTGCACAGCTTAAGAGTACCTGTACAGTGTAAGAGTACCTGCACAATGTAAGAGTTCCTGTACAGTGTAAGAGTGCCTGCACAGCTTAAGAGTACCTATACAGTGTAAGAGTACCTGCTTAGTGTAAAAGCTCCTGCACAGTGAAAGAGTACCTGCACAGTGTAAGAGTACCTGCACATTGTGTAAGAGTACCTGCACATTGTAAGAGTACCTGAACAGTGTAAAAGCTCCTGTATAGTGTAAGAGTACCTGCACAGTGTAAGAGCTCCTGCACAGTGTAAGAGTACCTACACAATACTAAGAGCTCCTGCACAGTGTAAGAGCTCCTGTATAGTGTAAGAGCTCCTGCACAATGTAAGAGCATCTGAACATTTCACTCTAGCAAAGTAACAAAGAGAGAAAGAATACATGTGGTTTATTGGGGTTTCATAAATTATGTCATATTTGTATAAAATCAAAATATAAAGCACAGCTAAACTCATTGTAAAGGTTTTTTTTTTTTTCAAAATATCATTTTTATTTTTAAATAAACTGAGCTCTGTAATTTACTAAATACAAAATAGATAGGTGTAGGCATTAATTCAGTTTGCACTTAACAAAACACGTCTTCATTGTCTTGTCATTTTAGAAATGACAGTAATAATTTGTCTATATTATATTTTGTTTGTGCATCGGTTTTTGTCTATACATCAATAGACAGAATTACAGTCATTTCTTATAAATTTAATTAAATAACTATTTAATTATCTACTTTATATTTTGCAATTGACATCATTTTAGCATTGCTGATATTTAGTACCCGAAACGTGCATGTCTGGTGACTCTGGTCCATGCTGTAAATTTATCAGGTTTTAAATGATGCTATTGAATTTAAAGACGTTTAACATTCAAGTTCAAAACTGGTGACGTAATATTTGAAATGTAATAAATGTAGGGGCGATCGATGTTGTCTATACAGCTATAGATAATATTTCGGTTTCAAATATGTTTCGGGCCATTAATGTTTGTATAGGCGTTATAGAGACACTAGGGAAATAATTAAATTATTGTATTTTGTATGAAAACAACTACATGTATATGATACAACTACATGTATATGGTACATGTATAATGACTACATTGCTAACTTTACATATAGTTTATAACACAAGCTAAAACACCAATAAACATTCACTACACCATCATATAGGTATACAAATCAATTAAAGCTGCACTTTCCTCAATATTGCACAATATTATGAGACCAACATTGTTTGTAAAATCTACTCAAAGTACAAGCTCAATGAAACTACCAGTACCCAAAACAAAACTGGGTATAACTCTTTTTCATTAGCATCATAAAACTAAAATAGGAAAGTTACCCACAACATTCTAAGCTGATAAGTATTATTCTAATCAATGAATAAAGCATACTTCAAAAGATGAGTTTGGATTCTTTGAATTATCTTTGAGGACATACAAAAAAGGAAGTACATTTATGAAACTCTTAAAGCATCATGTAATGTAAAATTTTCTTGAAATCTCTTAAATACAATCCATGACTAACAGACCGAGTACAAAACTCATCTACACACAACAACAATAATATACACACTGTAACAACCATTGGTAGAGTCTACATTACCAAAATATTATCTACACATTTATCTCTCTGTAAAATGTTCTTATTATTACAAAACAATAAACTGAACAGAGTTTCTATACTACTGTCCGCACAGCTCACTTCAGAAACTGGAAAATTGAAGTTTTCTCTACTTTTTCGTCATATTTTCCGATTAAAATCTACATGTATATAGGGGGATAGAACTCAAACTCTCATAACTAGATAACAAGATAGTACTATATCTGATAGCTTTTAGTTTGTACAAAGGTAAGTAATTCACTTTTGATGGTGTCACAGATCAAACTTATGGTTTTGAATATAAGGTCCAAAATTTAAACTAGCAATCAGAAATCAATAAGCAAAGGTATAAGATATTATGGTGAAATGAAATAGAGGGTAAAATGGACGGAGAGATATATGGATGGATAGTACCAATAACCAATTGATGGACCATGAGTAGACAATCTTGATATTTCTCCAAATTATGTTGTCAGTAAGGATTCTAAATGATCAAGTTACATATATGAAAAAACAGAGACATATTATTCATGAGGGCTCTTAACAATACAACAAGAGTAAAATAGAAGCAAAATACAATACTTCCCTGATTTCTGCATGCATAGGTGTACAAATTGTTATAAAATAAATGAACAACATTTACATATTGCATATCTCGTAAAACAAATGAGTGTATATTACTACTATTCTACATAAACTGCAAACAAAAATGTTCTCAACTTGGTAAATCAATGCCCCATATATGAGAAATAAAAGAAAATTCTACAAGCTCAAATAAAATATGAGAATCAATCGTCAAAAAAGTCCCAATATGGATTAAAATTTGTTGGCACTTTGATGGAAATATATGTATAAAAAATATAATGAAAATATAATAATACTGACACTATTGTCAAATAGCACTGTAAATGTGTTGGGTGTGTATCAGTTCTTCTAATGACTTAGACATCAGTGTTCGAAAATAAAGCAAAAACAAAGAGTAGATTTATACAACATTTTTAAACTCAAGTCACAATTATATTGAAACTTCTTGTATACAGTGAGCTAAAATGTAGGTATGGATGTTATAAGGAGTAAATCAAACATTCTGTAAATGGGTAAATCCATTAAAATAATGAACAATACTGATAGTAAAATATTCAGAAGTAAGCATGAAAAAAAATCACAAAACCCTGCAATAAAAGAAAACTATTAAAACCCAATGTACATGTATCAGATTTTCGGATGAGTAGATTATATAGGCTCAGCCAAGCCTTCCATTTTTTCATGCTTTCCAGGATTTCTTTATACATAACGTTGTATCAGCAGAAATTAAAGCAAGGAATCACACATTCTTGGTCAAGCTGCATTCCAAAATAATTAAAAATTCAAACACAATGGCACATGTGTCATATCTGTATCTGTAACACTTTGGTTTTTGTGACTTTTTGTCGTCATCTGTAGACATTTAGTTTTCGTCGCTACCTAAAGACATTCAGTTTTTGTACCTGTCTATTTACAGACATTCAGTTTTTGTTCCTGTCTACAGACAATCAGCTTTTATCCCTGTCTATAGACAGTGTCCATTGCTGTGTGAAGTACATACTATCACACTCTGATAAGACCAATCCTATTCCTGCTTTATGACTGTCTATACACTGACGTGACGCCTGGTGTACAATCAGTAGCTTATCACGATACCATAGCTGAAAATATCGGAAATTTAAATGGTAACACTTTTACTAAATGTATTCCTTGCATACATGAAAATCATTAATCTGATCAACATACATGTATCAATATTATGTGCATTCAGAATTCTACCTTAAATGTAACTTAATTTCGAAATTGGATGTCAATTTCAGGTATACAGTAAGGAAATGCCAATTTACATTTGTGTACTGGTACTGTATATTGCAAAATTCTGGTATGTCATTAAAATGGGCAAATCTTATCAATTTTTCTCTTTGTGACATTACATGTCAATACTATGTTGAGACTAGGTATGGTGACACAATTGAAACTTTAATTTGTTGCAAATGGAGAAATTGTTAACCTATAATACCTAAATTCTCATGTTGGCTATCAACATATTAAAACTACATGTATTAGTGACATTACTGTAGTCGTCCTTTGCTTGTATGGTTGTTTTTCAGGTATGAACTGATAACCATGTACAATGTACCACTACAGTACTATTTCAGTACATACATGTTCTTCTATTAGTAACAATGTATGAAGTTTGTTACTGACTGTCTACATTGATTTATTGAATTGATCAAGACCACGGAAGGACAGGCGAAGCCAACTGAGCTTTCTATGGGTTTGATCAACCTGACAAATCTGTATGGACGGTCAGTCCAGATGACGTACCTGGTTATCAGCTCCACTACAGTACTGTATCAGTACATAGCCATGCGTCTCCTTTACATCAGCACTGAGACACATGCCATTACTTATAATTTTCCCACTCTTCTTCCAAAACCATTCCTTTAATAAAATGTTAGAAATACTTTATCAATCAACATGTTCATTTCTTCAAAAAAAAAAAAAAAAGAAAAAAACACTTGAGCATAAGTTGTGACTTAGATGAAAGATTATAATCAATGCAACACAAATCAAGGATTTTTTCAATGGTCATTCTAAGAATATAAACTATATTTACTATTCAATATCTAAGTTTTTTCTTTGAGATAAAGCAGCAGACAAGACAGTTGTTTAATCTTTAACTTAACAATGAGCTCTAGTCAACATTAGGGTTTGTGAATGTCGTCCTCACATTATGAGCAGTTTATACACAAAGTTTCCAACCATCAAAAAAATTATGAAAAAAAATCGTGAGGGGATAACTTCTCCCTATCACAAAGAGCAGCACACAAATTTAAAATGCTTACCTGGGTCAACGCCCATACACAGTTTGTCCTGCTGGATCATACTGTACATGTAAAAACACTTACCTGAGAGCTTCTTTGATCTGAACAGGTGTTAAGTTTGGTAATTACAGGTACATGACCAGGATCCATGTCCATACATGGTCCGTTCTGCTGGATCATACCATATGTGTAGTTTTAAACACTTACCGTACCTGAGAGCTTCTTTGATCTGAACAGGTGTTAAGTTTGGTAATTACAGGTACCTGACCTGGATCTATGTCCATACATGGTCCATCCTGCTGGATCATACCATATGTGTAATTTTAAACACTTACCTGAGAGCTTTTTTGATCTGAACAGGTGTTAAGTTTGGTAATTACAGGTACGTGACCTGGATCTATGTCCATACATGGTCCATCCTGCTGGATCATACCATATGTGTAATTCTAAACACTTACCTGAGAGCTTCTTTGATCTGAACAGGTGTTAAGTTTGGTAATTACAGGTACGTGACCTGGATCGATGTCCATACATAGTCCGTCCTGCTGGATCATACCATACGCTAACTCATCTATCACTGGTGACCTGAATAGTCAATACAATTGTATAATTTCTAATAACATGGTCAAATTTCATATGTACATGTATGTATACAGAAAAATAGACATAACATCTCCTAGGTTTCGCCGTTTAATTCTGATGGTATAAAATACATAGTTGATCAATTATTTTCTCCATTGTCACAACGCCTCCAACAGAAGGAAAGAAAAGGTTAAAATGCACATTTAAACAATATGTGGATCATATATCAGCTGATGGACAGTTCTTACCTGAGCTGGGTGTAGACAGTTTGGAGGTACCATTTGAAAGACTGACATTTCAACTGTTGTCGTAACTTTTTCCTGTCTGCAACACTAAATATAAACAAGAATTTAAGATGCATCATTTGTAGCTTGTAGTTGTAAGTATCATTATAAAATTAAAATTCATGGTCTTGATCATGATGTTGCTTAAAAGATCTTATTCATGGCTATAAGGACCAAATGAAACAATAAATTCTGGTTGCCTATTGTGACGTCACACTTTAGTTTTGAAAGTAAGGAGAATTCACCAACGTCCAGATACTTTTGACGTTATAACATTCAATACGCTCAATGTTGATGCTAAACGGGGTGTTTGATAATAAGTACAAATGGAAATATAAGTAATGACTGTCTTACTTTGGGTATTCATGGTAGTATAATTCTGGTTGGACACGTGCAAATTTTCCGAGAATCCCTTCACGATTCAAGGAATTTGCACGTGACCAACCAGAATTATACTACCATGAACACCCAAAGTAAGACAGTCATTTCTTAATTGACGACACCTGATAAACAAAGAACTCTCTCGTACCTGCCGTAAGGTTTTAGTCTGGCAGTGGGGCGCTGCGTGTAGAAAAAACGTTTATATTCATCCATCCAGACCTCTGCCACCCTCCTTGCATTTCTACAACACATACAACACATCCTTATACATTGACCCTGATACATCATATATGATGATAATGCCTCTGAAACATTTACTTGCAATGCAGTTTGTCAAAATATAGAAGATAAAACAGGTAGTTTCATTTTTCAAAGTGGTAATTTGATCCTAACATGAGTAATTCTAATTTTTTATTTCCTCCGACACTGACTGGGTCTTTTTGATAAACAGAGTTACTTCCCACTGGGGATGAAATCAAGTCTTGTGACAGCCAGGGTAAAATTCAGAAAAAAACATGCCTCAATATGCAAGATCGCAACTACAGTATGTGCAATTTCATGTAGGGTCGATTCAGTAGCATAGTTAAATAAATTCTAAGACCAAAATAGCATATGTTCGTTTGTCACCTACCTAAACCATTGTTCAAAACTTGGGCAATTTTTCTGTCCAAGTAAATTGATGACATCAAAACAATGGAGAAAAATTAAAGAGTGTGCGACAACATTCATATACATGTAATCTTGATTAGAAGTATTTGCGATCTCTGTAATACGACATTTCTACAACACCATAATGATACTGTCCCAAATGGGAAGTAACTATATATATTGAAAAGTCAGAATAGCAAAGCAAACTTTTCTTTTTACATAGTTGAGAGTACTCAATAATTTCCACAATATGTAGATGGTATAAAATTTCAATTACTTATAACTAATTCAGTGAGCCAATTACCTGATATACATACTGGTACTATCATCTGGAAATGTGTAAGGATGACGCTTACGGAAAATATGTCCTATACGACTACAGGGAAGAATCTCTATAGATCCTCCACACATCCAAGTACGTAGTGATAGCTCTATAAACAACATGGAATAAATGTCAATTAAATAACCAGTATGTACATTTGTAGTATGAAGAATAAATCCAGCACGTAGTTAGTTAAAGCTCTATAAATAACATAGAATAAATGTCCATCAAGTATTCAGTGATAAACAGAACATAGGGTGAATGACAATCAAAATTTTCATCAAATGAAAATTTGTAATTTAAAGCAATTATACATAAATGTAATAGTAAAGAACTTTAAAAAAAAACATGTACATCATCAGTCTTACTTGTTTATGAAGAAAATCTGCTGTATCTATCTTAAAAAATTAATTCTTTCAATTAAAAGTTTCATGTGATTTTTTTGCACAAGTATGCAAAAATATATCCCTATTCATCTGCACAGGCGCTTTGGGAAAAAAGATTGAGGCGTGATAGGATAGTTTAATTTCACCGATGTGATCAGACTGATTCAGAGACGGAGACCAAACAACATCGGAGAAAGATTTGTAAAGGGATAGAGGTGTGGATTAGGCCAGTTCAAAGTTCCTCTAAGCTTTATTGTAAAAATCAAAGCACTAAAGGTACTGAGTGCGAATAGCCAGAATAATATCACTTATAATGTATGACAAAATATTGTGTTTTCAAAGTTATATTTGTTCCTGAACACCTTTGTAGGCCAGTTTATGGACGTATAAAGACAGAACTAAAATGCAAATGAATAATGTTGTCGTAATGAATTGAAAGATGATGTCTGACAGTGAACATGAAAATTAAATAACATCACATTAAATACATACCCCCCTCCCCCCCTAAAAAATACAACAATCCAATATGACTCCATATACAAGGAAAGAAGACGAATCTTATTTTCTAATTTGATCCCCACTCTCTCTTTAACCTTTCATGTTCAGTGTGCTAAGAATTTGAAGGAAAATTCACTTCTTTTTTAGTATACAAAAACATGATACATCCTAAACGGGAATGTTTTGATCTTTTATTTTTCATAATTGTTAATATCATGTTTCATGATGGAAGTTCCTAATTTTTCCGTCGTATACAGATTTTATTTTGTGAAGCGGGGCAAAATAAGCCTACTTGAAGTTAGTTTTACGTTTCAATGATTCAACTTAATATCTTTATCGATAGAACCGTTTCATTTATATATTGTCCACTAAAACAGATTATCACCTGGTAATGGAAAGGGGTTTCCAACACACAGCCTGTGTTCATCTCAGTACATACAGATGCAATTTTTCATTAGGTCATGCATGTACATAACACGACAGCTCGATCCATATAGATATAATTCATTGATTCAGACAGTGATCAGACTTTATACCGATCATGACGCTGACGCAGTCCCAAGGTACATGTAAACAGAGTAACATCGTTTATACATACTCAGTAGACGGGGCTCCCATGAGTGAAGAAATCAGGCAATTGCTATGTGCTATTCGCACAAAAAATGAAAATGCTAGTAATTATAAATGATCTTGCATAAGCTTGATTAGTCTTTGAGCCAAAAACTGTTACAATGAAACTTGCCGATATTTTCTCCTCCTTGTATTTCCATCCCTGTATCGTATTTACCCAGTCTATCAAAAGTATCCTTATGGACACTGAAGGCAGCACCAAACATAACAGGTGTTCTGTAATTTATAACATTATATTTCACATTAATTGTCCAAAGAAAATCAAATTTCAAATTTTTTTGTACATATAGAACAGATCTGATAATTGTCTCTTAACATAGGAATTCTACATACTCTTTCCTTTATAATCATATTATATATCATAGAAAGCAATATAATAATGTACATGTATTTTGAATTTCTAAGAATATCAATGAGATTATAGAAAAGGTACATTACTTGATAGGATCACTGTCTCTTCTTACGGCATAATCTTCTTCTGGCATAGACTCCCATTTGAACTTCAAGGTCCAGTCAAAACCTAAAAATCAACATTTCAATTATAAATGGACAAATGATTGCAAAGATTTTAATTTCAATATGTCCTCATTCTCTGAGTTTTCACTGAAACAAATTCAATAGCAATGTTTGAATATACTAGTAATTAAACATGCTACGAGTGTAAATTCATAAAAAGAAGGTAAGAAACTCAGAATCGTAAGAAATAAATCATCAGCATCTAATAACAGTTTTTTAAAAGTACATTCATTTACATACTTGGTTAATGTAACTTCTCAGCATTTTGACCTCTGATTATGTAAACCAACAATTAAAGTGAAGACTAGGAGATAATCAGTATTTTCAATAACCGTGCAGAGTTACTTCCTGTTTTGGACAGTATCTGATGCAGACTAATTGTGACATCAACAAATTCCACGGACACATTCATTAAACTCTGAGAAATTGAATGTTACCAAATTGATGTTACCATAGCAATTTTATGACATCACAATGGTTTCATGTCAGATACCGTCTCAAATTGGAAATGACTCTGTATTGACTATAGACTCTATAGTTCTAAATGAATACTATTTCAACCCATGTGGAACTGTATTCTCAAGAACTTGTTTTGAATGATTTTTCTACAAAAGATAACTTTATAACATTATAATATATGTAATTACCGCCAATCATCTTTGGATCTGTTGGCGACAACTGAAGGGATGATGAAGATATAGTGTCAAGTAATGGCACGGCTACTACAAGAGGATCCTGTGGGTAGGGAAAAGAAAAAAAGTAATAAATGTTAAATTAATCATTGATTTTTCTCATTTCAAATAAATAAATATTAAGTTTGAAAACTTCAGAAAATTTATTAGAATACTTCCTTTTTGTGAAAATCTCTTACATGTTCCAAATAGTGATGAAATAATTGTTCATGATAAAGATGATGAATACAATCACAAGGTCTATTGCCTAAAAGTCCATTTGAAAAGAATGTATGACATACAGATGGAGGGACAGACAAGAAAAGGAACTGAGAACAATATGCCTTTGCAAGGAGCAAACACATTCCCTGGTATTACTTACTTCTTTGATTCTGTACAGTAAAGGTTCCAGCCATCCATCGTTGACTTCACAATGACTATCCAGAAATGTTATTATCTCCCCTGAGGCAATTTCTGCTCCCCATACACGAGATCGTATCGCTCCTGTAAGTTTAACAAAGATCATAAAAACATGAAGATGGTAATTATAAATTATATAAATAGTGAAGAACTCATGTTCTCAATTCATAAGACAAGGTCATCAATTGACATTCATCTCATTAGAAATATTTCAATCTTGGAGATGGAGTAAACTGAAGTACTTGGAGAAAAAACCTTGGGATGAGGATTGTACAGTATTTTTCTGTCATTGTCTGATATTGCCAGATTTCATTTACCTTCTCTTTGATTGCTCCTATGTAGTGTAACCTTAGGAATGGTCGCTAACAGTTTACCATCCTCCTCTGAAATAAAATAATGATAGTATCATCTTTGATAATTGTGAATCATTATAATGATAATCTAATTACCTATCATACAAACCCTTACCACTATGATTATCAATGAAATTTTATCATGATGATAATTTATAATGCACACTATTATCATTTAAATGTGCTAACATGAAATGTATGATAATGCACTTGCTGTGTGTCGCATAACCATAGCTAAAAAGAAACTCTAAAGACACTTATTCTATAATGACATTATCATACAAAACATAATCATAGTGATGACTATCATGCAAACCATAATCATTGTGATCATGATCATACAAACCATTATCATTGTGATCATTATCATACAAACCATTATCAATGGGATCATTATCATACAAACCATTATCATGGTCATGGTTATCATGCAAACCATTATCATTGTGATGACTATCATACAAACCATTATCATTGTGATGACTATCATACAAACCATTATCATTGTGATCATTATCATGCAAAATTTTATCATTGTGATCATTATCATACAAACCATTATCAATGGGATCATTATCATACAAATCATTGTCATGGTTATCATACAAACCATGATCACTGTGATCATTATCATTTAAAACATTATCATTTTGATCATACAAACCATTATCATCCTCATCATACTAACCATTACACTAACCATTATCATTGTGATCATTATCATACAAAACATTATCCGTGTGATCATTATCATACAAACCATTATCATAGTGATGACGACCATACAAACCATTATCAATGGGATCATTATCATACAAAACATTATCCGTGTGATCATTATCATACAAACCATTATCATAGTGATGACGACCATACAAACCATTATCAATGGGATCATTATCATACAAAACATTATCTTTGTGATCATACAAACCATTATCACTATGATGGTAATCATACAAACCATTATCACTGTTATCATCAATCAGAATGATTTCCTTGATGAGATGTGGAGGACTTCTTTGAAGAACACTACAAAAATTGAATACATGTAATAATTCTGAAAATGGTAAAAGTCTACCAAGCACTTATTTCATCAACTTAAAAGAACAAAATTCTGACTAAAAGTCCCTATTTATTACAGATAATGGTATAGTAATGCATGTATTTATATTAAATAAAATCATTAAAGTCATGACATAATTGATTAATACAGTTTATTCTCGTTTACTCGGATAACTCGAATTTCCGCTTAACTCGAACTATCTCTAAAAGTCCCGTTTCTCTTCCATTTGCTTCTATGCATTTTACTCCTGATAACTTGAATTCCGATAACTCGAACTTTTCGTTAAGTCGAACTAATTTTTAGGTCCCATAACTCATTTTACATTGAAAAATCACCTCGATAAGTCGAATCACAAATTAATTTTAATTTGTATATATACAAATCAATTAATTATAAGGAGATCGGTGGACAGATAATTGATACTTTCTTTTTATGGAGTCGCATTACGTAAATTAAAGGTAGCTTGATGTTAAAAGAAGACAACACAAACGTTTGTGAACGATGATAGAGAATGGGACAACACTTTTAGTAAAAATCTATTGTTGGTCATATATTCATTAAGTCGAACTCCTGATTAGTGTTGTAACGATTATCGCCGACATCGGCGACATCATCACTAATACCCTTCGATTTTGATTAATCGATTATGTTTTTAAGAATCGATTATAATCGGAAATATTCAACATGGAAAAGAATGACATAGTTTTCGGTTGAATTCGCTTATGACAAGTACGAATAATCGCGTATGACAAGTACGAATAAAAGGAAAGTAGATTAACGATCGTTTCTACGGGTTATAATAAAGTTCCGGGCGTAGAGTAAATAATTTAAAAAGGATACACTCTCTAAGGCATACAATGGATTCTCGTTGAATTTAATAGTAATGACAAGTACTCTTATAGAAAACTTCAACGTCAGATGCGATACGGGCCCTGCTATACGTTAATATCTACTCGACTAAAAAAAACTTTTTAGTTTTTACGCCGAACTTTTGAGCTTCGTAAGAAGGACAAGGTCAGTGAATTTCATGGTACTGTTACCACGAAGATATTGCTTGATTTGTTGAATGAGCAAAATCTTAAGTTAACTCTTGGGCCGTATGGAACCCCCCCCCCCCCCCCCCCATCCCTGCATATGCTGTTTAAAAATCGAAGTCGACTATTACAATCACATACCATTACTGCTGTGATCTTGACAAAATATTTCATTTACTAGACGGGATTTTATCATTCTGTGGTTGGAGTTCTTTCTAGATATTTTGTTATGTATATTAGCATAAAATTTAGTTAAGTTTATTCATTACTTGTCATATTTCTGTCTGGAAAAAACAAGAAAGAATTATTTCCGATTAAATCGAAATAATCGATTAAAATCCTCTCCCATTATAAACCGATAATCGATTATGAAATTTTTCCGATTATACAACACTACTCCTGATAAGTCGAACTTTTTCTGATGGTCCCTTGAAGTTCGACTTATCGAGAGTAGACTGTAGTTGAAAATCAGCAAGATCACCTCTTTCATAAAACTGCCAAGTGATGTCATGAATCTACCTTTCATGTGTATATTAAAACTGTAAATCAGAATGGGGATAACATTGTTTGTATTTGATTTGTTTGTAAGTTTAAGACTTTAAAATCGTATAATTTATGCCTGCAGATAGTTCAAATAGAAACAAATTACTTGAATGTAAGTTTAATACCTGACAACAGTCCTTAGCAAAGCCGATCTTTCTTCATTGTGAAAGGCAATTATTATTGATGTTGGTGATAATCCAGAAAACTTTTCCTCCCTACATCTGTAAAATGAAAAATACATGTACATATACATATAAAGAAGCTGAAATTGTATTCAAATTATGAACTTCAGCAAAAATCACTTGTCTAAGCATAAGTTTATATTACATGGGAAGATGGAATTGCTCAGTCTGATAGACTAAAAATGTTTTCAAAGGAGACACCAACCTGCTAAAGATCAGATATGTCATGTGTTCCATGTTTGACCATACCTATATAATCTTTATAGCCATGACAGTGATCTTGACCCTGACTTAACATGTAGGGTCTTTATACCTGGATCCTTACAAGATTAGAATGCATATCAAGTTAGTAATGGCTATATATGTGAGAGTGTCTTTATCATCAGACAGACAGATGCCACACAAATAGAGCTGCAACGAGTCGGGAGCTTCTCGATTCAGTTCGATTTCGATTTTTATGTCTCGATTCGATTTTTTTCGGTTCGATTTATTTACGATATAATTTTCCATGGATACGTTATTTTTTTTCCATTTATTTGAAAATTTAATTGAAAACCTCATCTGAATCTTAAAGCAAAGCATAAAAACCCACTTCAAGTGAAAGCTTTGAATGATGTACATGTTTATTATTATTCAAAGACACCCCCCCCCTTCCACAGAACAGCCTTCTTTGGATATAAAATCAGTACTGTACACAAAGGATACATGATAAGTAAACAGTTTGCACAAAGAAGTGCATAGGTCAACTTCTTTATAAGAGGCATTTCAATATTTGGGGCAGCACTTGTCAATCTTCGGCAAAAGTCGCTGTTCGAATTTCCTCTAACCCTGTATTTTCTTACGAATTTCTAGGTGAAATGCACTTGAAGGGTTCACCTTTTATTCCAAATCACCACCTAAAACCATTCTTATTGGGAATCCTGCGATAAGTGAATCTTTAAAGTTGAAATTAGAACGTTTTTCTGCATTATTTAGACTATTCGACTCGAATCGTTTCTGACCACAACGACTCGCGATTCGAGTCAGAGCTAAGAATCGCGATTCTCGGTGCACCGCGGTGAATCGTTGCAGCTCTACACACAAAGTGGTCCTTATCAGTAAGAAAACCCCTTGTAATTATTGTGTGGGACATAAAATGAGACAAATTTGATATTTACAAGCTACTTCTAAAATCAGTAAGAGTTCTATCCCAGCGTGCATTTCTGCTGTTAACTATATGAAATCCATGGCTGTGATACGGATCCTTCTTTTCTATATCAGAGACTTTAGTTATGTAATCTGCTGGACGGAATCTACCATAGTCAACCTACACAAAAAGAAATGTTAAGCAAATGCTATGTTGTACATTTATCAACAAATTAATAGTAAAGTATGGAACAATTTACATAAAATTTGAATAACAAAGATCTCTCTTCGTACATGTAGTTATAAGAACTATAGACAGTTCAAATGATTTTCTGCAAAAAAAATATGTATATTTATAAAAATTAAAGAATTTTTAAGTGATATGAAATTCAACTTATGAACTCGACTCAAGAGTTTAGGAAAAGAATATAAGAGAGCCTTTAACTTCAAGTGCACTTTTATCCTGATAAAATTTGAATATGCCTTTCTTTGTGGTCGATTATTTCAATAAATGTTGAAGAATTCGATATCTCTTATTTAATCTTCATCGGTGAACAGTTCTTTCAATTTTGCATCCTTGTTTTTGTTAATACTTTTCTTCCTTGTTGCAGTTTCTTGAATCAAGAAAAAAAAATGACTGGAAATATTTACTGGAAGAATGATAGATGAATTGGTACAAGTCAGCAAGAGACATTGGAATTTCCTGTCTACATGAAGAATCATAGAAATGACAGGACTTATTGCAAAGTAAGAAAACAATCACGAAGTCATCCTGTATGTATAAGAAAAGCTTAAACTACCTGCCCTAATACTTCAGACTTAATCTGAATGCCCTCAGGGAAGATGCGTCTGCTGACGTAAACAAAGAGATGAACAATGCAACCAATAACAAACAAGGCAACTCCCCAAACAGCAAATCGTCGCAGTTTCCGCATCTCCTCCTTCTTTTGTTTGCATCTCTTCTTAAAGGGGGCGTTGTCAGTAGATGTTAATTTCTCTTGTCTATGTATCAAGTTTCATCCTCTGATTACTTGTAATGATTCATTTATTCGCGGTTAATGTCGCTACGTTGACATTCTTTCGGAAGTCCTCTGACTCTACGATGACCTTCACACTCGCTTTCGCTTCTTTAAGTTACTTTCGCTTTGTCAAGTAGCGACTTTTGAGCACGCGTTGGTACAGGCTTTGATAAAAAATAAAACGTATTAAAGAAACAAAAATAAAAATGCCATACGTTATGGGAATAGATCATAGGTTTATTGTCATCGGCGCATTTTCAGTGTCGACAGGTGTTGCCATTTTTTCAACCTACAAATGGCTGAGTGAAAAGGCAAAGAGAAAGAGGGACAATGTATATGAATCTGAAAAATTATTGAATGAGTACTTGGTATTCCACTATGGCGCTAAAGATGAAATTTTAAAGTATGATTTTGGACCAGTCAAGGCCTTAGATTTTCCTAAAAGATGTGCTGATCTTTGTCTGAAACATTGTGGAGGATTTGGAAAGGTGAGAATTAAATATCATTAAAAATAAAAGTACTTGAGACTCATTGTTTCCAGCAATATTAATTCCATCTGCGATTCTGACACTGAGGGTTCATTATGTTGCCATTGACTTATACCTTTGGTTAGTGCTCAGTATATTAAAAACGACCTTGTGCCAGAATTGCAAAGGGATTACTCCAACTAATAACTTCACAAAGGATCACTTTAGCAGAAGTCTCTGTCTGGTAGTCACATTTTCACAGAAATGGATATATGAATACTTGATACAAATTGTAATTCCATTAAATTTGCAGAGATGATCAGTATTAAACAATAAGTATTTTCCCTACAACCAATGATGGTCAATATCACCTTTAGGTCAAGGTCACAGATGTGACACATGGGATACTTTTTCTTGAACAGCATTGAAACGAGTATTCAAATATTTGTCAAAAAGTTAGTATGATAAATGTACCTATGTGTGTAAAGCTGTTCTGAATGTATTGTTTTAATATTTTAAGATTTGATTATTTGTAACTTTATCATAGTCAGACAGCCTGAACAGAGCCTTAGACATTGGATGTGCTGTTGGCAGATCTTCATTTGAACTAAAAAGAGAATTCCAGGAAGTGATTGGGATTGATTATAGTCAGTCTTTTGTTGATGCCTGCACCCAGATGAGAGATTTAGGAGAAATGGTGTACTTCATCCAGGATGAAGGAGACTTAGTTACACCACTGTTGGCTAAAGTTGATCCAGCTATTGTAAGTATTAACTTAAAAAGAAACATAACAAAACTTTATAGTGTGATCTCAGGAAGGCTGTATGTGAAGAGAATGGTGCCTTTGTATTTATGAGTTTAAGATAATATAACTTTGTATGTCTAAGAGTAAGAGTTTTAGAGTTGTCAGAGAATTCGAAAGAATTAACTGTGGATTTTAGAGGATTATTTCTGTGAATTTTAGGCGAAGGTGTCTGTGAACTTAAGAAAGATGTTGTCTTGGAAATTTAGAGGAATTTTTATGTCAATTTAAGAGAATGATGTCTATAAACTTGTGAAGATGTTGCTAGTGAAATTTAGAAGATGATGTCTTTGGGGTTTAGAGGAAGGCGTCTGTAAACTTAACCTAAGAGGATAGCATCTATGAACTTTAGTGGCATGTGTCTATGAATTTTATACAATGGTTTCTGTGAACTTTAAAGGATGCTATCTGTATAATGTCAAAGCTGATGTCAGTGGATTTTAGAGGAAGTTGTATTGGAACTTTAGAGGAAGGTGTCTGTAAATGTTGGGAGGAAGATGTCTGTGAATATTAGAGAATGGTGTCTTTGAATGTTAGAGAAAGTTGTCTGTGAATGTAAGAGGAAGGTGTCTGTGAATCGTGTCTTTGAATGTTAGAGGATGGAATCTGTGAACGTTACAGTATGGTGTTTGCGAATGTAAGAGGAGGGTGTCTGTGAATATTTTATATTTGAGGATGGTGTCTATGAATGTTAGAGGATGGTGTCTGTGAATGTTAGAGGAAGGTGTATGTGAATGTAGAGGAAGCTAGGTGTCTAATTGACTGTTAGAGGATGAAAGTTAGAGGATGGTGTCTGTTAATCTTAGAGGATGGTATCTGTTAATGTTAGAGGGTGGTATCTGTGAATGTTAGAGCAAGGTTCTTAGAATGTTAGAAAAAAGGGTCAGTGAATCTTAGAGGATGGTGTCTGTAAATGTTAGACTGGCATTGCATGTCTAGATATAAATATCTATATCTTCGCGACGCGTTAGCAAAGTAAGAGCGGGTAACTCCAGTCTATGTAAATGTTAGAGGATGGTATCGGTGAATGTATGGTATGGTGTCTGTGAATAATAGAGGAAAGTTTTTGTGAATGTTAGAGGAAGGTTCTGTGAATGTTAGAGGATGATGTCTGTTTATGTTAGAGGAATGTGTTTGTGAATGTTAGAGGATTGTGTCTGTAAATTTTAGAGGATTGTATCTGTGAATGTTAGTGCAAGGTTCTGTGAATGTTAGAGGATGATGTCTGTGAATGTTTGAGGAATGTGTCTGTGAATGTATTTTAGAGGAAGGTGTCTGTGGATATAAGAGCAATTTGTCTGTGAATGTTAAAGAAAGGTTTCTGTGAATTCTAGACAATATTTTCTGTGAAATTTATAAGATGATGCCTCATGTAAATGTTAGAGGAAGGTATTTGTGAACTTCAAAATCAGTGGATTTCAGAGGAAGTTGTATTGGAACTTTATAGGAAGGTGTCTGTGAATGTTAGAGGAATGCTCTGTGAATTTAAGAGGACTGTGTCTGTGAATGTATGTTAGAGGAAGGTGTCTGTGAATGTAAGATCAATTAAGTTGTCTGTGAATGTTAGAGTAAGGTGTCTGTGAACTCTGGAGGATTTTTCTGTAAAAGGACTAGGTGTGCTAACCCGGCCCTCATATCGGCCCTATTATTTGGTCGAAAAATGCTTTTGATAAACGAACTTTTAAGGACCTGTAACGATAAGGCGTAAAATCTGCCCAAAAATAATGAAATTTGAAAGTACTTCATTTCTTTAATCAAGTTGGTGAAATACTTTAAAAGATAAAACTCCTTCAAAATCTGAAGAAATTTTTTCTTAGAATTGCCCTAATAGAGAGATATTTGAGTATAAATGTGCTTATTTTGTATAGAAATAAATGAAAATCAGAAAAGTTTTCATAAAATATCGTTCCCCTCTTGGAACACAACACCACTTCTACCTAAGATGTTTTTACATAATACAAATTTTTTGTAAAAGCGGAGTTGTGTTCCAAAGGGGGGAACAATAGTCAATTTACGAAAATGCGATTGGGCGGGTAGGGGTGAAGGAAAGATGTGAAATTATCAGAGAATTAGTAATTGGCATTTGATTCGCTTTCGGCAAATAATTAACTTTGTTATTGATAGTTTCGAATTAATCAATTTCAACAAAAAATATTTGTTGTTGTTTACTTTTTCTCTAACAAACTCTTTTATTTTAATTTTGGGCATTGGCAATTCAACAAACCCTCGCAATAAAAGTTGACAATTAACGTTGACGACTGAAGAACCAATCAATATTGGAAAAATGCTCAAAACTTCCTCGGTAACATTCACAAAGTATTTAGAAAACGTAATTATGGTACATGTAAAACAAATATGATTTTACATACTGAAAAAAAACTTATTCAACTTATTTTTACAACGGCGGCATTGTTAATTGTACAATTTAAGTGAGAGTGAGTGTTCTATTATATATCTCTGGCCACATGTGTACGGTCTGATAAATCCGGAATATAATATTTGGAGAAAATCATGTTTTAGCACGATATTTCTTATTGGATCTTCTCATTGTAGTTCATTTTGACATTTAGATCAACAAAAGCGACCGATTGTTGGAAAATTTTCGACATTTCACTCGTATTATCTATATCATAAAAAGGACCCCCACCCTCACTTCTACGTAAAAATATAGGTTATTTCTCATAATTATGTCAATACAACTACTGTATATAATTTGCTTAAAGATACTTGAAATGAAATAATTTCACGTACATGACACATTTTTAAAAATAATACTGGTTGAGCTGGTATCGCAAGTAAAAATTGGGCAGATCACGACTCTTAACGTTACAGGTCCTTTTCACTTTTTGTAATGTTGAATGTTTGAGAAAATACCGCGTCATGATTTTGAGCCCTCGTAACACCACACGCGTGATGTATGACGTCATATTCTGATGTCATTTGTCCTGAATGACGCAAAACAAAGGAAAATCATCATATTTTACACACAAATCTTCAAAATTCATTTATGCTCCAGGCCTCGCCCACACTATTTTTCACGCAAATCAAAAGGCCGATCAGAAATCCATCGATTGGTACAAAAATATTTATGAGCAAGGCCTGGAGGGCTACTTGATTTCATGATTTTGTATAGTACAGTATAGGACTGTGAAATCGAAACAGAATTTCCTGATTTTGATTCACCATACATTTGACATTTTATGAACTAGAATATAATGGTTATATGAACAACTTTGAAAGTAGGGCTGAAATTGCAGGTTAACGCACCTACTCCTTTATAAGATGATGCCTGTGAATTTTAGAGGAACATGATTGTGAACTTCAGAGAGTATTGTCTGTGAAATTTTGGATAGGATGTTTGTGAGTTTTATAGGATGAGTTTCAGGTAATGGTGTCTGTGAACTTTAGAGGATTGTGTACATTAAAATGCTTAAGTTTGTTGTCAATGAGGGTATGATGTTTTTATTTGAGGGTATGATGTTTTTATTTGAGGGTATGATGTTTTTATTTGAGGGTATGATGTTTTTAGACACTTAAATTATGTTCTTGAAACTTAACAATGGTGCATGTGAACTTTATGATAGCCTAGGTTGTTTAGTCTGTGAACTTCAGGGATGATGTCTGTTTTAAACTCAAATAAAAAATGTCCATAACAATTCATTTCCTAGATTTCAAGGAAAAAAGAAGATATCTATCTGATTCTAACTTTTATATATCATTTTACAGGATAGAAATCCAGAAAAGCTGAAGTTTGAGCAAGGTGATGCCTGTGACCTACGTCATGACCTAGGTAGTTTTGGATGTGTCCTGGCTGCAAACTTAATTTGCCGTTTGCATGAGCCCTTTCATTTTCTAAACCGTTTAACAGGGCTTGTAGCACCTGGTGGAATTCTGGTTATTACCTCCCCCTATACATGGCTTCAGGAGTTTACAGACAGGGTTAGTACCAGAGATATAAATATATATAAAAATCAGATCCTACATCACAGTAACCATAAATCTTCTAAGAAATGAAGCGTAATGTTTTCATGACATATTCTTTCCATTTGATGATATGTATAATTATTTCAATATGCATATATCAAGGTTAGATTCTGACTCAATGATTTAAATGCTGGAAAGATATTCTTCCAGTGAAGTGTTCCACATAAGTTGGGATTAATTGGAGATTACATGCAGATTATGGCCTTTGATTTATAATACAAAATTGTAACATATTCCTAGAACTTTTTACTAGAACTACAACATGTACATGTGATAAAGAAATAGCTCTGTCAAAATATAATTTGTTGAATATTATTCATAAAAGCTTTAAAAATGGGTAAAACAATGTACTATTGCATGTCTTATATAATGATTGAATGTATTGGTATTACATTTTGCAGAGTAAATGGCTGGGAGGTTATGAAGATAAAAATAAAGAGAAAGTTACAGGATTCTCTACCCTGAAGAAGGAGCTGGGTCCCAGGTTTGACCTTGTGGAAGCAGTGGACATGCCCTTCTTTATACGAGAGACGGCTAGGAAGAACCAGTGGACTGTGGCACATGCCACTGTATGGAAAAGAAAACTATAACTTCTTTTCCTGTAGATCTTATCATGATCTCTACTTAGGATGTGTGTTACAATATAGTTCCTGTCGTCTAGATAAGTCGTGATATCAGGGTATAATAGGTAGTAGGACTTTGTGACAATCATAAAATTTTACAAATTGAGTTTTTGGTGAATGAGATTTGTTTATGACCAATTTTGAAGCAATACTTTGTGTTCATATTAGTTATTGAAATTACATGTTCCATTTGTGAGGAAATGTCTAAGTTGAACGAGCTTCTTTACGAATAAGAGGGAGCCTGAAGTCATTGTTGAGTACAGTATCTACCTATTCAAGTTCTTCTCCTATACTGTTTATAAAACTTGATCATAAGTAACTTTTTATAGGCTACATACACATGTACTTAAAGCAAACGAATTGCATATTATCATAACGCTCATACATCATTTGTGGATCCAGAGGGGTTGGGATTTTTTTTCTCGTGGAGGACCTTAAATCAGCGGTGGATCTTATATTTTGTAATTTTTAAAACAAGTCCTAGAAAGGATCAGATTGCTATTCCAACTTCTATGTTTCAAGGTTTAATGCACAGTAATCAAATGTCACAGTTTTGAATATGTGATTTCTCAGAAAATTATATATAATATTTGGAAATTATTTTGAAACCATACTTCCTTTTTTAAAAATGCTATCAGAAAAAATGATAAAATCTTCATTCACAATTTGTATTTTACTTCCCTGATCATGAAATATAACTTATGATTCGAATTCAATACAATGTCCCAATTTACAAGGTCATCTAAATCTAATATTATAATACATGTACATGCAATTTTCTTTTGATGAGGTTAAGAAATAGAATTTTTATTATAGCAGGATAATTATAGAATTAGACTGTTTGTGTTCAATGCTTGAAAAAACTTCTTGTGGAATCTCATTAGTTTTCACACACTTCTTATTCTGACTTGCTCTAAAGGCAAATTCTGTGGATATTAGATGTCAAACATGCACCTCAATCCCCTGTAGTGTGTAGGTATACAGGTATGTCATTCTGATGACAGATCAGTTCCTCAAAATTCCAGATAGACAAACACATGTATCAGTTGAGACACTCAAATCTGAGCAACTATCGCTAAATTTGATGACTTGCGCTTGCTTAATATCAGGTCATAATACTATATCATAAATTATTAATGTAATCAAGATAATTAACTGCATTGGATAGATCATAAGTATGTTGTCATCCAGAAGCATTAGAATCTCAGCATGGCTACCCAGAATTACAAGAATGAGCAGCTATTATTTGTAAAATTTATCTAATGCTTAAGGATTTATGTTGAAAACTTTAGATTAAAGATAGCTAATACAAGCAGCATAAATTGCTGTCACTTATTTTCTCTTAAAATCTTATTTGTTTTTGTTTTTGAATATTTTGAAGTCTTTAGATATTATACATATACATATTTATCTGATGTGTGAATTCTGAGACTGGTCTCGTATATCTTAAAGTATCTAAAATGTCTTTTCATGTATTTAAAAAATCTACTCTTGGATTTTATAAAGATATATTCTTATTCTCAATATAATACATTCTTTTTCAATTTTTCCTGATGTATAATACAGGAACTGTACTTGTTAATTTTTTCTGTCAAATAAATAGTTTGAAATGTTATTTTACTGTGTATGTGTTCTTATATTTTCCATCCCCACAACAAATATAGAGAGACTTGAAAAAAATGGATAGGTCTGTATAATCTGAAGTAAACCAGTACATCTATGTTTTTATTATACACAGTTAGTCTCAATCTTCATCTCAACCTCTACTTAATGGATTTTGATGAAACTTTGTTCAGGGGAAAATGAATTATTTGCTTAAAAAATGATCGAAAATGTCTTGGGCTCTGTTGTGTCAAGGTCAAACATGGTGCCAGCTGAGCAAATGTACAAACCAAAATTTTGTTCCTCTATACATGGACTGCCTCACTATCTACTCACTTTCTACAGTGTAAGAGGAGTCCAAACCTCAAATTTATTGTTATCTTATCCTTGCAAACAATTTTTTTTAATCTTTATACCCACACTGCCAAAGATGTTATACCCCAAGGTCAATGAAGATGACTGATGAGGGTGGTATATTTGTTGTGCCTTGTCTGTTATCCTGTAAGTCCTCAAATTCAAACTTCCTTTTTGCATAAATCTCTCAAGTAAATTATTTTCTGGGGTTAGAATTCATTCATAAATTGTCAATGAGAAGGTCAAGGTCGAACTCATCGTTGGAACGCTCATCATTGGGTTTCCAATGATGGGTCAAACTTAGCATTTATGGAAAATTGCATTCAGCACCATACTTCATACATAGATTACCTATGACCTAAGGTGTCGCTGCACTATTGATCTATCTATCTATCTTCCTGTACTGGCAACTCCTCAACATTGAGTATTAATATGGCATTGATTTGGGGATAAAAAAGTCAAATATGCAGATACATGTATTTTAATTTTTAAGTCTTGCATTATGTTTCATAGAATATTTATCAGGAGCCATGGATTTGTCATGACCTTGAACTGTTATGTCATGGAGGTTATAATGAAAAACAATTGTAGAATTTTGTCCAGGAAAAAGGCTTTACTAGTAATCCTTGTATGGACAAAATTTCATAGAGTTGCTGTTCAGAAGCAAAGAATATGTCATGGCCTTAAGCCAAGGTCATATTTAGATAGGTCAGTGTCACAGAACAGAATTAGTCTTGTCCTGATTACTTTTCAAATTTGCATAGATTTCAGTAATATTCCAAAGAATTGTTTGCCAAACTAGCACCCAAGCGTGGAATATGACCTTGTACCAAGGTCATATACATGATATTGGTATAATATAGAAATTAATATAATGATATTATGTTGATGAAAAGCTCTTAGAAGAGCTTGTTTTTATGTAAAGTTATCTATGTATATCGACTTTAAATAGTAAATATTGTCTTGTCTAGGTCAAGGTCAACGTAAAAATCTAGGACTTGCATAAAATTCTGTCACACTTTCAGTGTCTGGAATATAATGCAAAAACCCTTTCACCACACATGCTTACTAATCAGGAGTGGAAACAGTTTAATAAGTCAAAGGTGAAGGTTACTGTTAGGAAAATACTCATAAAATACTTTTCCAGATGATAAGAGCCATTAAGGTATCCAAATCAAAACCTTATGGATATAAAAGCCTATTGATTTTATGGTCAATAGGCGAAGGCCACTTCCCTCAGATATATATTCAAACAAAATTTTGATATTTCCAGTGTGCTAACTCATCAAGAAAAAGAGAAGCCTGGGATTAATAGGTCAAAGGTCAAGGTCACTGTAAGAAAATTACACTTAAAATATGGGTTTTTCGATAGATATATGGTTACATATAGAGAAAGAAAACATAGATTTTGGTGTAAATATTTAGGTCAAGGTCAAATAAAAATATAGACTTCAAATAGAGATTCAAGATGTTAATTAAAGGGAAGTTTACCCAATCAAACAATTTCTTTATGATATGGATACAGCACAGGTTGAGGAGACACCTATTGATGTTAAGTCAATAGGCTAAAGGTCAAGGTCACTCTTCTTTTAAATTGATTATTTTTTCATTGACAATCTATGCATGAGTGAGACTACAGGATATATGTTTTACAATCATTTTGTAAGTCTCTTCTTCTTTTTGATACCGGCAGGTAAAATTCTCCAATTAATCCGCCGACGCATTACGGAATTATGTTTGGGTTAGCCTGGGATCCGTGGCCCTTGAGTGTTTGTTTTTGCAGCCATAACGGAATTAAGGACACGGTTAAAGTTTTCTTCATTTATGTTTTCGTCGTTCGGAATATTTCTAGTTTCTTCATGGAAGGTGTTTTATATTTGTAATATCGAAAATGATCATTTTTTCCAGAAATAAATCGAGAAATATGTGTAAGTAAAGTTTTATTTAATTTTTAAAATACTCAATACTCAATTGACAAAAGAAGAAAGACTGGCTGTACCAATTTTCTCGAATTTCCTCTGATGAAATGACAATAGAGCAAAGTTGGCAACCCCTGGCAGCCAGAAACACAATGTCATCTAACAACAATTACAACACATCACACTCCATGCTAGTACAATTATTATTTTCAATGTTGTTTGACAATTTTGTAAATTTGCTTTCAGGGAGTTAAATTAGCACTCGCCCAGTCGCTACTGTCTGCACGGCTCACTTGGGAAACTGGATAAATGCGATTTTGATAACTTTGTCATGCTAAAAATAAGATAAAATCTACATCTTTGAATAGATCTCGCTTAGTCGTAAATTTTGGTATATGTTACATGGTCGAGGGTTTGTGCAATCAAATTATACAGACAATAATATGAATCAAGGCAAAGCCTTTGCGCTAGCTTTGTGTGCGAGCGGAGAGAAAATAAATATGATTATATATTTAATAATTTTAGACTATGACGGTTTATCCTATCTTACAAAACTTTCTGTTTGATGATTGCCAAAAAAAAAAGGCAGTATAAAGGCGAGTGGAAACACAGAGGCATCTGTAAAATTGGTCTAGACCAGCAGATGAACATTTTAAGGGGGGGGGGGCTTAAGATATGGTTCTTTGTACGTTCCTGTATTGGCCTAGACCGGCAAATATTAGATTAGGTTGAGGGGGGGGGGGATTCCAGTCAAATTTACAGAAAAGTACGAGCAAACACAAAAGGTGTATGATTTTGAAACCTTATATCAACGATCTAGTTTAAAGAGCTCAGCTAGAACTGGTCAGACCAAGGATTTATAAACAGACCTGGTTATATTTCCTACATGTGATTTTTTTTATTTCAAGCCATTTTAATTTTGTAATAAAACGGTTAAATGAAAATAAATAACTCATTGCATATCGCCCAAAAGAAAAAAAAAACCATCTCACCGATGTCAGATACAATCGTCCAAAGCCTGTTTCATAACTTTTCAATAAAGAAAGAAAACCACTTAATATCGGACATCAAAACTATAATTTTGGAGAAATGTTCGGATGCCTCAAAATACTATCATAAATTCGAGAAGTGTTCTGGATTGAGAAACTTAATAACGTGAAGCCATCCGGATTGAACACAAAATCGCCCATGGGAATACTTTGGCCGGATTATTGACCTTTTTAGAAGCGTTTACGTCAAGCAAAATACGTCCATTAAAGGAAAATCTTACAACGTCAAAGTGACATTAAGAATTTGGCGCGATGACGTCAATGACGTCATAGAAGCACAGTAAACAAAATACTCAAACGGAGATGTCGGCTTTCCTAAAAAGATTCCGCGGTTACGCCGAGTTGTCGATGCTATTTCGTGATCTGCTTCACGAAAAATTATGTCAAGAAATTTAACTTGGAAACAAAAATTGAGTATAACATATACGTATACTCGGAGTCGAAAAAAAAAATTAAATGGCAATATTCAGCATCTCCGCAGTAACTCTGTCTGCGAGGGGACGAAAATTTTTGAAAGCATAGTAGTACATTCTCATTCTTTGATTCAGCATATTTTCTCAATAAGGTAAGTGTATACGCGTTACCATAAGGGCGAGCTTCGCTCGCAAAGGCCCTTCGGGCCTTTGCAGCGAGCTCCGCTCGCTATAAACTTTAGATGGGGCGTTTTCAATGTTAAATTTCAGTGTGACGTCGCCGAATTTAACATTGATCCTATGGAGAGGGTCACGACATCACGGGAAAAATTAGCATGGGATATGGCCCATCTAAAATGAAATAGTCAAAATCACGTTTATCCAGTTTCCGAAGTGAGCTGCGCTGACAGTAGTCGCCATTGGCGACCAATTTCTAAGTGACTAAAACTTTGACCAACAGTCGCCCAGATGGCGAGTAGGAGATATCGTAAATGTCGGTTTTTAATTACCTAACACTTCTCTCTATACTCCGTTGAGTGAGCACTTATTCACACCTTACTGACCGCAAGGCCTTGCAAGGTAGATTTAAATCCGTTTTGCATGACTGGCTACAGTAAAGAGCTCTCAGTGGCCAACAATGCATGGCCCATTGGGATTAAATTAAGTGATCATGTTTGGCATGAAAAGAGAATCGAAAGCAGATGATTTTTAAAGACTCTTTGAACATTAAAAAAAGGAAAATAAGACATCAGGCATTTGTTCAACAAAGGATTTACAACTTCATCAGGTTAATAGCAATCAGCAACCATATTTAATCTTTAACATTTTCTTCAAAGCGGCAAATGGCGACCAAGCGTGACTTCATGGGGTAGGGACCCTTTGGAATTGCCGAAAATTTTCAGGGAGGAGGGGTAGAACCTCTGGAATTTGTCCCCAAATCCTTTTTTATAGGTGAGTAGGGAGGGATGGGACCTGGCGACTCCCACTGGAATTTGCCTTTAAAATTTTAATTTTTCAATTTTTACTTCAAATGAATGCACCCTAAAAAAAAGTTGGGCCCCTCATTTTCTAGGGGCCCAGCTGGCCCCTAAGTCCTGCAGCCAATTTTACTCCCTGACCTTTCTGCCCTGTTTAATATCGCGCACAGGGGGAAGTCGTCGAGAACCTCCTTCCTTTTTCAATCTACATGATTTGGATGTGTCCATTCAATTGTCAAGATGATTTTTACTCAGGCATTTGTAGAGAGATTGAAGAAAGCAATATCCAAAAATCATCCAGTTTCGCTTGAAATTGATCGATACTGACAGCTTTAAAATCAGGTGTCTGGAAAGTGTTCCAGTGATTTTTGAAAAACGGCCTAAATATGGGATCATGAAATCCCACTAGAAACCATATTTCTTGATAGATTTTTCATTTTCTTTCAATATGTATATCTGTGGGAAGGGCAAAGCAATTTTGGAGAGAAATTTAAACGTTTTCCAGTCAAGGGCAGAGGAGTTTTCACCGAAAAACCTTTAAAATCATTTGGAAACTGTTCCAACACCAGTACTGTAATTGCATTTAATATGCATAACTTATTGTTTCACTATTCTATCGACTTACCAGTACAGTAACTGTAACTCATACATAAAATTTTATACTTGTCAGGTCTGGTAAAGGGATACATGAAAACTAGGTGGAACGTAAAATGCACAATGAAAATTAAGCAATTTGAGCAGAACTATTTCAAATGTGTGAAAATAAAGTAATCAAAACTTTGCACACTTAATAGGGCCTCCGTAATGTTAACTTACGATAATGAACGTTTGGATCTGATTCTTAAAATGGGAAACTTTTTGTTGTGTACATTTTCAACTGCAGCTGCATATGTTTCGGTAGAAAAGTAGGATTGCCCAAAGCATTTCTCGCTTGATAAAAATCCTTGTAGAAATGCTATCATTTTGTCTTTCTATTTCAATTTATTTTTGATTATCTTTATACAAAATTTTATGTCCTATTTATTTAAAATATTTTTTGATATAACAAGGTCACCAATTTTAATTGATTAATTTGTATATTTTTACTTTATTTTCATGCATGTCAGGGGTCTAGAATTTTTTTGAAAATCTACTTTCCACGGGCATCTTGTGACATAAAATTTACTTGCGCGACCCCAAAAATCACTTGCCCATTATAAATGATAGAATCATATATAGGGAAGGATATGTCTTATACTACAACTTCTTTTAAAGGCCTAGGTTGAAATACCGGTAGCAAATCGAGTGTTTAATTCTTCAAAATAAACTGAAACCCTGTCTTAGAATTAGGAGATAAGAAATGACATCTGAATGAAGAGGAAAAAATGTCCAAGAAGTCAACTTGCCCACGGGCAAGTGAACTACTGCGTTGCACTTTCCCAACGTAACTTTTCACTTGCCCCGGGCAACGGGAAATGGGAATTCTAGACCCCTGCATGTGTATGCACAAGTTAGGAAGAAATTTCAATAATTAAGTAAATAAACTCAGGTGCTTAAAAGTATTAAAGTACTGTAAATTGCTTTATTTTCGTCAGTACCAATTTTCGTCAATTCGTTCAAAATGACCATTTCGTCAATAAGTAAATTCGTCATCCAAGGGTCCATAAAATATAAATGCCAACTTAACATTCAGGTATAGGCCGTATGCGTTTGTTTTCATTGTTTACTTAACAATTATTGGTAAACAAACAATTAGAGACATGTATACCACCTAGGTTGTTGTGAAAACATATCATTTGGTAATTAGAAGTACATTATATATGCATCTTTGTGTGCGTATTCAGTTTTCATTAGTTTATCATTTGCCTGTAGTATAAACTCTTAAGATTCAATTTTTCCTTTAAACAGGAGTATTTATAGCCATTGATACGTAATTTCGTCAAGGGAGGCACTGACGAAAATGATGAAAATTGGTGCCTGACGAATAAAAACCAATTTACAGTATGTGTGCAACAGCTTATGTCATTATACTTTATGATATGAGATGATTTGTTTTACTTTGTCTCTTTTATCCATATATGCTGCCATATATAAATAGATAAAGAGATTGATAGTGAAGTCATTCTGTAATTAAATTCTGAAAATTCACTAATGCTATTCCTACATGTAAGAGGAACATACTGATGGCAGTATACATGTAGATATTTTTACAAATGTACATTCAAAAGTTTATACATGCAGTCAAACATGTTTTTTTTCAGGAGCAAGAAAAGACTCATGTAGAAATTGAACTATGACGTCAGCAGAAGAGGTGAAGAGGAGGATCCAGTTCATAGAGGAGGTGGAGAACTTTGTCCAGTCTTGTCAGCATGAGCTTACCACTGTACTTGAGGACCTTGGCTGGTCGCCTGATAGCTTTGTACAGGTAGGTTTGTCCAGTCTTGTCAGCATGAGCTTATCACTGTACTTGAGGACCTTGGCTGGTCACCAGACAACTTTGTACAGGTAGGTTTGTCCAGTCTTGTCAGCATGAGCTTACCACTGTACTGGAGGACCTTGGCTGGTCACCAGACAACTTTGTACAGGTAGGTTTGTCCAGTCTTGTCAGCATGAGCTTACCACTGTACTTGAGGACCTTGGCTGGTCACCAGACAACTTTGTACAGGTAGGTTTGTCCAGTCTTGTCAGCATGAGCTTACCACTGTACTGGAGGACCTTGGCTGGTCACCTGATAGCTTTGTACAGGTAGGTTTATCCAGTCTTGTCAGCATGAGCTTACCACTGTACTGGAGGACCTTGGCTGGTCACCTGATAGCTTTGTACAGGTAGGTTTGTCCAGTCTTGTCAGCATGAGCTTACCACTGTACTTGAAGACCTTGGCTGGTCACCAGACAACTTTGTACAGGTAGGTTTGTCCAGTCTTGTCAGCATGAGCTTACCACTGTACTTGAGGACCTTGGCTGGTCACCAGACAACTTTGTACAGGTAGGTTTGTCCAGTCTTGTCAGCATGAGCTTACCACTGTACTGGAGGACCTTGGCTGGTCACCTGATAGCTTTGTACAGGTAGGTTTATCCAGTCTTGTCAGCATGAGCTTACCACTGTACTGGAGGACCTTGGCTGGTCACCTGATAGCTTTGTACAGGTAGGTTTGTCCAGTCTTGTCAGCATGAGCTTACCACTGTACTTGAAGACCTTGGCTGGTCACCAGACAACTTTGTACAGGTAGGTTTGTCCAGTCTTGTCAGCATGAGCTTACCACTGTACTTGAGGACCTTGGCTGGTCACCAGACAACTTTGTACAGGTAGGTTTGTCCAGTCTTGTCAGCATGAGCTTACCACTGTACTTGAGGACCTTGGCTGGTCACCACACAACTTTGTACAGGTAGGTTTCTTCAGTCTTGTCAGCATTAGCTTACCACTGTACTGGAGGACCTTGGCTGGTCACCAGACAACTTTGTACTGGTAGGTTTGTCCAGTCTTATCAGCATGAGCTTACCACTGTACTTGAGGACCTTGGCTGGTCACCTGATAGCTTTGTACAGGTAGGTTTGTCAAGTCTTGTCAGTATGAGCTTACAACTGTACTGGAGGATCCTGGCTGGTCATCTGATAGTTTTGTACAGGTAGGTCTGTCCAGTCTTGTCAGCATTAGCTTACCACTGAAATGGAGGATATTGGCTGGTCACCTGATAGCTTTGTACAGGTAGGTTTGTCCAGTCTTGTCAGCATAAGCTTACCACTGTACTTGAGTGTCTTTGCTGGTCACCTGGTAGCTTTGTACAGGTAGGTTTCTCCAGTCTTGTCAGCATTAGCTTACCAGTGTACTGGAGGACCTTGGCTGGTCAACTGATAGCTTTGTACAGGTAGGTTTGTCCAGTCTTGTCAGTATGACCTTACCACTGAAATAAAGGATATTGGCTGGTCAACTGATAGATTATTTTATTTTAATTTATTTGAAGATTTGAAGTACATGTACATTACTTGTACTTGAATGTTTTCAAAGCTATTCAATTTAAAAAAAATAATATGGTTAACATGTTTTACTTCAAATTTACAAATAATTAGGGAGTGACAAATTTAGAGTTTATTTTCAAAACAATTTGGTCATCACTTTAGATAATTTGAATTTCCACTCCATAGAGAGACTGGATTGAAGGTGGCTTTGATTTGATCTCTATTAAAGTGACCAACACTGAGAAGTTATAGTTACATTTAACATGCCATGTATCAGTATCACATTGACAATGATTGGTTTGTTTTTCATTGTAGCAAAAAAGTAAAGTGCAGTGCCCACATGACGCAGGTCACATAATGTCACAAGAGGCCCTAGAGAAGCACGAACCAATATGTAGTCTCATATCAAAAGGAGTTCCCAAGGACGTAGCGGAAGTATGTACAGTGAACATATTACTTATTCAGTATAACAAGGAATCAGGTGCATTGATGAGCTTATATATTCTGTAGGAGATTAATTCATTTAAGGAGCTGTAAGAATAAGACGTCAAATCTGCCCTGAAAAAGTCGAAATTACAAATTGGGAAATTTGAAGAAATTTTTCAGTAGAAATATCAACTAACTTAATTCATATCTGAATCTAATGCCCGATTGAATAAATTATCAATAACAATTCCGACATTTGGGTTAAAATGTGCGTTTTTTTCTATAGAAATCAATGGAAAATGGAAAAGTTTTCTAAAACATTGTTTCACCCCAAGTTACAGAATGCCACTTTTACCAAAGTAGTATTTAGAGCTTTTAGTTCATTAAGTTTAACTTTATTTTGTAGGATAAATCTAAGCAGTCTTCAAAGTTCTTTTATGAAAACACCAACAATATTGCTACTTATAGACTTGGTATGTATATTACATGGATTAGGGATGGATGTTACGCCTTGTTTACTTATAAGAATCTTAGTAATTTGCAGTTTCGATTATTTTGACTTCAACAGAAATTTGAAATGACATTAAAAACGGTAATGACAGTCATATGGTAGTAGATTTCCTCATAGAACATTTCATTATTAAACATATCAAAATCACATGATGTTATGTATACATGTCTGTTAACTAGGACCATGGTATTTCTCAATGTTAATAAAGAAAATAATTAATAATATTTCAAATCACAAAATCAATAGTTATTTATATTATAACTATATATAATTATAACCATTGTATACGTTGATTATATACTAACCGAATCAGACATGCATTGTATATGTTTGTAGATATTTTGTGTTTCAAGTTACGTGTGGGTTATATTTCAGATAAAGAAACACTGAACACTGTACTATGGAATCATCATGTAAAGGAACATTCAAGTGAGTGCCAATCCATATGTATAGTATACCATATTGTCTAACATTGTCTTGAAAATCTTTAATGGCTAGATAGAGTTTATTAATGATTAAATTTTCATTTTTTTTTTCAAGTATTCTATGGTTACAACAAGTTGCCGTTAACAACAGAAGATGAGGAAGTGACCTTGACCCCTGGAGAACGAGCTGCTTTGTATGACTACTTCATTCAGCAAGCAAAGAATGAGGGTAAAATGGCCAATCTAGAACAAGATACACTACTTACAGCAAACTTGGAAGAACTTGTAAAAAAGAAGAATTTAGGTGAGATTTGTTTTGGTCTTATGTGATTTTATCATGGTATCAAAAGGTATTATTTTGTCCTATATCTTTGTCTGTTGAGCATTGCTTTTAAATGTTAATTTATGAAATTTTCATTATTTTATATATATGCTGTACTAGGAAATCAGAAGCTTTAACATGGCTTTTCACTTTTCAATAATTACCAAATGTGTTTGTTTATCTAAATCTAAGCATTTTGATTGGTTGATCGCATTTATTGTGAATTCCGCTATGCTACGCGGTTTTACACAATTTGTGATACAACTGACATTTCATATTTCAATAAAATGGCAAAAATAAACATTCAATTCTTAATTGATTCTTTGCCTGAGAAGTTTTCTACAGATGTACATGTATTTCTGTGTTACCCTAGACATACCCTTTCCTCTTATTAAAACTTACCTCGTCACTTTGACTTTTGCTCTTGACCTGCTTTTGACTTTGCATTTCTTGTGATTGGTTGGTGACAGAGCTTCATATTTCACTTGTGTATTTTTTGTGATATAAAGATCTAAGTTTTTCTAGACATGAAAAATATTGACCTTGACATTTGTTAATTTCTTTGTTGTTTTTCCCAGTATCAATGCACATTGCTCTCGGTTAATTTCTCAAGTACCTTGATTAGAATTAGTAAAGGCAGCCGTGCAATGAACAATGTATTTTAAATCTTCCTGCTCTTTTTATAAGATGTATATGTAAATGTTTTATGTTATTCAATATCGCCAAAATTCACATGAAATGATAAAATTTCTTTTATTTCATTAACACAATACAATATCCTTTGAGTTCCTCCTTACAAAATTTTGATATGATGTAGTTGTGTTATTGGAAGTGAGGATAGTAATCTCTTGAGTATGTGAATTTTCAGGGGGAGACAACTCTAAGCCCAAGAGTTATCTAGAATATCTACAATCAATGAGAGACTATAAACGTAGGAGGCAGTCGTACCGAGCCAAAAATGTCCACATTACCAAGAAATCATACACTGAGGTATTTATTATATATTTGTATTTGTGCTGGATCACATCAGTTACCACAGTGCTGTCATATTCAATATCTTGGCTCTTTCATTTTATTACTAGATGGTATTAAAAGAGAAGTCAAATACTTTAGTTTAAGCATATTTTATTTTTCAAATACTACTAAGCAACTACTAAGTTACAGTAAATAGATTTGAGATTTGGGATTGGAAATAGAATTCAAAGTCCTCATCTATCCTCCTAACATAATTAATGAGGATGTCTCTTTGAACATTTTATTAGGGTCCCATATGAAACAAGTTGAAAGTGTTCTATATGCTTTTAGATCATAAGAGAAGTAATAGAGAACCAGACTGACTACTTAACAGAGATTCTCCGAGAAGATGAGGAGGAAAAGGTGGATGATGAACAATCAGAAAACCATAAACAGACAGATTATGGTGGACAACCAGTAGAAAAAACGGAGGAAGCAGAGTATGACAGAGAAAGGAGTAGAAGTGTCATTCGTCACGGCAAAGAGAGAGGAAGGGAAGATAAAAGCCACAGAAGTCGCAGTAGGTCAAGGTCAAGGAGACAGAGAAGTAGAAGTCCTCGTAGAGAGGATGACAGGAGAAGAAGGAGAGATAATTATTACAGGGAAAAGGAAAGTAGAGGGAGGGAATCTAATTACTACAGGGAAAAAGAAAGTAGAGACGGGGAATCTAGTTACAGAAGGGAAAAGGAAAGTAGAGTATCTAGAACAAGAAATGAGGAAGAAAGAAGAAATGAAACTCATCGTGATTCGTATAATCGTAGCAACAGTCCTGAGAAATTGGAAAGTGATAGTCATACAGGAGAAAAGTATGGTAATTCTGACAGTGATTACAGTGATAGTGATCGTAGAGAACATAAAAAACACAAGAAAAGTAAACATAAAAAGCACAAACATAAACGTCATAAAGACAGCAAGTAAACAAATTAGTACATAGTTATTAACTACATTGTACATGTACAATATAACATTTAACACATGTGCATCAATAAATTTTAGAAAAAGTTTATAGCATTCAGCTTTAATATTTCAAGTGCAGATGCAGGATTGTCTTTCATTTTATATTAAGGTCAAGGTCAGAGACAGGCAGATTATGTAATTGAACTTGAACAACATTGGTTTTTAAAAGATGAATTTCCTCATTATTTGTATAAGAGATACAGAACGAGTAGAATGAAAGATCGAGGTCATGATTTTCATAAATGTATATTATAAAGGTTTTGCCTCATAAATAATTCAGAAATTCAAAAAAATACCTTTCAGAAGATATGCCAAATATTTACAAGATGATGCAAAACATGGCAATCTCTCCTGTGGCAACATCTGAAATAATTTTGTTTTCAATCAACTTGTAATCACAACTTTTTTTTTCTAAATAAGTCTTCCATTTACTTGCTATTTGATATCTTTAAAAACAAAAAGTATCTTTCTGCCACCATCAGCAACTCCCATGCTTTGTTCAAAGTAATTTGGTACTTTTCAAGTTGTTTTCTTATAATGTCGGTTGTGACCTTGTCCTTTGACCTTAAACATCTAAAGGTAACATCCTCTGACAGTGGGCAACTATCATTCAAAGTCTGATTAACTGTTCAACATGATTCATAAAATATATGAACCTATAAAAGTCCATATTTGAGAAACTCATTAAAATCTTGAATCATAAGTCAGAAAAATAGCTACATCAGTTCTTAGCTGCTTTATCTAAACTGGAACATGTTAAAAATGAGATTTGCAACAATTTCTATACATGTAATACTGTATATTTCAATTTTTTTGGCTTGCTACACATCACCACTTTTCAGTCTCCTACCAGAAAGGATGACGGGGACTTTTAGTTTTCTCTCAGTCTTTGGACTTTAACAAAATACTGAAAACGGCAGTTTCTGGGCATTTCTCCTTGTTGGTTTTATACTTTTTCCTCTTTATGATCTTCTGTTGATAGAAAATATTGAACAAAGTAGCATAAAACATGGATGGATCTTTGAACAAACTTCATATTTAGACCATGATGTACTTATTTCTGAATTTTCACTTTGTATTCCCAATATTGAGTAGGTATTCATTGGTAGTGCAAATATAATGAGCATTAAATTGTAAGCACATTTTTGTAATATTCATGTAATGACAAAACTTTCTCATGATGACCCTGATTTATTGCCTATGTGAACTTTTCAGCCATGATAAAGTGTTGTTGCAGAGTAAGACTTTTATTCTTTGATTAGCTTATGTTTAGCTCATCTGAGCAAAATCCTTTTAGTTACAATTTTTGAAAGCACACTTGCAATATGTAATGATGTTGTCCTCAGGTAAGCTATATAGACCCACATTGTTTTCACATGGTATATTATTAATATTGAAAAACATGCTCGTGTTTATTTTGGTGCATATGTGCATTTCAATAATGGCTTGTTAGTGATACTAGGCCGAAATAAAGAAAATCCTAGTCGTGAATACTTGAAGAGTGAAATTCTAAACATGACCTAAAATATAAGCCAAAAGTTAGCTTAGGACATAGCTATGCATTGAGGGAGATATCCCTTAATTATAGAATATTTTGTTAAATTAAGTGATAGAGAATGTGCAAATATACATTACAGCAAGCTGGTTCAGAAACATCCAGAAACTAAGCAATCGATATCGTCCAGAATAACAGTCCACTACCAGAATATCGCCTTAGTAGTTGCGATTATCAATATTATACAATTATTGACTGGGAATGAGGGCAATATATGATTTGTTGGACCTGAAGATAAAATATTGCCCGAGGCCGAAGGCCGAGGGCTATATTTTGTCTGAAGGTCCAACAAATCATATATTGCCCGAATTCCCAGTCAATAATTGTTTTGTTATACCTTACATCAATTCTGCAGCAACAAACCGATAAGCCCGGCATGTTTACGTTCATTTTCTTCTATAAGAGAAAAGAGCGCCTAAAAATAGGTAGAGCTTATAGCGTCATCAATGACGTGACGTCACAAACGATGTACCGTTTATCGGTCAATATTTTTTGAAATATTGCCCTAGGGCCAATATTGATGTAAATATTGACCGCTTGGTCAAATATTCGAATTTATAGGCATTTTTCCTATGGCCCTTTTATATAGAAATACTGACAAGGGTATAACAATGAAATATATGTCCGGTCCATGCACACATTTCAACAAATATTGTCTCATCAGTGGCCTAGCTACAATGTCCAGCACAATTTTTGGCCGGATTGCAAAGCAAATTCCATTCCGGTTTATGAAATGGTGATGTCAATCCGTCTGCGTCAACAATTTAGTTTAGCTGTTGCATTTAGGATAGTTTTGAAAGAGCTTGAAGGAATACAATCTTCAAACTTGGTACAGAGAGAAAGCATAGCCGATTTCAGGTAATGACCTTGACTTTGAGATTTGACCTCGACCTTGAAAATAAGATTTTGAATTAGACTATGTTGTAACAATATTATCTTATAACACAAGTAAGACTTTATTGTACTATATTAGATAACACATTAAAATTTTACATGGAGGTAGAACATTATGACTGGGCTGCCCTTAACCTTGACAGTCTTATCATGAATTTGAATACACCGATGCTCTTTGAAGTATTACTTTAAGACTTGCCACAGAGTGGAACGGATTTCCGGTACTGAAGTTTACCTTGAGGATTGACCTTACAGATATGAATTGGAATCAAGACTAAACTGTGTCAATACATGTACTATATAAAATCTGCTGCCTGCAATCTGGCCATTAATGTCATCTTTAGCGGTGTCTTGTTTCATGGTGTTATAGTGTGAACCAACTTTGCATTATGTGAAATCACTATGCTTGATTACCAGTACAATTGCATCAACATCCTTCCTTAATCTTGTTGATCACTGTCAATCCATGTAACCATATTACAACTGTAACAACTTGCAGACAGTTTGAATGAATGTAATCCAAGTCCAATCAGATACCTCATGAAACACTGCTTTTCATGACTAGGAATTTGAAGAAACTTCCAAAATACTTCAATGACCTTGATACTCTATAATCAAGAGCTATGTGCCCTTGATTTTTCCACAGGATTAAAGGAACAATAGGTAAAGTCAAGCAAAAAATGCAACTGATTTTGCCAGTGTCTTTTGATAATGTCCAACTTCTTCCACTAATTCTTCCATAAAATGCAAAGTCACAGTTGTTTCTTACTGAACTGAAAGGGTAATACTCGAGGGGTAAAACTTAAGTCTAGTCGATGATATAAACTGATGATATAATTAAACAAACAAGAACAACTCTGCTTGATTTCTCAAAAATATATATTTTTCATTGTTTATACCTGATAAATGCTTTTGACATTACAGATACTAGAATAAAATGTAATAATATGTACAGTTAAAGAGATTCAGATACGACACTGTGTGCTGGTGATTAATGAATGTATTATTATGTAGGTACAAATCAAACATGCGAGACAGAATTGTATCACCATGACAACATGAAGTGTTAACGTTTTGTTCTCTAGGGATAATTTCTCATAATTGTAATAATTCATTGTCTTTTATATGAAGTACACAAACAGACTGATAATGTGAAATCTATCAAATTTTTAACTCTAAAATTCTTCATACATGAATGAATTAAGACTGATTCTTATGGCTACAAACTTTAACAGAGGTTGTACTGTGCTTGAACATCAATTAATGAAATTTAATCATGTTTATGCTAACTCTACAAACTTGTTTTTCTTGAACTGAATCCTGAGAAATTCTGAAGAGTTGTATCTCATTACAAGTATCGTCCGACTGGCTAATATCCCAAATGTGTACATCACATGATCTATTCTAAACATTATTTCTCATATGATTCTGAAATGGCTGGTATTGGTTAACATATACCTGTGACAGGTGGTCAAAATACAATAATAAGAAGTATCCTATCTTCTGATGCTATTTTTATACTTAGTACAGTATACTTCTGAAATTAATCTTTTAATGTAAATTTCATGTGCTATCATGACATGTAAGATTAAAGTTTCCATGTAATGCACAAAACAATGTAATGTCTGTGGTATTGGGCTTTCTACTGTCATTTTGTCGTTACCTTGGACAGAACACACTGCCTCACAGTGACTGGAGACACTGAATATCACCAAGGAGACACCATGACAGTCGACTGCCAAACAACAAGACCAGGAATTGATATGAATATTGATCTCCTTTCTGATGTATCTAATGATAAAGATGAACGAGACATGACTTAGATATCAATCAGTGCTTTGTACAAATGATAATTGGATACAGTCAGTACCATCACATAAAATATCAATAGAAATGAGGTATACGTCGTTATATATACTAGCCATGAAAATATACGGAAAGGATAGCTCAACACCTGGACAACAAGGAGCTTATTGCAGAATTTGTTCTAAAATCAACTAATTATACATTAAAAGCACAGAGTCAGTTTTGATTGCTACCCTAAAATAAAATATTTGTTGGTTTGTTCTATCTATCAATGAAAGCTTTGAAAATGTCCTATTCAATAAATATATATATATATATTTGGAATCACAATTCATAGCTATGCGAAGGACATTTTGTTTAAAGCTTTCAATATAATATTTATATAATATATAAACCTTTTGAATATTAACATATACACAAGAGTATAAATTAGATCAACAAGATTTCAATAGTGTAGAACGATTATATACACGTGACATCAAGCATTCATGACCAAATCCTTTGTATCTATCATTACCGAAAAGCTCTAACAATAGCCTTTCCATTCGTGTTAAGAAGGATAGTTTTTGTAGATTAGACAGTAAGTATACAGTATCAGCACTTCAGCAGATATTTGCCCCTTGTATATCTATAATTCTATCATGAATTTTCTGAAATCCTTTTTTACCCTTTTATCCTATAAACGAAAACAGTATAAAATACTTGAGAGCTCTAACAACTTCAATCTGGTTGATGGACATTCCCTGAAATTAAAATGTAAACTTTGTCTATATTTTAAGCAATAACGGGATAATTTTACCAGATAAGTGCAGTCTTGGTTGAATATTAATGCTGCACAACTACATTAAAGCATGTCATAGAGGAGAGTAATTATGCTTCAATTAAAGATACTATACAACACTTCTAAGAAACTGTTCTTCACAATGTTGCACACAATTTATAAAATAGACTGAAAAGTGAAAAAAATACAAGACTGTGAATATTTTCAGGTAATGATAAACCTAGAGTATCACTAAATACAGAATGGTAAAAACCACATTATGATATAGCTAAAAATACACCAACATCAATACAGCAAATCATTCTCAAATTCATTAAAGAACCTATTGGGAGTATGCCTGAGTAGAGGTTGTGTGCTATCATTGCTTTGTCCATCCACATCAATGTCCAGCAGGGTGGTCTGATGCTGGATGTGTGGTGGTGTATGGCCAGGGGAGAGGCTTGACCGTGTTGAATAATAGGGCGTCTCAACATTGCCGTCGTTTTTATCTACCCACTGAGGAGATTCGTGTTTGTTTGTAGGTGTGGGAATGGGAGCAGGTACAGCGTAGCGGGGACGATTTCTTGGTCCTATATTGAGAATTGTGGTTGGCCTCTCAGCATGAGCATCACCATTCTGTAAGTTGAGGTTCCTCCTACGTGGAGGTATGGGTGGGGGAGGTTCAGAATCCTCCTGCTGTCTACTGTGATAGTCTTTTTTACTTTCGTGCCAGGGGCTCGAGTTTTGAGAGGAAGACTCACTCCAGGGGCTGGAAGACCGCACATTGTCATTCCATAGTCCTGAGGAAGACCTGGTAAACTCCCCTTGTTGGTGCTGCCCCCTGGTGTCACAATCAGGGTTGGTATTTGAGGTATTTGATGGTGATCGTCGATGAGTGTTATAAGAAGACTTGTAGTCCCTGTAATCAGGTTTGTACTCGTCTTCAAACGTCACAGAATGCCGATGATTTTTGGAAGTCCGCGGAGTTTCGTAATTACTACTATCTGAAGACTGTCTTTGCAAATTTGTATGAATTGGCGAGGGGGATGTTATTGTACTTGCATCACTGGAATCATAATATGACCTCCTTTTCACTGTGGATTGAGAAGTCAATGTACTTGTAGAAGTCAATGTGGAATATTGGTCATTTTGTTCGGTAAATCTAATTGGCACATCTTCAAAGTTGAGGCTAGGTCGATGCCTAGTCTGATACCCATGATACGTATTATGTAGGTACCCTGAGGGGGAATTAAAGCGGTATGATAGCATTTCATCAGACTCGATGAATGAATCTCGCACAGCAGCATTGTATGCATCCCTGCGATTGCCTATATGAGACTCCTTGGACTTGCGTTTTGACATTTTATCGTCCTTGTTAGTGACCAACCCCCGAATATCACAACCCATGCTTAATCCCACTAACATTGCAGCAATATTCAACAAAGCATTGTCCGTTTTATTTTCCGTTTTCCTCCTTATCGTTTCTCCACCATTCGAAAATCCTGATCCTCTTATCCTCTGATCATCCATGATATCAACAGGAAATTCATTCTCATCACCATCTGGAAGTAAGGTATGTAATACATGTATTTATTTTATCGTTTTTCCTCCAGACAAAATATTTATCAAAAGAGAGCATCAAACAGCAAAAGTCAAATATAAATCAAAAAGCTTCAGATTGAAATTAGTTCTGCCACTACATAAATTCTTTCAACAGCCACAGTACAAAATTTCTGAAAAATGAATTACAATATTTCTTCAGCGATTTTTTTAGTTTCCTGGTATTCTTTCTTATACAGGTATCGAAGATTAGCATAAGTAGTGAAATTTGGAGTTCTTTTTTACTGCTTTACCTGTTCAAACTTACATGCGAAAATAATACTTATCTGAATCACACTGAGGCATAGTATACTTAACAACAGAGAGGTTTAGTTACAAGTTTTTGTGCAACGTGTAGTATGACGTCATCACTTCCTGCAATCTTTGATCAAACAACGTCATGATATGAGATATAGCTACATGTTATGGACGAGTAAACAACACTCTTCATGTAATAACAGAACGGGTAACATCTTTAAAAATTTCCACACTTATCATAGATCGAACGTCCAGTTTTTGGTGTTATAAAGCATGTTAGGATTCTAACTTCCCCTACGTCGAGGATGTATGAATTTCAATGTACATTTCTCGCAGGTTAAATTGATTGAAAAGAAGCTAGCTACACGTACACCTTTCTACATTTCTACACTTAGACCTTCTCAGGTTCATACATATAACTAAACAACGTCTTCGGATTGTGACGTCAAACAGTAACATGTACATGTATGTCATACATACACCTTGAAAGAACTTGTAACTAAACCTCTCTATCATAACTACATGTATGTGTACTTACATATTGAGTGAAGTGCTCCAACATTGGAATGTCCACCTAAGGTTTTCAGAGATCGTTCTAAATTTGGCGCACTTTTAGACCATCTACCGTCAGAGAATATAACAGAGGTCCTCTGATGCCTTTCCTTCTGTACGGAGCTTGGACCCCAAGTTCTACCCTTCACACCATCTGCAGGATCTGTTAAAGCATGACGCATTTCATACACTCTGACTTGAAGTATTTATATTTGAATGATGAAAAAATCATTTTAGCACTATGAAATTCAAAAGATGCAATGTTTAAGTGAATCTGATCATATCTTTGCAATTTTAATAAAATTGTTACTACTATTAAATAGGAATGAAATAGATTGATAGAACTATGAAAAGGTATTCTTTATGGAAAACTGTTTGATAAGTTGTCCCTTATACCCAAGGAACTCCTGAGACATATCTCAGAGACTCCTAGGACTTTTACAGGCATTCTGGTACATTCTCCCATACATTATGAGATTTCTGTATGATAAACTTACATGCTATGGCCCTAAGCCTGGATGTTTGGTAACCTCCTGGTGATTGAGGGGGGCTGTCTGGGCTTGATGGATTGTTAGGTAAGGAGGAAGACGGTTCATGTAGCACTGTGATGTTATGGCGAAAATCTGAAATTATAAAGATTGAATTATCTTGGCTTATAGAGCTTCAAATAGCATTGTTTTATATTTCTCCCTGTTCAACGGTAAAATTAGATATTAATTTTTTTAGCACAAGTCGTTAAGAGCAACTTTTATCAAATTGTTCATACTTTCAGATATATATATCTATGATAAAAATCCATTTTCCTTCACCTCAAAGATGAACAACAGACACAATAACTTCTGAATCTCTATACAAGTAAGCTGTTAACTTCACTACCAATATATCCTTCAAATGTTGATGGATATACACCAAAGGAAATATTCATATTAAACAATGTCATAGAAATTCTGAGTAATATGACTTTTGGCTTTAGTCAGGATGTGGTGAAGTTTTCAAAAATAGAAACTATCACAGAGTAAAATTCTGATATATTCAAACATGTATGCTGCACTTAAATTCATTTTATGAATAGAAATTCCTGGGCTATCACCTTAATCAGACATTTTTACTTTAGTATGATGTACATGTATATTATTCAATATTTTGAACCAAATTAAAGAAGTTGTGAACTAAGATTAACAAAAATCAAAATCAACAAATTTCAAAAATTAAATGCATTCCTATTCATAGCCTGAATATGAGGCAAAACAGTTTAAATTACATAGGCTGCACTTTTTATTTTGTTTGAATATTCTCTCTCTATATGAACATGTTAATCTTTGGCAAGAGAGGTTCCATTCTAGTTAAACACACATTTTCTTAAGTAAATTTACTACATGTAAAATACTTTAACACAGTAATAGGGCCTCATAAGATACTAATTCTAAAGTTTACTTAGTAAACTTCAATGGCAATACCTGAAGGTTCACTGATGGATGTACCTCCGGACTTCAACAGTTTTAAACGACTCTTTTTAAACTTTCCCCGTCGAGTCCTTGGCTTTGGATTGCCCATGATTTGCTGTAGGATCATTATATTTAACTCCCTTTCCACCAGCTCTATCTCTCTTTCCTTCAGTTCTTGTTCCCTTTTGTATAAAATTTCTTCTGCTTTCTTCTGTTGTAAAGCGGCTTTTGTTAGCTCTTCTTCCCTGCTTCTCAATTCCTGTATAAGTTGATAGGAAAAGAATGATAAAACTGACTAATTTTTTAATATAGTTGAACAAAATGTGCGTTCTTTTATATATGCATCAAACATTTTCAATCTTGGCGTTCCACAATAACATTTCCTACACTGACCTGGGTTTAGTTACTCAATTCACTGCCAGCAATGTACATGTATACATTAAATTTCATGCATTGTTTTTTTCTTAGGATTTAATAGAATAAAACACCGCTAAAGACGGTATGGCCGGATTGCAAAGTAAGTTTTTGTCACTAACTGGGTCAAGGTCACTAGGTCAAATATTACAGCATACATTGAGAGGTCTTGTCAGAGGCAACCTACATGTATAACATAAAGTTTCTACTGCATGCAGTTCCTTAGATTTTGCTTAAACCAGGAACTTTAACCAAAGTCTTTAACTAGGTCAAAGTCCAAGGTCAAGGTCACTAGGTCCACTGTTACGGCATAAATTTAAAAGTCTCGTCATGGGCAACCTAAATGTATAGTATAAAGTTTCTACTGCATACAGTTCCTTAGATTTTGCTTAAACCAGAAACATTAACCAAAATCTTTAACTAGGTCAAAGTCCAAGGTCAAGGTCACTAGATCCAATGTTTCGGCATAAATTGAAAGGTCTGGTCATGGGCAACCTACATGTATAATATAAAGTTTCTACTGCATACAGTTCCATAGATTTTGCTTAAACCAGGAACTTTAACCAAAATCTTTAACTAGGTCAAAGTCCAAGGTCAAGGTCACTAGGTAAAATGTTACGGCATAAATTGAAAGGTCTTGTCATGGGCAACCTTCATGTATAATATAAAGTTTCTACTGCATATAGTTCCTTAGATTTTGCCTCAACCAGAAACTTTAACCAAAATGTTGACGGCAGACGGACAGACGGACGGACGGACAGACGGACGGACGGACGGACATGGTCAATCCATAGACCGGAATTGCTTTGCAATCCGGCCAAAAATAAAACACCGCTAAAGACGGTATGGCCGGATTGCAAAGTAAGTTTTTGTCACCAACTGGGTCAAGGTCAATAGGTCAAATAATACAGCATAAATTGAATGATTTTGTCAGAGGCAACCTACATGTATAAAATAAAGTTTCTACTGCATACAGTTCCATATATTTTGCTTAAACCAGGACCTTTAACCAAAATCCTTAACTAGGTCAAAGTCCAAGGTCAAGGTCACTAGGTCAAATGTTACGGCATAAATTGAAAGGTCTTATAATGGGCGAGCTTCATTAATAATATAAAGTTTCTACTGCATACAGTACCATAGATTTTGCTTAAACCAGGCACTTTAAGCAAAATCTTTGAGTAGGTCAAAGTCCAAGGTCAAGGTCACTAGGTCAAATGTTACGGCATAAATTGAAAGGTCTTGTCATGGGTAAGCTTCATGTATAATATAAAGTTTCTACTGCATATAGTTACTTAGATTTTGCCTCAACCAGCAACTTTAACCAAAATCTTTAACTAGGTCAAAGTCCAAGGTCAAGGTCACTAGGTCAAATGTTACGGCATAAATTGAAAGGTCTTGTCATGGGCAAGCTTCATGTATAATATAAAGTTTCTACTGCATATAGTTACTTAGATTTTGCCTCAACCAGAAACTTTAACCAAAATCTTTAACTAGGTCAAAGTCCAAGGTCAAGGTCACTAGTTCAAATGTTATGGCATAAATTGAAAGGTCTTGTCATGGGCAAGCTTCATGTATAATATAAAGTTTCTACTGCATATAGTTACTTAGATTTTGCCTCAACCAGAAACTTTAACCAAAATCTTTAACTAGGTCAAAGTCCAAGGTCAAGGTCACTAGGTCAAATGTTACAGCATAAATTGAAAGGTCTTGTCATGGGCAAGCTTCATGTATAATATAAAGTTTCTACTGCATATAGTTACTTAGATTTTGCCTCAACCAGAAACTTTAACCAAAATCTTTAACTAGGTCAAAGTCCAAGGTCAAGGTCACTAGGTCAAATGTTATGGCATAAATTGAAAGGTCTTGTCATGGGCATGCTTCATGTATAATATAAAGTTTCTACTGCATATAGTTCCTTAGATTTTGCCTCAACCAGAAACCTTAACCAAAATGTTGACGGCAGACGGACAGACGGACAGACGGACAGACAGACAGACGGACGGACGGACATCGTCAATCTATAGACCGGAATTGCTTTGCAATCCGGCCAATAAAGAAAGTGATGTATTTTTGACAGTGGAGCAAAAAAAAAAAAAAAAAAAAAGGGGGGGGGGGTGTCATGGAGTATCATGGTTTTAAATGAATAGTGACATGCCTGGATTAATCTGCATCTCATTATCAAACTTAATCCAAGTGCATTTTTCTCCACTCTGGTGAAATGAACATCAAAATGTCCTATAAAATATCTTCAGAGCTCCTTATTACCGTAAACTAAAATCAATCTATTTCTTTTCCTGCATACTTTTCCGTGATACATGTACATGACTACATGTACCTCAAATAAACCTAAAAAACAGACCTTTTCCTTACTCCTTAGCTCATCAAACATGGCCTCTATCTCCTGTCTCCAGTCTTCCTGCATAGTGTGAAACGACTCCTGAGGTGTAGTCATAAACGGTGAGCGAGCGATCTCCTCTAACCTCATTAAAATCTCCTGGAAGGAGGGGCGTGATGATGACTCCTGATTCCAGCAGTCTGCAATTTTAGACAATGTTTCAAACTCAAATCTGATCTAAAAACAAAGAGTTATGCATACTCTGATTTTACTCAAGGGACTTATTATCTTAAATTCGTTTTTTTTTTCAAATATATTGCAAAAAAAAAAAAAATCCTAAGGCAAACATGAAATGCATCAAGTTCATCAAATGGTAAATAAAACACCGCTAAAGACGGTATGGCCGGATTGCAAAGTAAGTTTTTGTCACCAACTGGGTCAAGGTTACTAGGTCAAATATTACAGCATACATTGAGAGGTATTGTCAGAGGCAACATACATGTATAATATAAAGTTTCTACTGCATACAGCTCCTTAGATTTTGCTTAAACAAGAAACTTTAACCAAAATCTTTAACTAGGTCAAAGTCCAAGGTCAAGGTCACTAGGTCAAATGTTACGGCATAAATTGAAAGGTCTTGTCAAGGGCAACCTTCATGTATAATATAAGGTTTCTACTGCATACAGTTCTTTAGATTTTGCTTAAACCAGTAACTTTAACCAAAATCTTTAACTAGGTCAAAGTCCAAGGTCAAGGTCACTAGGTCCAATGTTACGGCTTAAATTGAAAGGTCTCGTCATGGGAAGCCTACATGTATAATATAAAGTTTCTACTGCATATAGTTCCTTAGATTTTGCTTAAACCAGTAACTTTAACCAAAATCTTTAACTAGGTCAAAGTCCAAGGTCAAGGTCACTAGGTCCAATGTTACGGCATAAATTGAAAGGTCTTGTCATGGGCAACCTCCATGTATAATATTAAGTTTCTACTGCATATAGTTCCTTAGATTTTGCCTCAACCAGAAACTTTAACCAAAATCTTTAACTAGGTCAAAGTCCAAGGTCAAGGTCACTAGGTCCAATGTTACGGCATAAATTGAAAGGTCTCGTCATGGGCAACCTACATGTATAATATAAAGTTTCTACTGCATACAGTTCCATAGATTTTGCTTAAACCAGGAACATTAACCAAAATCTTTAACTAGGTCAAAGTCCAAGGTCAAGGTCACTAGGTCAAATGTTACGGCATAAATTGAAAGGTCTTGTCAAGGGCAACCTTCATGTATAATATTAAGTTTCTACTGCATATAGTTCCTTAGATTTTGCTTAAACCAGTAACTTTAACCAAAATCTTTAACTAGGTCAAAGTCCAAGGTCAAGGTCACTAGGTCCAATGTTACGGCATAAATTGAAAGGTCTTGTCATGGGCAACCTTCATGTATAATATTAAGTTTCTACTGCATATAGTTCCTTAGATTTTGCCTCAACCAGAAACTTTAACCAAAATCTTTAACTAGGTCAAAGTCCAAGGTCAAGGTCACTAGGTCCAATGTTACGGCATAAATTGAAAGGTCTCATCATGGGCAACCTACATGTATAATATAAAGTTTCTACTGCATACAGTTCCATAGATTTTGCTTAAACCAGGAACATTAACCAAAATCTTTAACTAGGTCAAAGTCCAAGGTCAAGGTCACTAGGTCAAATGTTACGGCATAAATTGAAAGGTCTTGTCAAGGGCAACCTTCATGTATAATATTTAGTTTCTACTGCATATAGTTCCTTAGATTTTGCCTCAACCAGAAACTTTAACCAAAATGTTGATGGCAGACGGACAGACGGACATCGTCAATCTATAGACCGGAATTGCTTTGCAATCCGGCCAAAAATCAATAAAACATTCACCTTCCATGAGTTTTGAGAAGAGGTTTGGGCATGTTGATGGTATAGGGAGGGTCAGCTTGTTGACTGCCACACCGTACGCCACCCCCAGGGCATCTATTCCTTTATAAGGTGTCTCCCCTGTCAGCAGTTCCCATAATACAACACCATAGCTGGAAAAAAATCATTTCAGGTATAAAGCTCAAGTATACAGCATATTCCAAACATATACCCATATATACTACTCTACAGTATCATATAGATATATAAAATTTGTATGCACATGTTTTGTAGTGACCTTGACCTCTAACATACTGATCTTACAAGGAAAAGTTTACATGATGCTGTGTATAAAAGTTTTATTGGTGTATTTTACTTTGAAAAGGTGTAATATAACCATGATTACGGTTCGGAAATAAAAAGACATCATACAACATTCTTTGGTCACTTATTATTCACAATGAGACAGACTGAGAAACTAAGTCCACATATTGACCGACTGATGTGTGCACTAAGCCATATGTATTTAGTTCTATAAAGATACGACATGAGGAGCAAATGTAAACAAAACCAAATTATATTCCTCACAATGTTGATATCATCTCAGAAATTTTTAAATCTACTTTCCATTTCCTTCCTTATCTTTCAACATTGAAATCTTATGTCATCTTTGAAAATATGATTGATTTCTTTGCCTTACAGGGAAATGCTTAAGGAAGTTTCACATCTAACTTATAAATATCTCAAATTCTTTTAAAAATAATCCTGAAATTATTAAATGTTACATTTTGCTTCATTAAATCATGCATCATTGCCGATTTTGCTCATTTCTAATTGGCGGAGACACAGTTTGATATAGTGTGCTTCAGAGTGAGTTGACCGCTAACGTTCGAAAGCGGTCTATTCGGGATTCAGTGACGTAATAATAACCAGCGCGTGCGTTGATTTTTGTAGTTTTAGATCTCATTATAATGAAAAAATCTTGATAATTTAATAAAGCAATTACTGACTTTTGATTTCGGTCTTTCGGTAATAAAACAGACCTGGTCGGGCATTGGTTAACCTCGGCCTTTGGCCTCGGTCAACCAATACCTGACCAGGTGCCTGTTTTACAAAAATACTTGTGAAAATTTAAGGAATTTTCGTAACACTTGATCGCCTAGTAATTCATCGCGATGTTTTGTTTCTGAATTTGTATTGAGTATGTAGAATTGATATTAGAAAGGACAACATAATCTAAAGTGGAAAAGATTTTAGGCTTTTATTTGATAATGAAACATAGGTAATCACAGATTACAAAGCTCACCTCGTGACAGCAAAATTCAATTCAAACATATTTCTTAGTACATGTATATTGGCTTTTAAAGGCAAAACCACTCAAGCAGAAAAAGTAGGTCAAGGTCATTTTATGAAAGTTTGATCAAAGATACATCCAATATGCAAGTTTGGTACATGTAGCAGTTATACTTTGCTCAATATTGGCTTTATAGAGCAAAATCACTCAAGCGGAAAAAGTAGGTCAAGATCATTTTATGAAAGATTGATCAAAGATACATCCAATATGCAAGTTTGGTACATGTATCACTTATACTTTGCTCAATATTGGCCTTTAAAGGCAAAATCACTCAAGCGGAAAAAGTAGGTCGAGGTCATTTTATGAAAGATTGATCAAAGATACATCCAATTTGCAAGTTTGGTACATGTATCACTTATACTTTGCTCAATATTGGCTTTTAAAGGCAAAATCACTCAAGCGGAAAAAGTAGGTCAAGGTCATTTTATGAAAGTTTGATCAAATATACATCCAATATGCAAGTTTGGTACATGTATCACTTATACTTTGCTCAATATTGGCTTTTAAAGGCAAAATCACTCAAGCGGAAAAAGTAGGTCGAGGTCATTTTATGAAAGTTTGATCAAAGATACATCTAATATGCAAGTTTGGAACATCTAGCACTTATACTTTGCTCAATATTGGCTTTTAAAGGCAAAATCACTCAAGCGGAAAAAGTAGGTCAAGGTCATTTTATGAAAGTTTGATCAAAGATACATCCAATATGCAAGTTTGGTACATGTAGCACTTATACTTTGCTCAATATTGGCTTTTAAAAGCAAAATCACTCAAGTGGAAAAAGTAGGTCAGATGCTGCATCCGATGCATGTGTCCATCTCGGCATCCAAAGATGAATCACTTGTGCAAGTTTGGTTACTGTAGCATCAGTACTTTGTCAGATACTGAGCTACCCCAAACTTCTTAACCAAGTCACTCAAGCGGAAAATGTAGGTCAGATGCTGCATCCGATGCATGGGTTCACCTCAGCATCCAAAGATGAATCACTTGTGCAAGTTTGGTTACTGTAGCATCACTACTTTGTCAGATACTGAGCTACCCCAAACTTCTTAACCAAGTCACTCAAGCGGAAAATGTAGGTCAGATGCTGCATCCGATGCATGGGTTCACCTCAGCATCCAAAGATGAATCACTTGTGCCAGTTTGGTTACTGTAGCATTAGTACTTTGTCAGATACTGAGCTACCCCAAACTTCTTAACCAAGTCACTCAAGCGGAAAATGTAGGTCAGATGCTGCATCCCATGCATGGGCTCACCTCAGCATCCAAAGATGAATCACTTCTGCAAGTTTGGTTACTGTAGCATCAGTACTTTGTCAGATACTGAGCTACCCCAAACTTCTTAACCAAGTCACTCAAGCGGAAAATGTAGGTCAGATGCTGCATACGATGCATGGGTTCACCTCAGCATCCAAAGATGAATCACTTGTGCCAGTTTGGTTACTGTAGCATTAGTACTTTGTCAGATACTGAGCTACCCCAAACTTCTTAACCAAGTCACTCAAGCGGAAAATGTAGGTCAGATGCTGCATCCGATGCATGGGTTCACCTCAGCATCCAAAGATGAATCACTTGTGCCAGTTTGGTTACTGTAGCATTAGTACTTTGTCAGATACTGAGCTACCCCAAACTTCTTAACCAAGTCACTCAAGCGGAAAATGTAGGTCAGATGCTGCATCCGATGCATGGGTTCACCTCAGCATCCAAAGATGAATCACTTGTGCCAGTTTGGTTACTGTAGCATTAGTACTTTGTCAGATACTGAGCTACCCCAAACTTCTTAACCGGACGCGGACGCGGACACGGACGCGGACACGGACGCGGACGCGGACGAGGACGCGGACGCGGACGCGTGGGGTTATAGCATAAGCTCACTCAACTTCGTCGAGGTGAGCTAAAAATAACTCCTCGATTCTATCCTTAAACATTAATGCAACTGCATTTTATCTTTTCTTTTAAGTAACATTAAACAGCATAAAGTGCTTATTCAGCCAAAACAAGGTGTTATTCTATTGGTCATGTTTAGTATACAACATCATGACTTCTTTATTTGCATTGTCAAGGTCGATAATGAAAGTAAAGGTTTCTAATTATTCATACAGAATTTGGCCCATACGATGTACTTTAGTAATTATTATCCATTAATGTTGGTTGGTCACTTTGCTCTCATAGTGCTGCTTTTGGACTGTTTAGATTTATACTCTTCCCTAAGCAATACAAGAGAGGCAAGACCACGCTGAATTATAGTACAGTTAGAAGGTATAACATCGTTAGATCTTCTGAAAATGTTGAGCCCTTGTCACATTGGTACTAAGGCCATACAAGTATGATAGTACACGTTGGTCAATATAGATTTTTACCTCCAAACGTCGCTGCTTTTAGAGAATGTAGATGTTTTGATGACCTCAGGAGCCATCCATGCGTAAGTGCCCGCTGCACTCATCCTGGTCGTCTTGGAAACTTCCCGGGCCAAACCAAAATCTGTGATCTTAAGGGTTTTGTTCTGTAGGTTGTCATTATCTATCTTCTCTTTCAGGAGTACTGAAATTAGAAATTAACTCAATTTAGTCATCTCTTTCAGGAGTACTGAAATTAGAATTTAGTCATCTCTTTCAGGAGTACTGAAATTAGAAATTAACTCAATTTAGTCATCTCTTTCAGGAGTACTGAAATTAGAAATTAACTCAAGTTAGTCATCTCTTTCAGGAGTACTGAAATTAGAAATTAACTTTATTTAGTCATATGTGTAAAAAGATACTCATGTGTCACATTCTGCATGCGTAATGGCATATAATATATAATACGTACACATTTGCAATACATGTACATCTACTATAACTGTAATTATTACATCCAGTGTATCGCAATGCTCAATTGTACGATGCTAACTTATCTTTTGTTATGTTATACCCATAATGACATTTTTACATGTAAGTACAGGCTATCAAGGTCAAAATGACCAGAATAATATTGTTCTTAGGATAAATAAACTCTATTCCCAATAAGGCACAGACGAGTTTTTGGTTTACCACCTTTTATTCCTGTTTTTCCCCAATGTCAGTAAAACATGCCCTTCAATTGTCATGTATATGTACACGTTGCTAAAATTTTGCCTTTTATAACTCGCTAGTGTCCTATTTAGTCCAGATAACTCAGATTCCTAAGATTTGCTGGCAACTGCACGTCTTCAACGATCGGTTTTTACAACTAAATTTGGCAATCTTAGCACGCTAGCATATTGATCCCACTTGGAGAGTGCCAGGAGAATATATAGATTTCTTGGTATATTATGATATTATCGTACATCTATTTCCTGGATTGAAATGCTCATGCCTATTTTGTAGTAAACTGAACATCAATAATTTATTGTCAAAAGGATTTTGTTGTCATGAACATGAAGGAGAAACGCGAAGTTAAGCTGAATGATTTCCCGTTATTATTGTCTCGATATTTATAGAACGAGCAATTCATTTGAGTGACCTTGATCATCGAATTATACAAAGGGGTCTTCAGATGCCATGTCTATAGGCTTCGTTTGTTCTTTTTGGTCCCCCTCCCCTTTTTGGTATTTTTAATTTCTGAATTTTCTCTCCGAACTTAATGCCATCAACAAGGGTGAATACCAATGAATACCGATACAATGCCTGACATTTTCGCATAAAAATTAACTTTGTTTGAAAGTACAGGAAACGTTCAAGAAATCTCTCATTTTAGTCCAACGAAATACCTAATATGCGTGTAATTATAGATTAATTGACATATGCTTCAGGTAAAGACAGGTATGGAGGGAAACAATACATTATACAGGTAATACAAGGATACGTCGAGTGCCAGACAAAAAGCACGTAGGCAAGGAGAACAAAAGATTGGAGAAAAAGTGGGTACACATTCTGTTCTTTATCCTATCCATATACCTTTAGAATACAGTGCCGAAAAAGATAAAACATCCAACCCCAACCTTTCTATTTCTCATGTTCACCAAAGTCTGTGAGGTCTAAAAACTCTGAACAACCTGAAAGAATGACCTTGATGGTACCACATAATGTCATTATACTGATCCAAGGTCAAACCATTGCCCCATTCTGTCTTGTAGGTCTAAACACCTGCTAATTGCCTCTACAAAGGTTTATCAGATCACATCAGCATATCGTATTACGGATATTGATAAGTTAACTAAACCCTGGTCAGGCTTGTTGACATTCCTTACATTTCTACTATTATAATCTCAGGTGAACTTCCCCGGTGCATTTCTTATCACAATTAAATATGCTCGTCAGGGATTCCATTCACTTCATCAGAATGACAAGGACGTAAGATCAAACTCTATTATTTCTTCCTTAGCATGCGGTCATGCTCGTAATCATCTCTAACATTCCTTCAAAATATCTCTAACATGTGCCAAATATCTCTAAAGCTCATGAATCTTCCCAAAGCAATAACAATGAAATTTAGTCGATCATATGTTCACATGTATTACAGGTAGTATAGACCACACACAAACCGGGTTATTCTTTTCACGTGTAATTAACATTTATCGCGATTCTCATCTTGTAGCAACAAAGTAACACATACAAGTCAAGTTTCAGCAACGACAAACGACGAGTTTTCTATGGCGCGATAGAGTACTCTGTAACCTTGTAGCCCTCTTTCCTTACTTGCACTTGATTCGTTACTGTCTAAATTTCAAATATACATCAACTGTAAGACTGAAACTCGGTTCCAAGCGACCATTCAAAATTATGAAACACAAGAATTAGATATACAAAGAGCGTAAAAATGGAATCGGACATTGGGTGTGTTCTGCTTCCATTATGACAAGTGGAGTCGCAAGCTGCCATGAAGTATATGCGGTCAAGTTCGTGTCCTATTTGTTCTCTAAATGGACAAAGTGTGGAATACCATGACTGAACAATTTCTAATCATGGTAATGTGCATTCTCTCTTCATTCGATAAGAATAAGACGACACATACTAGTAACTGAAATTAAAAGAACAACTTCAGACAGCAGATAGGTCATCCTTCAATAAAAGGTTACCAGAAGAAGAAATTTTAAGTTAAAACGTAAAAAAAAATATGCAGATGTGACTTTTTGCACTTTTATCAGTTGTTATTGCTCCACACCTGAGCATCACCTGTATTGACTCAAACATAAAAGTAGAACAATATAGGTGTTAACCTCTAATGTAGAGAGGATAGTACGGGTGGAGTTACAACACAAGTATAAAATACAAGATAAAACTTCTCCGTATCACGTCCTACTTTCCCACATCTATAGAACCCTAGTCTTGTCTATGTTAACAGCTAATTAACAACGAGATACTTGATACCAATTTGATAATGCATGTAATGACTTCGTTTACTGATGTCTTACTTCAAAACACAGGCACATTGGCTTTGCCTGTGCTTCAATCCCATCGAATTGTTTCATAATGGATCTTTACAAATCAGGGAATCCCAACAACACAAATATACGTATATGTGCACATCTGACATTGACCCCATAATTACACGTAGTTCTGACCTTGACTCCAATCTAAAGTGTACACAATAAAGTCTAGTCCTGCAACAGATTTCTTTACACTGATGTACAGAGATATCACTTGGGACGCATCATAAAGACGGAATTATAAGTAACGCTACTCAATGACAGCAAAATAAAAACATGATTAAATGTAACTTTCTGTTTAATTTTTGGTATAGTGTATCCAAAAGTGCATATTATGATGTGCACATGAGATTAAATGGCTCGATTATAACCTGGATGATTTATGACTAAAACTAGACCAGAAATTTAAGTAGAGTCTTGGTTTCGTCTTTGAGCCACAGTCGCGAAACATGATTCTAGGGGTCAGAGTGCTGTAAGAACGTAGGCGTACAATGTACATGTTTTTAATTACAATTTACATGCATATCACTATAGCCTATATATCAAAAGTTACACGTGTATATGCATATCCATTCCAGATGAGATAATATTGATATATCATACTATTGCATATCAGGCGCCACTATTATAATATTGAGTACAAATATAGATATGTTATACACTGCATCAAATCAACAAAAAGAAAAATAAATCTAATGCACAGGACAATGAGGATATGCATGGGATTTTCCTTGTCAAATTAGAATCAGAAATCGGCCTAGTGCGTGGGTTGAGGGCGGGTTATTTCTGCCTGGCTTGGCGGAGACAACATGACTTTATTGTCTTTCAAGGCTTAGAGTGTCATGTTCTGTACCCTTGCATCCAGGGACTGTTTCAAAATTAGAATTTAAATTCAAAATGTTGAAAATAGTAACAAAATCCTAAAGCTCTCTCTCTCTCTCTCTCTCTCTCTCTCTCTCTCTCTCTCTCAACGCAGTCACACGGTTAGTTTCCTGCTAGCAAAAGGGATACACCGTAATGTTCCAATAGCATGAATTGATATTCAAATTGTCGTCCACACCCAGGTTAAGATCAACAACGACTTGTTTACAGATCTACGTATATCTATCACTCTATTTATACACAATACTATGTATTTAAACCTCTTTCGAAGGACGCTGTGTTACTTGCGTTTAGCTTGTGTCAGCAAAATCGCTTTCAACTAGAAAAGTTTGTCTTCATGTTTTATTTTTAAATTCCTACCTTGGCTTAAGGGTGGGATGGGTGAGGAAGATTAAGTAAATCTTTCTATGTATATATCGCTATCGATACATAAATCAGACGGAGTTACAATTCTGTGCGCTTGAAATGTTAAGCATTTTACATTAAACACAAGGAGGTTAATTTAATCATACGGAAATGCTACTTTAATGAATTTATTGTCTTTTTATGAACAATGTCAAAGTGTGACAGACGGAAAGGAATGCACTGAATGTAAATAGACATAATATTCTAACAATAGACCAACTGCAGACTACTTTCTTAAATATATTTACGTAGTATTTATTTGAAATTTTCAGGAGAAAAGATGTCAGTAGGAGGTCAATAGCTTTTTGTCGACATAGGTTTTGATCGTTTGATCAGTCCAACTGCATTAGTAAAAACAAGGGATGTAACGATACACTAGATCACGGTACGATACGTATCACGACACGATACGTATCACGATACACTTTCCTATTTAATCCAACACTCACACATTCCTTGAAGCCAAAGAAAAACTGAACATACTTGCATCGGTTCTCACAAGTTACATGGTGATGGGGATATACTATATACGTTATACAATGTGCAAATAAGTAAATTTTACTGAAAATTTCTGTCTCTTTTTGTAGTACACTGCTTGATTTTGTTAAAAAAAATACTGTATCGTTGTGTATCGTTTGAACATGTTGAATGGAGGATGTATCGTGATACGATTACAAAAGATATATCGTATAAATATAGTATAACAATATTATAAACTTTCAATGTTCAATACTAATATCATAAAGTCTGATATTTCTGTTTCAAAATCTTCGTTTTTTTTCTCTTTGCTGTTTTCGTCTGATTTTTTTTCTACTACACAACTAGAGTGTTTGCATATCCAGCTTTAATATCGAGAATAAGCACTCACAGGTCAAGATTACTTCAAGGTCATATACCGGTATTAAAGCATTATAATTAGATGTGTGTTTTCATGACAATGTACGCTTTTAATGTCAACTGCTTAATTTAAAGAGTGACATTGACCTCCAGTGTAACCTTGACCATAACTGGCTGATGACTCCCATTATGATTGCAATTCAATACAAGTTTGGTCAAAGTATGATATAATACATTGACAATGTGTGACAAAAAGGACATACGGACATACACATGGACACCACAGTCAAATTGAGCTACATGTACATATAACGCTTTGCTAAACAGGTTCCATGGAAAACATTCAGGATGAATGAAGTTACATTTTCTTTCTTTCTTTGATGATCATGATCTGCTAAATAAAATTTCCACGAGTTCATTGGTCGTACGTTTAAGATTCATTTCAGTGCAATTTTTCATAAATCATTATTATCATTATTTCTTTTTGTTGAAGTTACATTTGGACAGGTGCGCGTTACAGACTTTCTGTAGAGAAAACGTGGTCCCCAACCGTGCTATAATGATTACACCTAAAATGTTAGGGTAATATCGTGAAAATCTAAGCTGGAACATACTGCAATGATCATTGAGTTATCTATGAACACTGCAAGATTCCGACTGTTTCGAAAAAAAAACTTTAAAAAAGAATACAAACAAGCAGAGAGAAGATGGGAATTCCCTTTACCTTCATAACAAAAGCACGCATGTTATAGTAGACATGTAACGAATCAGAGAATCGTATGCATCGCTTCTTAACGATGCTAGAAAGACAAGTGTTCCCACGCTTACTTCAGACTATGTAATAGTCTAGTAATTCAAACGATATGAAATTTTAGGCACATAAAATGAAAGGTTAAATTTCCTTTCATCGAATGAAATGGAGGAAATTACCTGAAAAGATATTTATCTTAAAGCAATTGATGACCAATAAAAACTGTTATCAAGTATGAACATTTAAAAAGGAGTGGATTTTCTCGCCAAAAATTCACATGACATGGTCGTCATGGAGAATATCCAAACTAAATGTTGAACAAGTTCTTCGATGTTTTTGAAAAGGAGGAAGAGGGATGGCATGGAAAAAAGGGGACTCCTGGGGAGGGAGGGTAAATCTGTTTTAGACCTCTTAAACTTTGCAGCATACATCTCCGATTGCTTCAGATTTGGGTACACGACCAACTTGTATACCACTAAAGCGGTGGACTGAAACATTAGTCTAATATTGTAATGATACTAGTCAGATGTGTAACTCTGTGAAAAGTCTCGAATAGCAACTATATATGACATTAAAGGCAGTCAAGACAAGAGGACAGACAAATTTGACGCTACGTGTAAGGGAGCAACCATTTTATTTTTATGGGGGGGGGGGCAGGATGACTTTTGCCGGCCGGAATTTTTTTTTCGGCCATTTCAAGAGCCGGAAAATTTTTTTCGTCGGCCCTTCGGGCCAGATTATTTTTTTTTTTTTTTTATAATTTTCCAATGTTGAAAATTACTCTAAAGTTTAAATAATTCAGCGTGATTTTTCAGCCATATTAAACATCAAACACACAATGAGTTCATCTCTTGCCAGCAGATCACTTCATTTTAATTTCTTGAATGGCATATGGTGCCTATAATCTGTTTACTAAAATGATACTCAACGGAGACAGGCTATATGGTGCGTATGACTTTTGAATTTTATTTATTCACTCCAAATTGCGTAAAGTTTGTTCCATTTTTTTATACTTTGTTTATGATACACATAAAAGTGTTCATTTGGCAGTGGAAAGGTTGGAAGAGAGGGGGGAGGGGCAATTTCATGATCCGGAAAATTTTTTTTTCGCCGGCCCTTCGGGCCGGAAATTTTTTTTCCCTAAAATTTCGATCCGGAAATGTTTTTTTTGCAAAGTCTTCCTGCCCCCCCCATAAAAATCAAATGGTTGCTCCCTAAGCAGTTGCAAACTTGCCACCGTGTTTGCGTGTTTCTTTTAGAAGAAACAACAGAGAAATAGAGCCCGATATGAAACTCAATCCTGTATGTATTAGTTACACCCGGTGATCCTTGTATTACGGACCTAATTATTCATAACAGATCCAATGAGAACCATCAAAAGAACTGAAACCTGCTTAAAGATCCGTGGCAGTACCCTATATCTAGTCTACTAGAAGGTCTCAGGTTTACTCGGTGTAAAACAGTTTTCGATACCTTAAAGTGCATACATTTTGTTTTCACTAGCAAAACGGTTGAAGATATAAACAAAAATTAAATAAAAATTGCACTTCAGAATAACGAAGATATTGGGAAATCAAGATACATGTATACAAGCTGAACATTAAACCAAGCTGGTGTGAGTAGAGCATTCACCTAGGCAAAATAAGACGGAAGTTCTACATTTACTTAGAGAGGCAATAAACTCTGTCAGAAACAATTAGCAGTCACAATGGGTAGTGCAATATAGTCTACACAACAATCTTTAACTGACGATGAATAATGCTCCGAAACATACATATATCATAAATAAAGGATGACATCATTTCTCAGACTGACCCACTTTTTTTCTCTTTCACAACTTTAAATATGTTCCGGAACCAATGTCTACCTGATCCAATTACCATATAATAAGTTATAGGATTGGCTGTATGACACATACTGGTATCATCCCTCCCTAAAACGGGCACCTGTTTAAAGGTGCTTGTTTACCAGTCTATTAAACATATATAATCATGTCAAATATGAAATCTCGACAGGATTTAATCTGCGGCGCTTTTTGACAATAGAATGACACACACTGGGATCTTTATCTACCTCATCCCATTCAATCTCACAAAATACAGGTGACAAACAGGTCAGCTTCGCTTTTTATACGTCTTACAATCACTTCAAAGCTACTGCAGGTTATAACAGATGCTTCATAATTTCCCAAGTCTGCATATTAAAACATTATAAAACAATAGTCAAGTGTACAGTAAGGCACATGTCTGATTCATAAATGTAAAGTTAGTATGCTAATCAGATATAATCCATCAGCGTTTTCCTTTCTACAATTACAATTTTCATTCAATAAATTACTGAAATTAAATGAATCATAAATCTGCTCATATTTTACTTTTAAATGCGTAATAGCGCTTAAATTTTCTTTGCTAGGCGAGATTTACTTAAAACGAGATAGCAGGGTTTTACCTCGTGTTCACAAATCACAAAATTTTAACTATACAGACATCTCAAATTTCCCATGTTTTCTCTAGAATACAGGATGCATTAACACATATCAATATTTAATGACAATAGTATAAATTGATATATTAATCCGACAACACGTACGTTAAGAGTTCAGCTCCGTGGACATGGTGGAGCGCTAGAGTACGCAAATGGTCATGTATAAATAAATATCCGAATGTGCATATATCTAATTTAGCATGAAATAAAACTTCTTTTCAAATGGACCAGAGTGCGCACAATTTCAATTATCCTTAGCTAGTTACATTTGATGCAATTTTCTACCCTCCCTTATTCCATTTTCAGGGAGGTAAATACGTTCTGTCAAATTCAGCATCATAATGATGCCAAATGCATATATGATGCAGGAAACAAATGTGGTGACGATAGAGCGCCTTATCAAGTTATCATCATAAGATGATGTATAATAATACATAAACCTAACTTGCTTCAAGCTTAGAGTATTGTTACTTTCATTTCGTTTGTCGGTCTGTTTGAAACTACATCTTCACCTGGTTATGCATCTAAAACGTGATGAAGACGCATGCCAAGGTAAATTTTCGGACCATGGTCCTTTAATTTATTTTTACTGATTGAGATAAAGTCTTTATTCAGGGGTCAGATCAGTACCTGTCTGATGTCTTGTAAACCCTTTATAAAGATTTGCCCATTGATCGGTCAGTCCGTGCACGCCCACATCCCCGTCTGATGTAAATCCCAGATCAAGGAAAGGAAGTGACTTAGAACAGCGAGTACACTATCTACTGTCAACATGACTTACTACCCAATCCAAATAAAAAAGATTAGCCGACACAGTCTTTCTTTACGTTGTGCACCGATAACCTTAGCCAACTATCCTACTTCAGTGACATAAGAATATTTGTGTCAAATAGCATTAAACAGCAGAGCTCAGTGTGTTACGATAAACAGAGAGTGATTGAAGGTAGAGATCATCCAATACTACCCTGTGTAAACACGGGTCTGGCTCTGTAGACTTTGCCAGAACAAAATGCCTTTTATAATGCAGTATTTTAACGACCATTTTAACGATGGTTAAACAAGTTTAAACTCCATCTCTTGGTTTATAACGGGATTCAAGAAATTTGAAAAGGCAAATAACAATTATATGTATTGTGACTATTGCAATCTAGCAAATGAAGCTCTAATTTTATCCAACAACAGACCCTCCCCCCTCCCCTCTTTCCCATTTTTCCCAAGGGCAGAAACTTTTGCTCAAATTAATTGATACGTGGATCATTGCAACCACTATTACTGATCTCATTAAAAGATTAGCAGTGACCTTGACCCACTCGCTAAATGAAGTACAATTCATTTTCAAAATCAGGATATTGTATCTGACTGCAAATGCAACTTTCAATTCAATTGCATTATTGGTTCTAGGGATGTAAAATTATTTTGTTTGTAAACTTTCACAATTATTACTACGTATGTACAGTATCCAGTTACATGTCAGCACTTTGAAATTCTATAATTTCTGCAATATGAATATCTCTAGTCATAAATTCAGTTCATCGTTTTAATTTCTTACAAGCAACGAAGTGACCTTGTTCCAACATCTATGCCTTTAAGAACCCAATTACCTGTAAAACAAACAATGGTAAGCTACCTGAGAGATAAAATACATCCTCTATGTGTTTTCCCATAGTTCTAAATATAAATGACATCATTTTCAAAGGTGTACCTGAATATAAATTCTTTTTTCAACTTTTTTTCAGACAGCTTGTTATACCTGTATACATGACATGTACAACAATGCCAAATGTTCCGAAACCTCATGTGAGGTATGCACTTAACTCTCAATGAAGACAAATACCAGAGACTGCAAAAAATACCTCAGTCAAGTGCCCAATAATCAAAATCAAACAAGCATGTCTAACAGCTAGGATTCTAAAATTCCCTACTCTCTCCCCACCCTGCAATTTCTCTATCAACCAGCTACAAATAAATTCTGCATAAATCTTCTTCCCTTCAAACATCTTGTCAATCAAAAATGAGAACAATATTAAGAATGTCATTCCTTCAATTTGACTTCTGACATTCTCTGCATATTAAGTATTTATAACAACGCCTGGTTAGTTTGCCATATGCATTAATGATACAGAAAAGGAAACGCTGGTCCATTAAATCAGCTGTGTACTTGTACAGTACAGTTGACCTTGTATTCAGTGAACATGTGAGGGGTTTCCCCATACTAAGATACCTTGTACTTGGTACTACCTAGTTGCAAAAAGAAAAAGATGTGCCCTGCACTCTAGATATTCAGTAAATCAAGCTCTATCTTTTATGCCCCGATCAAAACTTTAAAGTTTACTATATAATATATACTTTTTTGTTTGTTTCTGCATACAGATATGGAAATGCAAAATGGTCTGTAGAATTGTGTAGATTTGCAACATCTTCCATTTCTATGACTTCAAATACACATGTAAATGCATAATAAAGTGCACATTATTAAGCTTTATAAAACTGTGTACCAGAAAAAAATAAATAGTTTCAAAATTCAACTTAAATTTGTATGGGTTTGTTAGGGCTTGTCACTTTACAGGGCTTTCAGGAGGGCGTATAATCCCCATGAACTACAGAATAACAGAGATTGGCTATTAACCCAGCACGACAAACCCCTGATATAATGATCTGTGTCTTCCTTTAATAATACACTACACAATGGACAGACTCCTTTAAATCCCGCTTAAACCAAGCCCTCCCAAACACCATCAGTTTTAATCCCCTAGGTTCAACTACAATAGTGATCAACTATGGCACATGTATGCCTGTCACTTTATCTTTAAAAACTGCATGTCCTAGACTCCTAGTATTTACCAGCTTAGTTTGTATAAGTCTCAACCCCTCTACATGTACCTTGTCTGAAGGTTACATAGATCTGTTGAAAATTGTACACAAGGATATACAGTGTACATTGAATTGTAAGGGTATTCTGCCTTTCATATCAAGACTGAAAATATATGAAAACTTTATCATATAAATGGCAATAAAGTTGAGTTAATCATGTCCAAAAATGAAGTTGAAAATTCTTTGAAACTTTAAGATCACGGTTACAAGGTCAAAGCAATGAACATGATGGAAGGCACTGTACAATGTACAGGTACAAGTAAAAGTACATGTAAAACAATGTACTAGGAAAGTTAAGATGAGACATGACAGACTGACTACTGCCAAGACATCATACAAACTGAAAGTTTTCAAAATTCTATGTCATGATTGAAACATCTGTATCATGGCAAGTCAGATAGTCTTAATGAACAATGTGCAAGTCAACAGCATACATGTAAAACCACAATACATGCCAAGTGTAATTACAAGTACGTGTACTATCTAACAAAGTGCCAGAGATGATGAACTCTTCATTTGTTTGTAGCCGAACTGAACTCATTTGGAATCTGGTAAGGGTAAAGCATGTATACCTTAAGACTAAGGTGCAAGGTACGGTACTTCTTTTCATTACACTTTATAATTCCAACTGTAGGTCATATGATTTTCCTGTGCATTCAATATTCCCAAAAAAGTGAAGTCCAGATTTAAGCACTAACCAGCAATCCAAAATTAAATTGCATGTCAATTAAAGATGCATAAGGTCAAAATGAGTGTATCCAAGATGTTTTATCTACATGTCGCATACCTATTTCTCTATATACGCTACTACTTAAAGATTTTTACACTGTAAATATAACCGCACATAGAATGAAATATTATAATATTTGGAATTATCAAGGCTATCAAATTGTGTCTAATCACATGCAACGTTTCATTTGTTCAATACAGACACATTTTACTACCGGTAAGAAAGGACCATGAAGTATGTGACTATGTCTAAATAAATTTTTGTTCATTAGGCCACATTTTTTTTATTGGATACAGATTTTTTTTTTTTTTAATTGGGTTCGTAGGCCGAAAAAGAACAAAAATAAAAATTCAATCTGCCTTTATTGAAAGAACTTCATCTTTAGCGATACACTGAATTGATATGTGTTCAGAGAAGCTCTTGCATTTCAGCCTTTTAGGACCCATTTTCGTGACTAATTGGTAATTTAAAGAATGGAAATAATACAGAAGTGTTTCAACTCTATACCTATTCTTGAAGAAAATTTCAAACCCATTTCATGCACCAGACACATGTTTCGAATATTAAATTCTCATCACAGATGCTTCCAGCCAAAGTGCTTATAAGCCGCCCAAAGGAAAGTGATGCATTTGACAAATATATGAACTAAGACTTAGTAAGAGGTAGTTAATAGATACCAATATTTATCTCCTTTTTTTGGGATTGAAATTGATCATTTTACCTATGATTTGCAAATTTTTGGGAGGGGGTGTACTTGACTGAAAATATGGTAAAAATGTCATCTTTGGAAACTTTAAGGGAGGGGCATCCCCTTTAACATGTTTAATATATCCGTGTATGCTAGTGATACGATTTAACAAACCTGTAAGTTTCTCTTATTCTATAGTAAACAATTAAAGCATAACATCATTTCAGATGAACAATGAAGATAAAAAATAATATCTGAATAATAATTCTTCACATTTAGATGACTTCAGTGAATGTCACTACATGTATATTCAATTCTGTTTTGTGAAAGCATTAATTTTTCCTCAATACCGCAACAGTATGCAATACACTGGCCTGCTGACCTTGACCTGTATGAACTACCTGCATCTCACCTCATACATATTACTATGTAATCTTCTGGAAAGTGATGATTTTAAACTTAACAGAAAATTATTGTACAAAATAGACACTATACAATTCAAACATAACGATGACATGATTAACATTTATCATGATTTATGCCTAAGGAATAAAAGACATTCTTGTAGAAGATACTTACTATTGCTAGATTTGAGGTCTCTATGAATAAGTGGAATTGGTGATTCTTCATGCAAATAATGCATTCCTCGGGCAATTTGTACAGCCCAATCAACTAGAATGTCCGGCGGAATCCGTCTTCCACATAATACCCTATTCAAAGATCCACCTGCTGCATATTCTATAACCAGACATAAATTTGGTTCCTTCAAACATACTCCTCTTAAAGAGGCTATATTAACATGGTTAAGGAGCCAAAACACTTTGGCTTCTTGCCGCACACTTTCAATTGTAGCACTAACAGGTTCATCAGGGTCCTGTCTGGCGGCTTTGACAGCAACTTCCTCTCCTTTCCATAGCCCTCTATACACTTTACCAAATCCTCCCACCCCAATGACTTCCTCCAAATGAAGTTCATTAAAATCGATCTCAAATGGTCGATCAGGAGGGACCCTTTCTTTGAGACTGAAGTTGATATCTTTTGTAACGAAGTTACTTGGGAATATCCCTACATTGCTTCCTACGCGTCCTGTCCACCATCCCTCATCCCCGGATATGTGGGAATCGTAGGACAGCACCTCCACCTGACAACCCCTCCTCAATGTAAGTTCATCCTCTCTCTTCCCCTCATAGTCAAACACTGCAGTCCAATATTTATCAGAATCTCTGGAATTTCTACTTGTAAACCCATATTTTCTACTGGATGCCATTGAAATACAGATGCCCTAAGCATCCATATGAATTACATACATAAAGTTAGGGTCACTTAACTTAAAAAATTTAGCAGGTGGAGTTTGGGGGTAGATTCCAATTTCCAGAATGGGATTCAATACACAAAATAATTCCAAACCAAGATGCGCCATAAGAAATCACTTAAATAAACTCCAAAAAGTGGTACAATGAATTATGATGTATTTGGATGGCACTAAATATTGATTCTGTACATAACTGTGCTTCCTCTAGCAGCCTTTTCATTTTTTGACACCTTTGTCTGTTGACTGGCTTTGATGAGCCGCCATACTCGTGTACTTTGACCTTTTCTTACGAGATTTTTGATTGGTTAAAAGTGTGACAAGGTTATTGTTTTTATGCAAACTATTGAAAAAAATATTTATTTGGTTTTAAATGTAAATATTCGATAAAAACAATGGAACATGCAACTAAAATTCCATATAATTTTCCTGTAAACATAAATTTAAATGGATTTGTCTAGGTGTTAGAGAGTATGAATATCTCAAAATGTCAGCCTCCATAAGAAGTTGTCTTTTATTTTACAAAAATTCGTTTAATATTTCAAGGAATCGCCCCATTCTTCAACAGATAAGAAATGCTCTGAGTACACAATACGATAATACACTCAATATAGATAGATTTATTCAGGTAAAATCAGAACATGATAAAAGTTAAAAGAATTTGAACAAAAGATTGTCAGTCCCTTCGTTTGCCAGAACTTGTTCAGACTCCAGAGGTTTCGGACAAGATCAAGTTCGGCCTCTGAGTTTTTGGCCCTCATACTGGTGTCTTCGCAGTAGCTGAACAATTTATCGGGTTGTTTTGTTAAACTGCGACATGAAACTTGCTGACTTGGAACAACTGTCTCAAATATTTATCGAAAAGGAGCTGTTAAGATAAGGGCCAGATTTAGCCCTGAAATCACTCGATTATTTCTCGTGCGTTGTCCTTCCAATTTAGATAAAAGTTGGTCAGGATAAAAATATAAAGTATTATAAGACTCCTAGTAGGTATTTTATTAGTCCCGTACCGGCAATGCTGAAGGGGACTCTTAGTTTCCTCTCAGTCTGTCTGCCCGTCCGTCCGTCTGTCCCTCCGTCTGTCCAAATATCAAGTTTACCGGACTTTTTTCTGCAACGGACGGAGATATTCAGATGAAATTTGACACACGAGGAGTTATGCCCCTTGATGACTTGGAAAATTCAGTTTTTGTCAGTTTTCCAGACTTTTTCCTGCAACAATGAGAGATATTCCGGTGAAATATTATACTCAGTTTAGTCTTGGATACAGGGCAAGTTCGACTTTTCTCACGCTTTCGAGGAGTTATGCCCTTTTTTTTCGAGGAGTTATGCCCCTTGATGACTTGCACAATTCAGCTTTTGTCAGTTTTCCGGCTTTTTTTCTGCAACGGATGGAGATATTGACAGGTGAAATTTGATACTCAGCTTAGTCTTGGATAGTTACAGAGCAAGTTCAACTTTCGTCACGCTTGACATCTTTTTCAAATCGATAAAGCAGATAAAGCTTCAGAACTGAGCTGCACAGACAGTAATATAAGTTTTATTAAAACTCATGTTTAATTGAAGTCGAGCTATTCATAGGCAGAGTTGCAGGACATAAATATATGCCGCCGGTAGGGGATTTATATCGCTCAGCGATCTTAACATTTTTTAAATAAATTTTGTGAAAGATGTTATGATTACGAGTTTAAGAGGTAGGGGTACAGATGACGGAAAACGTCGAATATCGAACGAAAATGCACAAAAATGCATTATTTTACACATTTTTCAAGTTTATCATGTTTCTGTTACCTTTTCAAATCCAACTGGATAAGAGAAATTAACTTTGCGGTTATTATATCAATATAATCAGCAAACTCTGCAATCCGGAAACTGAAAAACGGTTTTATTTCGTTCTTCTCAGCCACTTATGTACATGTAGCTTTCTGGCACAAAATACACACGGTGTAGAAATAGACAACTTTCTTGTTTATTTCCTTCCAAATGGTTAAATATTTTATCAGAACACACTCTGAATAGATTGTTCCATGATATGAAATGACAAAATGGCAATTATAACTTACTTTATCGCTCTAGAGCCACATTTAAAAATAGTCATCCATCCCCCCTTTTTTAGTTTTTCGCTTGTTGGACATTGTTTCCCCCTTGCTTCAGAACCCCACTTTGCCAGAAAGTGTGTTTTATTGATATACACCTTTGGTGAAAGTGGCATTGTAAAGCGAGGGGGGAACGATGTTGTATAAAAATTTTCCAATTTCCATTGATTTCAGTGAAAAAAACGTTTATTTTGACCCAAATATTGGTCTTATTTTGAATAAATTATCCCATCTGATAGCAGATTCATATGTGGACCAAGTTACTTAACATTTCTACCGAAAAAAATTCTTAAATTTTGCATTTTGAAATTTCGACTTTTCAGGGCAGATTTTACGCCTTATCTTAACAGCTCCTTATCTAAAAATTTCGGACTTTCATCATCTTTTATGTTGATCTTTAACCACAAGATTTCCTCAATTTCGCAACTGTGCTAAACATGCTAAAGCAGTAACCGAACTAATTTCAATGGAAACTGAGGAGCTCCTTTAATTATGTCTCCCCCCCAACGGGGAGGAGACATATTTGTTTTGCCTTCGTCGTCCGTCTGTCCGTCCGTCCGTCCGTCAGTCTGTCCGTCTGTCACACATCGTGTCTGGGCTATATCTCCTGAACCGTTTGCCCGATCACTTTCATATTTTTGTTGTTGCTGATGACCCGAAGGTTTCACATCACCTTGACCCAAGGTCATGTGATGAAGATCAAGGTCACTTAGTGCATTTTTAATGAAATTATGCATACATTCCTGTTCGGGCTATATATCTCTGTCTGGGGTGAGAGAATTAGCCATCCCTCCCTCATGATGATGTTTGATTGTTTTTCTCCCACGCCATCGTCTAGAGTGTCTGTTTTAATCACCTGTTTGTTGCCTTACTTCCATAAATGTCGCTTTGGAAGTGATGACGAAAAGAGGATTTATCTCAACCCAGGAAAATTTGAGAGTTGTCAGTCTCAAGTGGGAGAAGAAAGCACCCCACCCTGTCTAATGCTCTGTAACACAGGAAACCACCTTGACTGTCTTTGAATCACAATAATTGCACTGTTTGTATCTGTACGACATTTGTTTATAATTGACCAAAATTTACCTTGAAATTACCCAGACCATATGGTTTCACCATGAAACTACATGTATTTTTTATGTCACTACAATATACATCTTGTCATTTCTTTTAATTTCTTCTAGGAGGATGATACTGATGCAATCTATGAGGTTTCAAAGGAAGATTTTAAATATGTAGAAAAACTGATGCCACAAAAGGTAGTACCTGAACCCCCGGAGCATCCCCAGTACCCCACTCCCTCAGGCTGGTATCCACAATCAGGCAAGTCATTATATACATGGTAACATGACATGATATGCAAATGATAAATTGATATGTTCCACAGAAAACCCCTTTGCTATAGAGCTTTAAGACAATTTCTAAGTCTGTCTGGTTTATTTTATTGTCATTCATACGATGGTTGCCATTGTGGACAGAAATAGCTGTATGTTCAGTTAAAAAATAAGCAAATAATCTTTCTTTTTTTCTAGGAATATAATTATATCATATCATACCATTTAATAGGTTGATATCACAAATTTTCTGCTCCAGCTTTCTCTGACCACAATACATTACCATCATATACTCGATAAATGATTTCTTTATGATAACCTAAGATTAAGACTTATAATTTCATATAATAAATCAACAATAAATTGTAACTAAACTTAAATGGATATCAAGAAAATTTAAGCCTCATCCAGTCACTCTGTATAAAAAAAGTTTACTGTGGAATATATCATTTATGTATCATGTGTTGTGCTATCATGTTTAAATTTCTAAGCTTCAGAGCCAATTTATATTGCCTGCATTACAAAGTTTGAAGTTCTGTTCCTGGGGACAAAGAATAGATTTTCAAGGTCATGTGATTGTTTGGAGTGTATCTTAACAAACGAGATATATTTTGCACAAAGCATGAAAACTATCAAATCTATTGTTTTTGCTTTAAAAGCTATCAAAACCATCAATTCTGTTGTTTGTCAATGAGAGTTGGGCTTCTTTTGTTGTGCATATATATGATATAATGCTAATGGGTCTATGAAATTATACTGTACGTGTACTTATTTTAGGGCAACCAAATTTTAGCAGAAACAGGTCAAATCGACATATTAGCGTAATCATGAATTACCGCTTTCACTTATTTTCCACATTTTTTCTGATTTAGCGTATTCTTGAATTAGCAGTCTTAGCAGCACTAACTCTGCTGCTAAAATAAGAATTCCTCTAAAATAAATACATATATACAGTATGAGAGTTTTAACATGCACCATGCACATGTAATTTATAACTTTTAAAAGGAGCTCAATTTGAATTTGTAGGACATTCAGTCCAGTCAAGACTGGAATATTTTTACTCAATAAAAGAAAATAATTCTGACAATGAGAAATGAATCAGATTGTAATTAATAGATCATGTTATACTTGTATATCTTGAACTACATGTGTATATGAAACATGTATTCTGAGTTCTAATGAAGATTCACATTGTTGTCTCATGAAACCATGGCAAATTTAGACATATTGTGAAGACATACACATAAAAATCATTAATGCGAGGTCCTTTTACTTACTTTAATAAATTAAAAAAAAAAAAACTTTAATAATGTTCCTTAAAAACTTCTCTTTCCTTATTTAAGAGCAAAGACATATTGACCAAGCATGATTAGAAATAATTTGCATTATTAGTGATTTTACAAATACTACAATTAAAACTTGATACAATTTATCCTTTTATTGGCTGGATTGCAAAGCAAAACTGGTCTATGAAATGATGAAGTCCATCCATCAATAAGTCATTGAGTCCGTTAGTCTGTCTGTCCGTAATTCTGCATCAACATTTTGGTTTAGCTGTAACGTTTAAGTCTGTTAGGAGAAAACTGTTAAGAGTAGCAACTTTTAACTTTACATGGTGATAGATTGTGATAGGATGAATCTAAAAGAATAGAGCAAAAATTGTTTGACCTTGAACTTGAAGTTTGGCCCTCTTTTCAAAAACTGAACTGTAAGGGGTATAGCTTTTTATATTTTATATATCACATATGAATTCCTTGTGACAGTACCTTTCATTCGAGAATTTTACCTTTAACCTATTGACCTTGACCTTGAAGTGGAAGTTTGACCTACGTTTCAAAAACATTAAGTTTGGTGTTTTTTTTTCTCTTGAACCATAATAGGTAGAGCTTCCATGTCTCACATGTAGTTCTCTTACAACAAGACCTTTCATACAAGACCCAGACATTTTACCTAGTGACCTTGACCTTGAAGCTCTGCATACTGGTACTTTTCAAAAATTTTAATCTCAACTATATCTCTGAATCAAAAGCAGTATGGCTTTCATATTTCACTTGAAGATTTTTTGTGACAAGGCCTTTCATTTGAGACCTTGACATTGAATTTTGACCTATGTTCCAAGCAGATTGAAATTTGCCATATCTATTTAATTGGAAAGGGCAGGGCTTTGATATTTCACACGTAGATTCCTTTAATAAATAAAGTATACATCAACTAAAACTTACGTTTCACAATCTGGATATACTGCCTTTAGTGGCTTAGGGTTACTTTAAAATGCCATGAAATTAATTGTATAATATTATGTAGATTTAATTCTGTATGTGATTTTGCAGAAGAAGCAACAAAGCTGCCATATTTTATACACAGAACCAAAAACCACATGTTTCCTGTATACCCTAGATTGACATTTAGTAATCAACATTCTGTAAAGATAAGGAGGATTGATGGAGATATTTGGGTAAGGAAATGATTACATTCAAACTTTCTATTTTTAGCTCACCTGAGCGTAGCTCAAGTTAGCTTTTGTCATAGGGACTTCTCCTTGACTTCTCCTCTGCAACCCCTACACAGGATTTCATGAAACCTTACAGAAAGCAAGTAGTCAAGGTTCTCGACCAAGTTTGTGTTTTTCATGTCGATCGGTCAACAAACATGGCCGCCGAGGGCTCTGTTTGGCTAATGCTTTTTTGACATCTCTCTTTGAAACCGCTGCACAGAATTTAATGAAACCTTACATGAAGCAAGTGCTCAAGGTCCTCTACCAAGTTTGTATTTTTCATGCCAATCGGTCAAGAAATATGGCCGCCAAGGGCTCTGATTGGCTGACACATTTTCATTTTCTCCTCTGCAACCGCTGCACAGATTTTCACAAAACCCTACAAGAAGCAATTACTAAAGGTCCTCTACCAACTTTGTGCTTTTCGTGCCGATTGGTCAGTAAATATGGCCGCCAAGGGCTGTGATTGTCTGACGCATTTTCGACTTCTCCTCTGCAATAACTGCACAGATTTTCACGAAACCTTACAAGTCCTCTACCAAGTTTGTGCTTTTCATGCCGATCGGTTAACAAATATGGCCGCTGAGGGCTCTGATTGGCTGACACATTTTCGACATCTCCAATACTGTAGCTCATAATTTCATAAAACCTTAAAGGAAGCAGGTACTCAAGGGCCTCAACCAAATTGTCCACTATCATTCTTTTATTTGCAACTCAGGTGAGTGATGTGGGCCCCTTGGGCCTCTTGTTGTGTAAGGCATAATGCCTAATGTCCAGCCTTACGTCTGATGACAATCTTACCCATTATATTGTAAGTATGGGGCAAGCTCTGGAATACAAAAATTGTACTTCCTGTAAATGTGTTAAAGTGCACTACTTAGTGTGAAAACTGAACTTGTTCAATACATAATTTATTCATTCTCTACTCTGGTATGAAAAATGCTTTCATAAAAAAGTTTGATTATACATGTATTATTAATTTCATTATAGACTACTAGTATGTCTTGAAACATTGTGTTCAAATTTCAAGAAGTTGTAACATCACATGCTTGAAGTAAAACATTAACATTCTGATGTCATTTCAATGCTTTTGATAAGATTTTAAAGGAAAATCTCCTTATTTACACATAAATCCACAATATTAGTAATAGGCCAAACCTTACCTAGAATAAATCATAAGCAATCATAAGCAAATATAAAGTATTAGATATTCTGTGTGCATGACATAGAATGTTAATTTATTACATTCAATACAATCCTAAATTTATTACATATAAGCCAATACAGCTTGGATCTTAACATTAGAGAGGTTTAGTTACACACACTTTCAACGTGTACGTATAACTTACAAGTACACGTCACCGTTTGACGTCACAATCCGAAGACGTCATTTAGTTATACGTACAAACCGGTGAAGGTCTAAGTAAAGCTTTGTGAAAAGGTGTACGTGTAGCTAGCTTCTTTTCAGTCAGTTTAATATGCGAGAAATGTACATTGTGATTCGTAAAACATCAACTTAATGAAAGTTAGAATTCTAAACTTACTTTATAACACTGAAAACTGGATCAATGATAAGTGTGATAATTCTCAAAGAAGTTACCCGTTCTGTCATTACGTGTAGAGTGTCGTTTACATGTCCATAACATGTAGCTGTACGTCACGACATGACGTCATTTGATCAAAGACCACAGGAAGCGATGACGTCATACCTACACGTCGCGCTAAAACTTGTATTTAAACCTCTCTGTTATTAGCTTTCCCATGTGGAAGTGAAATACTGGCACCAATATGTACGGATAAACAGGTCTATATTTCTTTGTTTTCAGATGTTAGAAGCAGACCTAAGAAAATATCTTGAAGAAAAAACTAACAAAAAAATGACAATACAAGTACAAGAGATTGGACGAGCATTATTTGTGAAAGGTGAATATTCGGACCACATTGTAGAGTTTATGAAAGAAAAAGGATTTTGATGCTTTATATTTTATTGACTGCTTGTGATTATTTTGTTGTACTATTAAATCATATACATTGTAAAATTTGTTTTAGTAATTTTGACATTCATTGAAGTACAAAGAGATCATGGAATGGATGCAGCACCTCACTAACACTTCCTATTTAATATATTGAGTGGATTTCTCAAATATAACATTAAAGTTTACCAGTATTACAAGGAATAACAAATAATGGTTTTACATTTGAGGGATTGTCAAATGTCTGGCATCAAACCTATCGATGAATTACTGCATTATGATGTCATAAGCAAATGACCCCTCAAAGCAAAGTTTGACAGGTCATTGATTATGACATCATAATGTTATAATCCATCAGCAGATGCAATGTCAGACATTTAGCGATCCCTCAGTTGTCTGTCTGTCTGTCAATATGTTAGGGCTACTGTAAACGTGGTTATTTTCGCTGGGGGAAAATTACGTGATTATAATGTCAAGACTCTATGCATGGCCGAAATATTCGCGATAAAAATGTCTTTTCCATTGTAAGAATGCAGCGGGGATATTTCCACGTGGGGGAAGTTTTCACAGAGTCCCTTGATTCTTGAAAAATGCGAAAATTACCCCCACACGAAAATTTCCACGTTTACAGTAATCCACCAGCAGATGCAATGTCCAAGACATTCAGCGATCCCTCAATTGTTGTCTGTCTGTCTGTCTGTCAATGTATTAGGGCTATCACATATCACAAACATCCTATTTCATTCATTAGTGTGTTGTCACAAAGGATTACATCTTTGACCATAGGTCATGTGGTGAGGTCATCAAAGTAAATTGGAACACTTATAATGAAAGTTAGGGATGCAAGGTTTTACCAGAATATTTGATTGATAAAAGATTTGTTAAAAGTAGGTTAATGGTCACCAGGTCAGGTCATACATCCAATGAAAGGTCACATGGAATCTGTATGGGAAGAGTCAAAGCTCTTTCACATGGTTCAAAAGATAAAGCACTGTATATGGATGCCTTCAAGTGACATTAGCTCTCCATACTATTTGCTGATAAAGTACCACATGATTGTAAGCTTCGTACAGGTTCACCTTGATAAACAAGATAACGCTATGTATTAGATGCAACATGTGACCTACATGTTCAATTTTGCTGGACATATAAATTAGGTTGGACATGGTCAAATCCGTTATGAATAGAGCCAAATGCGTTTTTGGTGAACAATGTCATCTTGGTATGAAAAGATTATTCATGCAATGTGCATGCATCCAACCTATATTTTTTGTTAGACTTACCATTAAAAGTAGTAATGAATCGGATTACAAGTACCACATTGGCATACAAAGGTTCATAATGAAGCCATGTTACCATATATGATGCTGCATCCGACCTACATATTCTTCACTTTGCCAAACAATATGGAACTTTGTTAAAATCAGGTCAGAAAAAAGAATAAATTCCCATGTTTGAAAGCAGGGATTCATCTTAGATCACCGAGATGGTACTACATCCAGTGAAAGTAAAAGCATCCTGGTTTAAGTTTTGAAATATCGTGATCTAACTTTTCCACATGAAATACCCAACACCACACAAAACCACACTATGGATACTGTACACATCTTTGACTAGAGGTCATTTGATCAAGAAAAAGGCTTCTATGGTACATCCTTTTGTACCAAGAAGGAACTTTTATCTTTACAAAAACATGTAGTTCTACTGTTTGATTTTGAGATCCTAAATGTTTTTTTTTCCCTTTTAGAGGCATGTTTAATCCTACTATCTCATAGTAACAGTGACCTCCATTTCCCAACAGAGATTACTTTCCCAATGAAGGTCCAATTGAGATGAACTTTTTAATCTTACTTATAATTTGTCATTATTATACAGTGTAAAACAAAGTACCAGCAATGTAATTCGTTCATTGGTATTTGTTATCATTGTGAGTACTTTGGCTTGCAGTCCAACAGACTAATTCTCAAGGTCCTGACCTTTGTATGTACATTCGTGAAATATCAACTAGGTTTTTCTCAAAGTTAATTTTTTTCTAATTCGTGACAATCATTTATTAAGCAAATAAAGCAATGTGGAAAATAAGCAAAACAACACTGAATTATGTGGTGTGAGTATCTATGTATTTGGCAACGTGTGTCATAAAAATAAAATCTTAAAATTATTACATGTAACACAAAATAACACAATATCTTAGGCAATTAATAAACAATTGATTAAATTATACAATCATAAATAATTGTTTGATCTAGTATTATATCAATATATGTTTATATATTAAAGTTTATTGATGTTTATAACAGAACAGACTTCTCAGAAACATATGCTTGTTCATGTTTTCTAAAATCCAACTTAAAAAAAATTGATTCTATTTTTCTCTATCTTGAATATAGTTTCTATAAAAGGAAAATATGAAATTTATAGACCAGTCTACGTCATGCAAAGTTTCAATCTGTTTTATGACTATCATGCACTTGTCAATGAGAATTAAACATTTTGGTCAATATAGCATAAACAATAGAAAATCTAACACTGACATTGTGATTTGTTAAATACCTCAATCCTGGTTGTAAAATCAATATGGAAGCTAAATCCATCATTAAGAGAGTTTCAAAGAATTACCTGTATTTTAAACAAACTAAGTAAATACAATTAATATTCTGTACTACGAGCAAACAGGATCAGACAAAATGGAATCAATAATAAATATCAGATCCAAGTTACATGTACATCATGTTTGAGCAAAATTGTGGAAAATGTGACAGAAAACTAATAAATAAAACAAAATAATCTACTTGAGACCATATTCATTATACAGCATTTTAAAGGGAATAGCGGACTTTGCCAAAAATAGTATACAAGGAGAGGCTTACATAATGCAACTTTTTCTATGGATCAATTGTATAAATTGTGCATGTATAATCCTTTAAAAAATCTTTGCTTTAGATTTCAAAATATAATAGTTCAAACATTTCTCATTTTGTCTAATATGCTTTATTACACATCAGTAAATAATAACAATGATTAAAATTAGTGTTTTCAAAAAGTGTAGTAATGATTCAAAGACAATTAGGTAACACTAGTGAACCAAAAGGTGATGTGTAAAACATCATACACAACCTTTGACTCATTAAAATCACAGAAATTGTTGAAATCATTAAATTTTATTTTTGAAAGACTTGATGCTTTCATAATTGGAAGATTATCAGAATGCATCCACATGGAGCAAACATAACAACAACAACAACAACGGAAAAAGAACAACAGCAAAGCAAATAATATTATGCAGAACAAAACATTAGCACTTATCGAATGAACACAATAGGAAAACAATCTTACAAAAACAAATTGACAAAGCTACGTTAGCTACCATAATAATACTGTTTTACTGATATTACATTTACTGTCCCTGTTATTTGGCCAATGAAATAAATATGGACCTTTGGATTTAAAGTAAGAAAAAGTAACATATTTTGTTTAAAGAATTTTAAAAAGTCTGGATGGAAGGCTTTTTTGAATGGATACCCTTTGTCTCTATTACACGTACAAAATGTATAACTTTTTGCTTAAAACTCGGTTTTTAGTGATTTGCCTGCATGAAAATCCAAAAAATTAAGTTTGCTTTCATAAAAATACCAAAAATTGATTTACATGTAATTAATATCTGGAGTCAAATTTGGAAGCACATGTATCTAATCATTATAATACATGCATCATAGTATCTACAATAAAACACCGCTAAAGACGGTATGGCCGGATTGCAAAGTAAGTTTTTGTCACCAACTGGGTTAAGATCAATAGGTCAAATAATACAGCATAAATTGAAAGGTTTTGTCAGAGGCAACCTACATGTATAAAATAAAGTTTCTACTGCATACAGTTCCATAGATTTTGCTTAAACCAGGAACTTTAACCAAAATCCTTAACTAGGTCAAAGTCCAAGGTCAAGGTCACTAGGTCAAATGTTACGGCATAAATTGAAAGGTCTTGTCATGGGCGAGCTTCATTAATAATATAAAGTTTCTACTGCATACAGTACCATAGATTTTGCTTAAACCAGGAACTTTAATCAAAAACTTTGAGTAGGTCAAAGTCGAAGGTCAAGGTCACTAGGTCAAATGTTACGGCATAAATTGAAAGGTCTTGTCATGGGCAAGCTTCATGTATAATATAAAGTTTCTACTGCATATAGTTACTTAGATTTTGCCTCAACCAGAAACTTTAACCAAAATCTTTAACTAGGTCAAAGTCCAAGGTCAAGGTCACTAGGTCAAATGTTACGGCATAAATTGAAAGGTCTTGTCATGGGCAAGCTTCATGTATAATTTAAAGTTTCTACTGCATATAGTTACTTAGATTTTGCCTCAACCAGAAACTTTAACCAAAATGTTTAACTAGGTCAAAGTCAAAGTCCAAGGTCAAGGTCACTAGGTCAAATGTTATGGCATAAATTGAAAGGTCTTGTCATGGGCAAGCTTCATGTATAATATAAAGTTTCTTCTGCATATAGTTACTTAGATTTTGCCTCAACCAGAAACCTTAACCAAAATGTTGACGGCAGACGGACGGACAGACGGACGGACGGACGGACATCGTCAATCTATAGACCGGAATTGCTTTGCAATCCGGCCAAAAACTGCAGCAAGTATGGTAAATTAATCTGTAATCATATTCACACAGATATAAACTAAATACGTAGGGGTTTTATTTAGCACAAAACAGACTGTTGAGCAATATATGCAGAAAATATAGAAATATAGCCTTTTTTTTAAAAATCGATAGTGTGACTTCACTGAGAAAAACAAAGTTTGAAGAAGCATAATAAGATTGTTTATGAATCAGAATATAATGGGTTTGCATGTCACAAGACAGCAAGAAAAATAGCAAATGTATTAAAATTTTCTAGATTTATTAATTCTTTGGCTTCGTAGATAAACATGCAAATACCTGTAAAAATTAAATTTACAAGGACTATAAATGTGATAAATGTTTCATTATGTTGAAAATAAGAGGAGGCTTTAACAACTTATGAGTAACTTTAAAAATTGTTGTGCAAGCTGCAAAAACAAAAATTCAATATGTATACTATAAACACCACAAAGTAAGGAGGTCATAAGCCTTTTTTTTACAGCTTTGACCTTGAACTGTGCTCTTTAATCAATACGATGTATCCCTATTCCAATGGTAATCTTTTATTTCCTAGGACTGTCAGTTTTATTTGACAGTAGTATTAAGAAAAACCTAAAATAACAGTGAACAGTCACCTTTATACAACATCATTCTTTTCTATGTGATTTTTTTGTTTCCTATTTAGCTTAACATTGGACCATATACATGCAATGCCAACCTCAAGTTATTTCCTTTATTACCAGAAAAGTAATTCATAAATGAATAAAACAAAATTTACATTTGTATATTCGAAACCTTTGTCTCTACTACATGTATTACTTTTTGCTTAAAACTCAGCTCTTAGTGATTTGCCTGCATAAAAATCCCAAAATCCCAAAAATTAAGTTTGCCTGCATAAAAATCCCAAAAATTTAGTTTGCCTGCATAAAAATCCCAAAAATTAAGTTAATTTATATCTGGGGGTCAAATTTGGAAGCACATGTATTTAATCATTATGATACATGCATTTTAATCATGCAACAGCAGTACTGTTGAAAAAGTAAAATAATTTATGACCTTGAAATTACCAGAAAAGTAATTCATAAATCAATAAAACAAAATTTACATTTGTATATTCAAAACCTGATATTGTATGTAACAATATGAAACAGAAAATCTGTCTGCATAAAAGACACAATAAAGTTATTGATAAACAAAATTAAGAAACATACATATAATTCTACAAAAAAGATAGATGTTCAATAAGCTGCCAAGTGATTTGATTCCAAATAAATAAAGTCTAACATAAACAATGAGATTCAACCAGTAAATCTACATAAAGGAAAACATCAAAGATCATTACACTATAAACTCAAGTCCACAAAAAGTTACAAACACAAGCACTAGCATGTAGCACTGTAATTTTCAATATTTTACTATATTTTCATTGTGAGCCAAGACCAAACGATGTCACTTCAAAGGCAATAAAAACAAGCTTAAGGAGCAAAAAGGCTGTAGAAGTTACTATCACTATCACATGGTGTGGAATTCTACAGTTAATTTAACATTATGTTACAGTGGACTTATCATAACTAACCAAGTTTATATGCAAGAAATTTAATCATTTTTTTCTTTTACCATTATTTAACAGTGCTGTGAAGGAGAAAATACACACATGTACAGAAAGTGATGCATTTTTATCAATAAAGCTAAAAAATGTCAAGTGTTAACCAATCTTAAAGCCTTGCAGTTTCCAATTTTAAACAGTAAAATAGCACTTAATGAAAAATTTGATTGTATGCAAACTTAATTTTAGTAAACATAGTCAAGTAATAAGTAAACACTAATACAGTACATTTTTTATACAATTCCTAAAAAAAAATCAACATATTCTGCAAGTTTTAGAAGGAATCTTCTAGAGTTACTTCTGCAATTTGAAAATATGAATTGCCTATTCTTCTTGGAGAAGTAAGAGAAATCTTGAATAAATAAATCACCCATATGGAACCCTTGTATAAATAGTAAAATACATCACAGCATCAAGGTGGAAAATCTTCGGTACAGTGGAATAGGTCCGTCACCTGGCTGCCGTCTTTGCCTTAGCTATAAGCTCCAGTACCTCAGTGTACCCCTTGTCACTGGCAAAGGATTCCGCCGAGTTACCAAATATATCCTGTACTCTCCAACAAGCTCCACTGTCCAGTAGGAACTCTACAGCCTTCAACTTCAAACATGCAACAGCCTGAGAATAAACCAAAATATAAATATTATGGGGTATTTGTAGAAACTAGTGCAGACAGTAGAAATCTAAAGGTGAATTTCTACATTCCTCTCATCACTGTCTTGTTGCAAAGTGTTGTGCATTATTCAAACAGGACAAATTTACCTATCTCTCCAAATTCAAAATAAAAGAAATATAGAAGTGTGATTGATGAGAGAAGTCATTAATTTGGTTTAAAAGTTTTAAAATTTTTCTACGAAATGCCAATTAAATCCATGCATAGAATAGTAATATGATTGAGGTGAGATGGATTTTATACATCTTGTGACGTATCCTTGACCTTGCGAGTATTACACTCCTAGTTCTTGTATTACAATTCTGTTAAACATCATCATTCAAATATTTGCAGGGTAAAGAAGTTATGGCTTGAATAGAATTTTACCATCTCTATTTACTGTGACCTTGTGTTACAGATATGACACTTTATAAAGGTCACAACACATCTTATTGTTCTGAGCAACAGCTATGTGAAATATCACTCTGGTCTATGTGCCCAGTTTCACAAAAATTCTTACCAAAAAATCGGGAATTTTGCAACTTTCATCATCAAATAAAAGCATGATTTTTTTTTTATTCACTTTAGATTATATTGTGCTTTCTGTTATCATTTCTGAATACTAAAAACTGCATAAATTAAGAATCAAAACATTGCATTTTTAAGTTTTTAAGAACTTAGTGATCAAAAGTTAAGAAAATTCCTAACATTTTTTCGTAAGTATTTTTGTGAAACAGGCTGTAGGTACACGAAGGAGTTGATTCAACTGTTCAAGTAAGATGTGTTGCCTATCAAATATTTGATCCTAAATATGCTGCCTTGACCCTGAAGGTGACCTTGAAAATCAAACCTTTACCAGGGAGAATTTTTCTTTTTGACAATTAAGGGTGTTTTATGCCTTACCACATGTAATGGTGTACGTTTGTCATAATCAGCTACATTGAAATCTACACCAGCTGCTTTCCATGCTTGTAAAGTGTCCATTTCCTCTAATGCTGCTGCCCTGTAAAATTATCAAAACTGAATAAAACTTTGTAATTATACCTAAGTATAATAAAAACTCAATAGAAAATTGTCATTCAGATTTCTCATTACTGAAAGCTCATCAAAGTTTACAATACACATACAGTAAGTTATATACATATGTAGGCTTTGAGAAAGATTATGGTTAAAAATCTAAAATCAAAGACTAAAACATTATGAAGAGAAATAAAAAGTGCAATGCTATTAAGAGAATGTTCCATCTTATCATAATTGTATAAATACACTGCCAATAATTTTGCGAAATGCTTAATGCATATTTGTTTATGAAATTGAAATTATCAATTTCAGTTTTTAAAAGTTTGAACAAAAATACTGGCACTTACCTGCACAGTTCAATGGCTTGATTGACAGTATGCAGGGTTACTACACTACCAGTCTTAACCAGAAGGGTAATGACATTCTCATGCTTGCCGTTGATGGCATCCATCAAGGGAGTTAACCCCTGATGATCCTTAGCGTGGACGGACACTCCGTTATGTAGAAGGTACTGTACTACTGGATAGTGTCCCTCCCTACAGGCTACATGTAAAGCCGTACGACCATCTTGGTTCGGCAAGGAAAAATCTGCTCCCTGTTATTGATAAAAGACTTTTTGAAACAAATCAAAATGGTTTTAAAATTAATTTTAACATATAAATATTTATCTGTTTGTTAAATTATGTAGTGCAAAGAAGTATATAATCAAAGGCTATCACAGAGTTTTAAGAGTATAACCTTTCTCAAAACATGAACTGTCATTATTAAATGCTGCATACATCACATTCAGATGTTCAACTCTGAATTTGCCTGATTGTACTTATATAATTACCTTGTAGCAGAAATTACAATGTACTTACTGATTCTTTCAGTTTTTGTAGAGCTTGTACATCTCCAGCCATGGCAGCGGCACATGTCAGGTTAGGGTATAATGCATCACGTAACTTATTCACTTCCTGTAATATCATTCTTGCACTAATTTGTCATATACTTTCATATAAAAAAAAACTAATTTGTCATATCCTTCTTTTCAAAGATTAAAAAAAAAATTATTTCAAAATATAAATACTACATATTGACTCATCTTTTTTATACAATGATGTGCTGACATACTCATTAAGTATACCTAAGCAACGCAAAGTGTAGCATCCCCTTGCATTGCATGAGAAGCAATGTACTCAATAGTCTGTATACAAGGAATTTGATCATTTCAAATTTGTGACCTTGACCTTTGACCTATGACCTTGAAAATCAATAGGGTTCTTCCTCTTGACATAAGCAAGTGTATGAAGTTTGGTCAAGCTCTGATCAAAACTGTGCCCTCTACGCTGTATTCAAGGGTTTTGACCATTTCCAATCTGTGACCTTAACCTTTGACCTATCACTTTTGAAAATCAATAGAGTTCTTCCTCTTGTTATAAATCATAAGTGCATGAAGTTTGGTCCAGCTCAGATCAAAGCTGCCCTCTAGACTGTTTACAAGGATTTTGGCCATTTACAATTTGTGATGTTGACCTTTGACCTATGAATTAAAAAAATCAATAGGGTTCTTCCTCTTGACAATAGCAATAAGTGTATAAAGCTTGGTCAAGCTCTGATCAAAACTATGCCCTCTAGACTGTAAACAAGAATTTTGACTATTCCAATCCGTGACCTTGACCTTTAAACTATGGCCTTGAAAATCAATAGGGTTCTTCCTCTAAACATAACCAATAAGTGTAGGAAGTTTGGTCAAGCTCTTATCAAAACTATGCCCACTAGGCTGTATACAAGGATTTTAAGTATTTCCAATTTGTGACCTTGACCTACGATCTTGAAAATCAAAAGGATTCTCCCTCTTGTCATACGTACTAAGTGTATGAAGTTTGATCAAGCTCTGATCAAAACTATACAATGATTTGACCATTTCCAATCTGACCTTGACCTTTGACCTATGACCTTGAAAATCGAAAGGGTCCTTCCTCTTGTCATAAGTCATAAGTGCATGAAGTTTGGTCAAGCCTCTGATAAAAACTGTGCCCTCTAGGCTGTATACAAAGATTTTGTGTGACCTTGACCTTTGACCTATAGGGTTCTCACCTTGATTAAGCAATAATTGCATGAAGTTTGGTTTAGATCCAATCAAAACAGTGCCCACTAGGCTGTATACAAGTGTTACTAAAGTGTTACGCACTAACACATACACTCACATACATATGAATGATGGTGTTACTATATCTCCCTGCAACTATATTGCAAGGGGATAATAAAAATATCCTTATGCTTCTGTAGCATTTTAAAAATAGTTAATGGATTTAACAGGTTAGCTTGACATTCTTAATTTGAGCATTCAAGCATAAATGTTAAACAAAATTCCCACTTCAGTAAGAACATGATAATCATGTATCTCCTTTGAAGATTTGAAAGTAGTTTACCTCTGTACTACTAATACTGAGACATTTGGCCACGCTGTCAATTAGCTCAAAGTCCATGATAGATATGGTCTCATTACGTACAACTGTCATCTCACCTCTCAGGTTCCTAGTCATCATCTTTAACAAAATCAAATAATCTAACTACATGTTTCTTTAAACTTTTAATAGAGTTATTTTCAATCCCCTACAAATCTGACAAAGTCAGAAAATGCCCTGCAAGGCACATTAATGTCTCTATCATATTTTAGAAAAACAAGTCAAGTGCGCTAATTCATGATTCACTAATATGTTGAATTCCCAATTTTGCCATATTTTCTCTAAAATTTGGTTCGCTAAAATAAGTAGTCATGCACACTTATAGTAAGTCATGATCCAAAACTTTTTGTAACATGAGAATTTTATTAGATGGAACGAATTTGCCAAAACAAGAGCCAAGTTTTTTGAAATTATTTCATGAATGTGGGTCAAAGGTCATGATCAAGGTCATGGGATTGAAAGTTTGGATACCAAAAGTTATGTCCTGTCAAAAGGTACAGGCATGCCATTCCTGAGAATGACTGCGTGTACATACATGTATTATGTTACAGCAAAGTTGTAATGACTTATTCTACATTTTTCAAAATGTAGGTCAAAGACTCAAAGGTCAAAGATATGACATAAGATTTTTTTCCACAAAGAACACAAAACATTGATACCAACAAAGAAATTTGTATGCGAAATATGAGAGCCTGGACTACCTCTTACAATCAAGTAGTAAAGGTCAAAAGGTTTTTTTTCAAATGAAAGTTATAGGAACAAAGACTTTAGAACAATAGAATGTATTCACAATTCTAACATGACTTGATTCTTTTTCCCTATTAAGACAACAGACGCGAGCCAGGCTCTATTCTCCAATAGAGGCCCTATAGCGGTAAGCCACGTCTACCCATTTTCTGAAAGCAGGAACTGGTTTTTACCAAGAATCAATTTAATTAATACTTTCATCAAAAGGTCTAGTTCGGTCATCATTAGAATAGAAATAAATCAAAGCACTAAAGGTACTGAGTGCGAATAGCCAGAATAATATCACTTATTATGTATGACAAAATATTGTGTTTTCAAAGTTATATTTGTTCCTGAACACCTTCGTAGGCCAGTTTATGGACTTATAAAGACAGAAGTAAAATGCAAATCCATAATGTTGTCGTAATGAATTGAAAGATGATGTCTGACAGTGAACATGAAAATTAAATAACATCACATTAAATCTACCCCTCCCCCCTAAAAAATACAACAATCCAATATGACTATCGATTGATGATAGCATATACAAGGAAAGAAGACGAATCTTATTTTCTAATTTGATCCCCACTCTCTCTTTAACTTTTCATGTTCAATGTTAGGTGTGTGCTAAGAATTTGAAGGAAAATTTGCTTCTTTTTTAGTATATAAAAACATGATACATCCTAAACGGGAATGTTTTGATCTTTTATTTTTCATAATTGTTAATATCATATTTCATGATGGAAGTTCCTTATTCTTCCGTCGTATACAGATTTTATTTTGTGAAGTGGGGCAAAATAAGCCTACTTGAAGACAGTTTTACGTTTCAATGATTCAACTTAATATCTTTATCGATAGCACCGTTTCATTTATATATTGTCCACTAAAACAGATAATGACCTGGTAATGGAAAGGGGTTTCCAACACACAGCCTGTGTTCATCTCAGTACATACAGATGCAATTTTTCATTAGGTCATGCATGTACATAACATGACAGCTCGATTCATATAGATATAATTCATTGATTCAGACAGTGATCAGACTTTAAACCAATCATGACGCTGACGCAGTCCCAAGGTACATGTAAACAGAGTAACATCGTTTATACATACTCAGTAGACAGGGCTCCCATGAGTGAAGAAATCAGGCAATCGCTATGTGCTATTCGCACAAAAATGACAAGCCGGGCTCTATTGTCTCATAATGCCCGAGCGTCCTCAGCCAATCACATTTATCACCTCGCCGCTGATGCGGCTCGGTTATAAATGTGAATGGCTAAAGACGCTATGACGCTATACTACGCTATATGACGCTATGGCATTATGAGACAATAGAGCCCAGCTTATCATTTTTTATTTCTTCAGTAATACATTTCATGCTAAATATGAGGGTCCTAACCCTTGTACATACAATTATGCTAGTGATTTACTCTAGTCAGATTTGCAGATGGTTACAGAGATAGTTTAATGGGCTTCCATCCATTGTTGGGGTCCTTAAAGTATTATCAAATATCTAGTTTTGACTATTTCTTTACTATGTATGTGAGTTGACAATATATACCTTTCTTTTCTTGTCTATATCCCATTCCTCCTTGCCTAAGATATAACTTAACTTGGTAAGGGCTGCTTCTGTAGTCATGTCACCACCACATAATATACCACAATCCATTAAAGCCTAAAATACATGTATATTTATCAGGTTTTGAATCCTAATACAGAGTGTTGCAGGAGCAGGTATCAATTCTGATAGCATCGATGCCACGATAACAGTAGGTTTCAGGTTCAATTCCACCATTATGCATTTTGTTTATCAAGATCTGCTGAAAAAAGTGTTCTGAACAATATTTTACTCAATTTTTGCTATATTTTGTCACAGAAACAGCTTGCCTTTGATGTAGACAGTGTTTATATAGAAACTCTAGAACAATTGAAGCTTCTTTCATTGTAAAATCAAACTTAAACTGGTCTGTAAGCAACTTATCTTGAGAACTTCATCTCAATTCACAGAGTTCCTACAAATACCCATCGCAATTAACAAAATATTCAACATTACCATCCTGCAAATATATTCTTATTGGTACACATGTACTCAGTCTTATCCTCTTAATATTATATCTTCAATATATATTCCTACCTTTCCAGTGGCATATGAAGTACTGACATTTCCCCGTGGACACTGTGATATGTTGATAATGATGACACCTATGTTAGATGCCTCCTTAAACACCTGATGTAGGTCTGGACGGTTATCTGGGGCATTACCTGCTCCGTACGTCTGTAAGATCACACCTTGCATGGGAGGACGCAGGAACCCTCTTACCTGAAAATGATTAGCAAATTACTGTATATGCTGTAATAAGGCACAAAATTTCCTATGATTTGATGTGACATCCCCAGGAAACTCATTTACTAACATGCATTCAATTTACAGATTTATTATAACGTTCAAGGTTAAAGATTAAGTTACTCACAACTTGTCAATTTACAGATTTACTTTAACACTCAAGGTAAAAGGTTAACTTACTCACAATTTGTTGTAAAGTAATCATCTTTTTCAAAATAAAAATTCAATGTTTTGAATTGGTAGTTTAAAAATGAACTTTAAGTAAATCAAATTCATTTCAAAGATCTCATCTCATGTGGGAACATTAAACATTGTCTTAGAGAGGTTTTGAGAGATTCCAGACTTTAAACTTGCCTTTTACATTAAAACCCTGTTACAGTATTTACTAACTGTCTGAGAGGTGATTCCAGGGAAAAGACGAATCAGTCCTACATTTTCACACATTCTTGTAAAAACCTGGAACTTTTCTGTCTCTCCACCCCTGAATATGGCAGGCCAATCAACTGAATATATATATAACTTCTTCAACTGAATCTTGATGAAAATCAAAATAAATTATTTACCATCATAAAATGGCAAGATCATGCCCAATTTACCATATATTCAATTCAGTGCATCATAGTTTAACTTAAACTGTTGAAACAGCAAAAATGTTAAAATAAGTAGTTTTCAGTTCATGTAATTGTAATAATTATTACCTGTAATCCTTATTTCCAGACTGACAATAGGTGGAAGATTTGGAGACACAAAGGCAGACAGACTCCCAGCATCATACTTGATTGATCTGTTACCACGTAGGATCTTGTTATCAAAGCACAAAAGTACCTACAAGTATGCAATATTAAAAGCTACTTGTTTTACATAGTATTGAATAGATCCATATAATTCAGAGAAATATTTCAGAGACTGACGTAAAAATTTTCTACATACATGACTTGTCATTTTTGCAAAATATACATTCTGCATAATGGCTTGCATTTGTACAACTAGATTCAAGTGGGTCAAGATAATTTGATGAAAGTTTGAAGCACTTATACTTTGCTCAGTAGTGGCTTTAAAAAGCAAAATTACTCAAGTGGAAAAATGAGTCAAGGTCATTTCATGAAAGTGTGATCAAAGATACATCCAATATGCAAGTTTGCAAGCCACTAATACTTTGCTTATTATTGGCTTTTAAAAACAGATTACTCAAGTGGAAAAAGTAGGTTAAGGTTATTTTATGAAAGCTCGATGAAAGATGCATTCAATGCAAGTCTGACACATGTGCTCAGTATTGGCTTTAAAAAGTAAAATCACTCCAGCGGTAAAAGTAGGTAAAATGCTGCATACCATGCATAGGGTCCATCTCAGCATCCCAAGATGAATCACTTGTACAAGATTGGTAACTGTTGCATCAGTACTTTGCAAGATACTGAGCTGGACCTAACGTCTTAACCAGGTAATTCCAGGGTAAAATGTAGGTCAGATGCAGCATATGATGCATGGATTCAGCTCAGCCTCCCAAGATACTAGTAAATGAACTGTGCAAAATTGGTTACTGCAGCATCAGTATTTTGTCAAATACTGAGATACCCAAAACTTCTGAGCCGAACAGGGACGGGGACATGGACATAATTATACAGGGACGCACTGGGATAAAGCATATAAGCTCACTCATCTTTGTCGAGGTAAGCTAAAAGTTAAATCTGTTTTGTCCAAGGATTTAACAGTCTGAATGATAAGGGCAGACCTACCTCTGGAATACAACATTGATAACTAACAACAAAGGCAAACTTACTTCTGGAATACAATATTGACCAGCAATAATGAGAGCCGACAGAAAATTGTCCCTGCCATCACTCCTCACCTCAAATATTGGGATCTGTAAGTATACAAGACAGAATTAGTTGTACTTTTATAATGTTTTTACTTTCAAAGAGATAAAATCTATGAAGACACAGATAGCAAAAATTATATGGTTGTCATAGACTATTTTCAAGAAGCAAAAAATGTCCTTAGACCTCAGAGCTCAATAATCTATAGGATTATTCTCTTATAATTGACCTTTGAAAAATAATACGGTCATGCACCTGAATCCTCATTGTAAGGTAAGGAGATCCTAGGACTGACAGTGTTAAGTTTATCTGACCTTCAAGTAAATAGGGACTGACAGTCAGATGGTGCCACACCATAATCTGTCTGTACGCATTAGGCCATAGTAATTAAATATTTTGATTTACTTCCGCAGATGGGTACAACACACACAATTATGCATTTTTCAGGTAAAAAATATCAGTAAATGATCTTGAATACAATAGAATGACTATATCATCATCAATATCAGGAGATAATAGTAGTTTTTCTAAAAATAATGTCAGAATTATCCACTTCTCTTGAGAATGATATTTTTCTTTTATGTTTTCAGTCTTCCTTTCAAAATTCCTTCATACTGATCTTGTGCTTGTGTGTTTTCATGCCTGGCAGGAGGTTTACCTTTCAGAAAAAGTTCGGGACATTAAAACAAAATATTAGATTACTATGGCCTTATGGATAAATGCTCCTATTTTGAACATGTCACTACATACCTGTAGGTATGACCTAACCTGTTGATTTCCAACATTGAATAACTATTCCATACAACTTTTAATTAAAAAAGACATACTTACCTGAGAGCCAGTGAGAATAATGGGTTTCCCCAAATTTTCACACATAAATGACAATGCTGAGGCAGTATAAGCCATTGTATCTGTACCATGTAATACCACAAATCCATCATACTCTGTATAATGGTCCTGTAAGATAAAATAGGACACTTAAAACATGAAATAGCTTTCAGGTCAATATCAATCAAATCATTCAAGGTGTAAACTTTCTTTTAGTGCATTTGTATACAGATTTTTTTAATAAAAAAAATTTATGCATTCTTGAAATATCTGAAGAGTTTTTTTTTTTTTTTTTTGGTCGTTCATTCAGATCATGACTTAAGTATTTCAATATTCTTTATAGGAGAATGAATATTTTCGTTTTACACAAGAAGAGTGTTTTACAATGGAGATTTCTGACTTAATCATAATGCAGTGCTATGATTTGAGAAGGTTTTGATTGCTGAGGGATGGATGTCTTCTACTGATATAACTTTAAGTCCTGCGACTCTACCTAAAATCAAACTGAACTCAAACTTGACCTGTATTACATCTAAAAATCTTCCTAATCAAGTTTACTGTGACCTTGTTCTTTGCTCAAAGTAATGAGACCTTGATCTTGGTAAAAGATTCTAAGAAATATTCAAAACCATTAAAGCAGTGAAAAGTTATTGTAAGAACAAGATTTTTTAATACACAACTATTGTGACCTTGGATCAAGGTCATGACACATTCTTAGGTCCTGGGCAACAATTCTTCGAAATATTCCAATCCATGCAGAGTGAAGAGTAGAGGTCCAGCCAAGATTTTTCTACCCACATGCACATGTACTATAACCTTGACCTTTTACTTTGAATCAAGGTCAGACACAACTTTGGATGGTGGACATCAAATATGAAATATTCAAATCCATGCAGACAGGGAAAAATCATGGTTGTACGAACTCACATGTCCTGTGACCTTGACCTTAGTCTTTTTAATAATGACATTGGATCAAGATCATGAAACATTCTTAGATCCTGGGCAACAATTTAAAATCCCCACATCCTTGGAGGCAGTGAAAAAATATTTTCCACACAAGATGCTTTACCCTGTAAGTAGTGACCTTGACCATTGACCTTCAATCAAGATTAAGATTCAACATTTGGTCCTTATATATGCTTACAGATATATCCGTGGCTATATGTGCCCAGTCTTTCATCATCATATTACTGGAGTCCAGTAGAGGGACATACTCCTTTACCAAATACAGTATCCTCTTGCCTCTGTGGTATCTATAACACAACAAATATAATATATACTTTAACCCTTGATTGATCAATATTAAATTGTGACTTTAGATTTCAAGTCTAAAATATAATAAATTCTAATACTGTTCTTTCATAATGCACAAAAGAGGGGTAGATACTAAGCAACATGCTAATTAACTTAACCATACAAAATTTTCACCTTTTTAAAATTGAGTTTCTTTTATTGAAATCATAAATTGTATGCTTCATTATATATTAATAACCATGCATAAAATATTAGGCAAAATTATTACTAGCATGCCTCATTTCAAATACATTTATATTTGCAAAATAAGATATAAGCATTACAGAGACAGAAAGATTAGTTTAATTGACACAAATATACAATATGTAATAATATAAGTTCACATAATGGTTATCATCAGGATAATCAAACATATAGCCAAACCTTATTATACAGTTCAATTTTATCTGATAGAATTACCTTATAATGAGCCTGTATTATAATACACAGATATTCTAAAACCATTTCATTCACATAAAACACTTTTCGTGACAAGAATATTTATATGATAAACTCACAAAAGGGAACCATGCAGACAAACTTCCAGAAAAATTAAAATGTTTCCCAGTACATGTAGTACTACATATAAGGCAAAAAAGGGAAAGAAAGTTTTAGAAAAGTAGGTAAAAGTCAAGGTCACATGGTCAAAAATTTTGATATCAACGGAAAAAAATCTTGTCACAAGGAATACACGTGAAATATGAAATCCTTATCACGTACTATTCAAAAGTTATGCCCAATGTTAAAGTTTTTGAAAAGTAGGTCAAAGGTCAAGGTCACGTCTTAAAAAAGTTTATATTCAATGGAAAGGTCTTGTCACAAGGAATACACATGTGAAACATGAAAGCCCTATCACTTACCATTCAAAAGTTATGCCCAATGTTAAAGTTTTTTTTTAAAGTAGGTCAAAAGTCAAGGTCACAATGTCTAACATTTTGGTATCAATGGAAAGTTCTTGTCACAAGGAATACACATGTGAAATATGAAAGCCCTATCACTAACCATTCAAAAGTTACTCCCAATGTTAAAGTTTTTGAAAAGTAGATCAAAAGTCAAGGTCACAATGTCTAACATTTTGGTATCAATGGAAAGGTATTGTCACAAAGAATACACATGTGAAATATGAAAGCCCTATCACTAACCATTCAAAAGTTATGCCCAATGTTAAAGTTTTTGCCACAGATAAACAGACGGACAGGCTAAAAACTATATGCCCATGAAACTCAATGATTCCAGGGGCATTAAAATCTTTATAGGATAAACTCACAAAAGGTAACCATGCTCACAAACTTCCAGAAAAAATAGGAATGTAGTACTACATATAAGGCAAAAAAAGGAAAGATAGTAAACAGCTACCCATCATGCATGATTCATTAACATAATTCAAATTTAATTACGACCCTCAAGTTTTTATTGATTACAACAGATTATAAAGTGACTGTACATTGTACTAGTATCAGAGATGCAAAATTATGCATCCTTATGATATCACCAGTAAGACTTTTAAACGGCTTTGATTGTCAAAGACAAAAATAACATGAGGTATCATATATGAGTTTGGATATTTTACAAGAAATTAGAGTCCAAACTAATTCAGATCCAGTTGCATCTGTGTAAATTGTATTAGATGCCAATTAGGATTCATTTCGTAAAACTCCTTAATAGGAGATTTGTAACCACTGAAATCCTTTGATATTGAATGAAGCATTCTTAGACAGCACCTTTATTTGTTCAAATTGAAGAATATTTTGATGGATTACCGGTATCTCACACTAAACGAATTGTTCCAGGTCTGGGTTTTAGGGTTAAAAACAAAATACATGACAACAAAACTTCAAACTGATAAATATTCATGTCAGTTCAGGCTAGATTACAAAACAATATACAGCAAATTAAGGCACATAATTTTGTGTTACATGACTTATTTTGGAAACATAAACGCTTACCAAAAGAATTATTTCCAGTTTTCAATGAAATATAAAATTTTAAAACAATCAATTATCTTCTCGTGATATGGAATTAATATTCAAATAAACACAGCCCTCTGACCATTATCAAGTGCAAAAAAGAAGACAATGTATATTTCAAGTATTAAGTAAAATTATAATTTTCATTGCAAGTTAAATACTAGTTAGTGGCACATGCATGAAGTTTGCTTAATCTTCTTATTACATGATAATGGCAAAGATGTCAAAAAATTGTTTTAATTTTAATTTTTCCTTGGCTTTTAATACAAAATTGAAAATGTTCATTTGACATGCATGCCTTCATCCTTTAACACGTACATGCTTCTGTAGAAATGTTATAGGAAAGAACCATTCTGTGTGAATTGTAATTTAAGGAATACAAAATCCCCTTCTTGCAATTGTGTCTCAGGCAAAACTCTGTGATCTCATTGGTCAATCATCATCAAACTTGTACACTTTTAAAACATCCAAAACGAAGCTTTGTAAGTTTTATCTTAGTATCTCTAGACATTTCAGAGATATTTCTAAGACTAGAAAAAAACAATGTAAGTCATCAAGGGACACAAGTCTGCTCAAAATAAATCAACTATATGAATATTATGGTGGTACAAATTCAGTAATAATAAGTTCTTTGACAAATTTTATCATCTCTATTTTCTTTATAGAGAAAAGTACAGAAAACTCAATTTGTTAGTCATCAAGAGGCAGATCCCCTCCAAAAATAGGTCAACCATAACCAAACAAAACTTGCTCTGTTATATAACGACCCATGAACAAACTTTGTACCAAATTTCCTTCCAATATCTCAATCCATAGCAGAGAAAAGTCCTATGAATTAAGGAACTGAATTTGGACGTCATCAAGGGGCAAAACTCCTTTCAAACATACGGTCTAATTTTACTCTGCAATCTAAAATGTGGGTAATTTTTTTTTTTATTTCTTAATAGGGTCATTGTAGATAATACAATATAACTTGATAGCTGTAGAATATGGCAACCTGATTGAATTTAGTTTTAGATCTCCCATGATGCAGAATGGTTTAAATTGTACACTTCTATCTGCTCTTGGTCAATCTTAATTTGAACAAGGTTACTTAATTACCCGAGATCTTTCTCATAAAAGTCAAGGTCATTTGTTTGAGTTGTATTGACCATGATGTCATGTAAAGAACCTGCAGATCTGAAATTTTATTCCGAAGAACCAGAAGCTGGAATCTATGACCAAGAGTTAGATAAGTGAAAACCAAAGTGTAATTTTACTAAGGTGTAGATTTATGATGATAATTAAGGTGATGTGAGATGTTACATGTACAATGCCACAAAAACAATATCAAACCTGGGATCTTCTCCGTCATGGGTATTTCCTCTCTCCGTACCATGACCGAGACTGCACAATGACAAATCGGGAGACATAAATAAATACAATCATGACAATATGGCATATACAAATTATGTAGCTAAAACGTATCATTAAATGTTTCACTACATAGAGTAAGAAGGATAAATTAATTTTTTGTGGATCCATTGAGGAACAACAGGCAGAATCTCACTTTAAATTTGTTACACTACCCCCCCCCCCCCCACCCCCCACCCACACACACATACACACACGCGCGCGCACTGTCATACGACTAGGAACAACAACCTTCCGCCTTAGGACGTTTCGGATCAATGCATGACAATATGAAAATAATCTACATTGTACATGTTGTAGTAGTCAAATAACAACATGCACATTGTTAAAGTATCATATGCCAATATGTCTTTAATTCCCTCTATCTGTCCATAATGTTCCCTGTGTCCATTTGGGATGCAGAATTTCCATCCAAGGATCTTAATACCTTTTGAAAGGAACCCAACTTGACCTTCAAGGTCAAAAGTCAAGGTTTTAGCCAGTTTTATATCAAAATCTTGTGGGCAAGGTACAAATGTACATGCAGACTGAACCATTAATCCCATACATGATCTTTTAAATAAAATTCGTGTTTCTAGATAGAAAGCATTATGAAAAGATGATCAGATGGAGAAACCTGCAGTCAAAGTTAAAAGACCTGCAGGGTAAACTTTAAAGCTGATCTACAATATTCTATGAAGGGTGTATATGTTTTGTAATGATACTTACGGCATGGCCAATGTGTCCTCATTATCAAAATTCTGAGAGTCAGCATACTCTTTATCATGGAACATAGGTAACTTCTTCAACTCATTTAACAGGTAGTTCTCCTTTGGTTCGTAAACTACAGAATAATAAAATACCATTTTAAGTTAAATTGAACTATCCACAAGAACATATTTGATCTTATCGAATGCACCAAATGTGGAGTTGAAATTTTCTGTCGAGAAAAAGGCCCCTACTAGATGATCTGCCCCTACATTAAGTACATACTACCATGGATTATTGGGTCTCCACACCATAGGTAACTATTATCCTTTATCAGTATACATTCTGCACAGGAGCTCGATGCCATCAACCTTCAATGACACCCGCCCCTTCCTTTATGTTTTGGCATGTCTGGTAAAAGGGTGCCGGTAAAAATGCAACTTTGGGCAGCAAACCATTTGTACTTGGAGGTATTACAAAAGTTTCAAATCCAATTAGTTTCCTTGCCAACCTTTCCAACAACACTACTACCAAGTTTCATCAAATCTGTTCTGTCGTTCTACGACGGATGAAGTAGGCTTTCGCCCAGATGAGCTAAAACACCCTCGTCCGTTTTACAGCGCGGCAGTGCGCTTTATACGCGGAAAAGGGTGAAATATAAAAATTCTTCACCATTTTACGAGGTATGACGCAGTTACGTTGTAAATATGATTAAACAAGAGGCCCAAGGTGGCCACATCGCTCATCTGAGGAGACTGTATGTATGTTGTTAATCAAAAGTCAGTATAAGACCTGAAGGAAATAGCTTTTAGTGAAGCTTTGAGAAGGACAATGTGTACTTACTTCCTGTAAAGTTTGGTGACATTCTGTGCAGTAGTTTAAGAGGATAAGTAAAAAATGTGTCATCCAAACAGAGCCTATGGAGGACATCATGGATTTCCGATTGGCTCGAAAAACACAAACTTGGAAGAGGGCATTGAGTACTTGCTTCCTGTGAAGTTTAGTGAAATTCTGTGCAGCGGTTTCAGAGGAGAAGTCGAAAATGTGTCAGCCAATCAGAGTCTGTGGCGGCCATCTTGGACTTCCGATCGGCTCGAAAAACACAAACTTGGTAGAGGGCATTGAGTACTTGCTTCCTATGAAGTTTCGTGAAATTCTGTGAAGCGGTTTCAGAGGAGAAGTCGAAAATGTTAAAAAGTTAACGACAAACGACGGACGCCGCGCTATGACAACAGCTCACTTGAGCTTCGCTCAGGTGAGCGAAAAAGGGATCTTTGGCATTAAATAAATTTCTCAATTCAAGATACTTGTATAGTTACAGGTATAGATTTTATTCAAGAATACATGTATATCAAAGCTTCTTGCGTAAACTAGAGCGCAATATTGTAAGTAAGTAACATATACCCTACTAAAAAAGAAACGCACATCATATTAGATAGTGATTTTTTTTCAACTGATCATGGATATTTAGTTAGACATTAGATCATGGATATCATTGATATTTAGTTAGACATTAGATTATAGTTTTCTTTTTTTTTTCAGCACCCAAATTAACGAGGATAAAACATGTTTCGATCATTTTTTCGCAACATATCACAATGATAGTGCTGAATAAAGCGTGTTGTTTCTAGCCTCTGTTGCATGGCTGCATGTTTGGTATCCTCATGAAATTTTGTTGTTTGACCACTTTCAGCAAATTTTCAGTAAAAATATAGATGAATACTCAGGGATTTTTTTAGGGTCTGTAGGGGGCCGAAATTCGGCCCCATTCCCAACGCCAAAAAGTGGTACTTTTTCCCAATTTCAGACCTAAAAATTCCCAATTTAATCTTTTCTCCAAAACGAGAAATTAATTTCCAATTTACGTATCATTAACTGAAAGGAAAGCGAAAGTAGAACAAACATATTGTGTTTAATAGTTTAACTCTAGAAGGGATTTAAAATATTGACAATTGATTTGATAAGGAATAATTTGCATGAATAAATCTTTTTGCTGTTTGAAATTTATTTCCCAATTTAGGTTGAAATGTTGCAAAATTCCCAATTTCATCGGCCCAGGCCCCTGACATCAGGGGCTAGAAAAAAACCCTGATACTGGTAAAGTTTCTCTATCCAAATGTAGTCAAAATATGCCAATAAATCTGAAAATTAAATGTCTTAGTGGATTTCCGTATATTGGGGTATGCTTTACAATAAAGGATATCAATATTTTGAAATTATGATCCAAAGGGAACACTTATTTTGTCTTCAGCCATTCTTATTTATCTGCTGCAGATTTATCTTAAACATCGCATGGAAATAATCAAATGAAATACCAGAAAAGCTTATAACTAACCTCCAAAACCATTGAAAGTGCGCGTGAAAATTACCTGTCAAGATCGAGGTTTTGTCTCTGAAAACTGTTCTTGCGGAAAAAAAAGGTCAGATACTAGCTGTAGTGGGGTAATTTTGTGCTTTGCAACACATTTAAGGACGAAAAATATCAAACGCCGGACTTCATGTTTGGGATGTTTTTCTTATTGACGACGTCATTTTAAGCAATTAAATGAATTTGCATACTAGTATTTAGGGAAAATTGTTTATCATCATTAAAAAAAAAAAAAACAAACCGCAATGCCTGATATGTCAATTTCGATATGTTTAAGAGCTTTAATCATTTTTAAAAAGTGAACGGAATTCTTAAAAGCCATTTTGTGACTTTGCGTTTTGAACCAATTGTCTTTATCATGATGCTGTGTCTGAACGTGAAGACGGATTCTTTCTGACAAATTCTGTCCTATTCGAATTCCATGAAACGCTTCAGGAGTTTGAATATACTTGTATTCTTTGCCAAAAGCAGTTCAAGCGTAAAGAGGGGGAAATGTTTTATATGGTCAATAAACCCTACGAACTATGCAAGAGGACAGATTTAAAGTAAAACGATAGGATGGACCTGAGAAAATATTAGCTTAACACTCTGACACCTCCTAATCTACAGTAAATAACCATTCATAAAAATAACAATGAACTCAAACGTCGTTTGCTATTTCATTGTGAATAATTTAAGAGGATTTTCTTATTTTTTACGCTTGAGATTTATTTAATTCACATTCCAAATCCTATTTACATAGATGTGAACAAAAAAATAGGTTAATGCCTGGGTTTATTATCATTATTTATAGGCAAGTAAAATGACATTGCAATACACAAACATTCAGAAAGGGAGAGAAAAATAAAGATACCTTCACTTTATTTTCGATCTTTCAGTTTAAAAAAAATATATTGTCAGATTGTAAATATTATGCATATACAATGTACATATATAACTGTATGTTTTGGTACTTATATGGTTCAAGTAAGATGTGCAAAAGAATGTATTAATGAGTTAACTTATTTAAATTCTGGTTTTTGTTTTTTTATTTTTCGCATAATGAATTTATTCTAGTAGTATTCCTTAGGCATCACAATAACATCAACGACATGTTCTGCCATCCATAAATAACTAATATAAACAAGGAAATAATAAATTCTTAATTCTTTATAAGTTTATCCTTAATATCTACCATTCTGAATTTAAAAGATTCAAAACAATTGGCTTCAAATACATGTAATTCAAAATTTTGAATTGTGAAAACGAAAATGTAAATAGAGACTTTTTTAATCAGTTCATTTTTTTTTTAAATTGTCATTTCTATATAAAAACAGAATTTTAAAAAATGTAAATATTTTGGGTCAAATTTGTTACAAATGATTTCTATTAGGTTCATCTTCAGAATTATACAGCAATGGATTCAAAGCTGTTCATTTTCTAACAGGAACAAGAACAAAATGGTGTATATATACATATACTAATATATGGATGGCAGTGTATTATTTGTAAACTATAGAACATGTGCAAAGATGAAATATTTACATCATTAAACCGTACTTTTGCTAGTGAAACAGTTCACACACCAAACTAAAAATCTAATACAACTGATATATTTTTAACTTAGGACAGTATGCATACTTATATGAAACATTTTGTCAAGTTTCCATAAAATTTGCTGTCAATAAAAAGTAAGTTATGGACAAATCATGAAATATGTTACAGTTTTGCAGTGTATTATATAGTGATTTTTTCAGTAATTTGGGAGTGGGGTCGGGCCTGTGCCATTGGGAAAATTGATGACGTTTGGGAATATTTTTGGAAGTACTAATATAAAAGTAAAATGACAGTTTATACAATCAAAAGTTCAGAATTGAATGTTTTATCAAATAATTTTCTTTAAAATATGACTTAATTTCCTATGCTTTCAACAATATATCTTATGCTTACAACAGTATGGCAAATAATTAGTAAATTTGCTACTTTTGAACCAGTAATTTCGGTGATAATTCTATCTATATGTAATTGGGAAATTTTAGAGCCAATATTGGGGAAAAATACTATTTTACTTTGGGAATGGGGCCGAATAACGGCCCCGAAAAAAGGTAAAATAAACAGACAAACAGACGGACAGGCCAAAAACTATATGCCCCCGAATCTTTGATTCCGGGGGCATAAAAATCCCTGTTATAAGAATCGAATTATAATCGATAATGAATCGAATTTAAGGCTTATCCAATTAATTGATTTTGATTACTCCATCCGATTCCCGAGACTAGTTTTGTTGCAATGCCATTGGACCTATCCATCAATCTTGAATTTATGTCAATATATCAGTTGTCATTGTACATGGCATTTAGATGACAGCAATTTATAGCTGAACATATTCATTGTAAGATGGTTATTATTGACCACTGTTTTCATGTATACATGTACTAGGCTGAATATGATTTTTTTCATATTTAGATAGGTGACCTTGCTGAAGGTTTGTACCAAAAAGAGTAAATTTTGTTGCGCCATACAGGCGCAGTCACATAATACAAAAAGAAGTGGACATTTTCATTAATTGGGGCAATTAAGTCCTGCCTAATCACTACTTTGGAATGTGTGAGCAATCTGGTATTAATTTAATTATATAGTCAAATGCATTAGATTTAATGTTGAAGTAAGCGATGCTGGTCTAAAATTCTGCAAAATAATAATAATTCATATTGAAAGAAATCATTTATTCATGCGATTTGGCAATTTTTTAAAGAATATTTTGTTAAAGGGTTTTCTTTTGTCTACTTCTTAAACAGAATTTTAATGTCTTTAATACGTGGTGATAGATGAAGACATTATTATAATTTTTCAAGTGTATGACATTATAATGATTATAAATGACATACACTTGGAAAAAGAAAATTCCACAGCAAGGCAATATGCCATCATCATGAGACCATGCTATCATAGAAGTTTATACAAAACACTGCACAATACATATGCCAGTATACATAATATATGATTTAAAAAATAATAAATATATAAAAAATATATTAATATCTGTTATCAACATGCAGAACACTACTGTATAGTCTAATTAAAGATTCATTGTTCACCTTGACTTAATTGTTGCAGATCTCAGGGCAGATTTAGCTATATTTAGAAGTTGAACTTCAGGCAATATGCCAAGAATAAGTAGATCAGATCTATACACAAATATTTGCAAACCCTGATAGATCTATACTCTGTTCTGCATGAAATTTTTACATAATCATTGATCTTCAAACTTTTTATAGATAATAACAAAAAAATTGAACAAAAATGAAGTTCACAGCTCTGAACTTAGCTTACTGAAGCAGAACAGATATGAATGAAAATAATGTTTTACATCACTGACCTCCATTTGGATTAGATTTCATGCCAATGGTACCGCCAGTGTATAGAACTAAGACTCTAGATACAGGTTCTACTTCAGAATCAGCTGCCTTGGCTTTGGCGATAGCTTCTGCTTGATTTTCTGTCTCTGCAACATCGCTAACTTGAGACATTTTTCGTCCGCTCCGTTTCCCAGAGTCTTTTTACCTTCAACACTTGAAGAGCTGTCGTGGTTGTCGTTCGTTGAGTTACTGGCCACGATCCACCACGGGCCTGATATGCTCGTATGGAGATGGAAACGATCGTACAATTAAAATTGCCCCTAACGATACGAAAATACCCGCAGGCCAGTAATATTCTTTGAAAAGTTTTCTTGGAAGGTCACCTGATTTGGCACTTCACCTGACTCTAGGAAAGTCATAATAAAAGCACAAATTGCATCAAATACCTATGTGCTTCTGTCCATCAAGAATAAACATAAACAGCAGAGAGCGAATGTGCAATGCCGCCTATGCGGTGATGGAGTTGAGGACCGAAAACACTTCATCCTCCAATGTCCCTGCCTTAAGTTAGTATCAGAAATCCCTGCATTATATGTACATACATAAAAAAAAAATCTTTAGATGAGTTTCTGAGCATACAGATCGGTAGTGAAACAGCAGGCAGAAGCCTTATTGCAACTTCTTAAAGCAATAAAAATATGTCGGGTTCAAACCATGTAATGATAACATAATGTATATAATAAGATCTATTAAGATATTTTATCATTTTACCTCAGTAACACAGAAGGGTCTATGAAACATTCTTAACTAACTTGCAAATATGTAAAGACTAAAAACTAATTAAATTTTATTAGTGTACACGTACATACGTTCTTGTTATCACAAATTCACGGGTGCAACATGACACTAGGACTTTTTTTCTTTTTTTAGCAATAGTTTTTATCCCTCTTTCTACTTCTTACTTTGCACCTCCTTTAATAGTTTTAATCTTCTATTGTTTATTTGGTCTATCCTTTTACCTACTCGGGTGCTCGTAATAGTCGAAGGAAGGATTTCCAAGAAACTGAACTGAACTGGTAAAGCGTCTATTGTGACCTTGACCTTAGTTCAGGGTCATAACACACTCTTAGGCCCAACAAACATTTTTTTGTGAAATATTATTGAAAACCATCCACAAGGAGAGGAATCATGCTCTGGACAAGGTTTACTAATGGTGTCTATTGTGACCTTGACCTTTGACCTTGGTTCAAGGTCATGACACATCCTTTGGTACTACGAAAGGTTTCTGCGAAGTATTATTGAAATCTATCGATAGGGAGAGGACACTGTTTTAATCATGTTGTCTATTATGTTCTTGACCTTTGACCTTGGTTCAAAGTCATGACACATACACCCTTATGACACACGAAGCATTTCTGTGAAATATGATTGAAATACATCCACAGGGGGAGGGGGGGTTGTCTGTACAAGGATTTACTAATGATGTCTATTGTTATCGTGGCCTTGACCTTTGTTTAAGTTCATGACCCACCCTAGGCCCATAAACATTTCTGTGAAATATTATGTAAACCCATCCACAGGAGGACGAGTTACCCTCTGGACAAGGTTTAACTTATGGTGTCTATCGTGACCTTGACCTCAGTATGGTCATGACACACCCTTATGTCCCAAGGAACATTTCTGTTAAATATTATTGAAATCCATCCACAGGGGGAGGAGTTCAGCTCTGGACAAGGTTTAATATGGATTCTCTGTAAAAACCTAAAACAGCTGGCCACGGTATGTCATGGATTTTGATGAAACTTTCTGTGATTATCATACTTAATGTAAAAACAATGAAAACAAACCATATTGTTATATTTGTTGCCATGGTAACGGGGTCAATCTATTTGACACCCCCATGAATATGAGAGATAAGACATATTGTGGCATTCTGTTGCCATGGAAACCATGGTCAAAATTTACTTTATGAACACAAAAACTTTTCTTTGTAAGTTCAACTCTAACAGGAATAAGTTTTTCGGGAGAGGGGGTTATTGATATTCAGTCAAATTATGTGAAAATTTAGCAAAAATACGGTCTAATTTTAGGGTTATTTTGGGCCTGTTTTTGACTGTTTTGAAGGTTGAAAAGCATTATTTGGTGAATGTTATGGGTATTAAACATCACCTTGCCAACATAAATGTCCATAGCTGGAAAAAATCAAGAAATAAAATTTATGGTGAAACTCACCATTTTGTCACGAATGCCAATCAAAATCCGTTGCTATAGCAACTTGGAATCCATATTACCATATACCGCATATTTAAAAACATTTTTCCTCATGTTTGAGTCCTATGGTTATGAAATAGCATACCTGTATACAGATTATATTTATCATTATCAACTGACATTCAAATGATTTCAAGGTCATCTGTCCAAATCTCAAGGTCATTTCTAACTTTAGACTAAAATTAAGACAAAAATCGGGATTTCCAATTAATTGAGATTGATTTCTCTAACTTAATTCATTAGATATTTTGATTTTTTTTAAATATTTACAGTTGAACAACCGATCATAAGAAGTAGAATTCATCACAATTTTGTTAAATTGTATTTCACTTCTATGTATGACATACTTTCAAAAGAGCATAAAATTGAGATTTTCTAAAATTTTCTCGTAAAAATTTGTGACATTTTTGGGGTCTTCAATGGACTTTGATAATTTTGATACTCATCCCAACAAATAATACATTTATCATACTTTCACCGATAATTGATTGTTTTGCCAAGGTTCCATACTGTTTACTGTTAATCATGTCTCTTTTTAGTGAAAAACCACGAAATTTGGCCTGAAAATAGCAAATATTTCTCAATGACCTTGAAAATTGAGCAAATGACCTTGACATTTTCTCAAGGTCATGATAGCTTCAAATGGTCTTTAATACATCTACATACCAAGTTTTGTAACGATAGCATGTATACATCTTTAGAAATTAGCTTTTTACTTACGACAGGTATTTACACCTTCGTACCAAATGTTGCCATGGTAATCTATTTCAAAGGCATGTAAACAGAAAAATCTCACTTCTAGATAAATTTCCTTCAATTCCCATGAAGTCCTAGGATAATACTCTTCAAGAAATAGTCAACTGTATTTCAAATCTTGTGCAATTGCATTATTACTCTTGTCAAAAGTAAGTAAAATATAGGTAAAATAAGGCCTAAATTGGCCGAAAATGGCTCATTTTGAATAAGCAATTTTTCTTGAAATTGAAGCAAATTTACATGACACACAGAAAGAAGGAGCATCGAAAAATCAAATTGTATCAACTTAAGAGGATTGAAATAATCTTGTCGGAAAATTACATATACATTCAACATTTGTTTCCATGGTAACGGGATGCATAAAAATGTCTTGTTTAAAGGTGTTTTTATACAAAATCTAGGTTACCATGGCAACAGAACGTCGGAGAAAAAAACCGAAGGTCAATTCGTTCTGAGGACATCATATTTACCTTATACACAAAAATATCCAAAATCTGAGGCATGTCGTGGCCAAACATGTCTGATTTTTTTTTAGGTTTTTACATAGAATCCATATTAAGTTATGATGTCTATTGTGACCTTGACCTACGACCTTGGTTAAAGGTCATGACACATCCCTATGTCCTAAGGAACATTTCTGTTAAATATTGTAAGAAATCCATCCACAGGGGTAGGAGTTATGCTGTGGACAAGGTTTTAGTAACGGTGTCTATGGCGACCTTGCCCTTTGTTTAGGTTCATGACCCACCCTAGGCCCATTAAACATTTCTGTGAAATATTATATAAATCCATCCGCAGGGGGAGGAGTTACGCTCTGGACAAGGTTTTACTAATGATGTCTATCGTGACCTTGACCTTTGACCTAAGGCCTTGCTTCAAGGTCATGACACACCCTTATGTCCGAAGGAACATTTCTGTGAAGTATTACGGTATTGAAATCCATCCACAGGGAGAGGAGTATGTTCTGGACAATGTTTAAGTAATGGTGTCTATTGTGACCTTGACCATGGTCTAAAACACACCCTTATGTCTCTACCACGGAACATTTCTGTGAGATAAGGTGTGATGGACGGACAGCCAGGGTGATTCCTTTATACCCCCAAACAACATAAAAAGAAGACTAGAACGAGAGAGAGATTCCTATATAACCCCAAACAACTTTGTTGGGGTATAATAAATAGAAGACTAAAACGAGAGAGAGAGAGAGAGAGAGAGAGAGAGAGAGAGAGAGAGAGAGAGAGAGAGAGAGAGAGAGAGAGGGTCCTGGAGAGTCTCGTGTCTAGATCCTTTAACAACTTCCTGGAATATTGATCTCTGGTCTTTGAATATTAAATACCTTGTCATTAAAACGCACACCCAATATTGACAATACAACTCGGAAGACGTGACGTGCCTGGTTTGAGGATCTGTCTGATATTGGTAACTCCTTTCATGTGTGTTACAGGTCATGCATCTTACTAATGTATGGTAACTTTGTCATGTTTGACAAGATAGCGAAGTGACCTTGACTTTGACCTTGTTCAAGAAAAGAAGTTATGACTCAAACAAGGTTTTGCCTATGTACTTAGCTGTGACTTTGGTCCTACACCCTTGGGTCATAAGCAACAATTCTTGTGAAATATTATTGAAATCTATGTAAAGTGAAAAAGCAATGGCCCGTACAAGGTTGTACTCATCTTGCCTACTGTAACCTTGAACTTGGTTATGGTTCATGATACTCAGTTGGGTCTCAAGTAACTGTCAATTCTGTGAAATACTGTATTATTGAAATCCATGCAAAGGTGAAGTTATGCCCAGACAAAATTTTACCCATGTAGTGTACTGTTACCTTGACCTTTGGTTCAAGGTCATGACACACCCTTGGGTCCTAATCAACCATTCTGTGAACTGTATGTGGAATCCGTGCAAAGGGGAAAAATTATGGCCTGGAAAATATTTACCAATGTAGTGTACTGTGACCATGACCTATGACCCTGGAGGTAACTACAGACCCTTGGATTGTATGAAACAATTCCGGGAGTTGTTATTGAAATCCATGCAGAGGACCAAGTTATGGCCAGAACAAGGTTGTTTCCATGTAGAAAGTGTACCATTACCTTGATCTTTGACCTTGTCACAAGCAACTGTCATTTCTGTGAAATATTATAGGTTTGGTCAACCACTATGGCCTCCAAGCACTTAAATTGGCCGACACGTTTTGGACATCTCCTCTATAACCACTTCACAGAATTTAACAAAACTTTCTGTAAGAAATTACTCAAATCCTCTACTAATTTTTGTTTTCTCTTGCTAAATGGTCAACAAATATGGCCGCCAAAGGGTTCTGATTGGCCGACACATGTTCAACATCACCTCTGTACAGAATTTCATGAAACCTTACAGGAAGCATTTTAAAGTACTAAAGGTCTTCTATCAAAAGTGTGTGTTTTTTTTTTCAAGGAGATCGGTCAACATATATGTTCAAACTTGCACAGATGATGCGTCTTTAACAGTAGATCACAAATCTATCTTCAAATGTAGGTCATGACCTATATTTTCGGCTTGAGTGCACATGTTAGGAAGATTTGTGTATCAGTGTTAAGAAGTTTTATTTCTTTTTCTTAAGTGCTAGGAAGGCCAAACTTGCACAGTTCATGCGTCTTTATGAGTAGATCACAAATCTATGTTCAAATGTAGGTCATGATCTATATTTTCTGCTTGAGTGCATATATATTAGGGAGATTTGGGTATCAATAGAGTACACCCATTCATGCACAATTTGGGTTAATAAATGAAATACTCTACTTCCCTTTTCTATTTTGTTTTTGTGTGGTATCATTTTTGTTGGTTTTCAAATTCAAAACTGTGTAATCTTTGACTCCTTTCTGTTTGCTGCCATGATAGAATGCTGCCATGAGGTGAGCTTTGTAATCTTTGATTACACTATGTTTGACATCTCCTCTGCAACTGCTGCTTGTAATTTCACAACCTTACAGGAAGCATGCACTCAAGGTCTTCTACCAAGTCTGTACTTTTTAAGGCGATCTGTCAACAAATATGGCCATTTAGGTTTCCGATTGGCCACAACATTTTCGACATCTCAGCACACAGAATTTCTTGAATCCTTGCAGGAAGCAAGTAATCAAAGGTCTCTACCAAATTGACCACTATCAGACCTTTGCTTGCAATCCATGCAAGCAACGTGGCCCACTTGGACCTCTTATTTTTGCATGGCTTAGTCTTTGAATGATGCAATGATGGAGTATGCTGTTAATCCTACTGATCTCAGGGTAGTAAGATATTGTGTTATATGTACTATAAACCCTCAAAGTCTTGTGTTGTTAGAATAATGAAATGAAAAAGTTCCATAATTTTCTTTCTTATTTTGCACTCACACTCAGACAATGAAATTTTACCATCTGTATAATCACAGCTGCAAAAGTAGCATCAATGGTTCATGAAATAGAAAATGCTAATCAAAAAGGATGTTTCGTCTAGAAAATCTTGATAATATCACTTTGAGAAAATAATATCCTACTTGTCTTTCGTGTTAAAACGAGTATTTCAGATAATCACACATACCCTTGCACAAACAGTATCCAACATAAATTCATACACACTTATTATGAAGTACCAACAAAGACAGATGGAACATTCAGATTTATTTATATGAACATTTTCTCAAGTTTACAGAAGCAAAGAAGTTCACAAATTGTCAGCACTGATGCCATACAGCAACTTGAAAAGGGAGCTACAGAGGAGAGAGTGCAGAAAGGTCAAAGAAGTACAGAAAGGTCAGATGTCACTTTACACTGGTGAATTCTCACTGCCATCAGTATGTTCTCATTATTTTTACACAGTGTAAATAAATGTACACTGAACAGTTGTGAAAAGTATCCCATATTCTAATAGTTGTATTTCTGAACTATCAAAATGTGCAAAATGATGGCAATGAGTTCAACTTTAATCACAATACAGATCATATACATGTAAATGGTATTTCTACTTCTACCAAACATCATATCAATTTAAGATCTATGACAACTACAAACTTCATTATTAATAGAAGTTATACGACAATAAATATCGATATCTACAATATACTGGATCAGCAGCAGCAGTACATCTGGCATTACGACTTGTAATCTTCTCACATGTACAACGATGCCAGATTTAGCCCGGTGCTGTAACGGCACTTATTGCATAAGGAAGTGTCAACATTTAACAACGTTTGGTGGGGAAAAGCATACCGACAAGAAAACTTCAGTGCTTTTGCTAAATACAAATTTGTGGTACCTACGTAATATATATATATGTACATGCTTATATAAATATCTTAAAATCAAACATTCCTTTTTATGTTTTCTCTAAATATTACAGAAATAATTTAATTGCCAAATACACAAGATTTACATATTAATAAAAGATATTTGGTAAAAAAAAAAGGTATTTAATACGGGACAACATGCAAGTCTGTAAATGCTTAAAGATAAACGAAGGAAAAATCATCAAAGCATGTCTGATGTACTTTCAACACTCTGAAAATATGATGTTGAGTTCCAAATCTTGATCGATCCCCTCACTCTAAAAATCCAAATAGAGCTCTAGGAGCTGTGTGTCCATGGGTAAAATGGTTAGAGAAAACAATCAATATTTCTTGCATTAATATATGCGAGAAATATTTCAGAAATAAGAATGTCAGTAAAATATGACTTGTGAGATCAATTCAAACAATACTAATTACATAATGGGTGATCCTCATAAACACTTCACAACAACTCACTTCTACAATTAACTTAAAAGAATCTAAGAAATCTGATCTTATCTTTTTTCAATCAACATTTACAAGATGTTTAATTCTGATTAATTTAGATGAAAATTGCACCAAATGTGTAACAGATCTTCTGAATTGGTTGTTCTAGTATCCCAAGCTGCCAGACCTATATGTATATAGTAAATTGTTAACCTCCTTGTATTTGTTTAAAATAATGTTTAATCCACATTATTATGTTCCTTCATATTTTCTCCCCTCTAGTAAAATTCTTTGCTACTAAAAGTACACAAATGTTTTTTCCGTTTTTTTTTATGCAAAGTTCAAGTATAATTACTTTCATCTTTGTGTTGCCTCTGATCTGATAATAAAAATAAAATCTCAGTTTTGAATTTCTCTTTAAAATCCAAATAGGGTATTTATAAACATTGTTTAAGAAATATTCAGTATTAAGGTGAAGCTATAGTTTCCAATTAAATTTTTTACCCTTTTACAAAAAATTACACAGAAATACGGGAACATCTGTGAAATGTATAATTATGCTCTCATTCAAAAGAAAGTCACAAATTATTTTTAAAATAAACTTATTTTTGAATTTTCAAAGATCGAAACTGCTTCCAATTTTGATTTCAACAGTTTTTACTGAGATGAATTAATAAACTCCCTTGACTTTTCAAAATGGTCGTCTGAATACCATGTAAAGTACAAAATCACCATTTTCACAGATTTGGTTGGAAAAATCTGTACATTGAAGTACAGGTACCCCTTTTCAAACATTTGCTTTTACTTCTTTCCAGAAAACGTATACTAATCAACTAACAAGTGCAAAACAATGTGATCACTTCTATGAAGTGAGAGTTAAATAAAGGAAGAAAAAATTATATAGAAACACAAAGTCTTTGAATCTTGAGCAACAAAACATAATTGTCAACAAATGAAAAACGATTCAACTTTGGGCAAGCAATATTTTACATATACAATACAAGCTTATAAGCACAAAGACAATTTATGTATATAATCTCTCCACAATAGAATGGAGTATGAGTGAAAAAAAATTACGATGAACATGTATAGTACAGAATATGCTCTACATATTACATGGAAAGACTTCTCCACAACAATTATAGTATATTCTTGTATACTGACAGATATAAATAGTCAATATCCTTTGTACATACATGTATTATGATGTACAAAGTGCTTACAATGTTAAAAATTAGAAAATATGGCATAATTTCCCTTTGATCTATTTAAATACTTTGTTTTTGTGTAATGTTTGGTCTTTGAATTGAATCTGAAGCGTTTTATATATGTAGATTTTGTGCCGCATACAATTTTAATTCCTTTTCTAATTATCACTATAAAATGGTTGGTAGGTTTATTGCTTCTTCTCCTTTTTCTTCAAGAATGGTACTTTATCTTGAACTCTGAAAATTGTACAAAATTATGATAAGTAGGCAACTTGTTGTAAAAGAAAATTAGAAAACATAAAAGTGAAACAATTCAATAATGAATTGCTAAAATGGAAAAGCAGTAGATCGTTTACATGACCCACACAGGAATCTGGAGGCATAATCCTCTCAATATCATTTGCAATTTTAAAAAATATGAATGTTCAACCTTAAATGACTGCTTCAAAAAACAGGATTTATATTTCATAAGATTTAAACAGTTTTTACCTTGATCTTTGAACATCACATTGAAAGTAAAAATGTATACAGACAACTTTATTGTATCATCTTTCATTTCTCCAAAACTTCTCAAGTTGTCATGTCAGGGTCAAAGAGCTGATCTTTCAAAACATTTGTCTAAGTTGACTTTGACCTTTGACATTTAAAAAAGTTCAAAAATTTGAAAGAAAAGGATAGAAATATAATAGGTCAACAACTTAACAAGAGGCCCAAGTGGGCCTATATCGCTCCCCTGAGAACCATGTCACTTTTGCTGAATGACTGAATACATGCACATTGTAAAGGTGATTGTTAGTGTGGTCCATCCTTAAAGTCATGTAAAAAAAAAAATCCCAAAAAATATTTTGGCACAGAATCTATATGAAAGCATTATATTAATGGCATCAAGTGTGATTAATATAACAGCAAATTAGGTCTCAAAGACATGCTTTCAATGTGTTAGTTCAGGAAATAGTATGAAAATGTCCATTTCTGACAAAGTCCGAAAAGACATAAAAAATTTGACTTCAGAGTGGAACTAAAAACAGGAATACTTCTTAAGAGATCCCTCTAGATCATTCTGATGCCTTCGGTTTGTTGATATATGCTTGGACTCTGAAGAAGTAGTTTGTCAAAGAACCCTGTGACCTACTTTGCCCCGGGTGGCGACACTTGTTGACGGATCTTGATGAAAAACAACATTACTTGTAGGGAACCATTAGCATATCACACCTACCAAGTTTCTTTAAAATGCCCCAGCGGTTCTGAAGAAGAAGTTGAAAATACCCTCCCCCACCTCTTCCAATTCAATAAGAAAACAAGCAGATTCAGAGAATCGTGGTCCCCCGCTTGGGGTGTTTGACTCAGAAAAATCTGAGTCCTTTATGTAAGTCAAATATCTAGGTCACGGTCACGAGGTCAAAAATTTTTGTGTCAGTGTAAAGGTCTTGTCACAAGGAACTCACATGTGAAATATGAGAACTGTATCTCTTCTGGTTAAAAAGTTATAGCAAAGGTTAAAGATTTTGTGACACAGACAGACGGACGGACGGACGGACAGATGAATGAGATTTAATGTCCCCCGCTTTAGAGTACTGCAAACGGTACAAAATATGCCTGTCATGAAAAATTTGTGAAGGTTATTTTATCACATTACTTGACCAGAAAGAACAACTTGCATATTTGATCTGCAACTGAGGAAAACAAAGTGATGTACCAAATGAAATGACAAGATTAGAACTTGGTATGAAGTTTATAAAAATAAAGTCACAAAAAATAACAACACTTCTTAAGACAGCTCTCTAGATAATTCAGATGCTTTCGGTTTGTCGATACATGCTTCGGTTCTGAAGAAGAAGTTTGTCAAAGGAGGGTACCCTCTGGGACCTACTTTTGCCTCTGGTGGCGCCACCTATTGAGAGATCTGGACAAAAAACAACAACACTTGAAGGGGACCATTAGTGCTTCATACCTTCCAAGTTTCATGAAAATCTGCCAAGCGGTACTGGAAAAGAAGCAGAAAATGTATCAAGATCACCCCCCCCCTCCCTTTTTACATAAGAAAATAATTTATAAAAATAAGATTTGAGCATAAAATACATATCAAAACATTAAGTAACTGAAAAAGATAAAAATGCATCAAATGAGTGCATAAAATCATACATTTATGGAGTAACTGAAAGAAATAGTGCAATAAAGCCTGTGTTTGTGAAACACGAATGCCCCCGGTGGCATCTTTGTTAGTATGAACACTATTTTCTGTTAAGTACATGTATGGGAGGTCGCTGGGTTAAAAGTTCAAAGGTCAAGGTCACGAGGTCAAAAATTTTGGTATCAATGGAAAGGTCTTGTCACAAGGAATACGCATGCGAAATATGAAAGCCCTATCACTTACCATTCAAAAGTTATGCCCAATGTTAAAGTTTTTGAAAAGTAGGTCAAAGGTCAAGGTCACGAGGTCAAATTTTTTGGTATCAATGGAAAGGTCTTGTCACAAGGAATACACATGTGAAATATGAAAGCCCTATCACTTACCATTCAAAAGTTATGCCCAATGTTAAAGTTTTTTGAAAAGTAGGTCAAAGGTCAAGGTCAAGGTCACGAGGTCAAAAATTTTGGTATCAATGGAAAGGTCTTGTCACAAGGAATACACATGTGAAATATGAAAGCCCTATCATTTACCATTCAAAAGTTATGCCCAATGTTAAAGTTTTTGAAAAGTAGGTCAAAGGTCAAGGTCAAGGTCACGAGGTCAAAAATTTTGGTATCAATGGAAAGGTCTTGTCACAAGGAATACACATGTGAAATATGAAAGCCCTATCACTTCCCATTCAAAAGTTATGCCCAATGTTAAAGTTTTTTGAAAAGTAGGTCAAAGGTCAAGGTCAAGGTCACGAGGTCAAAAATTTTGGTATCAATGGAAAGGTCTTGTCACAAGGAATACACATGTGAAATATGAAAGCCCTATCATTTACCATTCAAAAGTTATGCCCAATGTTAAAGTTTTTGAAAAGTAGGTCAAAGGTCAAGGTCAAGGTCACGAGGTCAAAAATTTTGGTATCAATGGAAAGGTCTTGTCACAAGGAATACACATGTGAAATATGAAAGCCCTATCACTTCCCATTCAAAAGTTATGTCAAATGTTAAAGTTTTTCGGACAAACAGACAAACAGACAAACAGACAAACAGATAAACAGACAAACAGACGGACAGGCCAAAAACTATATGCCCCCGAATCTTTGATTCCGGGGGCATAAAAATGAGCATTTCTGACGAAGTCCGAGAAGACATCAAAAACGCGTCAAAAATTTGACTTCGGAGTGGAACCAAAAATAACAACACTTCTTAAGACATCTCTCTAGATCATTCAGATGCTTTCGGTTTGTCGATACATGCTTCTGTTCTGAAGAAGAAGTTTGTCAAAGGAGGGTACCCTCTAGGACCTACTTTTGCCTCTGGTGGCGCCACCTGTTGAGGGATCAGGACGAAAAACAACAACACTTGTAGGGGACCATTAGTACTTCATAACTACCAAGTTTCATCAAAATCTGTTCAGCCGTTCTGGAGAAGAATTCGAAAATGTGAAAAGTTTACGACGGACGCTGCCGGATGCCGGACGGACGGACGCCGGACGGTGCGCTATGACAATAGCTCACTTGAGCTTCGCTCAGGTGAGCTAAAAACTAATACTTACTGTTTAACTGCATTGTTGACTTGCACACATGCAAGATTTACATAGTTATCTATCTGCACCTGAAACATGTTCATAACACTTTTTAATCACAGCATGAAATAACTTATGAAATAATGTAGAACATTAACTTCTTTTTCTTTGCAAATTATTAGAATTTAAAGCGGCAAACAAGAATTTTCCCTAACTGATGCTGCTTTAAGCAAGCAAACTAAATTATCCTGATTTTCTAAAAATATAGAGTTTAAAGGACAAATATTTGAAGTGTTTGATGTATGGAGAAATCAATTCTGCTTATATTTACATGAGGGACATGTGTATACACAGCTGGTACTCCCTCGGCTAGACTATTTTAACATTTATCATAATTATTATGTCTATCAACTCACCTTGTAGGTTTCATATACCTTAGGTAAGGTAAAGATAGCAACTACATCTGTAAATGAAAAAAAAGTAGCTGCAGAAAATTGATTTCAAATATAGTATGTATAAACAAATAAATAAATATTAAGGGTTTCCTATTAGAGCTTATCTTCTTTGTCATTTGTAGAAAATTATTTGTGAGATACCTGCTCAAATAGAAATTTAAATGATTTTCATATATGGTTTAAAAAAACTTCACTTCGTACTGTAGAATTTAAAAAGTATTTGTAGTTGTTCAACAGTAACTGTTATTTCTGGAAATTGATTTTTGCATTTTTGCGTAAAAAGTCTATAGATTTATTTTTGTGATTCTAATTTTTATGAATCAATCACGCCTAAAAAATTGAATTATAGCATACAGTATTGTTGCAATTTTTTTAATCTGGCCGGAATGATTCCTGTCTCATCTTCCTTTCCACATAAATTGACAACAACATGTTCTACGATTCGTAAATACATCATACTTATAAGAGCTCGTATCCTTGTGAAATGTGACAAAGATGACAGATGATTTCAGTAATGGCAGCCTCAATCAGAGGAAATGAACTTATCTCATGAAGTAATTAACAAAAATTAACTCCTTCATTGAAAATAAAGATCCCCTTCAATTGTCTAATGATTTATTTTTCACACCTATTCTGCAATCGTCGCAGTGTAACTGTAATTAACATGTGTTTTGTTATACGCATGTATACACAAACATGTGTGATATCCCTTTTGATTTTTTAAAGTTTGAATTGCTTCTGTTTTTGTTTGAGTGGATTTTTTTTGGGGGGGGGGGGGGGGGGGGGAGGGGGTCCACTAAGCTAGACATATGCAACGTCCCCCCACCCTGAGTGAGTCTGAATGTCATAACGGACATCGTGTGGCTTTAAGAGTAAAAGTAAAAAGCCACGTATGTATCTGTTGTATTGAGGTATCGGAAGCATAATTTTCTTCATATGGATTTATTTCTTCATAGAAAAATATTTTTGCGAATCCATCATGCCCGAAAAATTGCTAAAAATTAATTGACAGCAAAAATAACCAGATTTACGGTAGATAGGGCTGGGTTAGGTAAAATATTTTCGATACAATATATAAGAAGGCGATACAAGATATATTGGTTTTACAAAACATTTAAGAAATTTCGTTCAGACAAAGACTTTTGAATCACAACAATCTGTCATACAGATTTCTTTTTGATGCCATTTTTAATAATTTTAAACTCTCGAGTCTCTGATGGTGACATAAATGTAAATTCCCTATTCAAAGCCTTCGCATGTGATAACTTAGCTGCAAACATGTTTTTATTTGAACAGTATTTATTTTGTTTAGCCGCAATCCATGCATTATATCATATATAATACTAGTAAAATGTTGATCGAAACAGGTTTTCCCAGCATAAATTGGCACATTATTTTAATTGATTAGCAGCCAAAGATTTCTCATATTAGTAAATACTAGTCTTGTTAAAAAGTCAAAACCTTAATACTTGTACAACTGAAGTAACAGAAAAATAGATTTTAAACACTAATTTCCTCTGTCTGTTTTTCCCTTCAATTTTGTTGTTTTCCTCTTCATGACGTGTTTATTAGGATGCCCCTCCCCTAGAAGATGCAATTGAAGCAACACCTAACTTGCTGAAGGCAGTTTTGTCAAAGTGTTACCTAACTTTGCTTTCAGACATTCTTCTGCAATCCTGACATTTTTATCACTCATATTGGTCTTTACTGCATCAATATATCAATACACTACTTCGTATCGATACATATCGGTAAATCAACATATTAATCCAGCCCTAGCACTAGTCTACAAGATGTATATATGTTTGTACAATATCATACCTAATATAATTAGTGTCATTCCATTGAACCAGCTTCCAATGTAGGTAAGAACCCAAAGGAGGAGACCAAACTGTAAAAGTTGATAAACATTGAATAAATATCAATCAATAACATAATTTGCATTAAAGTTTAAATCAATAGCTTAAATCTATATCAGCTTCTACAAAAGTATAAAATATAGTACATTTTAGAGGTACGTCTTTATGAAGGATGCAATATCAGAGGTAATTTTGCCCTTTTTCATATTTAAGATATAAGAAATTTACTTTATAAAATCAATATTTATAGCATTAGCCTTTTTCACATAACTGCGGTCCAGTTGTTTTGGACGGCAAAATAAGTACTTTTCCCGCAATATAATGTTCTATTGATACATGTGTAATATCAACTTTATTAAATTGTGAAATATGAGAAAAAGGATCCCATACGACTTCCTGGGAGGAAGAAATAAATCTCCATCCTTTTCCTGTGCTTACTGAATCAATCACTTTGCAAGCCTCATCATGAATATCAGTTGTCATAGGATCAAGGATTGAGATTTATTTAATCCTGCTGGAACGTGGTGTTAAAATAGTAATCTTATCCGTATGGTGCAAGAAGGGGAAATCTTTCTTTCCCATTATTCTAATAGATCTTCCTGGCATTGGTGGAAGAATAGTAGAATCAACCATCCTTTTGTACAGGGACAGAAGATCCCACTAGAATATCAAAGATTTCCAGAGCATAGCTCTCCGAGTTGTGGATGTTGCATATCGTTTTGATACACAATCATTTCCCAAATTTGTGTCAGGTCTACATAATTTTCAAAAGGCAATTGTACATACCTTAAGAGAATCCACTAGATCTTCAATCAAGAAAAGTCGTCTAAGTTCCCGTGTAGTAGCATTGACATGGCTTAGGACATTCTTAACAACATGGTTGGCTTGATCTGAAGTCACCTCTATATCTTTGTCTAGGTAGTCTCTGAAATTCCAGTTATGATTATCATTTCTACTAACCTCTCAAATTCTTTCTAAATATAAAATTCAGTTCAGATGAACATTGATCTTGTCATTGTTAATTCTTTGCTGTTTTAATTAATGATCAAGATAAAAATTATTAATAAATGATGTGTAGCTATGCTTCACGGGCGACACAAAAACCTGTGTTTGTGAAACACGAATGCCCTGTTGGCATCTTTGACAGTAAAACTGCTCAAAAGTAGCTTCACATTTTGAGGTCAAGGTCACAAGGTCAAATTTGGTATCCATGGAAAGGTCTTGTCACAAGGAATACATATGGTAAATATGAAAATCCTATCGCTTACCATTCAAAAGTTATGACCAAGGTTAAAGTTTTTCAAAAGTAGGTCAAACTCAAAGGTCAAGGTCACAAGTTAAAAAATTTTGGTATCCATGGAATGGTCTATGAAAACTTACCATTCAAAAGTTATGGCCAAGGTTAAAGTTTTTGCGGACAGACAGAGAAACAGACAGACCAAAAACTACATGTCCCCATATCTCCGATTATGTGGGCACAATAAAATTCTGATCAAAGAGCGATATACTAGTAAGTCCCCTACCGGCATAAATCTATGTCCTGTAACTCTGCCTAGATAACATATTCACATAGTAAAATTCAGTTCAAAATCTACAACAACAGTCAAGAAAAGACAAAAACATAGGGTAATCAAAGATTACATAGCTCGCCTATACAGGTTTTTGTCAGAAACCAGGTTAAAGTTTTTGAAAAGTAGGTCAAAGTCCAAGGTCAAGGTCACTAGGTCAAAGGTCATGGTCTCAAATGAAAGGTCTTGTCACAAGGTATCTTCATGTGAAATATCAAAGCCCTACCCCTTATAGTTCAAGAGATATAGCCCAGGTTAAAGTTTTGTCTACGGACGACAACGACAACGACGACAACAACAACGACGCAGAGGGTATGGCATTAGCTCTCCGGACTTTTTCGTTCCGGCGAGCTAAAAACTGACCATTTCATGAAATTTGTTATGTCCAAAGGACACACTTGTTGGACCGGTAAAAGCGGTCAATAAAAACAAAACTTGAACTTGATGTGTATCTCTTTAAAGTGTATTCACATACAAAAATTTGGTTCATTATTTGCAATATTAAGTCTGGAAAAGTGAAAAATTCATGAAATTTGTCATGTCCAAAGGCTAGAACTCTTGTGAAAATACATCAATCAATGATCTGTATCACACTAAGATGTACTTACATACCAAAATCAATTCATTATCTGCAACAACAGCGGAAAAAAAGGCCAGAAAACTATAATAATTTCATGAAATTTGCTAAGTCCAAGGGCTAAAACTCTTGTAAAACAAGAGGCCCAAGGGGCCACATCACTCACCTGAGTTGCAAACAAAAGAATAGTAGTGGACGATTCAGTGGAGGCCCTTGAGTACTTGCTTCCTTAAAGGTTTCGTGAAATTATGAGCATCAGTTTTGGAGATGTCAAAAGTTGATCAGCCAATCAGCCATCATGTTTTGTGCAGTGGTTGCAGAGGAGAAGTTGTAAATGTGTCGGCCAATAAGAGCCCTCGGCGGCCATATTTGTTGACCAATCTGCCCAAAAAACACAAACTTCGTAGAGGACCTTGAGTACTTGCTACCGGTAAGGTTTTGTGAAATTCTGTGCAGCAGTTACAGAGGAGATGTCGAAAATGTAAAAAATTTATGCCGGACGGTGCGCTATGACAATAGCTCACTTGAGCTTCGCTCAGGTGAGCTAAAAAGGTCAATCAAAACCAAAATTTAAACTTAATCTGTATCACATTGTGATATATTTACATACCAAAAATGGGTTCATTATATATAAAAAACAGAAAAAAATGTCCGGAAAACTAAAGTGTGACAGACAGACAGAGAGATGTACAGACAGACAGACAAACAAGATGGAAACTATAAGTCCCCTCCGGTGAGCCGTTAGGGGACTAATAAAAAATTCTATCAAGATTATTAAAGTTCACTCTATCATATTCCATAGATGTAAATTAAAAAGCAGCTGCTTACATTTTTCAAAATGATAAATAATACATTGTATCTTGAATGAATTTCACATGTATTTCTTGTGACAAGTCTTTTCAATTTGGACTTCTGTCACATTTATGTGTGTGTATGTGTTTGTGGTAAATGATAGAAATTTTATATATGAATGAAGTTTTGCTGTTAACAAAATGTTGTGCCTTGAAACCTTGACTTATGAAATACTTCTGAAAAACTTTTAATCATTGCTATAATTATTGAATGGATTAGTGGTTGAACAAATTTCACGTGTATATAAGGGTCAGTTATAAGGGCCAGTGAAGGTATGCCAGCAAACTGAGGACAGAGAAAACAGGCCAGAGACAGCAGGATAAATAACATACCTGAATGGATGGGCGTCCCCTGTCTTCTGTACTGCTTGTAGGACATTTTTGTAGACTCTGAAGCTGAGTGTGATGGTAAGTAGGGCCAGAGACAGGTATGCCAGCACACTGAGGACAGAGAAACAGGCCAGAGACAGCAGGATAAATAACATGGAACCAAATACGACACCAGTTTTCTTTATATCTCGCCAGTATATCAGGTCCAGAACTGAAAAAAATAGTGTAATGATTACAAATATAACGTTAAAAGTCCATAAATGAAATTTACAATGATTACAAATAACGTTAAAAGGCTATGAATGAAGTATGTACCATGTACATCACGACGATTTAGAAGGATGCATCAGGGATGTTCGTTTCCACTTCAAAAAAATAATAATCTGGCGGGAATATCATAATATGATACCAGAAGTCTCTAAAATTAATTATTCCTTCCGTCGTTCGACAAGAGCAAACTATTTTACAAATTTTTACATACTTTTCTCTTTCATGTCCATTATTACATGTATTAAGTCATTTTATGAGCCCCCCCCCCCCCCTATCGTCAATATTCCTCCCGTCTCACACGTTGTTCCTATTCGGTAATTTGTTTGTCTCACAAAGAAAAATAACCGAATAGTAACAACGTGTGAGACGGGCGAAATATTGAAGCTACCCCCTAACCTTCCCTAGAAAATGTATGAGAATGAAGTTACATGATGAAGCAAGTAGGGCGACATAATCTGAAAACATCTTGCTTCATAAAAGTACAACATGAGTGTGTTTCAAAATCACTTGATAATAATTATAATCCACATTAAGGCGGGTCCCTACTCGTGGATCTAACAGATAAACTTTGAATTATAAGAATATTTTCTATACATAATGGTCAAAATGACATAATGAACACGGACATAGATATGGACCTTTGCACATTTAGATTTAGGAATATTAGATATCCAGTACGGTAAGTGTATATGCTTTTAACTCATGTTTTGTTTTAATTTATTTAGATAAGTAATATAGAAGCAATAAAGCACATAAAACGATATTCTAAGATGTTAATGAGAATGATGTATTACCAAACACAAGGGTGCACCCTTATAATTTCATTGCATTTTCAACCAATAAAATTGACTTTATCTAATGCTATGCAAAGAATAACAGATATAATTTCTTCATTTTGCATTATTTCGTAAAATAATGTATATAGATAAGGGAAAACACACGTACATGTAATACAGTTTTGTGACAGGTCAGCTATGGCTTGAAAGGTAAGGGTACCCCAACATTTCTAAGTAATTTCGACATACTATTTCTTTAACTACAAAGACAAGAATTAACTGTTCAAAATTAATGCTTTTGGCATTCTTTCACTAGATCAAAGTGTTACCTATAGGAAAAGACCAAACATTTGTGTTTCATCTTCCTTATGAAAATATTTTGGGTATTACATAAGGGCATTCCCTAAAAGTTTAGTAAAACTCCGAAAATGTTTGATGTACAGTTTCATGGGAAAAACAATCAAATAACTTGTCAAGTAAAATAACACATGTTGGTCAGTAGTGAACGTTTATTGTAAAAATACTTGGATTCAATCATAATAACTGGAAATGAATAAAGCCTACGCTCACGCAGCAAGATACGCCCGTGGGATTTTTTCACAACACCAAAATATCTAAGTCCCATAACTCCATAAGGACAAATTGGATGAACCTAGCTTAAATCAAAAGGCGGCTTCCTCTTCAAAGTCTGATCAAATGTACAAATATCATGAAAATCTGTTGACACATATTCAAGTTATTGCGTTCCATGCACCTATATTTTGCCCATAGCTTAACATGTATGTGCATATAACCCCCCCCCCCCCCATTACACATAATTTCTGGATTATGTGACAAAAAATTCAAGAACCCCTTATATATGTGAAAGAACATCCTTTCTACTTGAAGTATACAAAATTTCAAAACATTTCAACCAGAAATAGATTTTTAAATAATTTTTAACTATTATAGTATATTTTCACTGTATTTTAAAATATCTAAGTCCCATAACCCTGTAACGACATATCGAATGAACCTGAAAATCGAAAGGCGGCTTCCTCTCCGCAGTCCAATCAAAATGCATGAATATCATGAAAATCCGTTGACGCATATTCAAGTTATTGCGTTCCATGCGCCTATATTTTGCCCATAGCTTAACATGTATGTGCATATAACCCCCCCCCCCTTCCTATTACACACAATATCTCGCTTATGCGACCAAAAAATTAAAAACCCGTTACATATGTCAAAGAGCATCCTTTCTACCTTAAGTATACAAAATTTCAAAACATTTCGACCAGAAATAGATTTTTAAATAATTTTTAACTATTTTAGTATATTTTCACTGTATTTTAAAATGTCTAAGTCCCATAACTCTGTAACGACATATCGAATGTACCTGAAAATCGAAAGGCGGCTTCCTCTCCACAGTCCAATCAAAATGTATGAATATCATGAAAATCCGTTGACGCATATTCAAGTTATTGCGTTCCATGCGCCTATATTTTGCCCGTAGCTTAACATGTATGTGCATATAACCCACCCCTCCCCCCTTCCTATTACACACAATATCTCGCTTATGCGACCAAAAAATTAAAAACCCGTTACATATGTCAAAGAACATCCTTCCTACATGAAGTATACAAATTTCAAAACATTTCGACCAGAAATAGATTTTTAAATAATTTTTAAATATTTTAGTATATTTTCACTGTATTTTAACAATCTAAGTCCCATAACTCTGTAACGACATATCGAATAAATCTGAAAATCGAAAGGCGGCTTCCTCTCCACAGTCCAATCATAATGTATGAATATCATGAAAATCCGTTGACGCATATTCAAGTTATCGCGTTCCATGCGCCTAGATTTTTGCGCTTAGCTTAAAATGTATGTGCATATAACCCACCCCCCCTTCCCATTACACACAATATCTCGGTTATGCGACAAAAAAATTAAAAACCCCGTTACATATGTCAAAGAACATCCTTTCTACTTGAAGTATACCAAATTTCAAAACATTTCGACCAGAAATAGATTTTTAAATAATTTTTAAATATTTTAGTATATTTTCACTGTATTTTTAAATCTAAGTCCCATAACTCTGTAACGACAAATCGGATGAACCTGAAATCGAAAGGCGGCTTCCTCTCCACAGTCTGATCACTATGTATAAATTTCATAAAAATCCGTTGACGCGTATTCAAGTTATTGCGTTCCATAGGCGGACGGACAGACGGACGGACTTCGCCATACCATAATACGTCCCGTCAAATGACGGGCGTATAAAAACGTTAAACGGTCAGGTAGGGACCCTCCTTAAATCTAAATATGAACAGTATTTATCAATTTCGTTTTGGACGAATATGCATTTATTTTGCAACGATCACACGAAAATGCACGTGTAAATATCTCATGATCTATACACTACTTTATCTGAATACCGGTACATGACTGTAAAGGAAGCACTCCCTCCATTTTACATTGTACTGTCGTATCAAACAATGTCATTACACTACTTGATCGTAATTACCATGATTACAGGTACAGGTATACATGTGATTACACTTTTACATGTAGCCTTGAGGAAAATGGATTGGAGAATATTCAAGTGTTACACGGCGTTATCAACATGCGTTTAAGTAAGACATACACTGTCAGTTTAGTCATATCTATGAGGGTGTTGTTACATGTATGAGGGGTGTGAAGATCACCGTGAACTATTGAAATACCAGATGCCCGAATTCGACCCCTGTCTTTTGATATGTAAAGTAAACATGAACTCGGCTAAGGAATCTGCTAAACATTTGTGCGTAAAATAACGATCCTTGGTACGAAAAAAAAAAAATCATACTCAGTCCGGCCAGCCGCAGGCTCGAGGAATTTTGGCTTCTTCTAAGTTAGTTTTTAGCAGAGTTCAACAAAGACAGCTTTGGTTTGACTTTTACCAAGGCCAATTATATCTAAGCGCGTCATCTTGATAAAAAAAGCTATCTGCTTCTTCTCTGAGAAAGCTGGAATAAGCAAAAGATAATATTTTCGTAAATTTCGATTTCGCAATTCCACATTGACCTTTGATTTATGTAAATTATCATAATACGAAATTCGTCAATGTTTTAAAACCATTTGAGATCTCTCGCAACCATGATCCTTAACTGTAAAATATCAGTAAAATACCGATGTAATTATATAATTTCTTCCGAAATTTGATTTACTTCTAATTTGAAGTTGAAAGATTTATTGACATATTTAGCCGTATATGGAAAAGATCGTACACATGTATTCAATTGGACCTTTATAAAGCATAAGCCATTAAGGTAGAGTTTATCTGGAAAATAAAGCATGTTAAAACTTTAACTATATCCACAATCTTAAAAGTGGTATGCTTATACATGCATATCCCAATCCATCACTCCATCTCCAGATACAAAATTAGCTTGTAGAAAATATAAATAACCTGTCTCTGATAAGACTAACAAATGTTCTCGGGGCACTGTGTTTATGTCAGACCTAAGTTATTAACAGCTTGTTGATAACGAAATTCACCGAAGATGATACGAAGCAAAACTACATTGAGTATCTGTCAGCTAAGACAGAAATCTGCGCTTCACGAAAGACAAATGCTCATCTTTTTATGTCGACGAAATGTAAACATGTGATATAGTAGTGTGATATCACAGCATGGCATTCCAGACTCCCCATCTGTTGACATGGAAGCTGCTCTCCTACCACGTACATCATGTACATAGATAGGACGATTTGATGCTTGGAGCCAATACCATTATATTTCTGCCAGGTGAATTCCTACCAATGTGCAGTCGCTGTAACAAACGACACACATGGGCTCCAAAGTGATCCGTATATATTATATGATGGTTTGACATACATGTATGTGCATTGTGTACAGTAAGACGCTGACCAAGTCCTTTGATACGTCAAAAACTTCAAAGAGGGGGAGAGTAAATTATAATATTAGCTTCCGTATTTGAAGTTTACTTTCCGTTTTCGCCAGTCACATGCAATTCATTTCCACAGCCTCATAAGAAATTAATCGTGTCATGCCTCACGAACCTGTATTCGACACTCAAGAAGGTAATAGGACACTAAATATTCAAGGTCCCTGTTTGCCTATTGACAAGGTGCGCATTGTCATTATTATAAAGTAACACATTGCACGAATAAGGTGATGCATTACATTCTTTTCACATGTTTTTCCTTTCTCTTTTTTATTAGCAAATGAAAACGATGATACTATAAAAAAGCAATGATATTACAACAAGGACAATCATCCGTTCTTACTTCAGAAAGTACAATGTTAGGACTAGACCTTTTCGCAAGAATACATTAGAAGGTTCATTGAATATTTGTCAAATATATTAATATAGTGTGATAGATTTTATATCAAGTTCAATAATTGCAGAGGAGGGACATAAAACCTAAGGTCGTATCTAGTGGGTGCGTATTCCGGTTGAGCTTTGAAAAATATACAAATATCAAGTTTAAACAGCGTTTCTACATAGACGTACTTGACACGAGGTTCTGGCAAAAATAAGCGAGGAAACAAAAGATACGGTTTCCGTTTCAATGTATCAAATTGATACTTGTATGTTGGATCAGCAATAATAACTTGACACGAGAAAGTGCTTTGACAAACAAGTGGTTTCATCTCTTAGATTGCAATGGCGGATTTCAAAGGGGGGGGGGGGGGGGGGGTGGCAGGAGCTCTGTGAAATTTGCAAAAAAATTATTGTGATTGTGATTTTACATATATACACATCATTTTAATGATAGGCTGGAACCCCCCCCCGGAAAATGTTCTAGATCCGCCCATGTACTGTGTAATTTATGAAGAAAAGTTCAATAAATCACAATCTAAAGGGGGGTGGGGGGGGGGTGTCCATCATTAAAGATAAAATATGAATATTTTTGCACCGTATATTCCCTTTATAAAAAACATATTCCTTTAGTGTTCGTCCGTCTTTTGCACGATTCTTAATGACACAGAATAATTATTTTTATTCTCTCTTTCCATACCTTTACATAGCGACCTTGACATTCATCCCTAAATGATTTGACCTTGAAAGAGTAATGTCAAGTTTGGATGAAAGTGTATATATCGTATGATCTTTTGAAAATTATTGCCGACCAGAAACTGATTGGCAAGTAATGCCCTGAAATGTTTTCACCACACGAAAATACAACTCTTGACAGCGCCATCCTATATTGCAACTTTTTCTACCTCCTTGTAATATCGGAAAACAGTTTCAACGTTGTACAACACAACTTTTGAATCACGACGATTTATCAAGGAAATGGGAAAATCCAATGCATAAAAATGAAGCTATGCTATTTGTTGTGTGAACAGACAACTAGGAGTAAAACGCCCAGTTAACTGCTTTACTGAAGGAGCTATTTGTTCCCTTAGTTCAGTTCAGTCCTTTCAATGTTTTCAAATCAAACATCCACTTCATCGTAGCATCTTGTATTTAGTTCTAATGCATTTCATTTCTTTCATTTATTCCTCAACCCCCCATTGATGATTCACTGTTATGTTTTTTATTCAAACAAGTTAAAAGTCATGTTTGTAAAACATTAATGCCCCCCTACCCCTTCTGTGATTAAAGTCTGTCACAACTTTATACTTGCATTGATACAACCTATGGGGGTATAAAGTAACAGTTTCATTTCAATACGTAACTCCCCTCAAGAGATATTGAACAGAAACCCTGAAGTTTTGGTATTTTTCAAAGTGCAAGGGGCATAACTCTGTCCAAATTTTTTTGATAGGACCTAAATATGAACTTGACCTAGATTGTCATTTGATGTATCCGTATACAAAATTTCATTTCAATATGTAACTCCACTCAAGAGATATTGAACGGAAACCCTGAAATTTTGGTTTTTTTCGAAGTGCAAGGGGCAATAACTCTGTCAAAATTTTGTTGATTGGACCCAAATAAGAACTTGACCTAGATTGTCATTTGATGTATCCGTATACAAAATTTCATTTCAATATGTAACTCCATTCAAGAGATATTGAACGGAAACCCTGAAATTTTGGTTTTTTTCGAAGTGCAAGGGGCATAACTCTGTCAAATTTTTTTCGATCAGACCTTAATACCAACTTGACCTGGATTTTCATTTGATGTGTCTGTATACAAAATTTCATATCAATATGTAACTCCATTCAAGAGATATTGAACGGAAACCCTGAAATTTTGGTATTTTTCGAAATGCAAGGGGCATAACTCTGTCAAAATTTGTTTGATCGGACCCAAATATGAACTTGACCTAGATTTTTGTTTGATGTGTCTGTATACAAAATTTCATTTCAATATGTGAATCCGCTCAAGAGATATTGAACGGAAACCCTGAAATTTTGGTATTTTTCGAAGTGCAAGGGGCATAACTCTGTCAAAATTTTTTCGATCGGACCTTAATACGAACTTGACCTGGATTTTCATTTGATGTGTCTGTATACAAAATTTCATTTCAATATGTAACTCCACTCAAGAGATATTGAACGGAAACCCTGAAATTTTGGTATTTTTCGAAATGCAAGGGGCATAACTCTGTCAAAATTTTTTTGATCGGACCCAAATATGAACTTGACCTAGATTTTTGTTTGATGTGTCTGTATACAAAATTTCATTTCAATATGTGAATCCGCTCAAGAGATATTGAACGGAAACCCTGAAATTTTGGTATTTTTCGAAGTGCAAGGGGCATAACTCTGTCAAAATTTTTTCGATCGGACCTTAATACGAACTTGACCTGGATTTTCATTTGATGTGTCTGTATACAAAATTTCATTTCAATATGTAACTCCACTCAAGAGATATTGAACGGAAACCCTGAAATTTTGGTATTTTTCATAGTGCAAGGGGCATAACTCTGTCAAAATTTTTTTGATCGGACCCAAATATGAACTTGACCTAGATTGTCATTTGATGTGTCTGTATACAAAATTTCATTTCAATATGTGAATCCACTCAAGAGATATGGAATGGAAACCCTGAAATTTTGGTATTTTTCAAAGTGCAAGGGGCATACCTCTGTCAAAATTTTTTCGATCGGACCTTAATACGAACTTGACCTGGATTTTCATTTGATGTGTCTGTATACAAAATTTCATTTCAATATGTAACTCCATTCAAGAGATATTGAACGGAAACCCTGAAATTTTGGTATTTTTCGAAATGCAAGGGGCATAACTCTGTCAAAATTTTGTTGATCAGACCCAAATGTGAACTTGACCTAGATTTTCATTTGATGTGTCTGTATACAAAATTTCATTTCAATATGTAACTCCACTCAAGAGATATTGAACGGAAACCCTGAAATTTTGGTATTTTTCGTAGTGCAAGGGGCATAACTCTGTCAAAATTTTTTTGATCGGACCCAAATATGAACTTGACCTAGATTGTCATTTGATGTGTCTGTATACAAAATTTCATTTCAATATGTAACTCCATTCAAGAGATATTGAACGGAAACCCTGAAATTTTGGTATTTTTCGAAGTGCAAGGGGCATAACTCTGTCAAATTTTTTTCGATCGGACCCAAATATGAACTTGACCTAGATTTTTGTTTGATGTGTCTGTATACAAAATTTCATTTCAGTATGTGAATCCGCTCAAGAGATATTGAACGGAAACCCTGAAATTTTGGTATTTTTCGAAGTGCAAGGGGCATAACTCTGTCAAAATTTTTTCGATCGGACCTTAATACGAACTTGACCTGGATTTTCATTTGATGTGTCTGTATACAAAATTTCATTTCAATATGTAACTCCACTCAAGAGATATTGAACAGAAACCCTGAAATTTTGGTATTTTTCGAAATGCAAGGGGCATAACTCTGTCAAAATTTTTTTGATCAGACCCAAATATGAACTTGACCTAGATTTTCATTTGATGTGTCTGTATACAAAATTTCATTTCAATATGTGAATCCACTCAAGAGATATTGAAAGGAAACCCTGAAATTTTGGTATTTTTCGAAGTGCAAGGGGCATAACTCTGTCAAATTTTTTTCGATCGGACCTTAATACGAACTTGACCTGGATTTTCATTTGATGTGTCTGTATACAAAATTTCATTTCAATATGTAACTCCACTCAAGAGATATTGAATGGAAACCCTGAAATTTTGGTATTTTTCGAAATGCAAGGGGCATAACTCTGTCAAAATTTTGTTGATCGGACCCAAATGTGAACTTGACCTAGATTTTCATTTGATGTGTCTGTATACAAAATTTCATTTCAATATATAACTCCATTCAAGAGATATTGAACGGAAACCCTGAAACTTTGGTATTTTTCGAAATGCAAGGGGCATAACTCTGTCAAAATTTTTTTGATCGGACCCAAATATGAACCTAGATTTTTGTTTGATGTGTCTGTATACAAAATTTCATTTCAATATGTGAATCCATTCCAGAGATATTGAACGGAAACTGATGTCGCGGACCGACCGACAGACCGACCGACCGACAGACCGACCGACAGACCGACCGACAGACCGACCGACAGCGGCAAACCTATATGTCCCCTCTTCTTCGAAGGGGGGCATAACTAAAGTAACTTACAGTCTTGGGATCAGAGTTCATCATTATTAATTACTACATTTTTGTACGATGAAGCCACCAGGCTTGGGGATACTTTCACATATATAGAACTGAAGAGAATTTGATGGTGAATCTCCTGCTCTGTTTCTACACTGTAACACATGTTTAGCATGTTTAGTAAACAAAATCAATCCTTACTTCAACATCACATCAAGGCAGCCATTTAAAAAGTCCATGCTAGAACCCCAATCCATTTTTTCTTTCTTTTTTTTTTCAAAATTACAGCATCAAATAGATGCATTGTCCATGCTTAACATGCTTATTCTATATAGCTTCTACCATCATGCTTCTTTAAAGATATATAGACAAATCGACATGGACGTAAGATCAAGCCTCAAGCTTCATCCAACCACACGACTATATCATCTACATACACAGTTTGTGGTTACTTGTACATCAGTCATCAGGGATGCCACACGGAAAAGTATGCTTATAAGATCATCATGCTAGATAGACTTAAGCTATGATTATCCCGTGTCAGCGTTTAATGCCGCTTCTCCATGCTTAAACTTACTACTGGTGTTTAAGGCAATGGGTGTCGGCTCCTCCGCTATTGATGAAGGAATAGGGGCTGGGGTGAAAGTTTCACGGATCTCTGTGTGATCTTCATAAGGTGAATGTATACCTCCCATATCACTTTCTTCACTTATACTTTCTTCAGCTTCCGTTTTATCTTCAAATTTCAGTGAAATTATCAATACAGGTTTATGATGCAGGGTATCAACTTCTTTTTACAGATCCATTTAGTGTACAAAAATGATGGAAAACACAATAAAATTATGTTTTAACCAAGACATCAAATGAAACAAAATGTGTCAGTAAAGTTAGAATTCCCAAATAAACAATAAGCCTTTAAAAAGAATTCAAATCTTTCAAAATGCCCATCAGAATTAAGAATGATCCATAGATGATAGAGTATTTACAACTTTCATAACATCATACTTTTCTACCTTGTATGCTTTTTTGAGGATGTACTTTTCTACCTTGTATGTTTTTTGAGGATGCCATCAAACAAGCCCCCTCTTTGCAAAAGAAGAAATACAAAGACTTATTTGTCAAAACCTTATATGTAGTACAATGTACATGTAGTGACACTGTCACAGAGTCCCAGGCTCCCATCACAGTAAAAATCAATACTGCCATTGTAGAAATGGAAGAGGTGAGCTCTGTGACTAAGCAGCCTGTTAGGATAAGCTTTAGAAGTACCTAGATAAACGGTGGAACAATGCTGACAATTAGCTGATATTGATTATTCAATGAATGTAGTATACAGCTTTGTTTCTGAGGGTAAACCAAACTCAGCTCAATAAGTAGGTCATTATGAGTCAGGAATCATCAGAGTATGGAATAGATCTATAATAAGGCCAAGGTCACTTCTGCAGCAGCAGCAGCAGCAGAGAAGCTTTGAAATGCCAAATGTTATAATGTGGACAAATTGAAAAGTAGTTCCAGAGTTCCAATCAAACCATGCTTCAACATGAAGAGTTTAGCTTTATAAGACAGAATGTAAAGACAATATTAGAATTAAGATGAATTAAACAAATGAAGGAGGATAGGTAAAGAGAAAGGGGGAACTGGACATTCCTCTTAGTAATGAAGTAAATTCTTAAATTTAATACTGTTAGTGAAACAAATTCTACAATGTACATTCACGTTCCGAAACTTCTTTTTCAGCAATACAAAGATGCATTTGCAAATCTTAAACTGTAAAAGCAGGTGCCCCTGGGACAGTTTCCCCATTTATTGCCTACTGACAAAATGATTAACGAAATAATACCAAGTGTGTGGACATCTTTGGTAAATCCACCATACCTGTATATGTACAAGTCATATACTGTAACACTGTGAAGATGAAGACTTGTCAACAAGTAAACCTTTTGAAAGTAAGCATTGTATTAGCTTCCTCACTGTCATGAGTAATACAGGTTGAAATGTTGTTGATTTTCTGTGGGTATCCTATCTTTATTGGGGGGTGGGGTCGGGCAGGGAATGGCAGCCGTACCATAGAGGGGGGGGGGGGGGGGGGGGGAGGGGAAATTTACGACATTTTATTAAAACAGGGGAAATTATTTACTACTCTTTGATAGGATCTAAAGCCAAAAAATTTTGATCTGGAACAGATTGATCGAAGCATTTCTTTTTGCTATTCAGAACTTAGTTATCTAAGCATAAATGCTTTGTGGAAGTGGATTTTTTGTAGCAAGGTATCATGGTACAATGGGGAGAATTTTCCTCATTTTACGGGAAGACATACTATTTAGTGGGGGAGGGGGAGGATGATAGGGTCGAATTTCGGCCCTAATTTTTGATGATCGAGTGCTCTACTGTAGCCAACAAATTGATAAAGAAAACAAGACTCACCTCTGGGGTCAACATTCTTTAACCAGGAGTCTGAAAGAATGCAAAATTCTGAAGTTAATATTCACTGTAAAATGTTATACAAATCAGCTCAAAAACACCAAAGAATGCTATACATGTATATATAATTGTTCTTCAATCAAAATTTCATGCTTGATAATATAATATAAATTTGTCCTCTATCATTAATTAGAGGTGGTGCATAATAAGCAATCTTGTATTATTTGAATATTTCATCTTAAAGACTATGGTGATGTGATTTAGATATAAACAGAAGCATTTGCAAATTCTGAGGTTGTACAAGCTAGCTTTATTTGGTTGTTAATAACCTATACCATAAGTAAAGGATATAGTAGGAAGTGAATAAATAAACAAAATAACATGCAGGAAATATGAAGTTCACACTTAATACATGAGTGTATGGTCACAGGAAGGTCAATATAGTGTTATGCTGAGGTGCACTGTACCAGTATATGTATTCATTATACTGTTTTTTAAAGGAGGAAGTCTTTGTCCTTGTCTACTTCCTAACACTATTCTATCCTTTTATACACATATCTATAGATTTTTTTACTGTTGTGGGATGGGGGTGTGTCTAGCCCGGTCAGAAGGGTTCAGCATAAGGTTGTAAGAAAATTATAAGCAAAATTGAAAAAATTACTATTCTTGACAAATTCCAGAAGATGGTGGTTTCTTATCCCTACACCTTTAAAATATTTGTATACATTTTGTATCACCAGCAAATTTTTTTCTCTTGTTTCAATCCAATGTTGTAAAGTGTATTACAGCCATTACATTGGGTATTGACATACCCTATATTTATAAATGTTTGATGCTTTTTGATACAAATTCCTTAACTAAAGAACATAAATAGCCTTACAGGTCATTTTCTTAGTAATTTTCCTTGATTTGACAACATGATTATGCAAGTCGGTAATGAATGGTGGGGGACGTGTAAATGAGTCATTTCATGTAATACAATAATACGCTATAGAATCATATCATTACAATGACAATGACAATTAGTTTATTCTCATTTGAACAGAATAGAGCTTTATGATATTTACAGCAACAAGGGCACCAATACCACTTTAGACTGATGAAGTTCTGTTCAGTTATACATAATTAAATTTATGAAAAGAAATGTCCTATACCTGATTGTATTCATGCAAACAAATATTAAAGAGTGTATCAGTAGACTAGAGCACTTAAAGAGTACATGTACAAAATTACGCCTTGAGCAATGAGCATGCAGTGGTTTACAATTCAATAATGTTACAACAAAGACACATTACCAAGTTTAGAGGCTGTCTCAACCTTGACTGCAAGCAAACAACATGTAACTCAAAACAAAAATGCTAAACACAAGCATAATGAAAGTTAGATATGGAAGAAGCATGTCTATGTTTAACTACTGAAAACCAAGTATTGAGAATACAAATGATGCTAAGTATTGCCTTGTATTTATGTATGTAAAAGAGTATAACAGAAAATAACAGATGATAACCAAACTAAACTGAGTGTGAAAAGAGGTTCAAGAAATCTAGAGAACAGAGAGCTTCATAATTTACTTTGAAGCAAACTACATGTCAGTGGGTCCCAATGATGAGAAATGTGTTTTGACTTACATCCTTATAACATTTATAAGTTATATGAAAAACATAAATAAAAGCATAAAATACCTTTAAGTTATGCTTCATCAATATAATTGTCTTTCTAGCAAATACTTTATCAAAATCATAAATATAACCCAAAATGCACAGTAATCCTTATTTATCCATCTATTGTACAAAAACAAGTAACTGCAAAATCATCACACCATCTACTCCTAACTGAAAGGTAGACAGGATTTTTCACTATTGAGTATCATTAGGCAGTATGGTAAATGAGAGCAAAATAGAATGAGGCATCTCACTGTAGACTCTGTAAAATTTTACTTTATTTCAGGCCTACCATAGAACTGATGTTGATATCATAATTTAGCTGATTCATTTTGTGAAGGAAGATGATCCTCACCTACATGTAACATGTCATGATGTTTAAGGACGACATTGACTTTTAAATTAAGGATGTATCATGATGTATATGCATATTATATGGTACCTGGAAAGTAAATTTGAATACAATGACCTTGACATTTACATGTAACCTCTTGCACTTAATTTCAATTGAGTACATCTCACGTTTGCTGATATTTTGGAATTCTACATTGTACACTGTTTAGTATCTTTAAGTTCTATTGTGTTCACAAGGTTCTGAATAAATTTACCAATAAACATCATAGCAATGCAACAAAAAACGTATTACATACTTATTAATATTAATAGCATCGCTACCAGTATCGTACATTCAATTTATATCTATAGGAGTTTTTTGTCCTTCTACTCAAAATTTTTTCCTCAAATTTTGCATTTTAAATTTAGTATTTCAGTTTTTAAGGGCAGATTATGTGCTTCATCTTAGCAGCTTCCCTCTAAATTGACAATCCAACTTCCAAATTAGCATATTTATACCAGTATAATACAATAAATGTATGTTTTATAAATATGTAAGTCATGTGTCACATCCATTTTCCTTTAATTTATGGATTGAAAATTGAATAATTACTTTCAATTTAGCTTCATGCAATGTTTCATTAAAACATAGAAATCAAAAACACACCTTTTTTCATTCTAGAACACATGCTAAAAACTACATCCATTCTTTTCTGTATTAATGTTTTAAGATATTTAACAACACCAACTGACATTAATTAGCTTAGCTGCTAACTTTCTGAATTTATGATAATTTAATATTTACATGTACATTTTCAATATGTACAACATACATGAAGGAACATGACTTTCCTTCCTCTATTTTCATCATGTTTTGATATCAGACTTAGAATGGTATGCATAAAAATTCTTTCAACTTTGAATGGATATTTTTCATGCCTTAAGAATAATTATTAAATCAACGATTGGAACCCGTACTACAATTATTTGAATTTGTATGAAACAATATGCACCATAGATTTCATGGATGGGTTTTAAACATTTTAAATATGGGTAAAGGGGATCTTGGTTTAAAATTACGACTACATTTTGTAGTCAGGCAGCAATGTTAAGGGTACAACATGTACATTGTACAAGGAACAGAAGTTCCAGTTGAACTCCATCATGATTTAAATTTAACAAGTGATTTACTGAGTGCTGTCCTCTAGCTCCATTCAGTTATACACAATGATAGAATTAAAGACCTTGGCCAGAAGTCAGATGATGCCTACAAACACTTTAACCGAGACTACACTAAATAACAAATGGACAACATATGCAAAAACTGGTAAGAATGGTGGAATAATTTATTCTATACTTTTCTACTCAAAAGTCTTATCGGATATCCTATCTGTTAAAAACATTTCTCATCAAATAAGACCCATGGCACTGCAGTGGATACCAGACTCTACAGATATACCTGCTGGTGGTCTAGAAACTTCAACTTTTTCTGGTTTTGGTTTGATATCAGGCATGAATGATGAAGACTCTGGCTCAGATGGACTAACAGTTTTTGCACTTGCACCAAATTCACCTAATAGATCAGCCACATTGTTGGATTCAGCCTGACTGGGGGCCAAAGGGGGAGCAGATGCAATAGGGGCGGCTGGGGACCCCATGTTCAACAAATCATTACTTTCTGTGATGGGGGTTCTATCAGAAGACTGGAAATTATCATCATCATCAAAATTGAGAAGATTATCGGAGGCACCTGATGCAGCTGCCCCGTATGGAGATGCAGAAGGGTCATAACGATCCTCTTCGGCCTCCTCACCGGTAAAAGATGTCGATGTCGTCACCTCTTCATCTTGCTCCGGTGGCATTTTCTCGACCTTCTCGTATGTGTCCTCCAGACCTTCTGGTACTGGTGTTTTGTACGGCTCCTCCATTTTGTAGAATAGAATTCAGATTTACAAATACCTTACTCAGAATGTCTTTTCTTGGATATTATTCACGGTCACTCACTGCCCAAGTGATTTGACGTAATCTGCCTTGCGCATTGAAAAGTATAAATTACCGGTCTCACCGTTGCTTCCTATGAAAAACCAAGAGAGGACCCGGGGATTAGTCCGAGTTACAAGGCATTTCATTGGACAGAATCTGACCAATAATATGCATTGTAACATTTGCACTAGATGACGAGGAATACCGAAAGTGGTCGCTAGCGATGGCTAGGGAGGGGAAGATAAACGGCGTTAGGCATGAATATTCCAACGGAAAAACAAACGGAACACTCGCAAGGGCAAACGGACATCATAAGAATGGGAAACATGTATGTATCAAACTTAGAAGTACGTCAAAACATAAAGTGTAATGTCGCCAACGTGTTGATTCGTTGAGTTTGTGAACCGGGTAAATAGAAATAACTTTATTTGTTTTTATATTGCATTTTCTCAAAATTCTAGGTCTATGAAATTCAATAGATTCTTTTCTTTTGGATTCTTTTTCATTTTGGTTCATCATTTTTATCCCTCGAAAGTGATAACATTCCAAAAGACACGCCCCATACCACATTTTTCAAATAACTATGTTAGAGTTATCTCCCGTGTGTTATGCCGGTTTGTTGTCAAAACAAACAGACATGCTTCAAATGCATGTTGAAAATAGGTTCATAAACTAGGTTAGAGTTATGAAACCTCTGTTGACACATTTAATGATTTATTTAAGGAGAAAATGATCGAAATATTAAAATACTTACTGGCAACACAAAACCTACACACCAAATATATTTGTTAGAGTGCAAAAAAGGTATGCATCTGCCTGGTCAATTTACTGAAAATTATGCAACTAGAAATTAAACTGTAACTGATTATTACATCATTGATTAGAATTTTTAAGCAAGTGGGGTTTTTTTGGAGGGGGGGGGAGTTAAATACAGCAACAGCAATATTTGTATCCACTTTTGAAATAAAATTTTACAGACAATCACTTTAAAAATATGTAAACCAGACTAGCCTCATTTGAATACCCCCTCCTTTAAAACTCCATTTTTTCATACTGTGTCTTTTTTAGAACTTTTGCAAAATTGATATTCAACATGTTCAAAGTAAAAGAAATATAACAGTATAATTCTAAAAATGATAGATTACATCATTACCAGCAATGGTTAATTTTCTATATACATTGATGGTTGCCATGGTGCTTATGTTTGATGTAAATGTGGATGAAAAATTCAATATACATGTACAGTAGGGGTATTCATTCTAAGTTCTTAACAAAACATTTTGTCAGAAATTAGATCAAAGAGCAAGAGTGTGTCAGGAATCAGCATTATTATTATAATATATGTTAAATTAAATGTATCCAGAATCTGAAACTTGAGAAGTACTCAATTGACAAAGCATTCAATAGTCAATACTCAGTGAAATATACAGAAGATATCTTGCACATTTCAGAGCAAACATACATGCACGTAGGTCTCATTTTGGGATTGGTTTCCATTCTTTGCAGGGGAATATGATTTATTTTTCTGGTGTATGGAATAAAAGACTGGGTTTTTTTTGCTCAAATAAAATGCTTTAAACATTCAAGATTTTTTCCAGTTTCACCTTACATAATAGGGATATTAAAAATAAAAAAAAGGAAGTCTCAATCTCAAACTTCAAAGGAAAAATACAAAATCTGTACAAAAAAATTGAAAAAGGTCCACTTCAGAATTTGAAAATCCAACTGATAGGGTCAGATGTTTCATCACAGGGTATCTTCACTTTTGCAGATCACACATGTTACATGTACATTTAATGATAAGGCTTGATTCACAGTGGTTTCATTATCTCTCCTTGAGAAAAGGCTGTGCAAAACCTTATATAATGTCACATGTATTACAGTAGATGTAAATGTTCATGTACCATGAAATGAACTGTATGTATCGTTAAAATTTACATGTATTGTTCATTTAAGGCACTGAAGGAGAACTGGAGAGACAATTTCATAGAAACATTTGAACAAACACCATTGTTTGTAGCAGTACTGACATACTTGGGATATGCCATTCTGGTAGTCATTGGTCATATCAGGGATTTCTTACGTACCATTGGAATTGAAAAAATTAAATCATGCACAGAACCAAAATCTCCTGTAAGTGATTATATCTGTACATACATTATCATTGTACATGTAGTCATTAATTTTGACACAATATAAATATTCAGCTTTTTGTATACGATCATTGAGATCATCAAGATATACTATAGAAATTCAATCATAAATATGTCAAAATTTTCAACTTGTTTGATTAAGGTATAAACAAAAAGCTTCAAATTCTAGTTAAATGTACAAATTTTCAGGGCTTTGTTCCTCTGTATCAAAGCTGGGAGAGTTTTTACACCAGGAATTTATACCGTCGTATCAGGGACTGCTGGAATCGCCCTATAGCGAGCGTTGCTGCAGCAGAGATGGATGTTTTACAGCGCGCCACAGATGATCATGGATGGAATTTTAGGTAAGAATAGAGTTGTATGGTACCTCTCTTTGAATATTATTTTAAAAGATTTTATAATGATGATTTTTAATCATAAACTGTGATTTAGTTTTACTGCCACATTTCAGTTGAGTAGCTATTAAATCATACATGTTTGCCTGGGACTCTTTTGATTACAAACAATATTATTTTTAGATTCCCGTTGAAGCAGAATCATGGCGTTACTGCATACATGTATAGTGTTAACTGCTCAAAATGGGTCGCTTTAATACTAGTACATGTATATAAATCGCATTTACTCCTTTTCAGAACTTTTTCTCAATTCAGTAAATGAAATTTATGAATATCCTTTTTAAACATTTCAGCCTGACAGGAGAGAAGAAGCATGTGATGAATTTTGGGTCCTATAACTACCTGGGCTTCTCACAGAATACAGGTCCTTGCGCTGATGCTGTGGAGAAAGCTGTAGAGAAGTTTGGTGTGTCCTCATGTGGGAGTAGACAGGAACTAGGTATGAGTCAAAGACGTGGGAATACTAATTGTCATAACCTTTTACTGCAGTCTGCTACTGTTATTATATAGAGGATACATTTTAGTAATCCTGGTTTGTTGGGATGGGAAAAAATGTACAATAAGACTTTTTGTGTTGCCTGCGAAGTATAGTGACACTTAGGGATCACTTTGTCCGTTGTCTGTCACACTTGGGTGTCACACTCTATAAAAGTGATTCCTGAGTTTCGCTATGTTTTGCAGGCGATTTTTTTGTTCAAATTATCCACAAATTCAAATTTCAGTCACACTCGCAAGAAGCATATGCACCAAAATAGGGGATAAATCCCTTCCTCCTCCTCCTTCTTTAATTGGCTGAAATACTATGTTTTCTTTAGGTTCTTTCTTTAATCCTGCAAAAATATGCCTGAACTATTGAGTGATAAATTTATATGAATGTAATACAATACTTTTGCCTCTTGTCGATTAAGTTTGAAAAATGTACTTTACTGAAAAATGAATATTTCATCATGTGAAATTTTTCATCATGATTGTGATATATGATATGTTCCTAACACAAGACACTTTGATTAATGTTGTTTAGGTTACACTGACCTACACAGGGAGCTTGATGACCTAGTTGCTGAGTACCTAGGAGTGGAAGATGCCATAACAGTACCCATGGGATTTGCTACAAACTCCATGAATATGCCAGCTCTTGTAGGCCATGTAAGTATTTCTATATAAATTGCAGCGTTTATATAGGATCTCAAATGAATTTTCATTTCATACGATTTATTATGAAACGAGTTGTGAGTTTTATATCCCTGAGCCTTGGCGAGGGGATATAAAACGCACAGCGAGTTTCATAATACATCGTATGAAATGAAAATTCATTTGAGATTCTTTTTATCACATGATATTGCCTAAAAATGTGTATTTCTAACGTGAAATCAACGTTTCCGAGAACTTCAGAGGCGAATCACGCCGTGATCTAGAAGTCGTCTGCTACGCCATGAGAAGTAGTGTCCCCATAGTATAGATATTCTGTGCGTAAGAGAAAAGTATTTCAATTTTGAATAGTAGAATTAATTCAACAACAACAATTTTAATCATTGATATTGACTCCGGGTCTGAATTTAACAGTTGTCCGATATTTGAAAGGTCACATTTGTCAAGGTTTATGTGATTAGGTTCCAAACTTGACCAATCGCATTCAAGCAGAGCGATATGTAACGTGTTATCATATCATATATTTATGAAATGGCTTTATGAAACTGCATAACGGGTGTTTCATGTGATAAATATTGCTATTCATAGTGTCAAAAGACAAAGTTCCTTTTTTTTTCTTTCACAGACATTTAAGCAACACAAAGACAAGGACATTTTTTTGTATATAACACAGAACATAGAAGAGTATATGTTGGTCGACCCATGGTCCTAGTGAGGTTCGAGCCAGCGACCTTTCGGTCATTGGCCCAACACCCTAACCACTAGACCACGGCAATGACAAAGTTCTGATATACATGTAGTTGATGGTTTTAGCCCATATACATTTAAATACATTTAAATGAAATAGGACCAATGCTTCAACATCAAGTATTACATTGAAAGTTTAGTTTGATTTGATGGTGAGGTCATTTTATATAAACCTTAAATTCATGCTTACATAAAAGGTACATTGGCTGACTCATTTTTGTGAAAAAAAAATGCTCAAGAAAAGGAAATATTTTGCTGTAACTTGTTATTGAAATTATAATGGATTAACTTGTATACATCCCAATTTTATGTCTTTATCTTTTTTTCAGGGAAGCCTTATTCTTAGTGATGAATTAAATCATGCTTCTTTGATTCTGGGATCAAGATTATCAGGAGCCACTATCAGAACGTACAAACATAACAGTAAGTTAGACATATCTGATGTGTAAAATTTGTCAAGAAAATATTGCTTAAATTTTCAGACTTTAGACGTTTTTCACACTTCATAGTATAATTTTTTGTCTATAAATGCTAGGGCTTTCATTTTAATCATACCGTCTTTGTGCAAGAGCTTTCCTTTGAAACAAACATTTGGATACATATTACTGTCGAGTGTTCAATGTATTCGTCCTGAACTTTCTTGCATACATGTATTTACATGTTGTTAACTTCATGGTTAATGTACTTAAGCTGATTTGCCAGTTTACTTACATGTATATTTATAAAGTATTTACATGTAATGCAGCACTAAATACATTTATGTTCAACCTAATGAAGTGTCCATGTCTATTTGTTTAACTGAATAATATTACGTTTCATTCCAGACATGAAAGATTTAGAGAAGAAGCTGTGTGATGCCGTTGTACATGGTAGACCTCGCACACATAGACCTTGGAAAAAAATTCTTATTGTTGTCGAGGGTGTATATAGGTACAACTTGCTTAACCATGTTAATAGAAATTTCACATTGCATGGAATTCCTTGTATAATGGTAGCTTATCAACAATTTTCTCTATTTGTCATGTATATCTGACTTGTAGCATGATGCACATCTACATGTATATGCACGTTGATTGCCTGATCTAGCTGTCTGGCTAGAAATTATGTAAAGTGTAGACTATTTAATGAGCAATTTTCTAATATATCACAAATTTCTTTTCCAGTATGGAAGGATCTATAGCATGTTTACCAGATGTGATAAGGTTAAAGAAGAAATACAAGGCATATGTGTATTTAGATGAGGCTCATAGTATAGGAGCGATGGGACCCCATGGTAAAGGTGTTGTGGACTATTTTGGGCTTGACCCCAGGGAAATAGATATTATGATGGGAACTTTTACTAAGAGCTTTGGTGCTGCTGGGGGATACATCGGTGGAAAGAAGGTGAGAGATGACAATGACAAGTCATTAAAAACGTAGACCTTTCATGTACTACTCTGATGGGATCTGAAATTCTGAATTTTGCCAACTTTGGTCGTTCTGCAATTGTTTGTGGCAAGTGAACAAGAATTGTAGATTGCATCTTGAAAAAGTACTCCACGTTATTCTGTATCTGCTATGTAAAAATGGATCTATATTTTACTGTTCATTTCAGTGCAATATCTCTAAACAGGTATGATTTATGCAACATATATACTCTTTCATCTTAATTTACTCATGTTTCAGAGCATAATCAACCATCTACGTATATCATCACACGCTGCCATCTACTCCAGTACTATGCCTTTCTGTGTCATTCAGCAAGTCTTGTCATCCATGAAAATTATGATGGGAAAAGACGGCACAGACGAGGGTATGTAAATTTTGATTCTTATCATATAATACATGTATATGTTTGTTTGTTAGCCATCTTTTTCATGTGAATATTTTTGTTAGGATTATGGCATTTGGTTAAAATTTGTTCTGGTTGTCAAAACTTATATTGATATATTTTCTAAATGAATTAATAGGAGGTATTTCGATTCAGAAGTAGAGTTATAAATCTTCAATTTAAGATATATAAATGGTAGAAAAAACTCAGAAAGTTCAGCCACACCTCCAATCGTTTAAAATGTCCTTATTACACAATTAGGAAATTGTTTCAAGCTTTTGACCATCTCGATAAATGTATTGGAGCAACATGTCTATGATTTATTGGCTGTTATTTTTATCCTTAATATCTTTTGAAACTAGCTATCAATACATTCAATTCTTTGCTGCCTGTATAATTCAAATCGTGTACTTATAATGAATACCTGCATAACTTCATAGTAAGAAAATAATATTTGTACACCTTCCATGTACATGCTTCTCCTTTAGCTAAATTTTATCGTGTAACAATTTAAGTATAACTTGCACAACACCTGAACAGATATTTAGTGATTACAATACATGTACCTCCATTATCATACTAGGTGAAATATGTGTCATGTCATCTATTTAACTTCATCAATCTTAAACTTAGCAATTTGAAATTTATGTAAAGAAAATATGAACACGTTCTAGGCTTAGCATCTTTCACATAACAATGCTTCACAAAATTGATGTTTTAAATGTCATTTGATATTTCACAGTTTCCATTTTAGATGTAAGTATGGTAGGTACTAGAACTTGTACTTTCAGCTTTCTCATGTATTGCAATATACCAGTTTTTAAATTTGTAAACTATGATAGAAAGTTGACATATGAATTTCAATATTGTAACATGTTTTCAGGAAAGAAAAGAATACAACAATTGAAATGGAACACACGATATTTCCGCAGGCGACTTCAGGAGATGGGCTTCATTATATATGGCAATCCTGATTCACCAGTTGTACCTTTGCTTTTATTTATGCCATCCAAAATAGCGTAAGTTGATATTGAGTATGCCTGTACTTTTAGGTCGTAAGAGAATTCAACAACTTAAGTGGAACACGCGATATTTCCGTAGACGTCTGTATGACATGGGATTCATACTGTATGGCAATGTGGATGCGCCCCTAGTCCCCATGCTGATTTATGTACCGGCTAGGGTTATGTAAGTGGCCACACCCCCTTGGTGTGAAGGGTTTGTTACAACGGAAATTTACTCTCATACCTAACAAAATCAAAGAAAATTACACGCTTTTTAATTTGCTTATATCTACAATTTTCTGTGTTCCGTAGATGTTAAGTTTTCGTCGACGTCTCCTTACATGTTGATCCCAGTCAGTCTCACTCCTTCTCCATTTTATTTGCATCTCAGTGCTGCTTAGCATTTGCACGCCAAGTTTTACAATTATGTCTGCTATGATTCTGCAAATTGTTATAATTTCTCATCTTGTGGAAAATTAGTTTACCTCATCTTGTGGAAAATTAGTTTACCTCATCTTGTGGAAAATTAGTTTATCTCATCTTGTGGAAAATTAGTTTAATTTTGTTGATTAAACAGTTTCCTCTGTAGATCTATCAATTCTATCTTTAAAGTCATTCATGTGTATACACATACCTGACAATGACATTGAGTGTCTGTTTGTCCTTTGTCTGTCTGTACATCAATCTGTCTACTGTCTTATGATTCGATTTTACTTCAAACGTTGCTGAACTGAATCTTGAGTGTCGCTGAATTAACCATACTGAAAGTTGCTGGATTAACATTGGAAGGAGGGAAGTAACTCAGTCTGTTAATTGAACGTAAGGATTCACTTGAAACTTAACACTTTAACATAATTTCAAGGGAGGATTATTGAAAGGAAGAATTGTATCTCTTCACAGTTGAATTTGGTTCATAAGGAGTTGACGTAGGAAATATTGATTACAAAATCCCTGATAAGTTAATTATTGTTTCATACAGCTTTCAGTAATCGACATGAGTTCTCACTATTATGACCTGTACACATTTATATTTATCATATATATTCAGAAAAGTCATACAAATACATTTATGCAAAGAATTTATGTATATATTAATTGTAATCAATTTAAATCTCGTCTGATTTTGCGAAAATATTGAGAAAATTCATGATGTTACAATGCATTTTGGATGTTTCACCAAGGTTCAATGCTTGTTTGTCCAAAGCTGAAACATTGTGATGTCATGAAATTTTACACTTTGTTTCTAACAATGGGAAGGATTAATTAAATGATAGTCCTCACCTTATGTTACATGTACTTTGTATACAATGAACATGCTTGTGCTATATAACTTTGCAGTTTAACATTTCCTCAACTTAAAGTGTCATATTTGCAGGAAGTTAACAATCTTCTTTTGAAAGTACAAACAAAAATTGAGGCAGTAGGCATTTTGATAAATTTCTATTTTAGAGTTACTAGTAATTAAAGAACATCTCATTGCTAATCTCTGACATTTCTGTCATGTTTCCATCCTTTCCTAGAGGAATTTTCATTAAAATAGATGAAATCAACAACTTTCACAGTATTACAAAAAGTTTTACGTCATGTAATGGTTTATGTATTTAAGATTTTATGAATCCATGAACTAAAATTTCATCTTCACATTCATGGGTATAATATGAGCAGCTTGTTTCACAAAAATAGTTTTGAAATGTTTAAGAAATTTTCGTAACTTTCATCATGAAATAAAAGCTTAAAATGTTTTTCAATTTAGATTATATTTTGCTTTCTAATATCATATCTACATACAAAATATAAATTCAGAAACAAAACATCGCAAAACTAAGTTTATAGGAAGTACTAAGCGATCAAAAGTTACGAAAGTTCCTAAAAATTTTCGTATTTTTGTGAAACGTGAAACAGGCTACTGGTTCAGATTCATCAAAAGTATTACCATAAAATAATTGTTAGACACTTGTTGTTTTAATGTTACTGATTTTGACTTATAGAGCTTTCAGTCGCCTATGTCTGGAGAGAGGGTTAGGGACAGTGGTTGTTGGATTTCCAGCTACCCCCATTATAGAATCTCGTGCCAGGTTTTGTTTGTCTGCAGCCCACACGAAAGAAATGTTAGACAAGGTATGCTGCATAAATGAGTTCGATTCATAAAAATGATTTGAAAAATAATTTTAAATTTCAATAAAGAAACCGAAATTCATGTTGACATAAAAGTGTATAGAGACTTGTCTTAAAAGGGTCAAAATGATTGAACCGAAAGGATTTTCATATAAATGCATATAAATGCACACCCAATGTAATTCCCCGAGATGTAACTATTGAAAGGAACGTGCTGCAATTCCTATGTGAACACTCACGACGTCACAATGCATAAGATCTAAAGAAACATGCTGCGACGGCAGTTCTAACTTGCAAACTGAAACCGCAGTGAGATGAATTTTATCATCACCCTTTTACCCAGAAAAAGCGATTTCAGAAAACAAGAATGAAACAGATAACTATGGTGCACATTACATGTACCATAAATTACTTGCTGTGTGTTGCATACCCATAACAAAACACAAATTAAGACTCTTATATTCTATATAAAAGACCACTTATTGAGATTTATGATGGATGACAAAGAGCATCTGAGATAGGAAGTTTTTGCGCATTTTTTCATTATTACATTGCAATGGATTGTCTTTAACAGTGATGTCATAATGAAAAGTAACACCAAAAGATGTTGACTTTGAAAAATAATTTTAAATTTCAATAAAGAAACTGAAATTCATGTTGACATAAAAGTGTATAGAGACTTGTCTTAAAAAGGTCAAAATGATTGTACCGAAAGGATTTTCATATAAATGCATATAAATGCACACCCAATGTAATTCCCCGAGATGTAACTATTGAAAGGAACGTGCTGCAATTCCTATGTGAACACTCACGACGTCACAATGCATAAGATCTAGAGAAACATGCTGCGACGGCAGTTCTAACTTGCAAACTGAAACCGCAGTGAGATGAATTTTATCATCACCCTTTTTCCCAGAAAAAGCAATTTCAGAAAACAAGAATGAAACAGATAACTATGGTGCACATTACATGTACCATAAATGCACTTGCTGTGTGTTGCATACCCATAACAAAACACAAATTAAGACTCTTATATTCTATATAAAAGACCACTTATTGAGATTTATGATGGATGACAAAGAGCATCTGAGATAGGAAGTTTTTGCGCATTTTTTCATTATTACGTCGCAATGGATTGTCTTTAACAGTGATGTCATAATGAAAAGTAACACCAAAAGATGTTGACTTCAACTTTTTTAGCTCAATGACAAGGTCAGATAATGGAGAGGAAGCCATAATTGTAGTTTTATATCATACAGTTGTGCATGGAAATAATTTGTCTTAACAATGATGTGTTCTTGACTTGATCTTAGATGAAAGTCCCTCTTATTTACTACATGTATCTTCATCATCTTATTGTTGTTGTTTTTCAGGCCTTGAGTATTATAGATGAAGTAGGAACAATACTTCACCTGAAGTATTCCCGACAACCACCTCCTGTATTTAGTGAAAAAGACATTGAACTCATTCAGGTACACCGTTTCCTTTACTAAACACAAAACTTGAAAAATTAAATATTAGATGCACAATTGTATTGATAGAGGTAGTAGAAATGTACATCATTGTATAGGTAAAGTCAATTTACTACTACTCAAGAATGAAAAATGCAGGTTTTGCCAATTTCTATGAAACTGTTGCATCAAATTTGTATGACAAAATTGCTTACTTTTGCAGTAAAACTGGACAAGACGGATGAAGATCATAAAGACGAACAAAAATAGATGAATGAATTTCATAGAAGACTATCTCCTACAACTTCTCAGAAAGTGACTTCTAATATCCAACACTCTCTTGTATACATCAATGTAACAGTATATCCACCGTGTTTTATACATTATGAATCAATTCAACATCAGCAAATCAAACAAAACTTTTTGTACCTTTTGATTTATTTTTGTGCTTTACGTACACATACTTTTACCTCCTTTGCTACAAGACATAATAAGAAGTGCTATACCCTATACACTATAAAATGGCTGGTTATCATAACCATACCAAATTATCATTCCATAACATAAACCTCAATTCATATTCAGCTTTATCCTTGTCTTATTTCTTCACACTGTGAAAGTTTATATTGAATTTTTGTTTTATTCCTAGGTACATGTAGATGTAGAACAGTAGCATTTAATTTATAGACTTGCAAAAGCTGTAAATAAACAGCCAGAGTGGGTTTTTTTTTTTTTTCAAACACATTGTATTGTACAACTTTTGTTTATTTGAAATTTGCTCAGGTTCATGGACAGTTCACACATCAAATAATTGCAAAATCAGTGGAACTTGTAATTTTGATTTATGCAAGTTTCTTTGCAAAAGACAAAAAAAAAGCACATCTATTTTTAAAAATGTATTTGATTCAGAGAGAACATTTTCCCCATACTGCTGTATTCAACTTTATGCTGCTCTCCAGGATACATTCTGAAAATATATTTTCATTTATACATATTATACAATAGTGATATACCTTGTCAATATGCATGTATCATGATATACAGGTTGTAAGAAAATACAGATCTCCATTGTATACCATGCTTATAAAGTTGGTAATCTTCAATGTCATGTATCCCTATAATTACATAATAAACAGCATCTATACTTAGTAAAGATGGATAAAATTCCCACAACACTGATCCACACAATAAGTGGACTTTACCAGGTTTTAACCAATTAACTGGAAAAAAATTAAAATCAAAAGAATGTACCAGCTTAGAGCAATTACATTTTTCTACATGAACAGTCGAATTAGAATTATTAGATGTGAATCTACAGGGTTGTGTTTTTTTTTCGTTGTTGATGTTTGAAAAAAAGGGGGGGGGGGCTGTTGATTTTGAGTCTTTTTCCATGGCTATGTATAGGTTCATACCTCACATGTATATATCCATTATGATTTATTTATTAGTTAGTATATATAAAACTTATATCTTGTTACAAGATGCCCTACAAGCTATATCTGTGTTATGATTGTTTCATACACAGCACGTATTCACCGATTATTTAACCAGAAATTACACAATATAACATAGTACGTGCAGCAAAAAGAATCTCCGACAAATAGAGCCTTAACTGTTCTTTGATAATATTGTATCCATAGAATTACAATGTACATGAATATACATGTAGATAATGTTAGAAATGTTATTTTATTGTTGATCTGTTGTTATATCACATGAAGGAAAAGCAACATAAAGGGATAACTTTATTCCTTGTCATTTTCTCGTAAACTAGTTTTCTCACATATATATGTATATTGGTAAAACTTACTTTATATGTAGTATACTTGTATAAACTTATGGGAAAATGGTTAGATTTAAGAAATAAAAATGACAAGCCGGGCTCTATTGTCTCATAATGCCTGAGCGTCCTCAGCCAATCACACTTATTACCGAGCCGCGTCAGCGGCGAGGTGATAAATGTGATTGGCTGAGGACGTTAGGGCATTATGAGACAATAGAGCCCGGCTCGTCATTTTTTATTTCTATTCTAATGATGACCAAACTTAGATCTTTCGATTCTTGGTAAAAACCAGTTCCTGCCGGTTTATCTGCTTTTAGAAAATGGGTAGGCATGGCTTATCGCTATAGGGCCTATATTGGAAATAGAGCCCGGCTCGCGTCTGTTGTCTTAATAGGGAAAAAGAATCAAGTCATATTAGAATTGTATTCAAATTATCTTAGGTGTTCCTTACAATATGTATGATGCAAGTTTGTGATATTTATACAATGTAATAAGTCACAAAATCATCAATTTTTGATGATATAACACAATAAATTAAGTCACAAAATGCACTTGACAATGCTTTTAGAACTACAATCAATCTTCGAGAGTGCATGTAAAGTAGAAATGCTGTTTTGATTTTGTTTGGATTTTTTAGAAAAAAAAACAACTTTTTTTTCAGTTTTTAACTTTCAAAGTCATTTAATGCTACACTTAGAAACAATATGAGGTGAGTATATCCACCTTAATCTGTTATACATGTACTTCTCTTTTATGTACAATACCATAAGCAGTTGATAATGCACAGGGACTTGAATCTCTCTTTAAAACTGGTACAATTATTAATTTTATATGATTGACTAATTTCAAATCACAATTCAAGTACCTGTGTTTTCGTGCAGTAAAATATTTGAATGACGAGATTCTTCACGCCTATACCTCACATACATGTTACAACATTACGTTGAAAAAGATGTGTGTAAGCTTTGTACATATCGCACAAATTCTGTATCATCCAAAGTATACTACAGAAAATATATCATTAAAGAATTGTACAGATGTAGTATTGTTGACAAAGAAATTGTTAAAGATTCACTATTCAGGTATAACTTTATTTGTATTTTGTTTAAGACTTTTTGTACTTCTTTACCTAAAGGAATATATTTGAAGAAATCATAATGGTATTTGCTACAGTGTATTTTTATGTACCAAATTTATTATCGTCTCTTTTAGCATCACCAGCATCTGTGTTCCATGAAACTGCTCATAATGATTCTTGCATTTGCAGCTACGACGAAATCTGATCTTTTTATTTCGAGCTGTCTTTAATCCTAACTTCTAAAGTATATTCTTTATTGAAGTTTAAAAAGTATAAAGTCCCAGTATATTTTGCTCTCATTTCTTGCTTTTAAAGTTCTTTCATCGTACATATTTATAAACCATGGAGAGACTTATCATTGTAAATATCATACCCTTTTGTTTTTATATTTTACTTTTTCTTTGTGCCATCTAAGAACGTTAATCCATAAGGTCATTCATTTGCATAGTTTATTTATTCAAAAGTTGTCTACATAAAGCATTGTGTATACTCATATCATTTTTCTACTTTATGATGTTAAACTTGGCTATCTTTGCAAATTGATTTTTATAAAAAAAATAAACAAATAAAACATGTTATTCAAAAAATTGTATATGTCCTATAGAATACATGTATATCTGTGTGATTTTCATTTTGCATTTTTGAAGTAAGGACAATTTTCACAAATCCTTTCAATTAGCCTGGAAATTTGGTCCATTTTGACTAGCTCATAATATAATGATTGATTTATAATAAAAATATAAGTTCATGCATGAAAATCTTTAATGTTGGAAATTTTCTCAACATCCCTACATGCTTCTGTTATACATGTATGGCACTATATAACATGAAAGGAATATTGAAAATTTGTCTTTATAGAAACATTTGTCATGAAGTGCATTGAATTCTTTATGCGAATCAACCGGCAAAGAAGATAGGGAACATCTCTCCTTTTACATCCATAGCTTTATCAATAAATGATGTTTAACACACTATCTGCATCCTTTCCTCGTTATATCCTTTTAATATTCTTATGCTAGAATTCTGAATTATCTTTAAATGGAATAGATACAAGAATTTGAACAAGTTTCTTAAAATCAAATTTTAATGGAATTAGTTTGTTTTGATGAAATTTTTGAAAAAAAGAAAAAAAAACCCAAAATATTTAGCGGAGTTATTCATGTGTGCTCTGTACACCAAATAATTTGTTTCTTTTTTCTATTTTTGTTTGTATTACGAGGGTTCTTTAGGAATCTGTTTGTATTACGAGGGTTTTTTAGGCATATGTTTTATATGTACTTGGACACTAGCAAGAGTATTTTAAAAGATGCAAATGACCATGGTTAGAAGATGCAATGTGAAGCAATGCAGACATTCATTGTACACTGTACTTTATTATGCTACCATTTACCATGGAAGATATGACAGTTTGTACACATGTATAACTTGATCTTCCAATATTTGCTTTGTGATTTATTTAGCAATGTGTTATAAAGTTATCACAATAAATGTGAATACTTCAGTATATGTATTTCATTTAGTTCAAACATATTTTGTTTCTCAAAATCAAGAATTGAGAATTGGGAAAAAAGGAATGCATATGTATTTTATTTATGTGGGACAGATATACCAAAGAGTACATTCATCTCATAGCATGCACATCGATACAATACCTGCATGTGGCTATATGTGTAGGAAAAGAGAACTATGTTTTAATTATCTCCTCTATACACTTATTCCTTATGGCAAGAGAAAGGACCCTATTGATTTTCAAGGTCAAAGGTTAAGATCACAGACTTGAAATGGTTTAAATCCTTGTATACAGCCTAGAGAGCGCAGGTTTTATTGGTCGATTTCAAGACCTTACTAGATTTGTAGACCGGATGCTGTCAATGGGAGAAAGTTCCTAATTGAGTCCGTCAGATTCACCATGCAACATTGAATTATCCTTATGTTTTCGTGACTAGTGAAAAACACGTGACCAGAGACATTCATTCCCATGACCTCCCACTTTATCCACTTCACAAAAATAGGACATGTCGTCATGACAACGCTAAGGTATCGCAATTATGAATTTAGATATTGCAGATGAAAGTAATATCTGCATGATAGTTTTTCATTGACAATATTTACTTCCAGACCAATAAGTGAGTGATACAGTGAACCCCATGCCTTCAAAATTCCTATGGTCGACATTTCTGGATCCTTGGATCCATTGCAACAAAGAAATACGTGATCACAACGTATGCCAGGGGTGCCAGTGGGCTAAAAAGTTTCTAACCGTCCGTCCGACTAAGCTTTTTCTCGTTATGGATATACCACTTTGTTTATTTTCTTACCAAAGACAATTTGATAAATGAAACAAAGAAGTTAATGAGCGATAAAAAAATCGACAAGACTGTACGAGTTACAAAATTTGATTGAACTTTTTAGAAATTTCCCCTTATTTCCCTCCAAATTCTCATACATGTAGATTACAGATCACAATTAATTTTGAGTGTTCGTTGACCCACGCAAATAGTTCCTGATTATTTCAATCCCTCGTCTTCTTGCATTTAATTACTACGACTCTTTTTACACTAGATGATTTGTTTTTTACGTCAATGAGTTGTAGATGAGTTGAAAAAAATATTCTAGCATGTTGACTGATACTGCATCATCCTAATCACGGAATGACAGATGTGTTATGAGGCTCTAGAATTGATAGATTGTAGAACATTAGAGCCACAGATACCCCCTTTCGGGTTTAAAAAGATGTTAAAAGTCTACTAAGCGACAGATTTTTGCATGAATCCATTTCTGAGCTTATTTTTATACTATCTAGCAGATATAAAAGTTTCAAGCAAAAAATGGTGGTGCGATTCGAGTATTTAATCGTCATCTAATCTCAGTACGACTTACAAAGGAATAATTGGGGTCTGATACCTGTAATCGGAACTCTCCACTTTTCCCGCGAATACACCCAGAAAGACTTTTGATTGGTCAATATGTGTTTTAATGGAATTTTCCTACGGATCAAACAATTTCTGAATGGATATGAAGAGTGTTGCATCTATAGTTGTCCAGTGTAAATGTATCTATTTTCTAACTGGTCAGAATTATAAAGACATACATTTCTATAAGTACTACTCTTTAGTATTTATTTTAAGAGTAAAAATTTTTAACCTATGTCGACGAAAAAAAAATTATTGCGGGATTAAACAAGCGCGGATCCAGAGGGGGGGGGGGGGGGGGGGCGGGGGGTCCGGACCCCCCCTGGAATTTTCGAAACATTGCTAAATTTTTGTTATTAGTATGCTTAAATTTCATAACTTTGAGCTCGCTACAGCCGGCAGAGCACGGACTGTATTACGCATGCCCTCTTTTTATATCCATTTACATATTCATCTGTGTCTCTGGGGCCTCTGCGTTTCGCGGTCTTGTTTGTGTGATGTCATCTTACAGTGAGGAGGTTGTTTTACACCACAATTGTACGTTCTTCGAGACCTCTGGGTAATTGGAGAAGTGAGAGGGTTGTGCGCACGTAATCCAGGATAACCACACCATTTGCTACTTGCGTGACAGATGGCCGTCCAAAGTCGGCACCGGTTACCCATTGGTCTCGTCGGTTTATGTGTAGTCTTTTGTGTTTGATGTTTACATGTCGTATGTCTCTATTCCGTCTCATGCTGTACTCGTCTTTTGTGTTTTTGCATCGGGTCTTTTGGTGTTTTACTGTTGATGCTGCAAAGGGGTCTTGTTGGAGATCTCCTCCCTGCTTTTTAAGTCCCAATTCCCCTTTTGTTGTCATAATATTTGAAAAATATATCATGAATTTGTATTAGAAATCTTTCATTTTGATAATATTTTGCCGTCAGTATTTCAAAAATTTTCTTGCTCGCTTCCGCTCGCCAGAATTTATTACATACTTGTACGTTATTTTCAAATGATGCTGCGGTTTCCTATATACAACACATATACATTACACCTAGGTCAATAAACAAGGGCACTAAGGAAACGAACAGAAACTGAAAAAGACACTAATAGTGAATTTTATTCCAATTCTTGGAAAAAAAAAATTCACTGGCTCGCTATCGCTCGCCATTTGTTGTATTTACATATTTGAACTGACCATCAATTTAATCAATTACTATGATGTGAAAATTCAAAAGTTTTTAAGCGGTTAGCTCGCCATTGCTCTCCAGTCACATGTTTTATTAATAATTAGAGACAGAACTGACAATCATCAATCAATCAATAACTTAATAACTTACTTTCTTGCGTTTGCGGTTTTTTTTTTTTTTTTTTTTTTTTTTTTTCTCTTCAAAAAATTCGGACTTTAGGATCCCCCCTGGAAAAAATTTCTAGATCCGCCCATGTTAAAGAAATGTTGATATCGACCAAGCTTTTTTTGGAAAGTAAATACTTGTTTGATCATTACTAAACTTCATACACTTCTTGCTTATGACAGAATGAAGAATCCTATTGATTTTAAAGGTCATAGGTCAGAATGTCAAGGGAATTAGTTAAAATCCTTGTATACAGCACAGAGGACAGTTTTGATGGGACCTTCTTTCTCACGACAGGACCCTAGGATTTTACCCTTTCTAAATTTCATACACTTCTTGCTTATGAAAAAAGGAAGAGCCCTACTGATTTTCAAGGTCATAGGTCAAGGAAATAGTTAAAATCCTTGTATACAACCTAGAGGACGCAGTTTTGATTCCAATGGATCTTTACCAAAATTCATACATTTATTGCTCATGACAAGAGTTAGAGTCCTTTTGATTTTCAATGTCAAAGGTAAAAGGTCAAGGTCACAGATTGGAAATAGTTAAAATCATTGTATATTGCCTAAATGAGTACATTGATTTACATACTGTGTGAGGGGATGCTACGTTATGCGTTGCCTAGGTTTTACATGGTTTGAGTTTGCTCTGCCTTTCCATCACACAACTTTTCATATGATACTTCAGGAAGCTTTAAATATGTACAAACCAAATTGTTTGTATATACTTCATGGGAAAGGGGGGGGGGGTAGAGAACCACTTGTTTTGGGACTAAAAGGTCACCATTGGGAATCATTTTACAGAACCCTTTCACCTACCCGAACCACTATAGGATATATGGATACTTAATGGAAATTTGGCGTTTATGTAGTATACGTCAAGGTCTTTTAAATCTCAATGGAGACTGTTACAAGAAACACTCTTCTAACATGGGACAGAAAGTCTTGACATACAGGGTGTTTTCTGTGCAGACCCCACACTTTGTTCGCGGTGTGTGTGTGTGGGGTCATTCTAAACAACATACCATTCCCCTCCTTTTCATGTAAAGTACTCAATACAAATGAGCATTTTTCAAATGACGTCCAAGTTTCTTCAAACTTCGTCAATTGAGTCATGAATCATTTTACTGAACGCTTGGGACACCTAGACTTTTGCATTCCGAGGAAAATATGTAGGATTATGCAGGTGGTTAACATTTCTTCATACTGTTAGAAGTTTAACAATTTAATAACAACGGATATTCCTCATGACTTATTTAACAAGACCGTGACAACGTATTCAGGTAAAGAAAGTGATTTATGTAAAATAGTATCTTTTAGACATAATTCGGATGCATTACATATATAAAGCTTTACTGACATAATTCGAAGGCATCTTGCATGTATGTATATAATTATTTCAGCTGCATCACTTTTCTCGTGTTTTTTTTTTTTTTTTCATGGACTGAAATTTTACATGTGTTACCTTAGAAAAGTCCGCCCCAACAGAATACGTCATCATTCATTTCTGCTTTCATTTACGTAATGTGAACATATTTTTGTCCCTACTTTGGCGAAAGCGCGGGGACATTAAAACCGGTTCATCCGTCCGACCGGACAGTCCGTCTGTCTGTCAGTCACAAAAACTTTAACGTTAGGCATAACTTTTGAATGGTAAGTGAAAGGGGTTTCATATTTCACATGTGTATTTCTTGTGACAAGAAATTTCCGTGGATATCAAATTTGTTGACCTTGACCTTGGCGTTTGACCCCCTTCTAAATGACTGGTGAGTGATAGGGCTAAGTGAACTAAGAAGAGAAATAAGAAAAAGAGATCGGTTAAGGAAAAAAGCTTTAAAATCTAACTCTTTGGTTATCTACCAAAATTATAAAAAACAGAGAAATAAGGTTAATAATCTTAAGAAGTCAGTCAGGCAATCCTATTATATTAATCTTCATGGTCTATTAGATGTCTACTCTACAAATAACCATCAAGATTTCTGGAAATTGGCCAGAAAAATTACCAAATCTTCTAAATCTATCTCCATTCCCCCTTTGATAAACCCATATAATGGCAATATTGCAATAGAGGATTCAGAAAAGGCATCCCTCTTGAATAATTATTTTGCAAGTATATCCACCATAGACGATATAAATGACGACAATGACGTACCTTTCCTTCCCAATAGAACAGGAAACATTCTTGACAACATAGACATAACTGAGACGGACGTGACTGACATTATTAATACTCTTAAATTGAATAAATCTTCTGGAATCGATGATATAAGTCACAGAATGTTGAAAAGCACAGTTCATTCCGTATATAAACCTCTTTTTCTCTTATTCAAAATGTCATTAGCGAGTTCTACTTTTCCTTCTGTTTGGAAACATGCTAGAATTATGCCGATCTTTAAAAAGGGTGATCCAAACTTACCATCCAATTACAGACCTATTTCTCTACTAAGTACTGTCGGAAAAAATATTTGAGAGGATAATCCATAAATACATTTATAATTTTCTACTAGATAATGATCTGTTTTATAAATACCAAAGTGGTTTCTTGCAGAATAATTCCACCGTTTATCAACTATTAGAAATTTACCACTCTATTGTACTGGACATGGAAGACAGACAGAATATATGTTTCATCTTTTGTGATATATCAAAAGCATTTGACAAGGTGTGGCATAAAGGACTATATATTAAACTTAAATCTCACGGTATAAATGGCCCCCTACTCTCTTTTCTCGAAAACTATCTCTCTAATCGAAAACAGTCTGTCTTTGTAAACGATGCTACCTCCTCATTCTTATCAACAAATGCTGGTGTCCCCCAAGGTTCGGTACTTGGCCCATTAATGTTCTTGATCTATGTAAACGATATTGCCGACAATCTTGTAAATTCATCTAGACTCTTCGCAGACGATACATCTCTTTCCTCCTCCTCACGAAATACACTAGAATTAAGGGAAAGTCTGGACTCTGATCTCTCTAAAATTTATGATTGGTCCGTCAAATGGAAAGTTGCTTTTAATCCTTCAAAAACAGAACTATTATTCATAGGTAATTGTCCGATTGATTTCCAAATTCGTTTTAATGATACACTGATTTCACCTGTAAATAACCATAAACATCTTGGATTAACATTCAGCAATAATGCAAAATGGTCAGACCATATTGATAATATATGCAAGTCAACTTTAGCAAAACTGAATTTCTTGAAAAAATTTAAATATATCCTCTCACGAAATACTCTCGATAAAATCTACCGTTCTTTTATTCTTCCATTATTAGAGTATGGGTGTGAAGTTTGGGATGGGTGTTGTAAAAGGGATGAGGAAAAACTGGAAAATATACAATTAACTGCAGCGAGATTAGTTACAGGCTTACCTATATTTACAGCAAAAAATTTACTATACCTCGAAACTGGGTGGGAAACATTGAAAATTAGAAGGGAACGTAGGAAATTATTTTTATTCCACAAGATATATAATGGCAATTCTCCTTCTTACCTAAATGACATTTTAGAAAATTATAGAGTTAACCCTCATTATAATCTTCGAAGTAATTCTGACTTGTATCTTCCAAATTACAGACTTAACACTACGCGCAATTCATATTTTCCATCAACAATTAACTCTTGGAATGAACTTGACCAAAATATTAGACAAACACAATCACTGAATGAATTTAAATCAATTCTAAAATCTAAAAGAGAATCGAATAGTTTACCAAGTTATCTACTTACGGGGGAACGTAAATATAATATCCTTCACACAAGAATCCGTTGTTTCAGTAGCTGTCTTAATAGTGACCTTCATCGGGTTAATCTCACTCCTTCACCTTACTGCCAATGTGGATACTTCAATGAGGATGCTTTTCACTTTTTTCTTGAATGTAACAAATTTAGATCCCAAAGAGCAAAACTTTATCAAAATTTATCAAATTTCCGACCACTTACCATTCAAAAACTTCTTTTTGGAGATTCGGAACTTTCAGAATTTGAAAATGTAGAAATTGTTACCGCTGCTATGAATTTTATAAAAGACTCAAAAAGATTCAACGTATAAGATCTCTCTCTCTCTCTCTCTCTCTCTCTCTCTCTCTCTCTCTCTCTCTCTCTCTCTCTCAGAACCTTAATTCACCATAATGTATATAATTTTTTCTTGTATGTGTTAAATTGCCATCATCTTTGTTCATAAATTGTAGGGAAAGGGCTTTCATAATGTTTCTGTAACTTGTGCCCAATCCCATTTCATCTATTGAAATAAAATATGTTTAAACTAGGGCTTTCTTTTTTCACATGTGTATTCCTTGTGACTATGCCTTTCCATGGATACCAAAACTTTGAACTTTTGACATTGACCTTGGAGTTTAAACTATCTTTAGATTTGGTATTTGGATTATACAAGAGGTATAATAATTATGAAACGTTAGGGGTGGAGAATCTGATAGCATTTCTTAAAAGGCAAACACCCAAAGCGGGGGACCACAATTCCTTGAATTTGAAGTTTTTCTTTATATATTATACTTCAATCGAATGTGAAATATGTGTGATCCCTATCATTTTCAATAAAAAAAATAGCAATCCAAGGAATGCTTGTGTCGCCTGCGAAGCAGATTTTTTTTTATTGAAAATAGGTCAAATATCAAGGGCAAGGTCACTAGGTCAAAAATTATGGAATGTTTCATAAGGAATACAAATGTGAAATATCAAAGCCCTATCACTTACCACTCAAAAGATATAGCCAATTGTAGATTTGTTGAAAAGTAGGTCAAATATATAGGGCAAATGCACGAGGTAAAAAATGATGGTATGTGAAGAAAGGTCTTGTCACATGGAATGCTCATGTGAAATATCAAAGCCTATCACTCAGCAATCAAAAGAAATAGCCAATCTAAGATTTTTTGAAAAGTAGGTCAAATATCTAGGTCAAGGTAATGAGGTCAAAAGTTATGATATGTGTAGAAAGGCCTTGTCACAAGAAGGAATACACATATGAAATATCAAAGCCCTATCACTTACCAATCAAAAGATATAGCAAATCTTTATTTTTTTGAAAAGTAGGTCAAATATCTAGGTCAAGGTCACGAGGTCAAAATTATGGTATGTGAAGAAAGGGCTTGTCACAAGAAATAAACATGTGAAATATCAAAGCCCTATCACTTACCAATCAAAAGATATAGCCAATCTTAGATTTTTTGAAAAGTAGGTCAAATATCTAGGTCAAGGTCATGAGGTCAAAAATTATGGTTTGCGTAGAAAGGTCTTGTCACAAAGATTACACATGTGAAATATCAAAGCCCTATCACTTGCCAATCAAGAGATATAACCAATATTAGATTTTTAGAAAAGTAGGTCAAATATCTAGGTCAAGGTCACAAGGTCAAAAATTATGATATGTGTAGAAAGGTCTTGTCACAAGTAATACACATGTGAAATATCAAAGCCCCATCACTAACCAATCAAGAGAAATAGCCAATATTAGATTTTTAGAAAAGTAGGTCAAATATCTAGGTCAAGGTCACAAGGTCAAAAATTATGATATGTGTAGAAAGGTCTTGTCACAAGGAATACACATGTGAAATAACAAAGCCCTATCACTTACCAATCAAAAGTTATGGGGTGTGACACCCAAGTGTGACAGACAGACGGACAGACAGACGGACAGACAGACAGACAGACGGACGGACGGACAGACGGACAACGGACAAAGTGATCCCTAAGTGTCGCTGTGCTTCGCAGGCGACACAAAAATACGATTAAGGTATTATCACAAGAACACGTATTTCAAACTCCAAAATTGGTCACAAAGTTCAAAAATCAAATTCAAGGAATTGTGGTCCCCCGCTACGGGTGTTTAAAGAAATACCTCAAGATCCTCAACCCTTAACTTTTCATAATATATCTCATGTAGTATCCCAATAAAAAATCTAAAGATAGATTAAACTCCTAGGTCAAGGTAAAAGGGTTAAAACTTTTGATATCCATGGAAATGCCTTGTCACAAGGAATGCACATGTGAAATGTGAAAACCCTATCACTTATCATTCAAAAGTTATATCCAAGGTAAAAGTTTGTTTTAAGTTTGTCAAACTCCAAGGTCATAAGGTAAAAAAATTAGTATCCACGGAAAGGTCTTGTCAAAAGGAATATACACATGCGAAATATGAAAGCCTTATCACTTACCAATCTTGCCAAGGTTAAAATTTTGTAAAAGTAGGTCAAATGCCAAGGTCAATGTCACAAGGTCAAAAATGTTGGTATCCACAGAAAAGTTTTAAATTTGTCACAAGGAATACGCATGTGAAATATGAAGCCCTATCACGTACCATTCAAAATTTATGCTCAAGATTAAAGTTTTTCAAAAGTAGGTAAAATGCCAAGGTCAAGGTCACAAGGTAAAAATGTTGGTATCCACAATATATGAAGTTATGACCAGGGTTAAATTTTTTCAAAAGTAGGTCAAATGCCAAGGTCAAGGTCACAAGGTAAAAAATGTTGGTATCCACGGAAAGGTTTTGTCACAAGGAATACACATGTGAAATATGAAGCCCTGTCACGTACCATTCAAAATTTAAGCTCAAGGTTAAAGTTTTTCAAAAGTATGTAAAATGCCACCGTCAAGGTCACAAGGTAAAAAATTGTTGGTATCCACAATATATGAAAGCCCTATCACTTACCACTCAAAATTTATGCTCACGGTTGAAGTTTTTCATACGTAGGTCAAATGCCAAGGTCAAGGTCACAAGGTAAAAAATGTTGGTATTCATAATATATGAAAACCCTATCACTTACCTTAAAAAATTATGCCCCAAGTAAAAGTTTTTCAAAAGTAGGTCAAATGCCAAGGTCAAAATGTTGGTATCCACGGAAAGGTCTCGCCACAAGGAACACACATGTGAAATATGAAAGCCCTATAACGTACCATTCAAAATTTATTCTCACGGTTAAAGTTTTTCAAAAGTAGGTCAAATGCCAAGGTCAAGGTCACAAGGTAAAAAAATGGTATCTATAATATATGAAAACCCTATCACTTAATTACCATTCAAAAGTTAAGCCCAATGTTAAAGTTCAAAAGTAGGTCAAATGCCAAGGTCAAAATGTTGCCGGCAAATATGAAAGCCCTATCACGTACCATTCAAAAGTTGTGCTCAAGGTTAAAGTTTTTGTGACAGACAGACAGACGGACCAACCGGTTTTACTATCCCCGCCCTTTTGTGAAAGCGGGGGGATTGGTCTTGAACTATTAAAAATCACTCAGGCAGCGAAGAAAAAATTGCAAATTTTCCCAGTCGGTGAGACAGATCCTTTGGCATGACCTTTTAGATCATTGTCACATATGAATTTGTCATGTCATTACCAGCAGTGACTGCCGGTATAATAAACCGTGACATACTTGCACGGATAAAATAATTCTTGGCAATGTGATTGGTGGAAAACTACAAAAAATGCAAATATTCGTCAAGGTTAATTATTCAGAATCTCTGCATAAGATACTTTCATCAGGTCGACTTGGCAAATGAAAGTCATATCGTATCAGTGCCCGAAAGATGCATCGAAGTCTTTGTTAGATACGATCTACAACAATCACAGATCCTCGGAAGTTTCCGTAGCTTGAATCGGAAATAAAAACGGGAAAGTCCGGAAATCTGCGACTGGTCTAACAAGAACAAGCTTAGCCTTCGGAAAGCTTAGGGTGCGAACCCATAGCAGTTGTATAATACTGCATGCACATCATTTGCAAAAAAAGAAAAGAATAAATAAATAAAAATAAAATGTTAAGAAAGTAATCAAAGTAGAATCTAGAAAGAAAGAAGGAACCAGAAGTCTCTGATGAGACTGAAGCTCTACTGGTTGTTTGCTTAAATTAATCTAAGTGCCACACTCAATTTCCAAGACCCTGAGATCAGGGGCTCAAACAAAATACAAGACCAGAGAATGATTAATATAATGGAAAAAGAATTAACTCTCTATCAATTATACTTTCAGAGAATTGGTGTTCACAAGATTACATGATAAGGCACGGTCCATTTGATATTCTGGGGGGGGGGGGGGGGGCTTGGGTTTTTTTTCGAAAAAAATAATTTTGCTCTCAATTTTGATGAAATAAATAAATTTGCTTATGGTGTGACAGAAAAAAATAATCTTGCTCTTACAAATAATCTGAATTTGAAGAATTACCATAAAATTTCGCTAAAATTCTTGAAAATTTTCCGGCTCGCTTCGCTCGCCGCAGTTTTCAATTTGTATCAATAATTTTTGGCTCGCTTCGCTCGCCATAGTTTTCTATCGAAACATTATTCACTAATAGCAGAAGTTCATATATTTGAAGATATCAAAAGTTATACGTGTATGTGAATGAAAAAGGGCTTCCTTAAAAGCTTAAATATATTATCAATATTTATGTATTGCTGTTAATACATGATGTATGTATCCCATAGAGTCATGTTCTTGTAAGCTTGGAAGGAGAACTTCAGTTATTCACCAATTTACAATTCTGAGTAACATTTAAAAAAATTGTCTAGGAGACCTTTCCCTCAGACCCTCTTATACATGTTATATACATGTTCCTTATATAAAATATTGAGAATTGTATTGTACAAGTCTTTTATCTCTCTGTTTTAAAAGTGAATTGAATACTTGCATAAAAATAAACTAATATATTAATATTTAGAGTTTTGAGTAAAAATATAAATAATTTCTATTGATAAAACACAAACATTCTTAATATGCGCATCACTTTGTTAAAAAAAATTCCTTGCTCCAACTTTGCCAGAAAAAAATAATTTTGCTCCAGTCCAGGGCGAAAAAAATAATCTTGCTCCGACAGAAAACCCAAGCCCCCCCTGAATATCAAATGGACCATGCCTAAGAGTTATACATGCATAGAACAAAATTACCACACCCATTTTCCACGAACCTGGGGGTCAGAGGTTCAAACAATAAAAGGTGCACATCTAGACCACAGACTGAGAATAATGCAAAAACAATTATCTTTCTATAAATTATACTTTCTGAGAATTGGTACTCACAAGATTACATTGAGTTATATAGGAGAAAATGACAACACCCTTTTTCCAAGATCCTGGGGGTCAGGGGCTCAAACAAAATAACAAAATATCAAAATAATGCACAACTACACCACAGTCTGAGAATAATGCTAAAAGAATTATCTTTCTATCAATTATACTTTCTGAGAATTGGTGCTCACAAGATTACAGAGTTGTACGGGAGAAATGATCACACCCATTTTCCAAGACCCATGGGGTCAGGGACTCAAACAAAATATCAGGTGCACATCTCTAGACCACAGACTTGAGAATAAAGCAAAACCAATCATCTTTCTGTCAATTATACTTTCTGAGAATTGGTGCTCGCAAGATTACATAGTTATATTGGAGAAAATGACCACACCCATTTTCCAAGACCCTGGGGGTCAGGGGCTCAAACAAAAAATCAGGTGCACATCTAGACCGCAGACTGAGAATAAAGCAAAAACAATGATCTTTTTATCAAGTATACTTTCTGAGAATTGGAGCTCACAAGATTACATGTAGTTATATTGTAGAAAATGACCACACCCATTTTCCAAGACCCTAGGGGTCAGGGGCTCAAACAAAATATCAGGTGCACATCTACACCACAGACTGAGAACAAAGCAAAAACAATTATCTTTCTATCAATTATTACATTTTCTGAGAATTGGTGCTCACAAGATTACATAGAGTTATATAGGAGAAAATGACCACACCCATTTTCCAAGACCCTGGGGGTCAGGGCTTCAAACAAAATAGCAGGTGCACATCTAGACCACAAACTGAGAATAAAGCAAAAACAATGATCTTTCTATCAATTATACTTTCTGAGAATTGGTGCTCACAAGATTACATAGAGTTATATAGGGGAAAATGACCACACCCATTTTCCAAGACCCTGGGGGTCAGGGGCTCAAACAAAATATCAGGAGCACAACTAGACCACAGGCCAATTTTAATGCAAAAAGAACTTATTTTGTACTATTCACAGATTCAGAGGATTCGAGACAGACAGACGGCCGGACGCCGGACACATAGCGATCGCATAAGCTCGACTGGTCTTTGACCAGTAGAGCTAAAAATCTTTCGTAGTAGATATGCATCTATACTAAACTAAGAACTTTTATTCATACTTCATTAGGTGCAGAACTATGTAAAAACGACATTTAGGTGAATTGTTATATGGAAATAGAAAAAAATACGTCAACATGTTATGAACATTAAAAATGTACAAGTAGATATTATATATTGCATCAAACTTCGACCTGCTTTTTACTATAAGCCTTTTACGGTGGATATTGGGTGTTTCAAATTGCCATATTTTACGAGCTTCCGGGGGCTACGCCCCTGGACCCCTACCAGGGCTTCGCCCTGGACTAACTCGGGGCCTTAAGGCGGCCCCCAGGCCCCTGCCTAGACTGATTTGAGTACACATAATTTCTACTCTGGCTACGCGCCTGGTAGTATTGGGTGCCAGATCTCATCCACGTCAAAATGACGAACGGAAAACGCAAACATATTGTATAAATATATACATGTTTTTCCTTTTTAAATGACTTTGTAAATCTTTTATTTCCTTCTATTTAACAGACTCCTATGTACATCCCTAGGCATACAAACTGGATCCGCCACTGATAAATCAATGAAATTAGTATATGTATGGCGCGAGTACACGTGCCCTAAGGCTAGCGGTCGCAGCTGATGGCTTATCGCTTTGATACAATCCCGAGTATTACCACATTTGCTTGGATTAGACACCACCTTTGATTGGACGAAAGTGTACATATATTTGTATCGTACCATGGCATGATGCGTGTATGCATACAAGTTTTTATCTTATCGATGTACCGCCGCGCTGTTTTTGAAATAAAGATTCTGTGGAATTTATAATTACGGATTTATGTGCTATGTGACATCTCTTAGTACCACTAATTAATGGTAAGCCTTTTTCTCTTCCACCAAAACAAAGAATTTGGTTTTTCTGTAATAAAAAATCCTCGACGGGCGAGTTTTCGTAGAAATATTTAGTTTCTAGGGCTACCTCCCACTCCATGCTGACACACAACAACAATCATCTCCCGGACGTGTACGAAGTGGGGATCATAAATGCACTTATGATACATAATAGTATCCCGCTGCTTACCGGCTTGTCTTAGTTCGTGAAATAGTATGGTCAAATATACTCTAATGAATATTTATGTACACTAACAGGAGTACTTGGTTTTCTTTATACTGAATTTTAAAAAGATTTGTTCGTTTTATTTCAACATCATTTATCAGATGGTGGCAGAAACGAATCACAGAAATAATTCGTTATGGAGAGAGTCTGCCACAGGAGGAGGTCTCCGTCAGGATGAGAAAAACGGAATTTCGCCACATGGGAAAGCTGACGCCCATAAAAATGGAACGAACGGAATAGCTAGTACAAATGTTCCCAGCAAAACCAATGGAAAATTACACAACACATCCGTCAGTCAGGTGAGTGATGTACGGGTGATCAATAGAGATAGGTCTATTCTATAAATTTGAGAAAATATTGTTATAATGGGAAAAATTGTTGTTTTTATTGTTTTTTTTTTTTTTTTACAAATTTCAAAAAAGAAGCACGATAAAGGGTTCTGCAGAATCGGTCAGACCTCAAGGTCAAGATCACTAGTTCAAATGTCGAGGTAAAAATTAAAAGCATGCAAGAGTTACTTGTTTATTATCCTCATAATTTTCTCTCTATTGGCTGTAACAAAAATTCTATATTTTCCATTTCAAGGTCAAAGGACAAGATATAAACATTTATTACTGCGTTTGATTCATCTAGTCGTGTAAGTTTCCTCGCAACAGACTTAAAAAACAACAACAAACAAACAACAACAGCTTAACCAAAATGTTGACGGACGGACAGACTTCGCCATTTCATAGATCTACCGGATTCCGGCCCATAATCATTTTGTATTTTTTTTTCTTTTATTCCGGGTTACGCCCGTCAGTTCATTGTCTTATTCCCATTACCGTGATTACGAGGCGGCTCCATGGGCAGCGACCCCTTTCCGCATACAAGTGGGGGGGGGGGGGGAGGGGTGGGGGGATGGGGGGGGGGGCTGGGATTATGCGGGAGATGCCTTATATTCAAACATTTTAAAATGTCCTCGTCTTAAATTATGTCCTAAATGATTTTTTTTAGATTTATACAGAACATCATTTAGAACAAGGATATATGACTGACACAGTTGTTTTTTGTCTGTCTAAGTTACGTTTCACGGCATTTGGTTAATCTAATCGAGATCCAGTCTCAGGGACTTGAACCACTTTGTTTAAGTTTTTTTTCCACAATATGTTCGAAACTATAGTAAAATACAAATGGAGAGGCCAATTTTGAAGTTTCAAGTCCCTGTGTGCGAAAAAGATGCGAATTGGGATAAGACAGGTCATAATTCCTTAATTTATGATCTTGATTAGTTTTATGCCTATGTACTATGAGTACTTCGGGATATTACAGATAAGATCAGTGGCGTCTCTAGGATTTCAGAAAAGGGGGGGGGGGGCCCAAGGTTTCAGCGAAGAAAATTGTTCACGGAAAAACTGACAAGCAAAAAAAAAAAAAAAAAAAAAGGGTCGAGACGAAAAAAGTGACCCTCAAGAATGCTGATCTATTTATGAAGTGGGGAGGGGAGGGGGTGATTAATTTACTTTAGTTTATAGGTAGGTAGTCTGGCGAGCGTAGCGAGCCAGAAAATTTTTTAAGATATGAAGTTTTCATTTGTATTCAAATGAAGTCATCCATACATGTATATACAACTTTATTCTATATTGGCGAGCGGAGCGAGCCGTAAAATTTTTGGAATAGATGGTTACATTTTGTTATAAGAATACAATCTCTCTCTCATTTTCTATGCTCCATTTTTGTTTGACCAATTGGGGAAGGTTGGGAAGATTAGGGCATTACAACCCCACTATCCACTGTGACCTGTCTAACCTGGTTAGATCGGCCCATGAGAATGAAGCATTTGGTAATTATTCAAGTGTTAATTTGATTTTGAATTTTGTATATGTTGATGACATATGAATCCGTTCAAACACGATGACAAAGAAAGTTGAAGACAAAGTGAAGACTAAAAAATAGACAACTAATGAAAAATTTCGTGCAGCGAGCGAAGCGAGCCGAAAATTTCCCCAAAAGTAAAGAAAATAAGCATAAAAAGAGTACTCTGAATCAATAACTTTGGGTGAAAAAGGGGGGCCCGGGCCCCCTGGGCCCCCCCTCTAAATCCGCCACTGAAGATTGTACAACATCCTTATCCCGGGCAACAGTTCATTCTACATGTTCTAATCTATACGAACAGATGAAATACAAGATGATAACAACTAGTATTTGGCAACATTGGGTTGGAGATCATTGCAACTATTTTCCCCAAACATGGATTTTGAAGTACATGTACTCCTTGACCTGTATTAATACCTTGGTTCAAAGGTCACGACTTCTGATATCCTTTATATTCAGTTCACCCAAAGACGTATGTACGCAAAAGCACTATGTACTAAGGAGATGCAAATTGTGACCTTGAACTTGAAAACATGACCTTTATTCATGGTCATGACAGACCTCTTACCTCTGATGATCTAGTTTTAAGTTCACCCAACAAGTCATAACCTATTTACGAGTATTTGTCATACTGCAGGTCATCTTGTAATATTACTCCCAACACTATTTGAAGTGACAATTTATACGCAGTATATTTGCAGTATGAACGGACTAAGTACTACCGACGGATGAATTCAATTCCGTATTTCTACTTTCTAGAACACTTCCTTTGAGGAGGATTTTTACGAGTCGTTTGAGGACACCCCTATGTTGGCTGCTATATCCACGTACGTCGGGTATCTCATCCTTGTAGCTGTCGGACATATCAGAGAATTCCTTAAAGGAATAGGTATAGGAGTGGTGAAATGTATGGCTGAACCCAAACTACCCGTAAGTTATCATTCAAAGGAGACATATTGTGTTTATTATCATAATATATAGCTATTTATCTCTGAATATTACATTTTTTCAAACTTACTACTTTCGGTTAAAATTCAAAAGAAGGCATTTCCATGACACAAACGCAACTGTCCATATTCGGCCATGAATTGACAAACGGTGGACGAATTGACAGACCGTAAGAAATAATGAAATAACTTTTTGGGATTGTGGTGCGAAACCCAAACAAAAATTTGTAAAACCTTTTTTTCCAGGGCTTTGTGCCTCTTTATCAGTCCTGGGAGAGTTTTTATACTTGGTATGTCTACAGACGGATCAGGGACTGCTGGAATAGGCCAGTCGGTAGCGTGCCAGGAGCGGAGATGGATATTGTAGATAGGGAGACCAAGGACCATGGATGGAATTTTAGGCAGGTTATTTACTTTAGCAAGAGTATTGAATAATACCATAATATTCTATACATGTAGCATGGAAGGATCCGGCAAACGACATGGTGAAAGATCATACATGGAAACAAATAACTCACGTTCGCAAAATGATTGTATTAAATGTATTCGAAAAACATGAAAATTTGATTCAAAGCGATGGTTTCACTGGTTTGGGTATACACCGTCTGAAATAAGGCACGAGGCCGGAGGCATTTAAAAAGTATATACAGATTTTGCTTATTATCCCCTACCGGCACGCCGGAGGGAACTTATAGTTTCCACTCGTTAGTCAGTCCGTCCGTTTGTTCGTCTGTCTGTCACACTTTAATTTCACAGACTTTTTTTCGCTGTTGTTGCATTTATTGAACTCATTTTTGGTATGTGAGTATATCTCAATGTGATACGGATCAAGTTTGAGTTTGGTTCCAATTAAACTATTTTTACGGGTTATATGGCCCTTGGACTTAATAAATTTCATGAAATTCTCAGTTTTCCGGTCTTTTCTTCCATGGTATTGCAGATATTGAAATTATTTTTTTTCATATGTGAATACATCTTAGTGTTATACAGATCAAGTTCGAATTTGGTTTCGATCGACCCATTTTTACCTGGAGTTATGGTCCCTGGACTTGCAATTTCATGAAATTCTCAGTTTTCCGGGCTTTTTGGTATGTGGATACATTAAAGTGTGATACAGATTAAGTTGAAATTTGGTTTTGATTGACCTGTTTTTACAAAAGTTATGGCCACTTAGCAAATGTCATGAAATTTTCTGTTTTTCAGACCTTCTGTAATACACATATTGAACTTACTTTCATGTAGGCATTCACATCTTTATGTGTAAGTACGTTGCAGGTCATGGATTAATGCCGGTAACGGGGACTTATATCGCTTTGCGATTCATGATTTTTTTCATATATTAGATTGCTTCATATATTTATATGGTCAGTCGGAATATTATTTCAGACTTTGGTCCTCTCAAACGCACCCCCTCCCACATTTCTCCAAATTGCAAGGATGATTTGTCGATTGATGTGGATTGAAATTATATCTACTAAAAGCTTTGCAGGGAAATTGAATGTGTCAAAATGTGCCACTAAGCGGTTATGGTTTTACCTGTAAAACTTTATTAAATGATTCTAAAGCAGTCGGGAAAAAGTGTCGAACATCTAAATACAGATGTACTTAGAATTCAAAAGATGTCAACACTTTATGCATGTCGTTAGAAATTACCTAGAATGTTCTTTGTTAAAGAATCCTATAATCTTTACCTGTACATGTCGAGAGGTCATACATATTTCTCCTAAGCATCTGATATAAAGGTATCTAACAGCGAAAAGTTACATGTACGGATCCAGATGAGAAGAAGGGGAAAAAAGGGGGGGGGGGGGTTGTCGAGTTAGATGGTAAAAAAAACCAAAAAAAACCCAAAAAAAAAAAAAAATAAATAAATAAAAAAACGATTTAGACTGTGAAGACCGAAAGGGAATGTTCAAGACTATTAATTAAAGGGAACAAGACTATTTTCTTTATTTGATGTAAATAATGTAATTTTCATATGTTTGAATTTATTTTTTTTATATTTGTTCCAGTTTTACAGGCAGCAAGACCAAGGTTGTAAACTTTGGGTCATACAATTATTTAGGGTTTTCCTCCAATGTGGGACCATGTGCGGACGCGGTGGCAGAAACAGTAAGGGAGTATGGGGTGGGGACCTCGACAAGTAGGCAAGAACTGGGTAAGTGATTTTTGAAACTTTGATTTGATAATGGTGAACTTGCAGATTCTTTGCCGACTTATAATCTTCATTGAAAACATTCAAGATGGTGAAAAAGTGATGTTCGAATGTTGAACGTCCTTGAAATGTGCGTCAGGACATGATCTTGACCTTATATTTTGTTTTTTAGCTTTCAATGTGATTGAAAATCTCCACATATTTGGTAACAAAAGCAAAAGAATCTTGTTTCCCAGTTTGGGTTGTTCATTGATCGAGTAAAACTCCTTCGTCAAGGTCCAAGAGGAAGGTTCCCGTCACGTGTTACAAGGCTGAATACATGATACTTCCATTATTCGAACTATGAAAGCCCTTCGTTCAAAGTTTTTTTTTCGAATGTAAATGTTTTTGCCATTTGCATTAAATGTATTTTTATATCACAGGTTACCTTGACCTTCACAAGGAGCTTGACACACTAGTGGCGGAGTATCTAGGCGTTGAGGCAGCTATCACCATACCTATGGGATTCGCTACTAATTCCATGAATATGCCATCTTTAGTAGGAAAAGTATGTATAAGCCTGAGGTTGTCAATTTCAAAAATGTACGGGGGGGGGGGGGGGGTTCTAGACTTTGCTGAGAAAATTGTTGTATAGCATTGGCGGATCTAGATTTTTTCCAGGGAGGGGGGGGGGGAGAGAGGATATTCCATCCTATATCCTTTGATTTTGAAAAACAAATTATACGTCAAACGGGGTAAATTCAGATTCAAAGATAGAAAAAAAATTGAGATTGTGAATACCATCTTCTTGAGACAAGTGTACTAGTAACGGTAAGATATTACGTACAGATGGTGAATACGGTAATTCATAATCCGAATTCACTGACCTTTTATCCCACTTCTCCCACACCGTCCGATATGAAAAGTGGGATAAAAGGTCAGTGAACTTAGATTAGGTAACTTTTATATTTCAAGCGGTTCACTTTTATTGACACAAGAACCCACCGCGTGGGCTCGAAACGTACGGTGTTGTGATTCCTTACATAGTTGTTTTTTTTGTATTTTTTACAATTTCTAAATTGAACTTTACAAAACTGATGGGCCGTTGCAGTAGGACAATGCATAATAAATCAGTCCATATCGTCCATGTATATGAAAAGTTCATAGTTTTTGCAAACTGTCGACAACAGAAAAGTTTTCCTTTTGACGAACCCTTGAAGTGTTTGCAAAAGCTATGGACATAAAGATATATGAACGTTAATGACTTACTTAGGCATGGTCCATTTGATATTCAGGGGGGGGGGGGGGGGGGGGGGGCTTGGGTTTTTTTGTCGGAGCAAGATTATTTTTTTAGCCCCGAACCGGGGCAAAATTATTTTTTTCTGGCAAAGTTGGAGCAAGGAAATTTTTTTAACAAAGTGATGCGCATATTAAGAATGTTGTGTTTTATCAATAGAAATTATTTATATTTTTACTCAAAACTCTAAATGTTAATATATTAGTTTATTTTTTATGCAAGTATTAAATTCACTTTTAAACAGAGAGATAAAAGATTTTTACAATATAATTCTCAATATTCTATATAAGGTACATGTATATAACATGTATAAGAGGGTCTGAGGGGAAGGTCTTCTAGACATTATTTTAAATGTTACTAAGAATTGTAAATTGGTGAATAAATGAAGTTCTCCTTCCAAGCTTACAAGAACATGACTCTATGGGATACATGCAACATGTATTAACAGCAATACATAAATATTGATAATATATTTAAGCTTTTAAGGAAGCCCTTTTTCAGTCACATACATGTATAACTTTTTTCAAATATCTGAACTTAAAATGCTATTAGTAAATAATGTTTTGATGGAAAAGTATGGCGAGCGAAGCGAGCCAAAAATTTTTGATACAATTTGAAAACTGCGGTGAGCGAAGCGAGCCGGAAAATTTTCAAGAATTTTAGCGAAATTTTATGGTAATTCTTCAAATTCAGATTATTTGTAAGAGCAAGATTATTTTTTTCTGTCACACCATAAGCAAATTTATTTTTTTCATCAAAATTGAGAGCAAAATTATTTTTTTCGAAAAAAACCCAAGCCCCCCCCCCCCCCCCCCCCAGAATATCAAATGGACTGTGCCTTATTAGACATTGCCCTACTGCAACGTCACATCAGCTTTGTGTAGTATCACTTAAATGATGAAAAAATCGGAAAAAAAATCCCTGTCAGGAATCACAACACCATACCACGCGGTGGAACCGGGATGCGGGGATTAGCGAACGTTCTTACTGATTGAAACCCTTTAGAAGATACCGTTACTCACACATGTTTACACAGAGCAATCTGTATATATGGCTACTTTATAAAGTCTGGGCGACTGACTACGGTTGACATGTTTGTGTGCGGATACAGTCCCTTCTCCCTGTCACTACAGTTATTTATGCGGTCGCCTAGTCGTGGTATGTGGGATAGAAACACAACAATGATGGCTTAATTTCCCCATTATAACGACAAGATAATGACCTGACATCAGTGGCATAGATACTTGTGAACATACTGACAAATTCAATAGGAAGTCGAGGTGGTAGACAACACATTACGTTCGAAAGGTGGAATAATCACTCTCAATTTAAATTTTTAATTTATACACATTTATTTATCAGACTGTTGTAACAATTTCTTTTCGAGGATCGATATTTCGATTTTCTTTTTAATCTAACTAGAGAACTAACCCCCCCCCCCCCCCCCCCGCTGTAACACTTTGATTTTGCAAAACAAATAAATCAAAAAAGGAGAGTTGTTATATGTTGACATTTGATAATTTATATTAATTAACCAATCCAACTTATTTGGTTTTGATAGGTAATAAAGCCTGTGTTTGTGAAACACGAATGCCCCCGGTGGCATCTTTGTTAGTAAAAACACTACTTTCTGTTAAGTACATGTATGTGAAAGGTCAAGGTCAGGGTCACTCAGTTAAAAATTTTTGGTATTGATGGACAGATCTTGTGACAAGGAATACACATGTGAAATATCAAAGCCCTATCACTTACCATTCAAAAGTTATTCCCAATGTTAAAAGTTTTTGTAAAGTAGGTCAAAGGTCAAGGTCCAGGTCACAAGGTCAAAGATTTTGGTATCATTGGAAAGGTCTTGTCACAAGGAATACCCATGTGAAATATGAAAGCCCTATCACTTGCCATTCAAAAGTTATGACCAATGTTAAAGTTTTTGAAAAGTAGGTCAAAGGTCCAAGGTCACGAGGTCAAACATTTTGGTATCAATGGAAAGGTCTTGTCACAAGGAATACACATTTGAAATAAGAAAGCCCTATCACTTACCATTCAAAAGTTATGCCCAATGTTAAAGCTTTTGAAAAGTAGGTCAAAGGTCACGAGGTCAAACATTTTGGTATTAATGGAAAGGTCTTGTCACAAGGAATACACATTTGAAATATGAAAGCCCTATCATCTCCCATTCAAAAGTTATGTCCAATGTTAAAGTTTTTCGGACAAACATACTAACAGACAAACAGACAAAAAGACGGACAGGCCAAAAACTATATGCCCCTGAATCTTTGATTCCGGGGGCATAAAATGTTATCATCAGGAAAACCCCATTTGAAGTCAATTTTGCCTAACATTGACCTTGACCTTTGACCTGATAATGAAAACTTTTATAATTACTGGCGTCTTTCCCTCTTTACGTAATTTGGTTTGGATAGTTGAGTTATCATCTGAAAATTGAAAGTATGAGACTATGACAGACAAAGTACGCGTCGGTTAGATATCAGGGTAAAGGGGATGGGGTTTGCATGAAATATTAAAACAGGTATGAAAATATATTAAACTGACTGATTTCAGACGATGGTTTGTAGATCCTCTCTGGAATTCAAATATACCGTCAGATTTTCAGCTGTTTTATATTATTTTTATCCCTATTTAAACTTTCAATAAAAGGAAAGGATTGTTGCGTAATTCTGTGAATGTTTAATTTCATAAAGCACTGTATGATCTATGTAACTGTGACAGTGGGACAGTGCTCGTAATGAATACTGACACGCCCAAATCTCGGTGTTATGTACATGTAGTCACTGCAGATCAAGACGCAGCGAACTCACCACAATATGTAGTAACTGCCAACATGTGGGTCGCTCGATCTCGGATCGATGTCGGACTGATATGTCATATAAGAAATATTCTTCAATAGTCAATTTTCCTATAAACTTCAATACGATGTAGCGCCGTGGTATAATAATCATGTCAATTTACCGAAACGACATATGGAGAAACTTGCAATTCGTCAGCAGAGGCGGATACCGGGATTTAGATAGGGTAAATTTAGATAAAGTTTGATAGTTCGTCCATATCTCGATTTATATGATAGTTTTGCTGCCCGTCTAGTCCAGTGCTGACCATAGGAAAAAATCAACATCAAAACTTATCTTAGTACAAGTGAGGAAGCACATGACATTGGCGGATCAAGAAAACTATCCAAGGGAGATCCAGCCTACCGGAAAGGGAAAGGTGGATCTAGTCTATCTTTTGAAAAAAAGCATTTTACGTAAAAACAGGAAAAACAGCTTTTTTGCCAATTCGGAGAGGGTATGACATCCCCTCCCCCTCGGGAAGTTGGGTGGACGGGGGTATCCCTCCCTCCTCTCCCTTTCACCCTTCCTGCCCCTTCCCTCTCCCTCCTCCCGCCCCTTCCTCCCCTGTCCTTTCACCCTGTCCAAACAGGACTCCTCTAGATCTGTGTCCTCCCCATTTTTCCAACGTCTGTGTATACTGAGACAACAGCACTTGAATTTAACTTGAAAGAAAACCTTCCATATTTAAGCATTTACTTATCAGAAACCATACTTTCATATGCAAAATAAGACATTTTCTTATTGCTTTGCAGGGTTGTCTTATTTTGAGCGATGAGCTGAACCATGCATCTTTAATTTTGGGTTGTCGTCTCTCAGGGGCATCAATTAGGACATTCAAACATAATTGTAAGTTTCTGACAATGTAAATGGTATGTCTATGTACAACGTTAATTTATTTAAAGTTGACATACATGTAGATTATTGAAGGAAAACTATTATCCAGAATAACTACCGTATCAAATAATTCATTCATGAAAATCATTTGCATTTGGCGAAAAATGTATTTATAATTTGTGATTTATGACTACATTAAGAATTTTTTTCAGGCATGAAAGATTTAGAGAAGAAACTACGACAAGCTATTGTAGAATTACAACCTCGGAACACATAGGCCATGGAAAAAAATACTCATAGTAGTAGAGGGAGTTTATAGGTAACAGAAACTCGAACATGAGGGTCAAACGAGATTCAATACATGATCTGAGAAACATTTTAAAACATGTAACGAACATGCTTAAACTACCCCCCGTTTCATCTTTATGAGAAAGATCTATCGTACATGAAAAAAGTGTCTATGGTATTAATACCAGTCATCCTGTTATCCACTTAGTTTTGCATTCAAATACATATGATCGTGCAATTGTTTTAAAGCTTTTTAAAAACCTTAGAATGTAAGCAAGAATACCAACTACTGCATAAGCATATTAAAAAACATTCCACATCCATACTAATGAATTAATTTTATAATTTGATTATGAATTAAATCATATGGTTACACAACTGTCAAAGGTCAAAGGGTAAAAAAATTCAGTACTAACAGAAAAGGCTTGTCACAAGGAACATGCATGCCAAATATGAGAGTCCTAGCTATTACTGTTATTAAAGTACTTTTAAAAAATGTCACTGTTATGGTCAAGGTCACATGATCAAAACTTTTGATACCAACAGGAAAACACATACCAAAGTAAGAGAAGCATAGCTCTTTCTGTGTATATCAGTTAGTTTTACATCCCTCCAAAATTATAACGGACTTTATTTCATAATTACAGTATGGAGGGATCTATAGTAAGACTACCAGAGGTTGTAGCCTTGAAGAAGAAGTACAAAGCTTATCTATATCTGGACGAGGCCCACAGTGTGGGTGCTATGGGACCACATGGTAAGGGTGCGGTGGACTACTTCGGTCTGAACCCTGCTGATATAGACATAATGATGGGAACATTCACTAAAAGCTTCGGTGCTGCCGGAGGGTATATAGGAGGAACCAAGGTTAGACAACTCCGTCACTGTCGCTTGATCTGAAAAAAAAAATTATTTAAATTTCTGAAAGAGCGAAGTAATGAAATCTGCAATCATTATACAAATGTTGTTCTTCAAAGTAATTTTTTTCAAAACCTAGCTAGGATTTTTAAAAATTCATATTGTCTTGAAGATCAAGATCTCTTTTTAACATGAAAACATGAAGAAACGTTATCAGTAAGACGTTAATTATTCTATTACAGAGTCTTATAAATCACCTTAGACTTAACTCTCACTCGTCCATATACTCTAGTACAATGGCTCCCTGTGTGGTGCAGCAAATCATCTCATCTATGAAAATAATGCTCGGCAAAGATGGTACTTTGGAAGGTGAGAAAGTAGCCTTTGAAGGAAGCTTATTTAGTAAATTACTGTAGACACTGCGACCTTTACTCATTTGAAATGACCTGACCATGCTTTTTGATACATTTTTTAAGATTAAAAGTAGATCTACTGGATTTCTCCATATGTCACAGTTGATTTGAGGATATATTAATATTCTTTCTTGAACAATGTGACCTGTATTTGACCAATAAAACAACTTCTGTCAAGATTTGAAAGACCAACTTTGAATGTCAGTTTAATGTTATTTTTTCTTCCAAATTTACATGTTCAATGATCAAAAGGATTACTGATATGCATTGACAGTGGAGACATTAGATGTCAATCTGTATATTATGATTACTTTCTTGTATAAATGATATGTATTTTACTTAAGGTGTCTTTTATTCAAAACTTATCCATACATATATTAAATTCATTCTGAATCTAGGTAAAAGACGTATACAGCAGCTGAAATGGAACACCCGTTATTTTAGACGGAGACTACAAGAAATGGGCTTTATAGTATATGGAAACAAAGATTCACCAGTTGTGCCTTTACTCATGTTCATGCCTTCAAAAATAGCGTAAGTAGTAAACTCATAGTATATGTACATGTATGTGAAAGTAATGTGATTTGAACTGTCTCAAATCCAAATGAAATCTACGCAACCTATAGTTAATAAACGAGTGTATTTGCTTTGCAGTTCCTTTTGCCGTATGTGCCTTGAGAGGGGGGTAGGGGTAGTGGTTGTTGGGTTTCCTGCCACGCCCATGACAAAGTGTAGAGCTAGGTTCTGTATGTCAGCCTCCCATACCAAGGATATGATAGATAAGGTAAGATGACTGAGAGAGGTGTAGTGGTTGTGGGGTAGGCGTAGTAGTTGTGGGGTTTTCCGCCACGCAAATGACAAAGAGCAGAGCTAGGTTCTGTATGCCAGCCACCCATACCAAAGATATAGATAAGGTAACTTCAGAGAGTGGTAGAGGTAGTGGTTGTGGGGTTTCCCGCCATGCCTATGACAAAGTGTAGAGCTAGGTTCTGTATGCCAGCTTCCCATACCAAAGATATGATAGATAAGGTAAGGTAACTTGAGAGAGGGGTAGGGGTAGTGATTGGGGGGTTTCCAGCCATGCCCTTGACAAAGTGTAGAGCTTGGTTCTGTATGCCAGCTTCCCATACCAAAGATATGATAGATAAGGTAAGGTAACTTGAGAGAGGGGTAGGGTAGTGATCGTGGGGTTTCCAGCCACGCCCTTGACAAAGTGTAGAGCTAGGCTCTGTATGCCAGCTTCCCATACCAAAGATATGATAGATAAGGTAAGGTAACTTGAGAGAGGGGTAGGGGTAGTGATTGGGGGGTTTCCAGCCATGCCCTTGACAAAGTGTAGAGCTAGGCTCTGTATGCCAGCTTCCCATACCAAAGATATGATAGATAAGGTAAGGTAACTTGAGAGAGGGGTAGGGGTAGTGATTGGGGGGTTTCCAGCCATGCCCTTGACAAAGTGTAGAGCTAGGCTCTGTATGCCAGCTTCCCATACCAAAGATATGATAGATAAGGTAAGGTAACTTGAGAGAGGGGTAGGGGTAGTGGTTGTGGGGTTTCCAGCCATGCCCTTGACAAAGAGCAGAGCTAGGTTCTGTATGCCAGCCTCTCATACCAAAGATATGATAGATAAGGTAACTTCAGAGAGTGGTAGAGGTAGTGGTTGTGGGGTTTCCCGCAATGCCTATGACAAAGTGTAGAGCTAGGTTCTGTATGCCAGCTTCCCATACCAAAGATATGATAGATAAGGTAAGGTAACTTGAGAGAGGGGTAGGGGTAGTGATTGGGGGGGGTTTCCAGCCATGCCCTTGACAAAGTGTAGAGCTAGGTTCTGTATGTCAGCCTACCATACAAAAGGCATGATTGACTCAATTTACTCAATTTAGTACATGGTCCAACATTGATGATGTTCCGTGTAAAGTGTCCCCTCTATATATCTATGACCTTTATAATCAAAAGGCTTCTTCCTATTGTCACTTATTTTGACTTTATGAAGTTTGACCAAGATCAATTGACTAATATTTAAAGATCATGACCATTTCAAATCTGTAAACTTAATCTTTCTCCTATGACCTTTAATATGTATATAAACGGGCTTTCCTTAAGCTATAAGCAATAAGTGTCCAAAGTTTGACAAAGATCCATTAAAAAATGCCACCTCCAGAATATACAAAGAATTTGACAATTTCGAACCTCTGACCTTAACCTGATACCATTGACTTTGAGAATCAATGGGTTGTTTTCTCTTGTTATAAGCAATAAGTGTAACTAAAACCTTCTAAGCTACATGTATATACAAGGATTACAACCATTTCAAATTTGTGACTTTGACCTTGAAAATAAATAAGGCTTTTTTCTCCGGTCCTAAGTAGTGTTTGAAGGTTTGTCACAATCAAATCACAACTGAACCCTCTAGACTGTATACAAGGATTTTTAATATTTCCAATCTGTAACCTTGACCTTTGACCAATTAAATCAAAAGGGTCCTTCCTCTTGCCATAAGCAATTAGTGAATGGATTTTAACAGAGATCCAGTAAAAAATGTGCCCTCTAGGCTGTGTACATGAAAAATGAAATACACACCAACACACTCACTTACATACAAAGGGCAGTATTACTATATACCCCTGCAACTACATGTATATTGTGAGGGGATAAAAATTTGAAATAAAAATGCATGTAGAAATCTATTGTCTTGTGTGGTGAAACTTTATGAAATGATTAAATTCTTGATAATTAAAATTCATTAGTTTCAGACAAATGTGACTTGACTGTTCTTAACATCAAGATATCATGCTAATAAAGATATCTCAAATATCACAGACTCTAAAGGTATTGGAAGAAGTTGGGGATATATTACGCATCAAGTATTCCAGTGGTAAATCACCAAACTACAACGAAAAATGTGTGGAACTTGTACAGATATAATGGTACATGCACTTTTGCCAAATATCTATACAAAGGGAACCTTGAGTAATTCAACAAACTAAGATATACATGCATCTAAGTATATTTTATAAATATCCATTTAATTCATAAGATAATAGATTTCCATTATTCACGAAAAATATTTCTTACATTATGTAACTGAAATAGAAATTCTTTTATTCAACTAAATGCTTGTTTTCAGCAATATATTTAATCAAGTTTAAACTGGCCATAAAAATGTTTCTATTCTATTTTTCAGGGCTGTACAAACATTATAGCAGTATCAATAGATTCATTTTCATTCAAATTCTCTTAAGAAATGAATCTTATATTTTTTCTGTTGATGCAGGTATCACCCGAAAAATTGGACAGAAAACTGCATCAATGCGCGTAGCGCGTTGATGCAAAAGTTTTCTGTACAATTTTTCGGGTGATACCTGCATCAACAGAAAAAATATAAGATTCATTTCTTATCATTTAATTATGGAAAACAGACTGTTTTCTTTGATCTAAAAACAATCAATCACCGCACTTTATTTCGTAAGTCGGAAGGTTTTGCAGTGATACGTCTGCCAAAACAAGTTATGGTAGCCGCCATGATTCAAACAGCGAACGAACGTCTCTCTATATCTTTGGAATAAGGACCAGTTTGAGCAAATTCTACATGCACTGTTAATTTTTGAGTAAGTAGAAAAGAAATGGTACCCTAGAAATGATAAGCAAACATCAACAAATTGTATTTTCAGCAACGAGTTTGAGGGAACCCCCAGTTCTAAAAATAGTGCTATAAATAGACTTCCGTGAAAAATTGTGTTGATCGATGTATCAACAAAATTTCTCAGCCAATCAGAATCTTCGTTTCTTGAAAATGACAATGGAAATTAAATGATTTGGAGTTCTTATATATGGTGTAAATTTTACATAGCTTTACATTGTCATTTTATATATTTTTTTGGTTTCGTTTTACATTTATCATTTTGTTACAGGTTCACAAATCAAGGTTAATCACCAAAACTACTATATCCAGACTGCTTTATTTATACATGTATTTACCTTAAGATAAAATACCAGTATGGAATTTTTGCGTAGTCGGTATCATTGAAAATTGATTCTGTATATGTATTATTACTATTTTAAACTTGCACTATTTTTCATATTTTTACTCCTATACGTTTATCGTTTAACTGAGGTTGTACATTCAAGACCTCCATTGTATGGTATTTTTAGTGAATTCCTTTATATTTATTTATACTTGCATATACATATATAAGGCACGGTCTTTCTGTGGTAATGAGATTGATATTTTACTTTATACCATTACTGACCTTTACATATAATGAACTATACTGATGGTGCTCCGTGACCATATAGTATCAGTGTTTATCTTGTGTTTTAAATTACATGTATTTCCAAGAATTGCATGTTGAATAATGAAGTCATGTAAACTTTGTGTAGGTCATATCTTCAGTATTCCTTTGTTTTACTTGAATTCTTTATCATGGTAGCTTTAATGTTTATGTACATGTACTTTTAAAATTATTTCACCTTGAATTTATTTATTGGGAGATCTCTGAGCTTTGTATGATAGATATTTCAATCTGGATAAAACTTTATTTTTTATGCCCCACTGTATCAATGACTTCGGTCTTTGTGTGTTTGTCAAAATTTTTTACTGTGTGCATATTCCTATTGACCTTGACATTTGACCTATATTTTTTAGAAATTTAACCCAAGGACATAAATTTCTAATGGTAACATGTATCTACCTCCTGATGTGCCCTTTTTTGAAACAAAAAGATTCAACCTAGACATTGACATTTGACTTTTTTAGCGAAACTTTTAACCATAAACTAATGTTGGACTTTTAATAGTTTTAAACATTTGTTTTTCTTCCTATACGGACCTCTCTTGATACCAAAAGATTTAACCTCATGACCTTGACCTACAACTTAAGTGTTTTGCAAAGTTATCTTCTCTTTCAAGAAGGGATTGCATGTCGGTACTGGTAGAGGTAGTATACTTTTACACAATAAGTTTTTAAACACAAAATTGCAATTCAGATAGATTCATCTGAATTCAATTCTTGGGTACTAAATCTTTAACTACCTTTTCAAAGTACAAATGTACTTGTAACAAAGTGTTTTACTCTTTTTGATTTTGATATCAAATTGTAAACCAAGTGTTTTACTTTTTTTCTACCAGACACAATTGAAGTTCCTTAATATAGAATTTGGGCTAGATGAAGAACTAAAGAACAAAATAAAATTTAAAAGGTGAATACAAGATGTTTTTGTTATTAGAATGATATAGAATATCCTAGTTAGGTATATTCTATGCACGAATTCTGCGGTTTTTTTCATCTTATTGAGATTTTTACAAAGTTGAATTCAATTGAAAAAAATAAAACAATGAAAATTCATAGACTTTTCTCATGTTAATGAGGTGTGTATCTAGGTACATGTAAAATTTCCTCACAAATAGAAACTAGAAAAGAACACAAAATATGATGTAAAGATTAAAAACTGATATTCAAATAAGGTTTCAAATATTTTGAAGTTTGACTTTCTGAGCTAAAGATCTAATTAAGCATGATTTTGATCATTATCTTATTACTGTAAACCTGAAAATTTTCGTGTGGGGGTAATTTTCACGTTTTTTGCAAATCCTTGGAGTTTGCGAAAATTTCCACCACGCGAAAAAATCCCCACTACATTCTTACAATGGGAAAGACATTTTTATCGCAAAAATTTCCCCCACGAATAATGTCGCGAAATTTTCCCCCAGCAAAAATAACCATGTTTACAGTATTTGATGACACTTTCTTACATTCTCAATTTAGGGTCTAAAGTTATAATATTTCTAGGTATCCCTTCTTTTGTCAATATAAATCGTAGTAAGATATCCAGACTGACTGTGAGGTTATCTAATTCATCCAAAGTAAATTTCTGGGAATAATAGAGACATCAAAGTTATTGTACATGTACCACTTTTGTACCATCTTCAGTTTTACATCAAATTCTTTCAAATAAAGAAAATAACTACTATATAAATAGAATCATTTGCTGATACATTATTTTAGAAAAAGTTATATTTTTCCCATGGACAATGGTTCATGGAATTGATGGTATTTACTCAATACATGTGGTATTTGTATTCACTGAGACAAACTTGCACAGTATGAGGCTGATTGCGAAAGTAGCCAAGGTTAATACACAGTAAATATTTCTATATTATACAGTATGTACTCAGAAAAAGACTTTTTCATTTGAATATTACAAATTGAAACTCATCTTAGATCAGACAAACATTTATTTTTACAGAAATAAACAGTATAATAATGATGGAATGATGCAGTAGAGATCGTTAATTCACAAGTCCTGTAATTCCCATATTGAGAATATTATACAAAAGATAGTGAAAATCATACTGTATGATAAACTTGATTTCTGCACAGAGAAGTACCTTCCAGTTGTTTTGAAGCAGGCCAATAAATAGACTATAAATTATCAACAATGTTAAATAAATTTCTCTTAACCTTGTTCAAGAGAAATGAATTTCTGGAAAAAAGAATGAAAAGATATCTTGTAAGACTTATTTGCTGTGACCACATCGATATACAGGAAATGATCCAATAGATATTAAAGGCATTTTTAAAAAGTTGGAAAGATTTTTTTCGATGTGTAAAGTAATGCTTCATTATCTACTATGTATTTCAAAGACCTGTCTGTGCAAATGCACCAATGGTTTTTGTGTCAAACAAACAGGAGACAAACAGAAAATCAAAATTTCAATATATATAAATTTTCTAGAAATTTACATGTATGTGAACATATAGAGAATAAGTGTCTTAATTTGTGTTTTGTTTTGGGTATGCAACACACAGCAAGTGCATCTATCGTACATGTAATGCGTGTTAGCGCATTTCATGCGATAAATGCACTTGCTGTGTGTTGCATACCCGTAACAAAACACAAATTATGACATTTATTCTATATATATGCACCACAGTTGTCTGTTTCATTCTTGTTTTCTGAAATTACGTTTTTCTAGGTAACAAGATGACGTTAATATTCATGTCACCGCGGGTGCATTTTGCAGGTTGGAACAGCCGTCGCGGCATGTTTCTTTAGATCTTATGCATTGTGACGTCACGAGCGTTTTAATGCGAAATACAAGCACGTTCCTTTTAATAGTTACATCTCAGGGAATTACATTGCTTGTGCATATAAACATATATAAAGTATGGTAAGCACGTACATAAACAAAGAATGGTTATCAGAACTTGTTAGCAGTATGGAATATCATATTAAACAGTTAGAGCATAATAACAGCAGGAAATAGCCACCAAGCACAAATACAGAGTGGAAACTGAGCACAAACACAGAAATAATAAGCACTGAGCACAAGTAGCACCATAACATGAAATTATATTAACATAAATTCATATCACAAAGTTATCTATGGAAAATTGGTTCTTCAAAACTTCTACAACAAAAAAAATGTGTGGTTACAAAGAAAAATATTGAGGTCTTCAAGTCTTTTAAGAAGTTATACAAATTGTTTGGTTTATTGCTTTAAACATGAGCAACAAATATCTTCATCTCATATAATATGAGCAAATATATGACACCTTATATGTGTACATTGTTCAGTATGACTAGTCCTTGTCAATCAATGCTTTAAATACACGTCAAAAAGAGTTAACATCCTCTTTTAACATCAAAGAGGAATAAAGGGAACTGACAACATATCATAATTTGAATAATAAATTAATAATTCATTCCAACAGCTTCACAACCATACATTGTTGTGTACATGTTAATGAAAATGAATTTTATCATTATTGGTTAAATCATCCAATGTGTATATCATGATCAACAACATTTGAAAGACAAAATTCTGTTTCTGATGGCATAAAAATTTCATGCTTTTTTTGGTAAACTAAGTATCTAAAAATCTTTATATATCAAATGGTTTTGTGAGCAAATTGCATTTTTTCAAATTATGCAAAGCAAAAATTTTATACTAAGCAAGGAATTTCATCAATATTGCACTGGTTTCAAAGGGGTTTTAAATTAGACCCTCTGCCTGTAAGGTCTTAATGGAACGTAGAGCTTTTTTAGCTGCTGCACTTTTGGCAATACGGTAATTTCTGCCGACTCCTGTGTATGCACCTTTGCCAACCACATTAACATTTACACGAATCTTGCCCTCCAACGTCCGCTCTGGCTTCCTGCAAAAAAAAAAAAAATTCTTTTGCAAGCTGCTGTATATTTGACCTTGAACACATTTTAACCTGTTGTTTGAAGGAGTAGCTTTGGTTACTGGTAATGAGCCTGTTTTTAACATGATGTAATTGTGAAACACTGATACCCTTGCACCTGTATAATATTATGCTTCTACTGTGTAAATACAAGTAGTTCCTGAGATTTTACTGCAACCAGAAACATAACCAAAATCTTTAACTAGGTCAAAGTCAAAGGTCAAGGTCAGTAGGTCAAATGTTACGGCATAAATTAAAAGGTTTTGTCAGGGACTAACTACCTGTATAATATTATGTTTCTACTGTGTTTCTGAAATTTTGCTTCAACCAGAAACTTAACCAAATTGTTGACAACAGACAGACAGATGGATGGACAGACATCATCAATCAATAGACCGGAATTGCTTTGCAATCCAGCCAAGAAGGCAATAAGCCTTCCAATCATTGATACATTGGGCATTTAAATAATCACAGTCTGATATGAGAGATACATTGGTTAAAATCTTTGGGGCTCAAAATCTTACAAAACCCTTCGCAAGGCTCAGATTTTGGTAGAATTGATTTATCTTTCAGAGCAAACCATGAAAGAGCTGTATCGTTTAAGTTCTTTTGAATGAAGATATAATGTAAAGTTGCATATGAATGACGAAAGATGAGTATATCATATGAAAAAAAAGTCCAGAAAACTGATAATCAGACAGATGGACGGACGGATGGACAGACAGACTGAGAGGAAACTAAGAGTCCCCTTTGGCGTTGCTAGTAGGGGACAAATTACAATATTACTCCAGAAGATCAGACTCATACAAATTCCTTTATGGGTTCTTTTAAGAGTCAGTCAGTTTTGGCTCTGCCACTCTTGGAATATGTAATGGAATTTATATACAAAACTACATACTGTAAACATGGAAATTTTTGCGTGGGGGTTCGCGAATCAAGTGACTTCGCAAAAATTTCCCCCACCCGAAAATATCCCCACTGCATTCTTACAATGGGAAAAACATTTTCATCTGAATATTTCCCCCATAGGTAATGTCTTGATGTTATAATTGCGAAATTTTCCCTCAGCCAAAATAACCACGTGTAAAGTACATGTAAATATGAATAATAAATACATGTATAAACTTACTCAAACTTGGCAGTTTCTGGTTCCATTTCCAACAATTCTCTAACAGGAGATTTTGGAATGCTCTTCAGATACTTGTCTAAAAATAAAATGAGGTGATGATTGATGACAACAGTATTTTGTTGTATAAAATGTTCTCAACGGTCAAAATTTCATTTTCACACATTTATTCCAATAAATTGATGTTACATTACACACTTATACGACTGACGCTTTAAGTAGCCTACCAATCTGAGGTTTCATGATTCTGTAGTACACCCTCCACACGACGTCTAGGGACATACCACTGTCTAAGTAGATAGCACCAGCCAATGATTCAAAGATATCCCCCAGGGCCTTGGGAACCTCTAACTCCACCCTCTCTGTCTCCTCCTCCTCATTCTCCTAGAGAAGAAACATCAAGAAAAACTTTAATTTTTGAATAGTTAGAGATCAAATCCACTAGGGCAAGAGTTATTGGCAACACAAAGCATATAGTCTCTCCATTTTCAATTGAATTTTTACCTCAACTAGAAACAAACATGGAATATGCACATTGTTGATATACAGACCAAAATTGCTTTTCAATCCAGCCAATAGTACATCTAGGAATTTTCAAACATGGAAACTCTGACTTTATCCAAGAAAAGTTTTGAAAATACTGTCAGTAAATTTGGGGGTACATGTATTTAAAACATTCAAAATTTGTCAGTTTGTACTAAAAATATGTACATAATGACATACATGTGAATCATTTGCCTCCACAAATCTGGAGGATTTTCAATTTTCATCTGGAGATTTGGCCTCTTGTCAGAAGGTTTTTAATTTTACATCGGGAGGATTTATCGGTATTCGGACCCCCCCCCTTTTTTAATCTACGGACAAATTTTCTCAACTCGCTTTTCAACAAGGACAGATTCCTCTCTCATACAACAACAAAAACAATTCGGAGTTCCGAGAGTTGTCTCAATGTATGACGTCCGTTGATTTCTTTTACCTTGCTTCTGCCACTTGAATACACCTGTACAGAAAATCAATAACTGCTCTTCATGGGGTTTAAACTGACCACTCATCAGATTTAAATCCCATTGTTAGGAGAATAATAAACAAGACGGCCATTATCTGCCTCAGGTTATACACGCTTATACAGAGTACGTGAATTACATGACGTCGTTTTTCCTACGCATTTATTTATTTATTTATCAGCGAACTTTTACTGCATTTCCTCACTTTTTCGTGTTATATATAAATATAATATGATTTTACCGCATCAAGAAGATTCCCCAATTAACCTTGTACATCAATTTGCAATATACAAATGTACCTGTCACCTGTATAATTAGCACTCATTAAATTGATTGTCTGGTAACTACAGACGGCGTAATGCGTAACGTAATACACAAATGGGGATTTTGCATTTCATCTGGAGAAATCTGGAGGATTTTTCGTTTTTGTCGGGAGGATTCTGTTTCGTCCGGAGGAATTGGGAGGACTATTTTTCATCGGGAGGGTCCTTGTATCGTCGGGAGATTTCGTCCTCCCGCCAGGAGGTTCACATGTACGTAATGAAGTAAAAAGATCTCACTACACACTTAGCAGAACAAACCTCTTCATCACTCAGATCTATTTCATCTTCTCTCTCTTTCTGTCTGGCTACAAATTTTTCTATGACGTGAAACAGAGGCGGGGAAATAGCCTTGAAGTATTTATGGAAATCCCACTTCACAGCCAGGGCAGCAAAGATGTTGTTATTGACGAGAGCCGATCGGAGGTCTGTAAGGACACCTGGTGAATATTTACACGAGTCTTCATATAAATGGCGCGTGATGATGTAATCCAATATAGCATCTCCAAGAAACTCCAACCTGATAAATAATGATAAAATATGTGTAAAATCCAGATACCGGTACATGTACACAACTTTCTTATTATCTAATCCAAAAACTAATCATCAATATGCAAGTGCATTATATCATTGTCTCATAGATAAAACTGAAAGATCTCATAGATAAAACTAAAAGATCTCATAGATAAAACGGAAAGATCTCATAGATAAAACTGAGAGATCTCATAGATAAACCTGAAAGATCTCATAGATAAAACTGAAAGATCTCATAGATAAAACAGAAAGATCTTATAGATAAACCTGAAAGATCCCATTGATAAAAGTGAAAGATCTCATAGATAAAACTGAAAGAGCAAAAATGAAAATAAGTCAATACAAAGGGGTTTAATATGGTCAGTAAAGGAAATAGAAATCTTTATCCTTGATTTCATTTATAAGTTTCAACTGTCAATTTTTCACTTAGCGCATACCTTTGATAGCAATCAGTCACAGTGTTATAGTGGTAAGAGGCATGTGTGAATGCCTGTAGTAGGTAGAATCTGTCTGTAAACTTGTATCCTATACTGTCCTCTAGTTTATCGTAGCCGATCAGTAAATCTTCTAGCTCTGACATAGTCTTTGGGCTGGCACTGGATGACGGAGAGGACGGACACTTTATCCTCTCTATGTCCTCCATTAGCTGTGGTAAAAGTGAATCATTCTGAATAGACGCTCTTTCTTAAAACATCAAACTTTAACACTAATAATAGCCTAAATCCAAACCTAACCTTAACCCTTATAATAGCTTAACTCTAATGGATATAGTTGCAAATTGAATTCCTTGTTTGTTTACATTCATCTATTATTTCAATTTTTATTTTCTCTTAATCCATTTAGTGCTTTGAAAGCTTTGCTGAATCCATTTGTTTGAGAGACAGATTTGATTAAGTATGACTTTATGTTTTCAATCTATTACCCATGGAGTCAAATATTATGTATCAAAAAAAGATCTTATCTGTTAGAAATATTCAAAAATTACCATGATACATGTACTGTACATGTATTTGTCTTCTATATTCAAACCTTACTGACAAAGTTACCCAATATATGATAAGATCAACTTATCATAGTACATTCCAGATGACAAAACGAGAAACAATACTTACACCACTATCATCACCCTGTCTAGGTGGCAGCACCTTCAGTCCTAACCAATGCATGAACTGTAATGCGGCTTTCTTTCCACAGGAAGTGAGGTAACAGCCGATCAGAGATTCCACACAATCTGCGATACTTTTATCTGGTATACTATGTAGTGTTTGTAAGCTATAAGGAATCAGGCATTGTCCTCCACTACTAACATTACTGTCATTGTGAGAGTCGTTCTACAATAAGACAAAAATGACATACTTCATACATAGATAATGAAGACATAAACTTTTCACATATTCAATTTTTAATATCGATTATCGAGAATCTAAGGAGTTTCAGCAATGGACTATGAAAAGTCGGCGACTATTGTTACATCACTAATTTTTTGTACAAAATATTGCAACCTATTTTGAAATGTTTGTTTTTTTCATAATTTCAGAGGTATATGCTTCTCTTACATTTATAACAATCTAGATGATTTGATGAAAATCAAGCTGATGAAAGCTAACCTCAGTGACGGTTCCCTCTGAATCCACAATCTCCGTTATTTTTGGTGACCAGTTCAAGGAGGAATCATCTGTAGCATAGGAATCAATGACGGCTTGGTCATTCACCTTCTCCAGATGACCCATACTATTCCTGTACAATAGCACTTTAGGCACTGAGCCTTTCCTCTTTGATTCGTTGATAACATATCCAGGCGGTAACCAGTTCTCGTACGGCTCAAACTTGGTGGAGATCATACACTCTGCCAACCCTTTCTTCTTACCTAGTCTGTAAAGGTTACAATTACTGACCTGCTTGCTGCGTAGATAGCTCAACTTGCCTTCATGAATACCGGGATATGTACAGTACAAATGGACAGTAATGGCATACTTGAGGAATGAATCACCAATTGTCTCCAAACGCTCTAAGCAGAAGAAATCGTTGGCATTGGACATTGTAAAGGCCTGGAGTATGGTACAGGGATTGGGACCTACAAATTTGGTCAGGTCCTTGTCTTCATCTAAAGAAAGTTTGGGATCCGGAAAACTGATTTTCTCTTCATTCATTTTTTGATTTTTTCCTGTATCAGTCATTGCACTTTTTCCATCGGCCATAAACCTTGACATTCCACTGAAAACGTCCTCTTTATTTCCTCTTTTTCCTACATCAGATGTTCTTCTGGAGTTGTCCTTTTCTGTATCAGACACAGATAATTTTTCCATATCTTGAATGGAGTCAGTAACATAATCTGTTATATCCATCTTACTGTCTGCAGCATCTGCCCAGCCGTTCATGAACCTGCTCTCAGAAGCTGAAACATTTGATTCACCATTCACCATTTTCTCTTTCTTTGGTGAAATTTGGTCATGCTGTAAAGCATTAATAGATTTATCATCAGCCTTTGATCCATTGCTAAGTTTGGAAATGTTATCACGAGCCTTACCGTCACTAGCCTTGGTATCATGAATGTTTATGTGATTATTCATACCACACTCCCCGTCCTCTACAGAATCACTAGCCTTACTTTGATTATCTTCTTTGGAATTTTCTTTTTTATTATTACTGGTTTCATCATCATCTGTATCACAGTCAGAATTATCACAGAGGGCTGAGTTTTTATAGTAATTCTGAAGACCCTCGCTAGAAAAGAGGTTTCCTACCGTTAGAGATGACCGACGTCTCTGGAGAACTCGAGTAGTATCACAGTTAGCTTGACTAGATGAGATCTGATCAGATATGTTGGTTTTTGTGTAGTTTTCACTCGGAGACTCCTCACTCAGGTTTGTGGAATAGCTGCCTTTGTCTGAGCTAGGAGATTCCTCAGTATTACTGTCCTCTGTATCATCCATCTTAGATTCATCCAAAACAGCAGAATTAGAAGTAAAGTTTTCTTTGCCGTTGACAATTTCAAAACCAAAATCCAACGGTTCAAATTCAAAATCACTTGGCAGATCTCTTAATCCAATTCCAGTCTCACTGGAGATTTTAATTCTCATTTCTTCTGCCACAAGGAGGTAATTGATTCTGTACAGTATTGTTGGGAGACATACTGCCTTTTTCCACAGTGAGGCAGGAAACACATGTACTTCACACAGCTCAGCTACCAGGATCTGTTTCTGTTGTAAATTCTCACGTCTAGCTTTCTTCGTCTCTGCACTGCTGGTTGGCAAGGCAACACCTTTCTGGTTCATGTATCGTGGTGTTAGGAGATTTAATCGGGCAGAAGTATGATCTACATCTAACAGTGGCTGTTCGAAGTTTGTGATTGTTAAACCATACTTGGTAGTATAGTACTTGCTGAAAGTTTCATAGAGCTCTGGGGAGGGAAAAGGAGAAAGAGGATTCAAATCACTACGGATTTCGGCCACATAGAATGGCTGGGGTTGATCTGTGTTCCTATAGGACGGCATGACTACAGCATCAGAGTACTCCTCTTTGTTAAATACAAAGGGTTCTCTCTTCGAGTCCAATATATTCCTTTTAACATGATGCTTGGACTGCTCTAGTTTACTAATGAAGTCCCAATCAATAGTGTGTCCACAGCTTTCAGAATCTGCAAGAAAACAAGAAATCAAAGTATTTCAAGACTTTATCAAGCTCAGACACTCTGCTGTAAAAGTTACCATGATACCTTGAGTACATGGCGTACTGTCAAATTCTGATCATGAATTGATGCAATATTAAAATGTTGAAAATTTACAATGACAACAAGTGTGTATGAGATATCTATAAAGCATCAACCAGAAACATGTAATGGCATGCGTAACTTTTTAATATTGTAAGGTTATGACGTGATTTTAACAAAATTAATTACTCTTCCTTTTTTTTTAAGTTTTTGCCTGGAAACAGGTAGACCAATGGAATGGACAAAAGTAATATGCCCCTGAATATCTTATCATGGGGGCATAAAGTATAACTAAACAGTGACAACCTGACAATCTTATACATACTTTTGAGAAGTGGTACAACAATGTAACCAAGCTCTGATTGCTGAGGTTTGAATTCCATAGGGTCCTTCTCAAGCCGTAATACATTATCAAAAATAAAGTGATGACAGTCACCCAAACGTTTCAGATCCTCCTCTGTCAGCGGAAATTCTGATGTTACCATGGTAACAGAGATCATTACCTCCCCAGATCTCGTGTACACTGGGAATTTTGGAATCTGAATGTGAAGAGAAAATCCAAAAACTTTATTCAGGATAATATAAAATGTTAGCTCAGAGCTGCAAACTGATGATAGGGATTTTTTCATCAAGCAGAAAGGATTTTTTAATCACTCTAAAGAACTAATTAATATTTCATATACCTCAGGAATTTGCTTTGCTGTAATGATTCCAAACCCCCTCAGACTTTCCTCTGGGGCATAGATCTTTCTTCCTCGGGTGTTCTGATCCTCTGAGATTGGTTTCGTTAAGACCATAGACAAGCTGTATAAATAGTTACCATGGGAACTTGGATGGCTGTCTACCAATGCAGTTGCCAGCTAAAATAGATAAAAACTGTGTTTGTGAAACATGAATGCCTCTGTCCGCATCTTCAGTATTAACACCATTTACCTATATAAGTGTAGGCCAATGCAATAGACAAGAGTTAATGTAAAAAATTTTCAAAAGTAAAATTTGTTGATTTAGAACCATGTAGTTGATCAAAATCTAAACAACCTTAAGATTGTAATAGGATGAACACACTGACGTCAGATCATACATGTATTAATACAAAACAAACTTTGATGTAACTTTGTAACAAGTATGTCTTTACAATAATTTCTGTCAACCTATCTTACCCGTTTGTAGTAATACTGTTTACGTTTGGTAGTTCCTGGTCTGACCTCACCATACAGATCCTCTGCCTCCCAGTCCTTCACCTCCTCCTCTTCCTCCTCTATGTTGTATAGCTCCTTACCTACCGGCATCAGGGTATCATCTAACTCACCTGTCACAGAAAGATAATCATCAGGTAATATAGAAAATAAGAAATCATTTGTTTACTGATTCTAATTATACACTTCACACTTTATATCACTGGGCTTAGATGTAATATCATTTTTATGAGTGCAACATTCATCTAAAAATAAAGACCAGTACTGCAGCTAGCAAATTCTGTTCAACATGATTGAACTTGAAGGTTAGGAAAAATTACCTGACTTGTGGAGAGCTTCACACATTCTCAGTGCCACCTCTCTTTTGGCTAGCATCACTGTGGGCATTGGAGACCCCTGGTTTAATGAGAATTTCAAAATAATAATACATATCATTACGTTAATCATAACATGGTATGGTTATTCAAGGATTTATGTGTATCAACATACCTGTACAAGTTCTTTGAATGGAGAGTTAATTGGCAAGCGGAGATTTGCTTTATACATGGCGCTACCCTCTACATCAATTTCCTCTACCAAGCATTTTGGTGTCAAGTGGGTGAAAGCATCACTGGGTAGCTTGGCACAGTACCTGTGATTGGAATAAAATTTAGAATTAAATTAAATTATGAGTATCTTATGATAAATATTTGCATGCTCTTAATTTCCATTGAACTTTCCCACTGGACTACTGTAAACCAATTCTCTATGGTCTAGCACAAAGTTAGATTTAAAAAATGCAGCAAAAACAAAATATGTGCACAAAATTAGTTTTACATGTAAATCAAAGGAATTTTGAAAGTTCAAATGAGGCTCTCTACAATTTGCATTGGTTGCCAATTAAAGCCAGAATTACTTTTAAAATATTATTGACTTTTGTGTATAGCAGTTCCATAAGTCAAGCTCCAGTGTACTTGACTGACCTTTTGATCAATCAATGCCCAAAGATTCGCTCAATCAGCAGAATGCAGTTATGTAGTACCATGCAACAAGTATAAGACTTTAAGTGACAGAAGTTTCAGTATAATTAGTTCGGAATTATGGAAAAATCTACCATTGGATATAAGACAGTATATCAGACAGTATGAAAACCTTGAAAGTTTTAAGAGAAAACTGAAAACATTCTATTTTGCAAAATTCCATTCTTCTTTTTGAAACACTTTATTGATAAAAAAGACCAGATAGTGTTTGAGTGATCACAGTGACACATTTAATGTAAATACAATGTATTTGACTGTATATTCTTGAAATACTAATAAATGAAAATGTACAACGCCATTGAATACACATGTAAAATTAGGCATTTTATAAAACAAACCAGTTTCAGTTTCAGAATATTACATGTACCAGTAAATGAAAGAGAGTTTGAAAAAATAAATAATGATTGTAATACCTATGCCCCTACAGTGGCAGTTCCTTTCTTGGACCAACAATGATATAATGATGAATTATGTCCTTGACCTCTCAGCTAATGACCCAAGGATCAATAGGTACCTTCGCTACATATTAAGTACATGTATTCATATATCCAAACCTAGATTTATGGTTGGAAGCAGATATACCATTTTGAATTCAATATTTGAAGCTATTTTTTCCTGTGCCTTTGGGGGCATTATGAAAAGCAGGTTAGAAATGTAAATGATTATTAGAGACTGCACAGCCATCTCACCTGTTGACTAAAGCTATAGCTGAGTTGAGTGTGACAGAAATGCGTGGTTGATCAGGGTTTGGTATATATGGAGGAGATATATTGCTGTTGTCATCACCATTAAGATTCTCTGTCTGATGTGTCGTTTCCTCTGAATTTCTTTCGATTAGAACCTAAGTAATAAACATGAAAATTTCATTATACATAAGAAGCCTGGATATTAAAATGCAACTTTTCCAAATACACTACCCACCTTTAGTAAGAACTTACATAATACTTTCGTCTTGTTTTCAAAAAATGAAAGATTTTTGTTCTATTGATTTGAAAATCTGAAGATTAATATGCTGCTATCAATTCAAGTAAATTTCATGGCTAAATTTCTGTTTTATAAATTTTTGCAAGTTTGAAAAAAAGAAATGTCAGTTTTTGACAGAAAAAAAAAATCCACAAATGTTATTAAATTTTTTCCATTTTTGTATAAAGATAAATAATGAATGCATTTTTAAGCTCAGAAGAGAAAATATTGGGATGAGCTTCTCATGAATTTCTAATGATCGTACAACCTGGATACTTATTTACTGTATGTGTTCTTATTTTAGTGCAACCAAATTTTAGCACAAACAGGGCAAAAATGGGCAAATTGATATATTAGCGTAATCATGAATCAGCACACATGACTTACTTATAACATTACTCTATAAAAGTTCAATAATCTAGCAAAGTCTTGAATTAGCGCAGTCTTCATAATGTTAACTCTGCTAAAATATGAATCCCGCTAAAATCAGTACACATACAGCAAGTTGGGTAGTGTATATATACTTTGATGCACTTTTGTGCTGAATACTATTTTAGAGAGAATAGGACCAAACACTTTGCTTAATTAGCAAGATTTTCTTAATCCCTAAAATTACATGTATCAGAGCATATCAAATGCATATTCAGGTATTTTCTTTAACCACATACTGTAAACAACTTTTTATTAGCGAGGACTTTATTTTTGCATAATTTCGCAAGCTTGATCAATGGCGAAAAATAAAGTCCTCGCTAATAAAAAGTCCATCCAAAAGATAAAATGTAGATCAAATTTGACAGAACTCAAAAGTGTCTTCTTTTCCCTTTCCATTAGAATTAATTACCCTAATTAGACAACGGACGATCATACGCGTTGATGTTAGTGATGTCTGAGTTTCGCTTGAATGAACTTCACATCATGGGATTACTACGAAACATGTAGTAAACCACGTATACAGTCTTTTTGAAATTCTCTCTAAAAAACTAACTCACTAATATTTCATTTATTGCAAATACAAGGTTTATATCATGTATAGATATCATGTTCCATTCAAATCCCCACTTTGAACGTGGATAATTGAACACTTTCAAATGACTAACAACATGTAATAGTGTATGACGGCTTGAATGGGAGGCAGGTGTAGTCTGCTATACACATGTGCGTTTGTTTACCAAATCCTGAATGAAAATTAATCTTTATTTAGTTATGATTTTTTGTTCTTTTTTTATATTTGATTTAGACTTTGAATATATATATTATATATACACATATCAAAACTACTGTGGATATATGATATACACGTCAAACTTATATAAATATAAATCTCATAGATAAAATAAATGAGCAATATACATGTACATGTACACTGTAGATCCCTTTAGCTAATTTTCTCTCAGACTTGTCAGAGTTTTAACTTCACGGTCGTCCTCTAAGCTAGGTCTTCATAACTTTCCAATACCAAATTAAGCCAATACTATTCGTTCATTACATTTCTCTTTTCAGATTTTGATAACACCGATTGTCGATTTATTTTCGTCCTACGTGTTATCCGTCAGCCATGTTGTTTTGTTTTGATACAGTACTACCCTTATGCAAATAAGTGCTTACATGTGTTTGCAATTGGTCTTCTACGTAGAAAAGTAGGTTATATTAGGGTACCCATTTTATAAGCAATTATTGATCATAGCTCGGTAGTGAGGGCATATGTGACTATTGTCACCAGCCAGTTTCTAATTTCTAAGCATGATAGACTTGTTTGCGTTAAAATTTTGACAAAAATAATTGATTCATGGTTTGATCTTGATGAGACCTTTTGTACCTTTAATTACTCATACAAATAATATACTGAAGAACTGTGAAATCTTTTGGAAGAAATAATCATGGCGCATTTCTTTGTATTTTGAATCATCATGTTCTCAATAAATTTCAATAAGAGACGAAAAAGTAAATAAATGACGTATGACGATAGAAACGTCTAATTTCAGCTTATCTGAAGTGAGCATTTCAGCAATTATAGAGGGTGATGAGGAAATGAAATATACCTATACAGAAAAAAGAAACCCCCAAAACAAAAATCAAATGATGAGCTCGCAAAATGAAAGTCACACATATTAATCTGTCATCAAGTTGTCGCGAAAATAAGGTCACAAGCACATAAAGTTCTTTACAGTAGCCAAATAAACTGAATAATGCATTGATACACACTATACAAAATCAAAAATTTGATTCAAACCTTCTGATAAACGATAAATACCTTTTCTATATGCCTGAAAATATCATATTCTTGCTGAAATGTCTCCATCTTGCTTTCATTCACTAGCACCATGTACTCTGCATTACGTGCCCTCGCTCTACCCTGTTCAATTACAAAGATAGTTGAAAACATCATTTTGGTAAATCCACAATTATTCATATTTATTCATACATTTTTGCTTTTAATCACATTTATCAGTCTATACATATTTTTTTTAAGTACATCTGTCTATGAGAAAATAACTTCACACAAATCCCACTTGCAAACTGATTCAATACCACCCAGAATTCCAAATATGAAAATAATCTTCAATGATTAAAAAGTTCATTAGATCGAATCAAAAGCAGTCTCATATCTTGAAAGACCTTTCGCATGCCAAAAGTTTGACAATATGTTTATTTCCCCCAAAGTGATTTTTCTACCTTTTTTTAATTGAGTGGAAACAACTTTTTTTCACATTGCTTCTAGTTTGTATGAAGTTCTAAAATTTGATAAAAAATGTAATATGAAATTCTCTTTACCTTTGACTGGCTGTAAGATTTGTAACTTTTGGGTGGGTCAAACTTGACAATAAGATTGCACTTGGGTACATCAATACCCTCCTCTAGAACACTAGTGGATATAAGGAGATTCAAGTCCTGCATGCGAAACTTCCTCAAAACATCCTCTTGTTTCCTGTACAATTTACCATTCTCTTTCTTGGTTACAGCACCCTTTATACCATGTCCTGAGAAGGTAAAAAACTGATATAATCATGTAAAATCTTACTATGCATGTATATTGTTCTAATGAACACTATCATCATTTTCAAAATGAATGAAATGTAAAAACCCTTATCTTTTAAAATGCACGAGTCATATTAATTCCTGAAGTAATAAAAATCCAATATCACTGTATCACTGACTACTGTTTAAATAAATGTTACCAGGTTGAAATATTTCAGTTTACCTGTGATGTGATGGGACTTGACAAAGCAGAGAGTTTCATCCCAGGCAAACACTTCCTCTAGAAATTTATTCAGCACCAAAGCAACATTTCTGTCCTCTACAAAAACAATGCCACATAAGTACTTCTCTGTATCCCCTAGTAAAGGGTCAAGACCATTCTCTTCACTTGTTTCTTTTTTCACCGCTACATGAATCACATTACGGTTTTCTCGTTCGTTTCCGTCATCCTCTGAGAAATCGGAATCATCAGACAGATCAGACTCGCTATCATCAATACCCAGCATTCCCTCACCCAGCTCTCCATCGGCACTGCTAATAATCATAAAGTCGCACTCAGGTTTGTATTTTCGTAGGTGATGAACAAGTCTTCGAACTTTAGGAGAGGTGTACATGAGTAATTCTTCTACATCGTAGTTAGGTGAAAACTGAGAATCAAATATTGCTGAAATCATTCGTAGCTGTGTTGAACAGAAGTGAAGAAGTTTTTTATTTATGACGCCAGTTTCAAATTTATCTATTTTTTCTAATTGATTAATGAGCATCTTAGCTATACAGTCTGCACACCAAGGTCCTAGTGTGTGGAGTATGTGTAGACATTCACAGAGAGCTGTTATGGGTATTGAGCAGGGATCCTGGTCATCTTCTCCTTCACTTACTGCGTTACTGTCATGTAGAAAGTCTAAGGCATCATGTAATATATTCTCCAATAATATAGATATCCCAGTTTTATCTTCATAATTTTCACATTTGACAACAAGCTCCTTTGGTTTCAGGCCATATCTTTCAGAAATAACGAGAGTTGCTGTTTCTGCTTTTGATAATAGACTCCTCTCCAGTGAAATAATGGATGACTCAAGCTCTTTTGGATCTCGGCATTTCTTGCTAGTGAAACTGGAGGTTAGACCAAGAATTCTGGGTAAATATTTCCTTTTTGAGTCTGAATCCTGAGATTTTTTTAAATGGTTCATAATATCTTTGTACGGATGATCTCCAAGAATAAGATGACATTCATCAAAGATCACAAGGTTGAGTTGAGAGGCCTTGATTGCATTCAGACTGAGCATTGTACAAAAGAGTTTAGGTGACATGACAATGATATGATGTGACTTTACATGATCTGACCACTGTTCTTTGTTCCATTTGAACTGTTCCCCGTCGTCATCATAAAACTTTGATACACAAAGATCTGTATGATGTTGGATTACTTGAGACAAGTAAAAGATGGAACCCTCTGAAACACAATGCATATAAAAATCAGACAAACTTGAAAAGATTTTCTACGTATTTGTTGAGGGTTGCAATAACAAAACAATATAACTTATTACCATGATTATTTAGATGATGAAATAATATCAGTGGTGAAATTAAGGTGAGATTTTGTCTACCTGTACATTGGTATATTAGCTGAAGTATCAATATGCAGTAAACTTCACCTATAACGAATAGCTTTATAGCGAAATTCTGCTTGTATTGAAGTAAAATGAAGGACCCTGCAGAAGTCCTCTTACCCTCCATTAAATTTTGTACGCCTGTAACGAATTTGTATATAGCGAATTATCGGCTTTTACAAAGCCATCTCATGGTCCCGTGGTCATAATTTCCCTTTATTTTCACCTGATGTAACGAATTGCCCTTTTGGCAGACAGATAATTACTAAGTATCACATAATTGCTCTCAATGTCTGTTGTTCCAGCGTTAATTACCCATAAGGATACGTGTTGTACACCCATGAGGTAATGATTGCCAATCATTTAATAATCTATCATCATGTCAACTGTGAAGAATTCTTACTTAATAAATCACAACAAAGCTAGTGAATGTTAAACGTCTTCAAATTCAATAGCATCATTAAAGAACAGATAAATTTGCAGCATGGACCAGACATGGTCCTCAATCTAAACAATGTGATATGGCCAAACACTGGTCTTTAGGTATCCAATGTACTACAGGGCATTTTTCCATGCCTGGCAAGGTACTATATGCTACATGTATATATTCTCTGAAAGGTAGTAATGCCCACAGCTCAGAAATATTAATTAAAAAAATTGTTTTTCAGAAAAAAACAGATGTCTCCCCCCTCCCTCTAAGTTACTTTGACCTTAGGCCAAGATGATGTAAAACCTTTGAGTCATGGGCAATACCATATTAAAACATGAAAGTGATTCATTATATTGTTTGAGATAAAGCCCAAACATGATTAGCATATACCATTTCATTATAAGCATATTTAAAGAAACTGACTTTGGTCACATGACCTTGGATATAGGTGATCTGAAATCTACATTGTATGGATCATAAGCAACAAAAAACTGAATTAGTGATTGGATACACGGTTCAAAATATAAAGCCTAAACATGAAAATGTTATGATCGCTGAGCGATATAGTCCCCTACCGGCGGCATATATTTATGTCCTGCAACTCTGCCTATGAATTACTCTTCAATTAAACATATATGAGTTTAAATTAAACTTACTGTCTGTGCAGCTCAGTTCTGAGGTTTTATCTGCTTTATCGATTTGAAAAAGAGGTCAAGCGTGATGAAAGTTGAACTTGCTCTGTAACTATCCAAGACTAAGCTGAGTATCAAATTTCACCTGAATATCTCTATTTGTTGCAGAAAGAAGTCTGGAAAATTGACAAAAACTGAATTTTCCAAGTCATAAAGGGGCATAACTCCTCGAAAAATAGGTCAAGCGTGACATAAGTCGAACTTGCTCTGTAACTATCCAAGACCAGGCTGTGTATCAAATTTCATCTGAATATCTTCATCCGTTGCAGAAAAAAAAAGTCCAGAAAACTGACAAAAACTGAATTTTCCAAGTTATAGAGGGGCATAACTCCTTGAAAAATAGGTCAAGCCTGACGAAAGTCAAACTTGCTCTGTAACTATCCAAGACCAAGCTGTGTATCAAATTTCATCTGAATATCTCAATCCGTTGCAGAAAAAAGTCGGGAAAACTGACAAAAACTGAATTTTCCAAGTCATCAAGGGGCATAACTCCTTGAAAAATGGGTCAAGCGTGACGAAAGTCAAACTTGCTCTGTAACTATCCAAGACCAAACTGTGTATCAAATTTCATCTGAATATCTCCATCCGTTGCAGAAAAAAGTCCGGAAAACTGACAAAAACTGAATTTTCAAAGTCATCAAGGGGCATAACTCCTTGAGAAATGGGTCAAGCGTGATGAAAGTCAAACTTGCTCTGTAACTATCCAAGACCAAGCTGTGTATCAAATTTCATCTGAATATCTCCATCCGTTGCAGAAAAAAGTCCGGAAAACTGACAAAAACTGAATTTTCCAAGTCATCAAGGGGCATAACTCCTTGAGAAATGGGTCAAGCATGATGAAAGTCAAACTTGCTCTGTAACTATCAAAGACCAAGCTGTGTATCAAATTTCATCTGAATATCTCCATCCGTTGCAGAAAAAAGTCCGGAAAACTGACAAAAACTGAATTTTCCAAGTCATAAAGGGGCATAACTCCTTGAAAAATAGGTCAAGCGTGATGAAAGTCAAACTTGCTCTGTAACTATCCAAGACCAAGCTGTGTATCAAATTTCATCTGAATATCTCCATCCGTTGCAGAAAAAAGTCCGGAAAACTGACAAAAACTGAATTTTCCAAGTCATAACGGGGCATAACTCCTTGAAAAATAGGTCAAGCGTGATGAAAGTCAAACTTGCTCTGTAACTATCCAAGACCAAGCTGTGTATCAAATTTCATCTGAATATCTCCATCCGTTGCAGAAAAAAGTCCGGAAAACTGACAAAAACTGGATTTTCCAAGTCATCAAGGGGAATAACTCCTCGAAAAATGGGTCAAGCGTGACGAAAGTCGAACTTGCTCTGTAACTATCCAAGACCAAGCTGTGTATCAAATTTCATCTGAATACCTCTATCCGTTGCAGAAAAAAGTCCGGAAAACTGATATTCGGACAGACGGAGGGACAGACGGAGGGACAGACGGACGGACAGACGGACGGACAGACAGACAGACGGACAGACAGACCGAGAGGAAACTAAGAGTCCCCTTCGGCGTTGCCGGTAGGGGACTAATAAGCATAGACAATTTCAGCCTGGACATGATTAGCATATACAATTTCATTACCAAAGTAAGAAGTGACCTTAATCATGTGACCATGGGACAATGTGATAAGAAACATTTAGTCCTGAGAAACAACATCCTAAAATATGAAAACAATTGTAAGAAGGGTTCAGGAGATATAGCCCAGACAAGATTAGTACGTGCATTTCATTAAAAAGAACTAAATGATTTTGACCTTGGGTACATGACCTTGGGTCTAGATGATAAGAAACCCTCCAATCCTGAGCAACAGCATACTTAAGTATCAGAGTGATCCAGTATACGATTCCACAGATATAGCCCAGACTCAATAGCATTTACAATTTCATTAAAAAATGTAAAACTTGACTTTGACCTTAGTCATATGAACTTGGATCAAGGTGGTGTGAAACTTTTGGGTCATCAGCACCACCATACTAAAATAAGAAGTGATCCGATCACGGTTCAAAAGATTAAGCCTGGACATAATACACTTAACAAATACAATTTCGTTTAAAATATACTAATTGACCTTGACCTTGGTCACATGATCTAGAGTCAACGTGATGAGAAACCTTCGGGTCATGAGGAACAACATACTAAAATACGAAAGCGATCGTGCAAACGGTTCAAGAGATATGGCCCAGACAGGAATGCATGGAAAATTTCATTAAAATTGTACTACATGACCTTGACCTTGGTCACATGACATTGGGTCAAGGTGATGTGAAACCTTCGGGTCATAAGCAACAACAAACTAAAATATGAAAGTGATCCAGCAAACGGTTCAAGAGATATAGCCCGGACAGGAATGTATGTATAATTTCATTAAAAATGCACTAAGTGACCTTGACCTTGGTCACATGACCTTTGGTATAGGTGATGTGAAACCTTTGGGTCATAAGCAGCAACTTGCTAAAATATATAACTGATCTGGCAAGCAATTCAGAAGAAATAGCCTGAAAAGGAATGTATGTACAATTTCATTAAAAATGCACTAAGTGACCTTGACCTTGGTCACATGACCTTGGGTCAAGGTTATGTGAAACCTTCGGGTCATAAGAAACAACATACTAAAATATGAAAGTGATCGGGCAAACAGTTCGAGAGATCTAGCCCAGACAGGAATGTATGCATAATTTCATTAAAAATGCACTAAGTGACCTTGACCTTGGTCACATGACCTTGGGTCAAGGTCATGTGAAACCTTCGGGTCATAAGCAACAACATACTAAAATATGTAACTGATCCAGCAAACGGTTCAAGAGATCTAGCCCGGACAGGAATGGATGCATAATTTCATTAAAAATGCACTAAGTGACCTTGACCTTGGTCACATGACCATGAGTCAAGGTGATGTGAAACCTTCGGGTCATAAGCAACAACATACTAAAATATGAAAGTGATTGGGCAAACGGTTCAAGAGATCTAGCCCGGACAGGAATGTATGCATAATTTAATTTAAAATGCACTTAGTGACCTTGACCTTGGTCACATAACGTTGGGTCAAGGTGATGTGAAACCTTCGGGTCATAAGCAACAACATACTAAAATATGAAAGTGACCGGGCAAACAGTTTAAGAGATCTAGCCCGGACAGGAATGTATGCATAATTTCATTAAAAATGCACTAAGTGACCTTGACCTTGGTCACATGACCTTGGGTCAAAGTGATGTGAAACCTTCGGGTCATAAGCAGCAACATACTAAAATATGAAAGTGATCCAGCAAACAGTTCAAGAGATCAAGCCCGGACAGGAATGTATGCATAATTTCATTAAAAATGCACTAAGTGACCTTGACTTGGTCACATGACCTTGGGTCAAGGTGATGTGAAACCTATGGGTCATAAGCAACAACATACTAAAATATGAAAGTGATTGGGCAAACGGTTCAAGAGATCTAGCCCGGACAGGAATTTATGCATAATTTCATTAAAAATGCACTAAGTGACCTTGACCTTGGTCACATGACCTTGGGTCAAGGTGATGTGAAACCTTCGGGTCATAAGCAACAACATACTAAAATATGAAAGTGATCGGTTCAGGAGATATAGCCCGAACACCATGTGTGACAGACAGACAGATGGACGGACGACGAAGGCAAAACCAATATGTCTCCTCCCAGTTGGGGGGGGGGGGGGGGGGGGGAGACATAATTTTCAGGCTAGAAAAACAAAGGGAAATAACTTGTGAAGCATTAAAAGTGTCTGTTTTCTCTATATAACATGCACAAAATACATGTACCTAAGTTATACAAGAATTTTTCCCCTTTGATTTTCAAGACCTGGGAATCTTATATCTCTACTCAGGGCATCAGTACCTTTCAGAAAATATATAGTTCATAGTACCTTTCCAGGCATAAAATTTACCCTACTTTACAACGGAGAGGATTAGATCGCTATGTAAAATGACTCAATTGTATAATGGATACCTTAAACTTTGCATTCATTTAATTCAAAACGGCCATGCCAAGCATCAAAATGCATGTAACGAAATATGGCTATAACGAATTTGGACCAATGGTCCCCTGGGCTTCGTTATATTTATACAAAGTTTACTGTATGAAGGTAACAAGATACCACTTTGGGCCTACACTACAAAGTACCACTTTGGGCCCAGTGATTTTTTTACCTTTTTTAAAAGCCACCTGTACCTTTTCATTTGGGAAAATATGCGACATTTTGAACAAATTTGGGAAAATCTTGGAACAAAATTTTGTTAAAGAAACGCTCAAATTATTGGTTAAAAACAGAAATTTTCATTTAATAACCATATACAGATCAAACATCCCCCTCTTTAACTGTTGAGAAGTAAAGACATTTGTATGATGCTTCATACTTTTGGGGTATGAATTTACCATTGTCAGGAACTGGGACAAGACTGCCATCAGAATCGGACATGTAACTGTTGTCCTCATTTGAGATGTCCTTGACTTCTTTATTGGAAACAGAGGCCTGTTTGGGTCAAGAACAGACGCTGTCGGTGACTTCATTTTCAACGGATATTACGGGAGTAGTACCAGTACCTTTATTATTGCAATCCTTTTTTTAAAAAATGAATGGATTTTCGATAGATCTCTTGTATCTTTTTTTATTTAGTTTTTTGACATAGTACTTAGACCGTCCCCGTAGCATCCATAAACAAGTAATCAACGTGAAGCCACCGAATGCTTAAGAAATTTTGATTACTTTTCGTGTCAAATTCAATTCAATCTTGAAAACCATTTTGATCTCCATGTATTGGGAAAATATGAGCCGATTTTTGAGAAAATAAAGCTAATTTTTACGAGGGGAAGCCACCGATATTCGGCGGTAAATCGGGCCAAAAAAAATCACTGTGGGCCTACTACTAAGTTTTAAATAATTTTGGTGGTTATAACTAAATTAAGGGTGTAAAATCAAAATGTAAGCATTGCATTCCTACTTCATCATGTTTATAATTATATAATGCTACATGTACATACCGTTATTGACAAGAATTATGCTTCTTTTTCCTCCATCATTAAGTGGTGAACGTAACTGGTCAGACAGCTCACGTATCAGCATTACGGAGAGGAAGGTATTCCCTGATGATGAACCCAAACACACTATGGTATTTCTGTGTAATGCTGCATCCAGTAACTCCACCTAATGTTTTAAACAGCAAAAGGCCATAAAATATATAGATTAATATTAACAAATATATCTGTATTATGTATGATTTTATTTTTCCTGGTACGTTTTACCTCAAATTGTCCAATTACAGTCTTTACAAAAACTCACTAGCCTGACGCCTGAGGCTAGTAGAAATTTAGCCGGGCTAGTAGAATTTCACATCATAAACGTAGTGGCTGAAAACAGATTTTGTGAAGACTGCAATTACATTAAAAATGAGATCTCACTTCATATCAATAACAGAGGCATAAAAATTAAATATTCAGTACTTCTGAATTATGCTTCATGACATTGTGTGTTTCTCTTTTTTTTGAATGACAATTCCCTAAATTCTTTTACCATAAATGTATGCGTAGAACAAGAAATTACTAAATGGCATTAGCTTGGTGTAAAGAAAATTGAGGTAAGATTATGTATCATTCACCTGATATGCCCTTGGAGTGAATGTATCTGTAGGAATGTCATCATTTCTGAAGTGTCTCGGCAGCCGCTTGGGGGGTGGAGGGTCACTGCCCAAAAACACCATCTGTGGAAATTGAGAACAGTTTATCATAATGAACTGCACGCTGATAGTTCTTGCTTCATAGGTATTACCAACCTCTCAAATCATTTGATATCATCTGAGTAGTTTTACAACGAGCTCTGATCTGAATCCAGCTTTTTTTAGTGTTCATTTCATACAAATTGAAATACAGATCTGTACCCAAAATCAACAAGAACTTCTGCAAAACATCAATCTCCCAGGCATGTGTCCGATTTCAGTTCCGCTTTTCTGCTTTGAAATCTACTATATTGCAAGCCTGTGCCGCCAATGACCTTGTTGCAAGTTCGCTAAACATATATATGTTTCCAGTTTGTGTATGAAAAGAATGGGTCAGTATGATAGGGATTTTTTTCAATGCCAACCCTTAACCCAGCCCCCCCCCCCTCTTTCTCTCATTCCAATGTCAATATGAACTCACGGCTATAGGCTATTGTACAGGAACACACGATTAATACAAAAATAAAAGAGAAAAAAAATGCTGTTCTTAAAAAAAATCAGTCTGAGTTAAGGAACACTGGATGAATACAAAAATAAAAGAGAAAAAAAATCAGTCTGAGTTAATTTTTCAAGTCCAAGTTTAGATGTTTCGGTATAATTTCTTTGAAATACTGGTATATGAATTGGTTTCTTATTTCAGTAATTCCAAGCACCAGTACATTTCAATAAATTTGATATATGCACACATGCTACCAAACTTTTTCTCTGCATTAATCCAATTCGCAACAGATTGCGTCTCCAGAAAATGACTTTTGTAGATTTTGAAAATGTCCCTGTATTGAAGGGTACATGTGAATGTACATCAAATACAGGAAAGCGTCTATAAAAGGGAATAAGGGAGATCTACTAGAGATATTTCCAAACGATTCGCTAGTGCAGTTACTTGGAGGTACTTTTTCACAATTTTTGTGGTACAGATGTTTAGGTATTTTGTAAAATAACCTACGTGCAAAGAGAAATCTCAAAATAACTTCATTTTCTAATTTTGTTTCTCCTGCAGTGTATAACTTTCGTCTGTTAAGGAGCCAGGGAAAATGACGCCATGTTTCACAGTGATTTGACATATAGATTAGATATGGAAGTATTTACGAAAAAACACGAAAATCTTTTGGCATTGTCTGCTCAATCAGTATCAGTTTTCCACAAGAAATGCCACAAGTTTTTGTTTTGCAATGTGAGATACTATAACTTACTATGAAATCAAGAAAACATAGGGTAATCAAAGATTACATAGCTCGCCGTAGCAGGTTTTTGTCAAAAATCAAATAACTTCCAAAATACAAAAAGTATTGTCATGAGGATTCTATGCATCTAATGTTAGTCTCATCCCTTAGAGAGCTAAAGATACAGCCAAAGTATGAGTAATTAAATAGTAAGTTAATGGTTAAGGTCAAAGTCCAAGGTCAACGTCACTGGGTCAAAGGTCATTGTCTCAAATGAAAGGTCCTATCACAAGGAATCTATATGTGAAATATCAAAGCCCTACCCCTTATAGTTCAAGAGATATAGCCCATGTTAAAGTCTTTGAAAAGTATGTCAAAGTCCAAGGTCAAGAGGTCAAAGGTCATGGTCTCAAATGAAAGGTCTCATCACAAGGTACATGTATCTACATGTGAAATATGAAAGTCCTACCCCTTATGGTTGAAGAGATATAGCCCAGGTTAAAGTTTTTGAAAAGAAGGTCAAAGTCCAAGGTCAAGGTCACTAGGTCAAATGTCATGGTCTCAAATGAAAGGTCTTGTCACAAGGTATCTACATGTGAAATATAAAAGACCTACCCTTTATGGTTGAAAAGATATAGCCCAGGTTAAAGTTTTGTCTATGGACGACGAAAACGAGGATGCCGAGGGTATGAAATTAGCTCTTCGGACTTTCGTTCCAGCCAGCTAAAAAGTTGTCATCAGAATTTACCACAGCTGCCAAGTAGGTGATAAGAAAAATACTTTTGGCAATATACGCGTATACTTAAGTATGGGAAAATGCACGAGCAAAAGATATACATACTTAGAGCTCAAAAAGTTTAGTAACAGGACCACAGATATGGATAAAAGTGACTTGATTTCCTTAAATGACAGTGCAGGAGGACATACCTTGACAAATTCGAAATTTATAATTCTTTTATGGCGAAAAAAAAAAAAAAAAAAAAAAAAAAACCACTGCTAAAGATGGTATGGCTGGATTGCAAAGTAAGTTTTTGTCACTAACTGGGTCAAGGTCAAATATTACGACATAAATTGATAGGTCTTGTCAGACGCAATCTACCTGTATAATATTATGTTTCTACTGTGTATATAGTTCTTGTGATTTTGCATAAACCAGAAACTTTACCAGAATCTTTAACTAGGCCAAAGTCCAAGGTCAAGGTCACTAGGTCAAAGGTTACAATATAAATTGAAAGGACTTGTCTTGGGCAACCTACATGTATAATATAAAGTTTCTACTGCATACAGTTCCTTAGATCTTGGTTTAATCAGAAACTTTAATAAAAATCTTTAACTAGGTCAAAGTCCAAGGTCAAGGTCAGTAAGTCAAATTTTATGGCATAAATTGAAAGGTCTTGTCATAGGCAACCTACATGTATGGTAAGAACATTAAGAAGTTTCTACTGCATACAGTTCCTTAGATTTTGCTTGAACCAGAAACTTTAACCAAAATCTTTAACTAGGTCAAAGGCCACGGACCAGCAGCAACTAATCCGCCATCTTTATCACTAATGACTACTATGTAATGTTATTATTCCTCTATATGTGATGTCATGGTAGCAGTGCGCCCATTTTCACGTGCAACAATGGCACATGTATGTAGTAATGCAAGAAGAAAAAGTAACGCAAGATTGCCCTATTTTCTAGCACTTTTCAGTGTATCAAACAAACAAGATAGATGATCGAAATAATCATATAGTAAAGAAGAAAGATATGAATTTTTTTAAATGGATTTCAAGGTCAGCAGAGAGGAAAGGGGAGGGATTTCAGACTCCCTCTCTAAAGATCTATAAGTCTGTGAAAAGTCAGGGATTATATCCAGACTTTTCACATGGGCCGGATCCAGATTTTTCTTGTAAGATAAGAATAGAACCTATATTTCCCTACAACTTTCGACACAATTCAAAAATAAAACACCGCTAAAGACGGTACGGCCGGATTGCAAAGTAAGCTTTTGTCACTAACTGGGTCAAGGTCAATATGTCAAATAATACAGCATAAATTGAAAGGTTTTGTCAGAGGCAACCTACATGTATAAAATAAAGTTTCTACTGCACACAGTTCCATAGATTTTGCTTGAACCAGGAACTTTAACCAAAATCCTGAACTAGGTCTAAGTCCAAGGTCAAGGTCAATAGGTCAAATGTTACCGCATAAATCATGTATAATATAAAGTTTCTACTGCATACAGTTCCATAGATTTTGCTTAAACCAGGAACTTTAACCAAAATCTTTGAGTAGGTCAAAGTCCAAGGTGAAGGTCACTAGGTCAAATGTTACGGCATAAATTGAAAGGTCTCATCATGAGCAACCTAAATGTATAATATAAAGTTTCTACTGCATACAGTTCCTTAGAATTTGCCTCAACCAGAAACTTTAACCAAAATCTTTAACTAGGTCGAAGTCCAAGGTCAAGGTCACTAGGTCAAATGTTATGGCATAAATTGAAAGGTCTTGTCATGGGCAAGCTTCATGTATAATATTAAGTTTCTACTGCATATAGTTCCTTAGATTTTGCCTCAACCAGAAACTTTAACCAAAATGTTGACGGCAGATGGACAGACAGACGGACGGACATCGTCAATCTATAGGCCGGAATTGCTTTGCAATCCAGCCAATAAACTTAAGACATATCTCGAATTGCCTGGTTAGAGATATATATGTTACTCTTCTTATATGTATTTGCTAGTTTCCGTAGTCATGTCTCCCATTCTGATCCATCTCTAGATAGTGTCATTTTGCGTGAAGAGAGAACATAATGAACTCCGATAAATCAATTTTCAATAATAGATGGCGTTGTGTATCTTAGCAACGATAGCACTGATTATCGTTACATCACTAAGAGGGGGGGGGGGGGGGGGGGAGTCCACCCTGACGAGGAGGGATTCCTGGAATCCGAACGTTATTTTCTCTGCTCGCACAATTTGATCTTAATGGGTCCTCTTGACGCAATGAAACTTGGCCAATGGGTGCCCGGTCCCCAGCTAAAACAATGGGTCTCAGCATAAATTAATTCGTCCAAATTTTTACAAACCTTCCTTTTTTCATGGCGTTTTAAGTTCGCCAATACAACTGAGCTGACCTGCTCGCGGCATTTTATGTCTTTGAGACCGTTATATGTTCCACAAAAAAAAAAGTCTATTTCTTAAACTTTAATCTAATTTTGCCGAATTAAGTATACTGATTGTTTATTTAGTTATCGATACTTCGTACATGTGTTTATAAAGTATAAAGTAAAATGTTATCCAAATAAACCAATTCTACACAGTTTACAAAGATGGTACAATGATGGTGTGAATGAAATGATTTCAATAGATTGACTCATAATGTCATGTAAAGTTTACAGAGGAGGAATTTTTCATAAATATATAAATATATATCTGTATCCGAATGATATAGATAAGATAGTTTATTGACCAAAATGGGCCCTTGCAGGCATGATATTTCAATATAAGGCATCATGACAAAAGATAAATCAATAAATAAATCAATCAATCTTGTGAATACACATGACAAAGTAAACAGAAATCAATTCACCATTTAGTTTGCTTAGAATAACAAAGAGGTATAATTATCATATGAAATTATGTTTCATATTATTGTGGACGGTGATATATATATATATATATATATATATTTTTTTTTTTTTATTTAAAGGTAGTGAGATACATTGACTAAATAATATATGTAGCTAAATTAGATAAGCATTTATATGAAAATGTTCATGATTTTCCTAAGATAAGTGCCGAGTTGAGGAGAGTTTTTACATATTTTAAAACATCCACAAGCACTATTCATGTACCAGCCACAACTAAATAGGTATGTTTAGCTAGGCAATTAAACTAGAAAATAAATAAGTTAGACTCACGTTGGACTGCATATTACTTTTAATTATACTAATTATTTTTTAAATAAAACACCGCTAAAGACGGTATGGCCGGATTGCAAAGTAAGTTTTTGTCACCAACTGGGTCAAGGTCACTAGGTCAAATATTACAGCATACATTGAGAGGTCTTGTCAGAGGCAACCTAGATGTATAATATAAAGTTTCTACTGCATACAGTTCCTTAGATTTTGCTTAAACCAGGAACTTTAACCAAAGTCTTTAACTAGGTCAAAATCCAAGGTCAAGGTCACTAGGTCCAATGTTACGGCATAAATTGAAAGGTCTCATCATGGGCAACCTAAATGTATAATATAAAGTTTCTACTGCATACAGTTCCTTAGATTTTGCCTCAACCAGAAACTTTAACCAAAATCTTTAACTAGGTCAAAGTCCAAGGTCAAGGTCACTAGGTCCAATGTTACGGCATAAATTGAAAGGTCTCATCATGGGCAACCTAAATGTATAATATAAGGTTTCTACTGCATACAGTTCATTAGATTTTGCTTAAACCAGGAACTTTAACCAAAATCTTTAACTAGGTTAAAGTCCAAGGTAAAGGTCACTAGGTCAAATGTTACGGCATAAATTGAAAGGTCTCGTCATGGGCAACATACATGTATAATATAAAGTTTCTACTGCATACAGTTCCATAGATTTTGCTTAAACCAGGAACTTTAACCAAAATCTTTAACTAGGTCAAAGTCCAAGGTCAAGGTCACTAGGTCAAATGTTACGGCATAAATTGAAAGGTCTTGTCATGGGTAACCTTCATGTATAATATAAAGTTTCTACTGCATATAGTTCCATAGATTTTGCCTCAAATTATATGTTTTTTAAGATGAGAATGTCTTCTGCGTTGCATATTACAGGAGTATATATACTCCTGTTATTTGCAACGCAATTTCATTAAAACTTATTAAACTACAAAAGATTGATTAATATCATGCCGAGATTTAGCCTTCGAATGGCTAACTTTTTAAATTTAAACACTATACCTGAATCTATTGCTTACGAAAAGCATGTTATGCAAATAAATAGCAATACAAAGCCAATGAGACGAAACGGAATTGTACCATGGAAATTTACCTGTACAGGTAGGATTAGAGAGTGTTCGATAACTATAACTAAATACATAAGTGTGTTTACTGCGTTGGAAATAACAGAATTATATATATGTCATAGCTGTCAACTGACCCGATTTCCGCGGGTCAGTCCCGCTTTTTTACCCTTTGACCCGATTATTTTTCATCACCCGCGCGGGTCATGTCTTTCACCCGATTTTTCGTTGCTGACCCGGGAATCACCCGATTCCGATTTGGTTCCGTCTATAACTTGGGACTTTAAATTTCCAGCTGTGACTTTCCAATTAAAACACCTGCATTTACAGGTAAATTGGGATGTTTGTTTAGTGATATGGGAAGTAATTAGCCACTTTCAATTTGTTTTAACAACCTGGGCTTGGATTATTAATTCGGAATGTCTATGGAAAGACGATCGTAAACACGGAGATTTATGCAGACGAAAAGGGACAAATGTTTTTATAGTGTTTAAAACAATTGAAGCAGTGAAATGTAGAGTTTATTTCACACAAAATCTTAATCATGGTATAGCAATGACTAAATAAAAATATATCTAGCCTAGCAAATTCAACTATGAACGTTCAGGCCTTGATTAATAAGTCCTAAAATTTTATACATCATATTGTGCTACATTATCATGATTATGCAGTATTACAATTCAAATAAATGCTTACATGTTTTACAATGAAATGAACTTTATTGACCTGTATTTTTTGGGGGGAGGGGTTAATTTTATTCATAATGACACAAGCAAAAGGTCGAGATTTTGTTTCGCGCGCTATGACCCTCTTTTTCATTTCCCAAAGAGGGTCATTGACCCTCTTTTGTCTGAAAAAAGTTGACAGGTATGATATATGTATACCGACGATCTTTCAAACATCCATTCATCTATTATAGGAACAGTATGATATATTTATACTGACGATCTTTTCAAATTCGTTCTTAATTGGTTTGTAAGGGGAAGATTTTTCTTGGGAGGATTCAATTGGGGGGGGGGAGATTACGCTCTTAATTAAACGTTTTTAAATGACAATGTCTTTTGTGTTGAGTATTACAGGAGTATATATACTCCTGTTATTTGCAACGCAATTCATAAAATAGATATATGTAAGTCATGTATAAACTGAATATTGTGGATTATGAAATCATATTTAAACACTTGAGGTTTATTCCGTTGATGCGCAGTATAGTGAGGGTAATCATCTCATTAGAGTTGATCAACTAAATAGGGGATAATGTTATTAATACACTTGAGGTTTATTCCGTTGATATGCCGTTTTTATATGAGAGCTCTAGGGACGGAATATTTCATGACAGAACATATGAGATTAAACTGCAGACATAATTATAATGTATAACAGATAATACGTTTTCGCAATGGAATAAAACTCATTACATGTTAAATTAAAGATCGTGCATATATTTCACACAAAATACTACGTTCATCTCAACACATAAAATCAAATCACTTGAGGTTTATTCCGTTAATGTGCAGTTTACATATAAGAGGGGACGAAACATTTTATGTCTTGCAGATTGTGCATATCATGCACAAAAGAACACTACATTTCCGTAACAGAACAAAGCTCATTCATTTGATATGAACGTAAATTGCAGATTGTGCATCCACCACGGAATAAAGCTCATTCATGAATAGGATATGAAACACGGCTCCCAATGTTATTGTCATTCAAATTTTTTTGAACTTTGCTATTTAAATATTCAAGCCATGGATAATTCGTTACTGCACTGAAGAATCACGAATTTCACTTTTTATAGTTCGTTTCAAAGTTTATCGTTGCGGTTCATTTACCCCGCTTCGATTGAATACTGAGCGATTCTATACATTATCAATTTTGCATACATTTGTACCCATAAGATTTTAATTTTATATTTCTCGATAACAGCAGGAAAACAATGATAATTTCTCGTGTATTAGCCCCCATCCGATTCAATAGCGCGGTGTGTGTGTGTGTGTGGGGGGGGGGGGGGGGGGGGGGTGGCACACGGTGGCACCTACATCTAAAATTCTCTAACAAGTTTACTCTTTCTATCCTGATTTTTCCCTACCAATCCATTGGCACGCCCCCCCCCCCACTCCCCTAAAGTCGTAAAAATAAGGAATTACTTGGGCTCAAACAACATAATTTCTGGTAGTTTGAAATCGAATTTTAGAAGTTTTCGCTGGCTCCCTGCCGCTCGCCATGTTTCTTTATTTAGAATATTAACCGATATCATGGTTTGAAATAAAATTCCGAAGGTATAAGCATGATATTATTAGTTATACAGTGTTTTACAGGGGGGATACAGAAATATGTCCATTCCATGCTCAATAGCCAATGAAGCAATGTTTCCCCTTCCACGACTCAACCTTTATTTTTATGTTTTTTTTTACCGGCCTGTTTCTGATACATGAATATACTATAAGTAATTGATAATTGAAAAATTTCGCTGGCTCGCTATATACATGATAATTTTCCGCTGGGGAGTGGGGTTCCCCCAAGAACCTGCTACAGGGCTTTGAGGTATTCCACGCCCCCTCTTAACTCAAACCTGTCCCCCGTAATTATATTCTGAATTTTTCCAAAATTTTGATAAATTTCAATATATTAAATGAATCCCCCAACCACAGCAAACTAACATATTTTTTTTTCATCTCATAGAATCACAATACGATATATAAATAAATGTAATTTCAATAGTTTCTGGCCGTTTTAACAGATACATGCATGTACAATATACGGGAATCTTTTTCCCTCTCACTCGTACGAAGTGTATACATTTTATGTATATGCATTCATCTTCAGGCGCTTAGCCAGCGTACTGGTCCAGGTAGAAGTCCTTGTGGATATTCAAGGGGCAAAGTCTCAGAATCTATTCAATTTTGCTCATGTACAGGGCAGTTTTCTACGTTAATGTTTCTTTCATTCTTTTTTTTTTTTTGCAAAACGACGTGGGAGCAACTGCGTTCTAATGGTACGCCTGGTTATGCGCATGATTTTCTCTCTTGTCCATATGCCAATAGGCATTTGTAAACATGTACAACCATTTGGTTTTTAAGGGGGGGCTTTTGTAAATCCAGCTCGGAATATTTTGCAAAAATATTTTTCTGCATGACTGGCGGAAAAATCAAGCATTCACTGAGGAATGAAAGGAAAAACATCTTTCTCTAGCATCTTCAGCATTAGACGTGCTAATAGACTCTCAGACATTTCACAACTGTCAATGATTCAGTTTGGTCAGGATTCTCTGATACTAAATGTTTCAAATTCTTCAATATATACATCACTCTCCAAGTTCAGATTCTTTAATTCCAAGAAAAGGTCAAACGTGTAGTTCAAGGTCACATATTGAATCTAAATCTATCTTAAGTAATTTCCGGACACAATGCATACATATACCATATCATCTATCATTTGCCAGACCAGTGTTGTAGCAAATCCTAAATATTAGGAAAGTAGGTCAAGGCTACTAGATATTCTTACACAAATGTATACTGTGTAGAAGAGTAATGAACTTAAGGTATTCGACCCCTAATGCATTTTCAATGATAAATTCCAGAGATAAGAAATTTCGTTCTCTTCTAAATGAATGATACACATACTTTTCTAGCTAAATTTAGGGATTACACTTCTCACACAGTGACCTACTCCGTCATCCCGAAGATTCCCGATCATGAAATCATCGGCATTTGTCGGGAAATTATGAAAATGTGCATAAATTTTTACCGGAAGTACTCTATTAGGGTGCGGGATCCTTAAAATATCAATGTTTTTTTAAGATTTATTAAGTTTAATTGTAAATTTTATTCAAAACTCTGAAAATCAATAAAGAAGAATCATTATCACTGCAATATGTATATATATATATATATATATATATGTGTGTAATAGTATCATCAATTTACAACATAATACTTTTGTACTTGCGAAAGGATATTTTTCTTTCTCTATAATTTAGCATATGCTTATTTCTTTTTTAAATTAATATTTTATATGAATTTACATGTCTAGTCTATATGTACCTAGAATTTAAAGTCATAAATTGTTGCTATGAAAATAATGAAATAAATAAATCTTTTTTCCCCATTCAACAGGTGCAGGTCTATTCTCAAGTAAAAAGTTTTCAATGCATTTAGAGGCAATTTAACCTACATTTAGTACATACATGTACATGTACCTGTAAGCACATGAAAGTAAGCACAAAACATGTTCAATATTCAAATACTAGTACAGTGATTTCTCCAGTGTCTATAGTAAAACTTAAGGATGAGGTAGATGTTCAATCTGATACCCAGAAATGAGGAATTTATTGTCCAGCCATCATGTATGTACAGATGATGTCAGTCTCACTCTGAAAGTAAAAGATGTGATGAATTAAATTGAATACTAGTAACTTCATTTTAATATTATTAAATAAGCTCTAAAAATGAATGAATTTTGCATACATTTACCAGAACATGCAGCAGTAGTATATATCATAATGATGTACATGTATATAAATTACATGACATGTAATTGTAAAGTTTCAGTAGTAGTACTAACATACAAATATAATTACAGGGCTTTCGATCGGCCATTCTCAAATTATGCAAAATAGTATCATTTTCCCTATTTATTGACCAATTTTTCCAAATTTGATACATACTGTACATGTACCTCATAGAAAATTCTAAAAAAAGAGAAAGTAAAAAATCCTAAATCCATTGACCAAATCTATCATATTCAATTTTGAAGAAAATACATGTATTGCCAATTTTCCCAATATGAAAGGCCCGATCCAATCCCAACCAGAAGTCTCTGACGAGACTGTAGCTCCCCTGGTTGTTTTTTAATTCACTTAATGACAAGTAAATTCTAATATGGCCACATCCATTTTCTTAGTCACTGGGGGCCAGGAACTCAAACAAAATATCAGGTGCACTACTTGAATACAGACTCATCGTATTGCAAGAAGGATAAAGTCTCCATCACTTAGTGTCAGAGAAATTGCGAGTACAAGATTACATACAGTCATACAGAAGAAAATGACCACACCCATTTTCTAAGACCCTGGGAGTCAGGGGCTCAACAAGATGTCATGTGCACAACTAGACCACAGACCAAGTCTTATGCAAAAAGAGTTACATTTCTGTCTCTTATACTTTCAGGAGTTGCGAGCACAAGAATTGTTTACGGACGGACGCCGGACAAGGGGGTACCGCATAAGCTTGACTATAACCAGTAGAGCTAAAAACGGGTGTCATGTGTAAGAGCCCGCTTAGGACAAAGAAAAATTAAACCCGTTTTATTTTGTGGAACATGAATGCCCTTGTTGTCAGATATATTGTAGAAAAGTATTTCACACTCCAAGGTCAAGGTCTCTATGTAACCAGACTTGTCAGAATGACAACATAGCTCGCCGGTGGCAACCATATATAAATTGCAACAACAATTGCCCAATATAAAGTTTTTGAAAATAAGGTCAAATTTCAAGGTCAAGGTCACTGGTCAAAATTTATGGTACAGCATGAAAGGTCTTATCGCAAGGAATGCATATGTGAAATATGAAAGCCCCTCCCTATTCGGGGGTAAAGAAGCTATGGCCCAAGTTAAAGTTTTTGAAAAGTAGGTAAAATTTCAAGGTCAAGGTCACTAGGTCAAAATTTATGGTACGGCATGAAAGGTCTTATCACAAGGAATGCACATGTGAAATATCAAAGCCCTATCACTTACCATTCAAAAAATATGGCCCAAGTTAAAGTTTTTGAAAAGTAGGTAAAATTTCAAGGTAAAGGTCACTAGGTCAAAATTTATGGTACGGCATGAAAGGTCTTATCACAAGGAATGCACATGTGAAATATCAAAGCCCTATCACTTACCAATCAAAAAATATGGCCAAGGTTAAAGTTTTTCAAAAGTAGGTCAATCATCTCCAAGGTCAAAGTCACAAGGTCAAAAATTTTGGTATCCATGGAAACGTCTTGTCACAAGGAATACACATGTGAAATATCAAAGCCCTATCACTTACCATTCAAAAAATATGGCCAAGGTTAAAGTTTTTCAAAAGTAGGTCAATCTCCAAGGTCAAGGTCACAAGGTCAAAAATTTTGGTATCCATGGAAAGGTCTTGTCACAAGGAATGCACATGTGAAATATGAAAGCCCAATCTGTATTGGTTTAAAAGTTATAAGCAAGGTTAAAGTTTTTGTGCACGCGCACGCAGACGCCAACGCAGACGCCGACACCAGGGGTATGACAATAGCTCTCCGGACATTCGTCCCGACGAGCTAAAAATTCAGGTATTAATGTGAAGGCCTTACCACAAGGGATACACATGTAAGATATGATAGCAATATCACTTGCAATTCATGTTATGACCAAGGGCAAGGTTACAGGTAACATGGTTAAAGTTATTCAAAAATTGATCATTATTCAAGGTCAAGGTCACAATGTCAAAATTTTGGTATTAATACGAAGACCTTATCACAAGTAATATATATAAGAATATGAAAGCCCTATCACTTAAAAGCATAATATTGCTTTAGAAAATAATAGGGAAGCAGGTCAATCTTCAAGTTCAAGGTCACAAAGACAACAATTTGGTATCCATGGAAATTTACACAGCAAAAGCACGTCTATATATCACTCACCATTCAAAAGTTCTGGCCATGGTGTAAGATTTTAAAAAGTTGGTCATTTTCCAAGGTCAAGGTCACAAATTTTGTATGCATGAGAAGGTCTTGTTTCAAACAATACACTGTACATGTACACATGAAATATGAAAGCATGTAACTTACCATTAAAGGTGAATCACAAGGGATACATGTATAAAATATGAAATAAATACAATGTTATTTGTACTTGTATTATTAGATTTACAAAATTATTATAACATGTATATTACATGTAGTATACTTTTATATGTACAACTTACCCTTCAGTGCTATATCAGCATGTTTAATGCAAGAGGCTGTGATACAGTTTCATCTGTCGATCTCACTATTCTATTGATGATGAATTCCTCTACATTATAACACAAAATCTCATTTCATACTGGACCACAGTTTCACAAGTAAAATGTTGTCGATGTACACATTGAATATGTTTTTCGTGTAGAAATATGCACTTGAACAATTTTCTTCATTCTCCTTTCACAAGTGAATTATTTTCACACCATGGTGGCCAACATCATATATGGTAGTACAATTGTAATATTATATTCCACAGTATTTCTTCAACTTTACAAGTATGGTACTAGTAGCACTATAAGCATTCCACTATTCTGATGCACTTTCTTTCATTGGATCTGATGCACACATGCGCATGAAGACTTTTCTCAGAGTATATTCCTTCTTTTGTCTGGCAGTTATGGTTGTTACTGTAAAGAATAAATGAAATATTCAATTGATTTCAAATTCATCCCCTTTAAATAATTTTAAAACCATTCAAATACTGTTTCCATCAACACTACAGCACCAGGCTACAGAACTGATATTTGATACTGATTATAACTAACACTGACATCAAATTTATTCAAATTCATGGTGTGTACTTATATTTAGATGTTCATGAAGATGTAATGAAAGACAGGAATGGCCTTAAAGAACAAATATTTGTGAGATATTCGCTTACACCGATAAATAATCATGAAACTCATTCACACGAAAACATGGAGCACTCCCAGGTCGAGAATTTCTGATAAGAAGAATAATTTAAAATCCCATCATATGTGTTCCACGTGATACATAAATCAATTTAAAAACATACCTTAAGATGAGCCATGTGTCTGTATTCTTGAACAGTTGGTTTACTTGCATGAAAGAAGCATTTCTACGTGTTCAAATTTCGAACGGAAGTCCACGAGAGAATGTTTTAGACGAGACTACTATAAAATTAGAATGGGAACGGACTTTCTTTTCCGTCGTGTGTAAGGTAAAATCTTGACTCGAGATTCTTCCGATTGTATGCATATAATTTGCATAATAAGGTTCGGAGCCGTGTGAAAGTAAACTGCAGATTGTGCATATATAATGCATATAAGATACTACGCTTTCATAACGGAATAAAGCTCATTCATTTGATATGAAAGTAAACTGCAGATTGTGCATATAATGCATATAAGATACTACGCTTTCATAACGGAATAAAGCTCATTCATTTGATATGAAAGTAAACTGCAGATTGTGCATATAAAGCATATAAGATACTAAGATTTCATAACGGAATAAAGCTCATTCATTTTATATGAAAGTAAACTGTGGATTGCGCATATAATGAATCCATGCGGAATTTTAACATGTAAAAGTTTGTACAACTACAATTTATTCCAAGTGTATCAAGATGAGTTTTATATTTTAATTTCAAAGAAAATGTTATTTCTATCAAGTTTAATAACGTCAATTAACGTCAAATAACGTCAGAAGTTATTGTCAACACGTTGCAAATAACAGGATTATGCCGAAACTTTAACCAAAATGTTGACGGCAGACAGACAGACAGACATCGTCAATCTATAGACCGGAATTGCTTTGCAATCCGGCCAAAAATGATGCTCCGCAATGATTTCTCATACGATACCACAGATCTGTTAGGTTTAAAAAAGATGTCAAAATGTAAACAAGAGACATTTACACGTTATACAGCTAAATGAATATTGTAAATAATTTTCTCGACTTTGAATGTTTAATATATGTAGTCATGAACTAAAACGGGCACATTAAACGAAAGTGAACAATGCGCACTGTTGGACGCAGCGATCGGAAATCAATGAGTCCTTAGCAATTTTTATACGTCAGAGACGCAGAGGTAGATTAATCCCTGGGAAGGTGTGATTTATGTACTACAGTGGATGGTCCGTATTTCCAACAGCCTTAAACATGCCATCACATGAGGCAATCTCCTCAGCCTCAGCTACTAAGGGGCCACTCAGTCAATTTTTTGGACCAGTACAGCAGGTTTTTTCTTTCGAGGGGGGTGGGGAGTTGATGGCCTGGACAATTCATTTGACATTCTTATGTGAACCAACAGACAAATAGTCAGGATGTTTCCTATATACACTCCTAACTTTGTTTGCGGGGGTATAAACAAGAGATTAATTAAAAGAGTGAATGTCTACCATGAACGAGACGAGAGCCGTTGAATCTTTTTCTTTGTATGTTTCGCGAAATGTTACACTGTTTCTGATTCGCTAAAACGGAGTGAGTGAAAAGCTTCGACCAACCAGAAGACTGCTTACATCTGTATTCTTTAAAGGGACATTACTGTGGCAGAAACTGTCTGCTAGAAAAGGATAGGTGTAATGGCTATTTGAAGAAAAGCATTTATTTTCGAGAATGGCAACACTGAAAGATAACCTTGAAGCTTTCTTACTTAACAAGGTTAATATCTTTTAGAGTACTTTCAGTCAATCAGTATATTCTGAATTTTCTCTGATCAATGAAAAGTTTGATCGGTATCGAGATAATTCGTACATAAGACAATTCGTACCCGAAATAAGACAAGTCGTACCCCTGGCCTTTTAATTATTACATGGTCTAGGCCCTGGAGGTTAGGGGACTGGGACTATGTAGAAGGAAAATATGATTTTAAAAAATAAAAACAACCTTACAGGCTTTTTGGGAGTTTTAAGTTTCATTCAACTTGCCTTGAAAAGGTATGGTCTCGAACATTGCTGAAGTTGTGCATCTTTGGCCAACTTCATTGTATTCAATTTTTCTGTTGTCAAAACAACCGAAAGTAGAGTATTATACCCGTAATGCAGCACATGACCCTTGTCGGATGTCCCTCCCGATCACTGACTTAAATGTACAATGTAGCTCAGTATATATGCACAACCACTGTAATTGCCTGAGATAAAGCTTTCAGGACGATTGTTATTGATTTCCGTATAAATGACAGTGTGACGTTATAACGCCCGACATAGATGAATTTGAATTGAATATCAACAAGTTTAAAATCCTTTCCTTTGCAATGTAGAAAGTAGAATAACATTATATATAAAAAGACGAATTAAATTCTAAAATCATCCCCACTAAGTCCTTACCTCTGTCAGCAACTGTGTCTTGACGATTACAAAATACGACATCAACAACAAGCGACAGAGTCAGGCGCACCTACAATAGCTCTCTGTCGATTGATGTCACATCCTACACTCAACGGAATATATCGAATGAAGATTTCTTGTCTTATTCAGCGTTGAGTGTGATAATTTCAAAATAGACCACACATAAACAGTACACAGTCAGTGATCGGGATAGGCAATTCGGTAAATGTGACAATGGCCCCATATCCTGGAACTTCAATGTGCCATTTGCAAAATGAATGTGCCATTCTTGAAAATGAATGCGCCATGAGAAATTTTAAAAAACAAACAAACAAACAAACAAGAACATTGAAAGATCTGCATCACCCACCATTCCAAATGTCTAGACAGACTTTTCTTTATTTAAACATGGGAAATAGGGGGATGCATTTGAACCAAACAGTCTCAAAGGATCGTCTTAAAGATTCCTTGCATGCTTTGATCCTGAATTTAAACTTTAAAAATTCCTGAACACCCCCCCCCCCAAAAAAAATCGCACACAAACTCTGCTATAGAACTACAGTACATCCAAATCTAATGACAAAACTTTTTTTGAAACTTGCGTTTTGTCTACAAATTAAGTTCATGATTCATCTTAACTGGTGAAGTCCATTTGTACGTACATTTGAAATAGGGATTGTTGCAATAGGAAACGATGGTGTTTTGAATAAATGACACTTTCAAATTACTGTCTGGTGTATCAATTGGTACGAAAAGTAAACAAATTAAATCGTATGCAGAACTTTTGATAAGTGAATATAGTGAAGTCATTACCTCGTTGAATAAAAGAAGGAAGATTTCCATAATTTGTTTAAAAATCTAATGTGCCACATTGGCGCACTAAGTAAAATTTAAATGTGCCATTTTAAAATTAAATGTGACTATGGCGCAGGGCGCATGCTTATCCCAATCACTGCACAGTATAATTAGACAAATCCATAAACTAATAACATTTCATGATTTCACCGCGCTGCAACTGACTCAAATGGATAACAGAAATGGGAATACATTCCGCAAACAAAATAAGTTCCAATCAGTCAGCATCTAGAGAGTAATAAATAACTTGTTTGGTCATATTTGGTCATTATTCCATTGTTGAATTTCTAATTTGTAATACTTGATATATCACAATGCATTAATTTATAACATTTCAGTCATACTGAATAAGCGTGACGTTGCCATGGGGACACTCCCGCTGTTCCTGTCTAAAATTAACTCCCCTCCGCATTGGTGGACGGATTCGCTTTAGAAATAGAATTTGGAGCTTTCGTTGTTCTATTTTTGGCTTTGAAAGCGCATATATATAGAATAAGTGTCTAATTTTGTGTGTTTATGCAGAAATAAATTACAATGGCTGATGCATTTATTTGATGAAATGCGCTAACGCGCATTATATCAAAATAAATGCATCAGCCATTGTAATTTATTTCTGCATAAACACACAAAATAAGACACTTATTATATAAATGCATACCAATAAAATTGATATTAGGCACGGTCCATTTGATATTCTGGGGGGGGGCTTGGGTTTTTTTTCGAAAAAAATAATTTTGCTCTGAATTTTGATGAAAAAAATAAATTTGCTTATGATGAGTCAGAAAAAAATAATCTTGCTCTTACAAGTAATCTGAATTTGAAGAATTACCAGAAAATTTCGCTAAGAATTCCTGAAAAATTTCTGGCTCGCTTCGCTTGCCGCAGTTTTCAATTAATATTCCAGAAAAATTTTTGGCTCACTTCGCTCGCCATTCTTCTCTATCAGAACATATTATTATTCCTTTAATGGCATAGTTCATATGTGAAAATATATAAAAATGAAAGTATTAAGAAAAAAAGGCTTAAATATTATCAATATAATGTATTTATGGAATCCGATGCATATTACCGCTGAGTCTAATTTCATATACAAGCTTTGAAGATCTTAAGTTTTTAACCAATTTACAATTCTAAATTTGAAAATTTGTCTAGAAGACCCTCCCCTCAGACCCTCTTACTTGTACCTTATATAAATTGTGTTAACTTAGGATTATATTGTAAAATTCTTTTATCGCTCTGTTTAGAAGCGAATTAAATTTTTGCATGAAAATAAAGTAATATTTTGGCGTTTTTAGTAAACATAAAGAATTTCTATTGATAAAACACAAACCTTCTTAGTATGTTTTACATCACTAATGTTTAAAAAAAATTTTCTTGCTCCAACTTTGCAAGAAAAAATAATTTTGCTCCGGTCTGGGGCGAAAAAAATAATTTTACTCTGACAAAAAACCCAAGCCCCCCCCCCCCAGAATATCAAATGGACCGTGCCTTAGTGAGGTACACATTTTCGGACAAGTGGGGTCACTTCCTTTTATTCATTTAAACAAAACTGGTCAATTTTTTTTTCAGGCTCCACCCTCTATTTATTATATACCAAATTTTGTTTCCAAAGATGAAGAAGAGAATATTTTACATCATGTATATTCTGCTCCAAAACCCAAATGGACTCAACTGTCAAACAGGAGACTTCAAAACTGGGGTAAGTATTACAGATCTTCTACTTCTTAATGTAACTATACCTTTTTGAAAACATGTATGGAACTACCCTAAGCCCATCATTTAAAACCCACAACATCTTTTTCAGTCGTTAAGCTGTTTAAAGTGCTGTTGGATAGCTTTTACCCTGATATTTATTAGGCACAGCAGGGTTGTACATAAGCATTTTGGAACCAGTTGTCCGGCGGGCAACCTGAATATGAAAAAAAAAAAAAAAAAAAAAAAAAAAATAAGGTTGCCACCCAGAAAATTTACTTGTCCGTCATTTTTCATCTAATTTTTGTTTATTTTTATATGTCAACCTCTTTTAAATACAGCATCTGTATGTACAATGTTATCCAGGTCTCTTTCAAGCTATGTTCAAAGTACAGGGTATACAATAGTGTTTCAGAAATTTACAAAATGCACCGTGCGCATTTTTGTGTCGCCTGCGAAGCATAGCGACACTTAGGGATCACTTTGTCCGTTGTCCGTCCGTCCGTCCGTCCGTCAGTCAGTCCGTCTGTCTGTCTGTCACACTTTGGGTGTCACAGCCCATAACTTTTGAATGGTAAGTGATAGGGCTTTGATATTTCACATGTGTATTCCTTGTGACAAGACCTTTCTACACATACCATAATTTTTGACCTAGTGACCTTGACCTACATATTTGACCTACTTTTCAAAAATAATAAGATTGCTTATATCTTTTGATTGGTAAGGGATAGGGCTTTGATATTTCACACATGTATTCCTTGTGACTAGACCTTTGTAAACATACCATAATTTTTGACCTTGTGACCTTGACCTAGATATTTGACCTACTTTTCAAAAAAAAGTTAAAATTTGCTATATCTTTTGAATGGTTAGTGATAGAACTTTGAAATTTCACATGTGTATTGATTGTAACAAGACATTTCTTCACATACCATAATTTTGACCTAGTGACCTTGACCTATATATTTGACCTACTTTAACAAAAAATTAAGATTGTATATATCTTTTGATTGGTAAGGGATAAGGCTTTGAAATTTCACTTGTGTATTCCTTGTAACAAGACCTTTCTGCACATACCATGATTTTTGACCTTGTGACTTTGACATAGATATTTGACCTATTTTTCAAAAAAGTTGGGATTCGCTATATCTTTTGATAGGTTAGTGATAGGTCTTTGATATTTCACATGTGTATTCTTTGTGACAAGACTTTTTTAAACATACCATAATTTTTTACCTAGTGACCTTCACCTACATATTTGACCTTTTTTCTAAGGATTGCGTATATCTTTTGATTGCTAAGTGATATAAGGCTTTAATACTTCACACATATATTTCTTATGATGTGACCTTTGTTTTGTTACCAAAGTATTTAGGTAGGGACCTTGACCTAGTTGATTGACACTATTTTCTGAAAATTTGAGATTGACCATATCTTTCAATTGGTAAATAAGAGGTCTGATATTTCACAGATGAATTTCATTAGACAAGACTTTTATAGTGATACTAGTAATTTTGAACCATGTGATCCACCTCCTAGAATAGGCCGCTTCGCAGGCGACACAAGCATTCCTTGGATTGCTATTTTTTTTTATCGTGGCATAGGGGGAGGGGGGGGGGGGGGGGTTGTAGGGTGGCTAAGTTAATCTAGCTCTTAGTAGGAATGAAGTGGAAAAAAAACCCCTGAAAATGTCAATGTTTTTTTGTGATCATGTTTACCTGGATGAAAAAAAATACACGCATTTTAACAATCAATACAAAAAAAAAAACGTGTGGGTCAACTAAAGTTGCATGGTTGTACACAGCAATCTGCTTCACTAATAATGAACTGCCACAGCGTGTTTGCGTCCGAGGCCGTATGGACCACTAACTGATAACGCACTGACCAAGTATGTATGGATCCCCAAAATTGCAAGTAGACACCGCATTCTTATAAGTTGGGACCATGACTTTGTCATGGTTATAGTTATAATGTACGTCAGGTCGACAGATAAAGATATAGAAACAAACACGCGTTTCAATGAATTGTACTGTGAATAAAATAACATTGCATTATAAATGTTTCCTCTTTATATATACGTTTGTTCATGATCAATGAATATCGAACAATGTACCATATATAGCCGTTTAAGTAGATATGTGTATATCTACGTATTGTCCGTATAAAGTTTAAACCTTGCCCCCTGAATTTTTTTTAGCAGTGTGTACAGATGATCTAATTCAAAAACAACAAAGCGTCAAGCTAGAACAGAAATGGAGAAACAACTTGCCCCATGGGCTAGCTGAATTCAGAAATGATTTGCCCGACCGTTTTTTTATATGGCACGGGCAATCGGACAACCGCTTTAAAATATGTTCAACCCTTCATAGAATTTCAGCAAGTCAAGCACAACAAAAACCCTTGCGCAAAAGCAAATAGTCATTATTAATTCTTATACATGTTTTGAAATAGCAATATTACATTCAAAACATTTTTCTAATAACTCAGCCCTTCTTGTACTGTAATTGCCAGAACCTTTTCAAATTAATTACTAGAAATGTCTAAAAAGATACAGTTTGGTTGTCAGAATTAATTCTCACAATTGAATATTTACATAAAGATGTCAGTAACTATGTAGTGTGATATATTATATAGGTGGACTCCCTCATCCTAAAGGAATGGTAACAGAAGATATACCACAAGTAAGTATCACAGAAAGCTTACGTATAAGTTACATCATAAGTTACATTATAAGTTACATTGGAACATCCTTATATAATTAATGTTGATTGTAATAAAGTCTTCTGATTATTATTTGCAATTACCAGCATGTTTCTATTCCACTGCAAAAAAGTTGAGATGCTTCAATGAAATTTATATATAAAGTTATACAAAAGACTGAAATTGAAGGAAAAAGGGATTATTAGATAAATGGATGTACATGTATGTGAAGATACAAGTTTGTATATTACAATTTACATGTACTTACCTGAATTGTATGAAAAAGAAATAAATAAGTACCAGTACATTTAAATTGTTTTCTTGTATCCGTACATGTATGCATTATTTCTTTCAAGTAGGAAGTGTATGTTGATTCAGTAATCTAGATATTAAAGGGTTTTATCGTAATTTTCAGTGGCTGACCTTATACATTAAGAGAATAGCAGATATTGGTATCTATGGTGATAAGATCCCCAATCATGTGTTAGTTAATGAATATCAGACAGGTCAAGGAATCATGGTAAGATATAAATAAGAATTCTATTGGATTTGCAGGGATTGCCAATCATCAAGAGCATTGACACCTTATGTGGGTCAATGACACCTTCAAGGTCAAAGTCACATAGATAAGGTCAATCATGTCAATATAGCTGGAATAAAAACAAAACCCTTTTCTCTCATCTAGCCTCCACAGACTATAAAGTGTGCATACCTTAAACAATATTATATCTCAATAAATTGCAAAGTCATTAAGGTTAATCCTTGATTGAATTTATACATGTATTTATACAATATATAGCCAAATTATGTCTCCCCCCCAACGGGGAGGAGACATATTGGTTTTGCCTTCGTCGTCCGTCTGTCTGTCTGTCACACATCGTGTCCGGGTTATATCTCCTGAACCGTTTGCCCGATCACCTTCATATTTTAGTATGTTGTTGCTTATGACCCGAAGGTTTCACATCACCTTGACCCAAGGTCATGTGACCAAGGTCAAGGTCACTTAGTGCATTTTTAATGAAATTATGCATACATTCCTGTCCGGGCTATATCTCTTGAACCGTTTGCCCGATCACTTTCATATTTTAGTATGTTGTTCCTTATGACCCGAAGGTTTCACATCACCTTGACCCAAGGTCAAGGTCACTTAGTGCATTTTTAATGAAATTATGCATACATTCCTGTCCGGGCTATATCTCTTGAACCGTTTGCCCGATCACTTTCATATTTTAGTATGTTGTTGCTTATGACCCGAAGGTTTCACATCACCTTGACCCAAGGTCATGTGACCAAGGTCAAGGTCACTAAGTGCATTTTTAATGAAATTATGCATACATTCCTGTCCGGGCTATATTTCTTGAACCGTGTGCCCGATCACTTTCTTATTTTAGTATGTTGTTGCTTATGATCCGAAGGTTTCACATCACCTTGACCCAAGGTCATGTGACCAAGGTCAAGGTCACTTAGTGCATTTTTAATGAAATTATGCAAACATTCCTGTCCGGGCTATATCTCTTGAACCGTTTGCAGGATCACTTTCATATTTTAGTATGTTGTTGCTTATGACCCAAAGGTTTCAAATCACCTTGACTTAAGGTCATGTGACCAAGGTCACTTAGTGCATTTTTAATGAAATTATGCATACATTCCTATCCGGGCTATATCTCTTGAACCGTTTGCCGGTTCACTTTCATATTTTAGTATGTTGTTGCTTATGACCCGAAGGTTTCACATCACCTTGACCCAAGGTCATGTGACCAAGGTCAAGGTCACTTAGTGCATTTTTAATGAAATTATGCATACATTCCTGTCCGGGCTATATCTCTTGAACCGTTTGCAGGATCACTTTCATATTTTAGTATGTTGTTGCTTATGACCCGAAGGTTTCACATCACCTTGACCCAAGGTCATGTGACCAAGGTCAAGGTCACTTAGTGCATTTTTAATGAAATTATGCATACATTCCTGTCCGGGCTATATCTCTTGAACCGTTTGCCCGATCACTTTCATATTTTAGTATGTTGTTGCTTATGACCGGAAGGTTTCACATCACCTTGACCCAAGGTCATGTGACCAAGGTCAAGGTCACTTAGTTCATTTTTAATGAAATTATGCATACATTCCTGTCCGGGCTATATCTCTTGAACCGTGTGCCCGATCACTTTCATATTTTAGTATGTTGTTGCTTATGACCCGAAGGTTTCACATCACCTTGACCCAAGGTCATGTGACCAAGGTCAAGGTCACTTCGTGCATTTTTAAAGAAATTATGCATACATTCCTGTCCGGGCTATATCTCTTGAACCGTGTGCCCGATCACTTTCATATTTTAGTATGTTGTTGCTTATGACCCGAAGGTTTCACATCACCTTGACCCAAGGTCATGTGACTAAGGTCAAGGTCACTTAGTGCATTTTTAATGAAATTATGCAAACATTCCTGTCCGGGCTATATCTCTTGAACCGTTTGCAGGATCACTTTCATATTTTAGTATGTTGTTGCTTATGACCCGAAGGTTTCACATCACCTTGACCCAAGGTCATGTGACCAAGGTCAAGGTCACTTAGTGCATTTTTAATGAAATTATGCATACATTCCTGTCCGGGCTATATCTCTTGAACCGTTTGCCCGATCACTTTCATATTTTAGTATGTTGTTGCTTATGACCGGAAGGTTTCACATCACCTTGACCCAAGGTCATGTGACCAAGGTCAAGGTCACTTAGTTCATTTTTAATGAAATTATGCATACATTCCTGTCCGGGCTATATCTCTTGAACCGTGTGCCCGATCACTTTCATATTTTAGTATGTTGTTGCTTATGACCCGAAGGTTTCACATCACCTTGACCCAAGGTCATGTGACCAAGGTCAAGGTCACTTAGTGCATTTTTAAAGAAATTATGCATACATTCCTGTCCGGGCTATATCTCTTGAACCGTGTGCCCGATCACTTTCATATTTTAGTATGTTGTTGCTTATGACCCGAAGGTTTCACATCACCTTGACCCAAGGTCATGTGACCAAGGTCAAGGTCACTTACTGCATTTTTAATGAAATTATGCAAACATTCCTGTCCGGGCTATATCTCTTGAACCGTTTGCAGGATCACTTTCATATTTTAGTATGTTGTTGCTTATGACCCGAAGGTTTCAAATCACCTTGACTTAAGGTCATGTGACCAAGGTCAAGGTCACTTAGTGCATTTTTAATGAAATTATGCATACATTCCTATCCGGGCTATATCTCTTGAACCGTTTGCCGGTTCACTTTCATATTTTAGTATGTTGTTGCTTATGACCCGAAGGTTTCACATCACCTTGACCCAAGGTCATGTGACCAAGGTCAAGGTCACTTACTGCATTTTTAATGAAATTATGCATACATTCCTGTCCGGGCTATATCTCTTGAACCGTGTGCCAGATTACTTTCATATTTTAGTATGTTGTTGCTTATGACCTGTAGGTTTCACATCACCTTGACCCAAGGTCATGTGACCAAGGTCAAGGTCGCTTAGTGCATTTTTAATGAAATTATGCATACAATCCTGTCTGGGCTATATCTCTTGAACCGTTTGCAGGATCACTTTCATATTTTAGTATGTTGTTGCTTATGACCCGTAGGTTTCATATCACCTTGACCCAAGGTCATGTGACCAAGGTCAAGGTCACTTATTGCATTTTTAATGAAACTGTACATACATTCCAGTCCATGCTATATCCCTTGAACCGTTTGCCAGATAACTTTCATATTTTAGTATGTTGTTGCTTATGACCCGAAGGCTTCACATCACCTTGACCCAAGGCCAAGGTCACTTACTACATTTTTAATGAAATTGTAGATACAATCTTGTTTAGGCTTCATCCCTTGGACCACATACTGGATTGCTTTCAAGTTTAAGAATGTATTTAGTCATGACCAAAAGGTTTCACCTGGACCCATGGTCATTTGATCAAGGTCAAAGTTACTAAGTACATTTTAATGAAATTGTACATGCTATCCCATTGGGGCTTTATCTCTTTTAACTATTTATCAGATCATCGTCATATTTTAGTATGGTGTTGCTTATCACGTAAAGGTTTCACATCACGTTGACTCAAGGTCATGTGACCAAAGTCAAGGTCAATTAGTATATTTTAAATGAAATTGTATTTGTTACATGTATTATGTCCAGGCTTAATCTTTTGAACCGTGATCGGATCACGTCATATTTTAGTATGATGGTGCTGATGACCCAAAGGTTTCACACCTCCTTGATCCAAAGTCATATGACTAAGGTCAAGTATTACATTTTTTAATGAAATTGTAAATGCTATTGAGTCTGGGCTATATCTGTGGAATCATATACTGGATCACTCTTATACTATAGTATGCTGTTGCTCAGGATTGGAGGGTTTCTTATCATCTTGACCCAAGGTCATGTGCCCAAGGTCAAGATCATTTAGTTCTTTTTAATGAAATTGTACGTACTAATATTGTCTGGGCTATATCTCCTGAACCCTTCTTACGATTGTTTTCATATTTTAGTATGTTGTTTCTAAGGACTGAATGTTTCTTATCACATTGTCCCAATGTCACATGGTTAAGGTAGCTTCTTACTTTGGTTATGAAATTGTATATGCTAAGCATGTCCAGGCAGGAATTGTCTATGCTAATAATGTTTAGGCTTTATATTTTGAACCGTGTATCCAATCACTAATTCAGTTTTTTGTTGCTCATGATCCTTACAATGTTAAACGTCTTCAAATTCAATAGCATCATTTAAAAGCAGATAAGTTTGCAGCATGGACCAGATATGCATGTTTCGGGTACTTAACCCTCGTCAGTGAGTGTAGGTTTCAGATCACCTATATCCAAGGTCTTGTGACCAAAGTCAATTTCTTTAAATATGCTTATAATGAAATTGTATATGCCAATCATGTTTGGGCTTAACCTCAAACAATGTAATGAATCACTTTCATGTTTTAGTATGATGTTGCCCATGACTCAAAGGTTTCACATCATTTTGCATTTTGGCCCAAGGTCAAAGTAACTTAGAGGGAGGGGGGAGACATCTGTTTTTTTATGAAAAACATTTTGTTTAATTTTATTTGCAGCCTCATGAGGATGGTCCCCTGTTTTACCCCACAGTGTCCACAATAAGCCTGGGTTCACACACCTTACTCGACTTCTACTACCCAATGTCCAGTAACAGTGATAGCTCGAGTCTCCTACAGGATAAAGGGGTTAGTTCATCATTATACAAAAACTCCCACTAAAAACTAAGACTGTTTTGTAAAATTAAGGTGCATATTTTCAAGTATATAAGTTAATGTGTTTTGATTTCACAACCTTCCCATTTCAAAGTATGTGCTGATGAGAATACATCTAGAGTGTACACAAATTTGAAGCAAAATGAGTATGTTAAATAGTAAATATATTAAATAGTAAGTAGAGGTATACCAGATGTAAATTATGCTTTATTTGATCAATTCATTGTGATCTTTGGTTGGATATCATAGTTACATGTTACTTTCCAAACGGTTCACTTCAGAAACAGGATGAACGCAATTTCGGCTACTTTATCATGCATTTCTTAGTCGTAAATTTTGGTATAAGTTACACAATAGTCAGTGCATGCAGTCAAACTTTGTAGACAAAACAAGTCTGAGATGGGCCATTTCCCATGCTAATTTTTCCAGTGATGTTGTGATGTTTTCCATAGGCTCAATGTTAATTTTACGACTTAGTGAGAACTATTCAATATCAATTTTATTTGAATTTTTGCGTGACAATGTAATAAAAATCTCATTTATCCAGTTTCCAAAGGGAGCTGTGTGGACAGTAGGCTAAAATGTACACATTTGCAATGTATATTCTAGATAATCAGCAGATTTTGCACAGACTTTGAAAAGTTCTCTCATATGTACATGCATTAGTAAACAGTTTTAGAAATATTTCAATATTGTTGTGTGCTGAAAAGGTAAGATTTTTAAGTAATTGAAATATTAAAGATGTTTGCAGCAAATTTAATGTTTCTTCACAGGATACATGTAGTAGTACAGCACTGAATGAAAGATACTTCTGCTCTGTTCTGCTTGAACCTCGTAGCCTCCTTCTGGTCTGTGACGACATGTACAAGGTGTACTTACATGGCATAGCGGAAAGGACCAAGGATGTCATCACCAACAAGGTTGTTAACCTGGACCAATGCACCGATGTGGCGTCTGGCTGTACCGTACAAAGAACCACGCGGGTCTCCCTCACAATTAGGCATGTCCAGAAAATTCTGAAGTCAAAAGTTCTTTTGGGCAAGAGATAGCACTGGTGTTTATTAAGAAGTAGTATATACACATACATTGTATTTTAAGATAATGGCAGTGTAATTTCTAGTCACAGTACATTTTTTCAAAGAAGTGCTTAGATTTTAACAACTTGTATATTTTTCCTTCTATGCAAGCAGACTTATGGTTTTAAAAATTATGCTTCATGTCAGACTATCCTCAGATGAATATTGTCTATACAGATAATCACAAACAGACTGCCTTCAAATTAATACTGTCTCTACAGGTAATCATAAACAAACTGCAGAGTAAGTTTCACTTGGTTGATATTGTAGTGTCATATCATTTTGTAACATATCACATCTTTTTGTTTGGCAATGGTTAGTTATGTACAAGTAGGTTAGAACATCAGAAATGTACGCGGATATTTTCATCATCTTTCTTTTTAAAAAAGGATGTTTAGCTTTATGTGCTGGTTGACTATAACATGTAGAAGAGTTATTTGCTATACAATATGTTTATCTGTGATGATCTTACACTGTAAAACAGTATATAAGGTTTATGAATCATTCTTGCCATAAATTTTTCACTGTGATTAGCAATGTCTGATTATTGTCTCTTTTATCCTGTAAGTATTTTACATGTATACTTTGAGTATTTCATCATTTAGGCATTACCTATAATTAATTTGATGTAAGATTGGTGGGCGGGCGTACGGGCAGGCGGGTGTCAACAATGGGTTTCATGACCTTAACTCCAATATGTAGAGTGCTATTGCAATGTAACTTTATACACTTACTCACAATGAGTCAAGGATGCCCTTATTTTTTGCAGAGTTAGGGACCTTGAACTTAGAATCTCTCTCAGCCCTAGGACCTTCAAAGGGGTAGGGCCACGAAGCCCGATATTGGCCCTAATTTTGATAAATTTTGAACATTGTACTTCATAGAATTTTTAACTGTTATTTGACATTTTGAAACGTTCTCTACTGAATCACGAATCTACTTTTTGTAAAAATTGCTTTTATTAACACCTTTTAGCCCTTTGAAAACACCAAAATAGGTCATATTCGGCGAAATTGATGCAAAAACTCAATATTTCTATTAAATTAGCAATGGCCGCATGCATTAACTATGATGGAAAATTTATATGTGAAAGATTATCATTATATCCTTTTGTCATAAACGTTTTATCTCAGTTAACGCATGCGGCCACATTGAATTCTACGACAAAAGACAAAATTCCCAGCAATTTTCGTCATATTTTATCAATAATGTCAAAATGACGTCACTTCATGACGTCATTACAGTTAAATGGCACTTTGTTTGGTGATATTATTCTTTTCATGAAAAGCGGTAAACATTCGTGTATTTTCATGAGAGATATCAAGTATTCCTCATGAAATTTATTTTAAGAGAAAAATCGAGGGCCAATTTAGGGGTCTCGTGGCCCTACCCCTTTACCATGTGCAGGGTTTTTTTCCCTTGTTTTGGGGCTGAATTTTGGCCACTTCCCAATGCCAAATGTCCTCTATTTTTCCTAAAAAATCACACTGAAATTCCCAAAGAGGAATTATGAAAAAAATCATATGAGACAATAAAAATCAAAACCTGGATGTCAGCACAATAAATGTCATATTTCTACATGTAAGTGCATTTTTAAGTTTTTTACTCGTGTCTTGTTGAGTTCAAGCAAATCAATGGATTTGTTAATAAATGATTAGTCTTTGGTGAGAATTTCTATAGAATTTTCCCAATTTTAGCAAAATGTCGCAAATTGAAGGGGCACAGGCACCTTTCCCAAAATAAAAAAAAAACCCTGATGTGGGTTGACTTTAACAAGAAGATAAACCTAAATTTTTTTTTAAGGTCAGGGGTCAAAAGTCAAGGTCATTTTGTGGGAGGGGTTTTTTAGCTCACCTGAGCCATAGGCTCAAGTGAGCTATTGTCATAGTGTTGCGTCCGTCGTCCGTCATCGTCGTCGTCATCGTCGTCGTCGTCCGTCGTCGTAAACTTTTCACATTTTAAACTTCTTCTCCAGAACGGCTGAAGGGATTTTGATGAAACTTGGTAGGTATGAAGTACTCATGGTCCCCTACAAGTGTTGTTGTTTTTCGTCCGGATCTGTCAACAGGTGGCGCCACCACAGCAAAAAGTAGGTCACGGGGGGTACCCTCCTTTGACAAACTTCTTCTTCAGAACCGAAGCATGTATCGACAAACCGAAAGCATCAGGATGATCTAGAGAGATGTCTTAAGAAGTGTTGTTATTTTTGGTTCCACTTCGAAGTCAAATTTTTGACGCGTTTTTGACGTCTTTTCGGACTTAGTCAGAAATGCACATTTTTGCACTATTTCTTTAAATAACTCAATAAGTGTATGATTTTACACACTCATTTACTACATATTTATCATATTTAACTTACTTAATGCTTTGATATGCATTTTATGCTTAAAATTTATTTTTTTGATTTTTTATGAATTTTTTTCTTATGTAAAAAGGAAGGGGGGGGGGGGGTGATTTTCATACATTTTCTGCTTCTTTTCTATAACCACTCTTCAGATTGTCATGACATTTTGTAGATATGAGGTACTCATGCATGGTACCCTACAAGTGAAAGAATTTTGTCAAGATATCCACTTTTAGATTTTTAAGGAATATTTTTGGCCTAGGTCATCTTTGGCACGTATAAAAACGAAAGAAAAAAGGGGGTCATGCATACCTTTTCTGCAAAATTCACTTGTTTAATGACCCCTCCTTCCGAATTGAAAATTTGCTAATTTTTATATATTTTCAAATCGATCTATTGATTACATATAAGGCAAAATCATGTTCAAAACTCAATTTCTACAGACAGCAGGGAATCATACATTGATTTTATGTGCTATTTTTAAATTTTCAATAGTTATGTCCAATGAGGTGACACCTTCTATTCAGCCCGGTTCACCAGTCAAAAGGGAAGGGATTCCCTGCTAAAATGATTAACTGTAGTTACACCTTCGACGTATATCAAGAGGGATCGCCAACTCTAAAAATAGCACAATATGTTCACGTGTCCGCAGCGCCCCCACCGGGAGGCATAGAAAGTACTTTCACTTTCAATATACGTACCGAAACAACGAAGCGCTGTGAAGGTAAGTCAGCGATTTTTCACATAATTTAGATTAGTAACACCTGTTATGTTAAAACAAATACATGATGGTATAGTTCTTGAAGTAATCAATTCCTAGGTTTAAATTATTTTGATGTATAAACATGTTTTCGAGTTGGATCTAGGCCTACGGCTATGTATTCATATACGTAGTGTGACATGTTACTTGCTGCATGCTGATTTGGTTAAATATCCCATAGAAATTCAATATTAGGACTATACGTAATATTTCGCTCTGAGCGACTATTGCATACAAAGATATATCTGCAAATGCGGGGGGGGGGGGGGGGGGGTATGAGTTGTTTGCATTAATAGTCAGAAAATTTGATTTGGAGGGGGTTGCAAGGGAAAAAGTTATTGCAGTGGTAAGTCAAGTCTTAAAGATTCAAGTGTATGAAAATATTCCATTTTAATTCATCTTCAAAAAAAAAAATATTGTAAAAGTCCTAGTGAGTGTCTTTGGAAATAAGCTTTGTAAAAGCTTAAATGGGCTATCCTTGGATATAAATCAAAGTTATTTGGTGAAATAGTTCAAATTTTATTATTGAATATAGATTTATTGTCTCTATAAGAACAGAGAGATCTGAACTAAAATTTACATTTCTAATGTCACTTATTATTTTATACTTACTTGGTTTTGTGTATTCCTTGTGACAATACCTTTCCATTGATACCAAAATTTTGACCTCGTGACCATAACCTTGACCTTTGACGTACTTCTCAAAAACTTAAACATTGCGCATAACTTTTTATTGGTTAGTGATAGGGCTTTCATATTTTACATGTGTATTCCTTGTGACAAGATATTTCCATAGATACCAATATTACGCTGACCCTGACCTCTCACATACTTAACAGAAAATGGCGTTTATACTAACAAAGATGCCGCCGGGGGCATTCTCGTTTCACAAACACAGCCTGTCAGGCTTTATAATTTCTGGCATGCTAGCTATCAATAATGAAAGGTATGGTCGTTCAGTTTTAAATAAACTTAATTTATGAAATCATTTCATTGTTTTATTCTTTTTCTGCTGCGCATTAAAGTGGGATTTTACAATATGATTTTATTTTTGATGTTGCATAATTGAACTATACTAGTTGGGCATATGACTTAAAAAAAGTTATTGTTTTGAAATGTGACTATTTTTTCTTGTTTGTACTTTTAAAGGTTGTCTGAAAAAAAAAACTTCTCTGCATCCGGCAAAAATGTTTTTAGAAAGGTTGTGGGCTAAAATCCCGGTACTGGCACTATCAGTATTCAATAGCAGTATGTCAATTAGAGCGTGCATGGGTATCAGGTGAGCGTTGTGCCCCCTGGGGCTCTTGTTTTGGAGAAACTTTGAAAAGTCATTAAAATACTATTTTTCATGAATAATTTTTCAAACTATGTACACCTTAAGAAGAACACATGTTCTTACATATTTCTTACAAGTTTCATTTTTTTTTTTGGTCTTATAATTGAGAAATCAATTTTTTTGGTCACATAATTGAGAAATTATGTGTAAAGGTCAAGTCATTTTGGGACTAAAACTGACATAATTGCATTCACAAAATTATTTATGAGACATTAACTCCCCGACTGGGGTATCTTGCAGCGTTGGCATTGCTATTATTCAAAGTTCAAGGTCATAGAACTTTGATGATTGAACTTAACTGATTGTGTATTGCCCCTATCGATATGAAACTTGCCAGGAATATTCCCATTGAGTCAAGGATTTACCCTATTGATTCTGGGGTTAAAAGGCTAAAGGTCAGGTAATAAGAATTTGATGATTCATAATGGTTTCTGTGTCACAATTGAGTATGTAATGCACCAATCAGCATGAAACAAACCAGAAGTTATCCCAAGAGTCAAGGATCTACCCTTGTTATTTCAGGTTCAAGAGGTCAAAGGTCAAGGTCATGAAACTGATGATTAGAAATTGTTTATCTGTCACTTCGGAGTGTGTAATGCACACTCCGAAGTGATAGTCATAAGTCTTTGATGATAAAAATTGTTTCCCTCATCACCTCAGAGTGTATAATGCACCTATTATCATGAAACTTACCAGAAATATTCCCTTTGAGTCGTCGATGTCCCCTATTGGTTTCGGGGTCAAAATGCTGTAGGACTTCATGAAAATGGTTTTCAGATCGTAAAGGAATATTTTGAGCCAGGTAGGGGACTCTAATCTGCCTAAACATGCTAAAATAGTGGATCAAGATATTATTCCCTATCAGGTGCAAGTTCATTGCATCTGTGATGCACCTTGAGGTTGTTGACAACTTCACTGGAAGATTTTCTGAATTTAAAATTTTTCCTGCTTATTTCTCTTATCAGTCTGTCAGAAGAGACAGAATTTCAATCTGATATCAACTGATTTTTTTAGAGGAATTAAAAGCTATCGTATGTCGAATGTTTCATTTATATGTCATGTTCATTTCTGTTTTAATGTTATATTGAATTTGAGTTTAACATCCAATGTCAAAAGTGATCTGAAAATGACATTTTGATTGTTGAAGTTCTTATATTGTATATAAGGGTTATGATGTAGTAGATGTAGGAAAGAGGCTCTTTTAAGGAAAGAAATGGGCAGGCTAGCTTAATTTCAATTTTCAAGGATAATTTTCAAGGTTCAAGTGAAATAAAATTAGACCCTATTGTGAACAGATTTATACACAAATGTCAGTATCAAATAAAACAAGAACTATGAAAAATAAGAGCCTATTTTTTCCCTCCTAAATCCATTTTTTTCGATTTATATCATTGGTACACCTTATAGGGATTTTTATTATGCTAAAGATCTGTTTTGTGTATAAGATTGAGCTCTTTGTTTCCCAGTGAAATATCATGTAATGGAATAAAGTACACAATGTATCATATTTTTGTATTACCTTCAAAGCATTGTGACACTTATTTATTGTATATTGTTAGAAAAAAGGAGATGTCAATCCCATTTCATCGTGTTACATTATGTATGTTGTCGAGAAGGTTATTGATTCTCACTCACTTACGCCTTGAGACAAAAGGAAAAACGTAGATGTAGCAGTTTGAGATTTTCTTGTCTTACACTCCACGTGACACATGTTATGACGTCATAGAAGGTAACGCCACGCCATCATTAGATTTTTGCACATCTTGGTCTTGATTATTAATTTAAAAATCATTTCTGTAATAATAAAATAAGCTGAGTGAGAAAAATAATCACGATGTTGTGACCAAGACAGGGGAATCTCATCCTTGTGCAAAACATTTGCTACATCCTTGACTCGGAAAGCCTCGTCGTGGATTGCAAATTTTTTTACACTCAGGTGAGATTCCCCTGTCTCAGTCGAAACATCGTGATAGATTCTATTAAAGATTAAAATAAATGGGTGTAGAAAATTGAAGATTTCAGCTACATGTTTGTCTCATTGTCATTAATTAAAACCTTTGTTGCTCAAATACATTTATATGTGAAAGTGCTAACATTTATAGGGTTTGTGGATCGTCAGTCTTTGTATATTGATATATGAAAAAAAAAATGCTTTTTTGTGAAAAAAGGGTAATCTGTTTTGAAAATATAAGGATGTGCATCTTTGGTTAAAACTTTTGTTGATTTATACACATGTAGATTCTTAACGCCCTAGCTCTTACCTGAACACCACAATACAAATATACATGTATATCACTTGGTACAAAAAAATTCATTTTTCCTTTTCCTGGTATATTTCATTGTTGTAAAAAGGTATGAAGAGATCTTTGTCCATGAGATTAATAGTAAGACTTTGGACTTCCTCTGTTTTAATACTTTCCTGAAAATACCGAGCTTCAGAAAGTGCTTCCATTTGAAATTAATGAGAAATATAGCTCAAGTATCAATAGGAGCTTATATAATCATATAATCAGCCATCACAAAATCACAAAAACAAATACAAAAAAACTAATGATTTATTGTTTACATAAGTATACTAGTACATAGAGTTTAAACTCATGAGGTTGACAGTACAGTGCTAAACCGGGCATTTGTGTTGTATTTCAAGTATACTTAATATGCATAATCCTTTCTGTCCATTGTGTTGTCAGTATTATATCACTTGTGTATGTATTTATAGGGTACAACCCATGTTGTAAGTGAAGTAATCTAGAGCTTTACAGTGTATCTGACTTGATTATTCAGTCATGAAATTGTTCTTGATATTGTGTGAATGTTAACACACCTGTGTTGTTACAATTGTATTTGCCAAGCTACAAGAAGTAATCTTACTGTGTAATTGTTATGTTACATGCAATTTTAATGCAACTTGCATTGACTAATGCAATCTTAAACTTGATTTGATATTTTCATTGTTTGTACAATGTATTGGAATCAAATCTCTAATTCTTAGTGACAGCTATGTACACCTTGGTAATTGATACACACAGAAATTTATATATCTGTTGGTATGCATTAGTCTGTCACTGCTTTTAGCTGATGGTAACCTACATGTATCAATTGATTGTGAGTATGCATAAAGGAATATGCTTATTATAGCTTACTATAGCTTATTGATAAATTGTAAGAAATATGTTCATCAGTCCATTGATTGTTGTTCGATACTTGCAATGCTATCTCATACCTTTATGATCATTGATTTTATTTATTTAGTATTTCTAGCTCAAGATAAGGTTCTGATATTCCTTTCTTAATAATATTGCTGGACTTAGGAGTTATTGAGTACTGTATATACATATACATGAATGTAATGAAAGAAAAAGGATAATTGATACTTTTTATTTGGAACATTAGGATCACTTTATTATTATTATTAAAATTTTATAATTATATCATGAGCTAAGAAATTTTGGAAATAAGTCCATAATATTTGTAAGTCTTTAAACATATTAGTATCATTTTGTCTTGACAAGGTCATTTATTGACCAATAACCACCTGTGCCTATGTGAGTGAAACTTCCATTCATTCATCCAACACTAATCTTGTTCTTGCTTCTAAAGCACTTTCATCAAACAGTTTCAATCATTTTATTCAGCACTGTATTGCCTTACTTCAATTTTACACAAAGTTGCTTATGTATACTTTACCTACAAATTTTTACAGATTTATTGCATTTATGAATAATATTTATTGCACATTAAAAATCAAATGATTTTGGCATTGTCTGTACTTTGTGATTGCCCAGAAACATGAATTTTCCCTTACTACATGTACATGTATAAGATATTGTAATTCTGTAGGTTGCTGCTGTATGAAGTAACTGTTACTACACGATTCAACAAGCTTATAAGATTTGATCTTCACTCTTTGAAGGCGGGACTCTCCAGCTTTATTGGAATTATTATTGAGATATAAAAACATCAATCTGTAAGCATCTTTCCATATACATGTCATGTAGTTATTTTAATGTGAGCAAAGTAAGTCCTTTTCATAACAATACTGAAGATGCTTTTTCGTTGTTAATGTCTTTGTCCTGTTTTATATGTCCCCAGTTTGACAATGTCTGTGCATTGGACCCGTTTTGAGCCAATGATGATTCGTTTCATAATGAATTATTGCTTTTAGATTGAGATCATGGTGGGGTTGATAATTACCCATATAATATACCCACAAAGAAGCAATTCCCGCTGTGAGTTATCATGACTGTGTGTTACTGATTGCAGAACGTGGTCTTATTTTCATTTCAGCTTGTTTCAGTGAGTAATTAGGACCTGTCCAAGGCTTCCATGTAATTCCATCATAAAGTTTTTCTGGAATATCGCCATTCCTGTAATACTTTCCATTGAGATTGTTTTGATAACACTTGTAATACCACCCGGCTCCGCTGAACCTCTTGGCACATGAACCACCGAGTTCCTTGACTACTTTATCATTATCCACGTCCTTTGTCGAGAACTTGTGGCCGTTATGTTTATTCATGGCATCACCAGCATCTCCGCTATATCCGTCTATGTGCAGACGATATCCTTCTGTCTCGTCCTCCACTAGGAAATAATCGTACAGAGCATGCCTTGTCTGCCTCTTCCAGTCCATGAGGTCAACACGCAGCGTATACTCATCCTGATTGGTCAATCTGTGCAAATGATCGTTACCAATCCAATGCTCTCCATACACACCTTAAAAAGAACAAAACACCTGTTTTATATTTTTGGATTCAATATTTCAAAAGACTTCATACACTCCTTTAAAAGAACAATATATACCTTTTACATTTTTGGAATCAATATTTTCAAAGGTGGAGAAACTTTGCAAAATCTTTATAAGGTGATACAAATTTTGTTCTTAGGGCTACAATGCTATGCTATTAAACGCCTGCAGTTTATAGTGTTTTATCCTAGCTGTGCTATTTTGTCTATAATACAAAATCATTTCCGCGGAAAATTGTAAGACCGCAAAAATAGCAAAATTAAAACCCCCGCAATCATTTCCCCGTGTACAGTAACATCTACAGTAAATAAAATCACTGTGATAAATAAATCTCCGTTATGTGTTTGTCTTAAATTGGGCACACATTGAAAAGTATTGATAGAGAAATTATGTTTTACAAAATATTGCATTCTAGAGCAAAATGTTTGATACATGTATCTTTGAAAATGATCCTACTGAACTTTGAGTTGCAAATGACAAGATTTCAAGTTTGTCATTGTTCTGCATGGCAATACCTGTACGATACCTACAGTTTATTTGATAAAAACTGTCTGACAATAAATCATGAAATACTGTGTGGAACTATTCTACATGTATGTAATACATTATCGAAGTTACTTTAAGCGGGGTCCTTTGTGTTTCACAAACAGTAGTTATCATTGTTTGTTGATATGGGGAAATCTAATAATACCTCCGAATCCTTTCTTGTATTCTGACCACTCTCTATAGAAATTTGTTGTTCCGTCCTGTCGCTTCTGGATGATGGTCCATCCACCATTCTTCATATCACAGAATACCTCTATCATTTTATTGAGACCGTAGGGTTTGATTCTGTACACTTTGTTCCGCTTCCTGCCTTGCAGATACAGGTCGTAGCAATCTGTGGATAGATCATATTTGAAAATTAATTATTCTGACTGCATTAAAAATTTCAAGATATACATGTACCTCCCTTATTATTAAAATTTCCCATTTTGTAGAAAAACTTTCCATTAAAAACCTATCCCATCCTGAACAAAAATATCAGATTCTCGCGTGTATATTACTAGTACATGTTATGGTGTATATTGTTTTCGTCTGATTCAATTTATTAAAACCCAGGTACATTGACCATATCGAAATATACCTTTGGGATCAGTCTGGGTTGATGTACCCGCATACTTTGGTGGTATTCTCTTCACTGCTTGTGTCCCCTTCTTAGTGCTTTTAGTTTTTGTTGCTTTCTTGTTCTGTTGATCCGTTTTATTGCCTTCTGCCTCTTGTTTCACTGCTTTAGTTGGTTTTTGTCCAGTTTCTCCTGACTGCTTATCGTCTGCTTTCATTGTTGTTTCACTCTCGTTTGGTTTGTCTTTGGAATCTCCGTCTTTCTGTTTCTCGTCAGAAACATCGGCTTTCTTATCATCAGAAACCTCTTGTTTTCCTTCAGTTAGCTGCCGTTGTGTTGTTGGGACCAAGAGCTGTTCTAAGCCTGTTTGATTTTCTTCATTCTGCCTTCTGTCTACCTCAAGGGCGTTCTGTTGGTTTATATCTTGAAATGCTTCCATTTGTTGGTTTCCTGGTTTATCATCAGACTGTTGTTTGCTTCCACTTTGGTCGCTTGACGTAATACCAGTATGTTCCTTGTTATCGGATTTCTGGTCCATTGTCTGAACATTCTCCTGTCCCTGCTGTTTTGTTTTAAAATCATCCTCAGACGACTGACGTCCAGCTATGTCGCCATCTTGACTCGGTCTTTGGTTTTCTGTTTCAGGCGCAAAGTTGTTATCATTTTCTGGTACAAGCGGTCGAATTGACGAATTTTCATCTGAAGTTGTTTCTTTCATATGATCATCAAGATTTCCTGACGAAGTTTTCAATTGTTCCTGCACCTTGTCTTTGGAATGGTCAACCACTTCCATATGCTGTGGTACTGTTGTCTTTTCTTTGTTTTGATCATTGCCTTCCTCGGCTAACTTGTCGGCGGATAAGGATTGTTCTAGTGCTGTTGTGTCTATTTCCATTTTCAGCTGTTTGTCGCTTTTGCCTTGTTCATCCTTCGAATCAGGATGATCCAAATATTGATTAAGATCGTTTCCATCATTATTTTTGTCGGATACTGTGATAACATCTGGTAAATCTCTTGGATGTGTCTCTGTCGCTTCTTCTTTGTGAATCTCGCCGGTCACTGCGTCCTTTGCAAAAGGTCCAAACTCATTCTCCACGCTTCTATTCCTAAAATATATTGCCCCGCATTCAGTCCAAAAGACTGAAGAGTACGGTATACACCATGAATTTATTATTGTATTATAAACGCAAATACTGTCTCCAAAGCACCATTTCCTTTGGAACTCGTAGGTAAACATTTTCCTATCAATGGAAACTTCAGTGAACTTTCCATTTTCACTTGGTGAAGAACTACTATCAGAGCTCCGGTCTAGTTTCTTGTCTGATACAATATTGTCAATATCTCGTAGCATTCTTGTGGAAAGTTCTTTCAACTTTTGATCCTGTCTTTCTTCTATGATTGTTTTTACTTCAGATTTCAGGTGTTCTTTTAGTTTCTGTGCCTCTTCTCTCTGTCTGATGTTTTGTTCACTCAACTCTTGCACACGCATCATGATCTGGGACATAAGAGCCGTTTGGTTCATCACCATTTGATAGAGCATTCTGTTCTGGTCCTCTAAATAGTCTGACCTAGATTTCATCTCATTGATGGCGGTCGACTGGTTATGCAATAGTTGGGACAGATGTGATATCTTTGCTTGTTGTTCCGTTATCACAGCATGGTGCTCTCCATCTTGCTGAGTAGAATTCATCGAGGAGTGACCAAGTTCCAGGTACTTTCGTTGTCGTTTCTTTAGGACCTCGTTGTCATATCTCAGATCATGATAACTTTGGTTCATTTTCAGTAACTCATTTTCGAGTCTCAAAATTTGGGTCTCTAGCCTTGACATTGTAGAAGTATGATTCTGTTTATTTAATTTCTCGATCAAAACTTGGTTTTCCAATTTCATAATGACAAGCTCCAATGATTGCATCTTCGTTTCGTATTCACGTGTTTTCGATGCTATTATCATTTCCAAGTTTTCCAAATCAATAAAGGAATTTTTCTCGCCAGCTGTTTCCTTCGTAGTGTCGGGTTTTAACTCATTGTCAGTTGATAAGTTATTATCTAAATATTCCACTATTTTCTTCTTTGAATTTCTATTTTCAGTATCTACTTCGTCTTTTATTTTGTCTAGTTTAATTTCTCTTGCATCCTCATCGTCTTCTTTGATAGAATCTGACTTGTCTTTCGATACCACATCACTGTTGTCCTCTTTCTCACTCTCTTTTAAAATATCTGAAGAGTCAACATTATTGTTAGTATCGAGCTTTGTTATATTGTTTGAAAAGTCTAGCATGTGTTGCATCAAGCAATAATTCGGAGACATCACCATTCGTCCAGAACAAATATCATATGACCTGCCTTGAGCAAGAGAATCGGATATGTTTGTTTGGGAGACATTCGTTTCATCTCCACTATTTTGAATGTCAAATATATCGAGCTGACGTGAATACTTCACTCTGCATATTCCAAATTTGAACTTTCTTCTTTTTGGTTTTGCAGTTTTGGATAATTTACCACTGGCACTACGAACATTATCATCTTTTGGTATATTAGCAACATCATAATCACTTTGAGCATTGTCTGTAAAGTTCACTTGACGGAGAGGTTCCTTGTCCTCAAGTATATTTACATTATCCTGTAGTTCCTCTTGTTTCCCTTCCCTTACTTCTTTATCATCATTCTTTAGATCCTCTTGTAAAGCTTGTTCACTATGTGAAGTGATATCATTCTTTATTATAACATCATCGTTATTTTGCTGACCACCGTCAATGATGTCCTCTAGGACACGATCGACATCCCTGGTCTCTTCATTGTTTGACGACAAAGAATCAGATACATCTTCATTGCCGATTATTTCTTCGTTGTTCTCTTCCTCTGTTTCTTCCTCCTCCATCATCTCAGTGTCGTCCATTTCAGTCTCATCTACTTCACTCTCATCAGGAATTTCTTCGTCTGCACTTTGTGGAGGATTCGAATCAACAACATCATTTACAGTAGCTTTGTCCTCTACGTTTCCTTGAATGTCAATTTTATTTACGGGGCCTTTTAGATCTCCGTCAAATTTTTGTAAAACTTCACACTTCACAAATCTCAAGGTTGGGTCACTTTGTCCCCTTAGCATAATATCTTCAATCCCATTTTTAATCCGTAGTTGTTCCGGTGAAATGTCGCCGTCAAAGGTCCCCTCTGCTGTATGTTTCAGGTACCATTTTCGGATATCACAGAGCTCTTCGTTTGATTCACTGGAAATCAAATAAATTTTGTCAACTAGACATTTCTAAGTTGTTTTTTTTTTTCGCAACTTCAATCAATCAAATACTAGAAATCAACTTCTTTCTGGTATACCAATAAACTTTGAGAGGTTTGGTCATTAGAAATGCTAGAAACGCTATGAATATGTGCCAATCATTTGGGAATAATCTAATCTGTGGAACATTAAAAGCAGGAAATAATACTGCACATGATTATTCGGTTTCGGAATGTTCATTAGGAAATAGGGGGAAGTATACTAAAAAAAAGTACCTGCTTTATTTAATTATCCGATATCGAAAGTTTTTGGTTTATTTTTGGTTAGTTTCAAAAACAACAGTAAGGCTTAGATACTAGTATCTTGCCGAAAATCTTATTTTAATCGTATGGTGTAACAAAATGAAATACTAGAACATAAAAATGAGGGAAAAAATCAGATTCTGAGAACAATTTTTCGTGTATTTACTTCTGTGCTACTTGCTTTTCTCACGACTCAAACTGATTTTTTTTATTTAAACATGCTCGCTATATTCATAAGATTTTGGCATTTTTGATAACATTGATCAAAATTTCCCTCGTACTAAATTGGATCATGATAACTTTATCTTGATCCTTTTACGAGACATTTGAATGAAAAATTCAATAAAATTAAATACTCTACCTTAAAATTTGATTATCTTGTACTATAAAAATCCACAGGATCATAGAAAAGAACATGGTGAATTTCGTCAACTGTCCTAGCTTATTTTGCACTAAAATCTACATCTTTTATTTATTTGTATTTGGTCAATCTTACAAATACGTAATCAAAAACACGGTGTAGCTTTCTGTGTAGTGTTTATGCGTTGACAACGTGGCCCATTGAAATGTTATGAATAACAACTCGGGCATCTATTATCTGCTTTACCTTATAATATCCCGGTTTCTTTAGAGATAATCAATGTCCACGTTTTTCTCCGGAGTAGATCAGATTTTTGGTAACAGCTTGGTTCGATCGTTTGACGCAATATCTGACGTTGATGAAATTTTCAACTTTGCTTTGCGGCTTGATAAGGGGGAACTCAAGATGAGTAAAACATTAATAATGATAATAAAGCCTGTGTTTGTGAAACACGAATGCCCCCGGTGGCATCTTTGTTAGTATGAACACTATTTTCTGTTAAGTACATGTTTGTGAGGTCACCGGGTTAAAAGGTCAAAGGTCAAGGTCACGAGGTCAAAAATTTTGGTATCAATGGAAAGGTCTTGTCACAAGGAATACACATGTGAAATATGAAAGCCCTATCACTTCCCATTCAAAAGTTATGCCCAATGTTAAAGTTTTTGAAAAGTAGGTCAAAGGTCAAGGTCACGAGGTCAAAAATTTTGGTATCAATGGAAAGGTCTTGTCACAAGGAATACACATGTGAAATATGAAAGCCCTATCACTTCACATTCAAAAGTTATGCCCAATGTTAAAGTTTTTGAAAAGTAGGTCAAATGTCAAGGTCAAGGTCACGAGGTCAAAAATTTTGGTATCAATGGAAAGGTCTTGTCACAAGGAATACACATGTGAAATATGAAAGCCCTATCACTTCCCATTCAAAAGTTATGCCCAATGTTAAAGTTTTTGAAAAGTAGGTCAAAGGTCAAGGTCAAGGTCACGAGGTCAAAAATTTTGGTATCAATGGAAAGGTCTTGTCACAAGGAATACACATGTGAAATATGAAAGCCCTATCACTTCCCATTCAAAAGTAATGCCCAATGTTAAAGTTTTTGAAAAGTAGGTCAAAGGTCAAGGTCAAGGTCACGAGGTCAAAAATTTTGGTATCAATGGAAAGGTCTTGTCACAAGGAATACACATGTGAAATATGAAAGCCCTATCACTTCCCATTCAAAAGTTATGCCCAATGTTAAAGTTTTTCGGACAAACAGACAGACAAACAGAAATTCGCAAACGCACGAAAATAAAGCTTTTGTTAGTTCTGTTTCTAATTATTAATAAAAAACAGGTAACTGGAGAGCATTGGCGAGCATAAAGCTTAAAATGTTGAATTTTCACATCATAGTACTTGATAATTGATTGTCAGTTCTAATATTTGAATTCAACAAATGGCGAGCGATAGCGAGCCAACGATTTTTTTTTTTCGGAGAATTGGAATAAAATCCACTATTCATGTCATTTTCAGTTTCTTTTCCTTTCCTTAGAGCCCTTGTTTATTGACCTAGGTGAAATGTATATGTGTTGTAGGAAAGCGCAGCATCATTTGAAAATAACGGATATGTACGTAAATTCTGGCGAGCGGAAGCGAGCTTTAGAAAATTTTTGAAATGCTGATGGCAAAATATTATCAAAATGAAAGATTTCTAATACAAATTCATAATACATTTTCAAATATTATGACAACAAAAGGGGAATTTGGACTTAATCTTATGAAATATGTATATTAATAAAAAAAATTATCTATGCTTCGAAAATTCCGGGGGGGGGGGTCCGGAACCCCCCCCCCCCCCCCTTCTGGATCCGCGCTTGATGAGCTATTTAACACAGGGGTGAGGTATGATCACTTGGTCACAAACCCTTTCCTCAGTACAAACCCTTTCTTCTATATATGTATATAAAACCCCAGACTTTTTTTGGCTGTTATTGCAGATAATGACTGATATTTTTGGTATGTGAGTACACTATCGATCAAGTTTAAGCTTGGTTTAGATTTAGATTTTTACAAAATTTAGTATCCCTTGAGTAAGAAAAGTTCATGAAATGTTCATTTTTCCAGACCATTTCTGTTTCTGCAGATAATTAACTGATTTTTGCGTGGGCATTCACCTTTTGGTGCATGTACAGGTCAAGTTTACTTTATCTTTAATTGAAGCGTTCTATGCAGAGTTGCAGGACATAGATTTATGCCGGTAGGGGTCGTATATCGCTCAGCGATCAAAGATTTTTTTATATGATTTTAGACTGCAAATTAGGAAGGGGGAAGGACATTTTTAACATTTTTATCATATTATTCATATTTATTGTAAGGAATGTAACTGCGAGAGAATTGTTTCAAAATATCATCTTTTCGTCTTTTTTTTTTTTGGTGAAGAATTGCAAACAGATACCGGTATGTTTCTGTACGTGCACATGGACCCTCAGATTTTGGGTTCAAATCCCGGCAGGGTCATTCTTTTTTTTTCTGAAGTTAGCATGTAAAATAATATCGATGTATTTGAAGCTGTACTCCTTACTAATGCTAGGTTTACACTTAGCCACGATGCCCTACTACGATGTCCACGATTGGAGCTCCACGATTCTATAAATAAAATTGGTCTTCACACGCTCTCCGACGCTCTATCACGCTCTGTAGCGATTTGTAACGATTGTAGGTGAGGTCTGTTACGATTTTCATTCCCGTTCTCTCATGCCTCGTTTACACGGAGAGTTTATTGCGCAATACGTTCCCATACGATTACCACGATCAGCTATTACGCTTTGCCACGCTCTATCACGGTTCCCTACGCTTAACAAGTTTTGTTGCGATCTGCTACGATGCAGGACTGCGATGTGATAAAAATTGCCGCGATTTAACACGATTTTATATGAAATAGACTACCAGTTTCAATACCACTTGCAATATCAAAAAAAAAAAAAAAAAAAAAAGAAAAAAGAAAGATTAAGCTTAGCATCCTGGAGATGAAGATTTTATATCGCAAAACACTGGAAGTGGCATTGATGAACCTTATTTTCTCTTTCTTTTTTTCGATTATTAAAGGTAACATTTTTTGTTGAGCAATTTAAATCTTTGATTGCGTGTATATATTTAACTCGTTCGAAGACAATTAATGCAGCACCTCACTGATTATCAAGACTTGTTTTTTAGTCTTCTTCAGATGTAAGAAATTGTTGTGGATATTAAAAACTCTTGTAATCAGACACAGGGCAATCGCATATGCCAAAATAAGATAAGTAATAATTTTAAAATACATTCAGATAGGTAATTGGACAGTCATTTACAAAATATAGCTGTCCAAAGACGATGAACATCAAAGAAGTAATAAAACGGACAGGCAGTCTAACAAGATAGTAAGAGGACATAGACGGACGGACGAACAAAAAGACAGACTTCAAACACTCTTACTTAGATGATAAAAAGCATCTTACACAAAAACCATCCCATGCCTTTTTGCCTTGAAATATTAGCGACATATTTAGATATATAAGAAAAAAGAGGGTTAAGTACCCGAAACGTGCATGTCTGATCCATGCTGCAAATTTATCTGATTTTATATGATGCTATCGAATTTGAAGACATTTAACATTTGAACTACTTGGCGAGTGTCACTGCTGGTTGACCAGGAGTCCCCGAGGGCACATTTAGCCAAGTTCGACCAACTTCTGTTGATCATCTGTCTCTTCAACGCATTTGAAATGTTCTGTTACAAAATTTCTTAAAATTTCTAAAACGTGGGTCCTGTAGCATCATATCCCACTCATTCTGCTACGTCTTTCGGTACATTTTATGACTTTATAATTTTTACACTGTTTGGCCATATTACATTGTTTAGACTGAGGATCACTGACGAGTGTTAAGTACCCGAAACGTGCATGTCTGATCCATGCTGCAAATTTATCTGATTTTAAATGATGCTATCGAATTTGAAGACGTTTAACATTTGAACTACTTGGCGAGTGTCACTGCTGGTGGACCAGGAGTCCCCGAGGGCACATTTAGCCAAGTTCGATCAACTTCGGTCGATCGTCTGTCTCTTCAGCGCATTTGAATTTTTTTGTAACAAAATTTCTTGAAATTTCTAAAACGTGGGTCCTGTAGCATCACATCCCACTCATTCTGCTACGTCTTTCGATACATTTTATGACTTTATAATTTTTACACTGTTTGGTCATATGACATTGTTTAGACTGAGGATCACTGACGAGGGTTAAGTACCCGAAACGTGCATTCTGATCCATGCTGCAAATTTATCTGATTTTAAATGATGCTATCGAATTTGAAGACGTTTAACATAGGGAGGGGGTTGATTGTACTCTGGGGAAAAACCTACTCTGCAACTAGCTGTACATAGATAAAATCACCTCCCGGATAAAAGATCCCAGAGCAGTCTTTCCCCGCGGAAAAACTACTCTAGGGTAAGAAGCTAAGCATCTTTTCTCTTTAATGTCAGAGACCAAAAAATTGAATGAATTCAGCCTCTTACGAGTAAAGAGTACTAACTACTCTTTACTTTGCACTGAATTCATTCTTGACATCTTTGGTCTGTGGCATTATTAAGAGTAGTACTCTTAACTCGTACGAAGCTGAATTCATTCAATCTTTAATTGGTCTCTGTAAGGAAAAGATACTTAGCTTCTGACGTTAACTGTGCTGTCCTGCCTGTCCATGAACAATCAAAAATTCACGGATTACCTCAGCAGAGTCTATATATTTATAAGCTTCTTAATCAGAGATACGTTTGTGATCGACTAACATCGTCGCTGACTCGTCCAATTGTCCAGAATGATGGATGACACTCTGTCTTAGACCATTTGAACCACAGAATATATTGTATCTTCCGAAATGGAAGGAACCGGATGTGATATTTCTGCCGAATTGAAGCGACGGGTTTTGCATTCAAGCAGGAGATGCTGACTCAAGATTGAGTATTGGGAGTTCACTTCGCTCTTAAAGTCATGCCGTGGTGGAGGTTTTTGTTTGTTTGCTTTGGTTCCTGTTTTGTTTGTTTGGTTCCTGTTTTGTCCTGATTTTGTATGCCTTAGGTTTATGATTTTCTGAATTATCGATTTTGTATTGTCAATGACTTATAAACTTGTTACTGTGTATTGGGAAATGGTCATTGTCCATATTTGTCATTTTCCCCGGGGTGAAAGAAAAACTACTCTAGAGTAGTCTTTACGGGGGGACTACTAGGGGAGGGGGAGACTGCATTATAAATCTGGGACCCGTCGAAATTAGGAAGGCAGCCATAGCAGTGGCGGATCCAGCACCCCCTTTGTCGGGGGTCAAGGGGCGAATTTTGCCGATTTTTACTGAAAATGGGCAAAAATATACTGGTGTCGGAATAGTTTCCGGACGATTTTGAAGGTTTTTCGGGGATAACTCCTCCGTCCATCAATGGAAAGCATTCAAATTTTTCTCAAATAATGCTATGCCTTCCCACATATACTCATGTTGAAAGAAAATATTAGATCTCTCAAGAAATATGGTTTCTAGACCGACTTTATGACCCTAGCTAAATTTTGGCCATTTTTCGCAAATCACTGGAACAGTTTCCGGATACCTGATTTTAAATCCGTCAATCTCGATCAATTTCAACCCAAACTTGATATTTTTTGGATATTGTTTTCTTCAATCTTTTCTACAAATGACTGTGTAAAAATAATTTTGAAAATAGAACCGAAATAGATTAAAGTATGGTTCTCGGCGACTTCCCCCGGTGTGCGATATTAAACGGGGCAGAAAGGGGTAAAAAGATGGAGTGATAAAGCAACTTAGATGCAAAATTTTGTGCACGTGATTTGAATCCTGCATTTAAAAATAGCAATCCAAGGAATGCTTGTGTCGCCTGCGAAGCGGCTTATTCTAGGAAGTGGATCACATGGTTCAAAATTACTGATATCACTATAAAAGTCTAATGAAATTCATATGTGAAATATCAGACCTCTTACTTACCAACTGAAAGATATGGTCAATCTCAAATTTTCAGGAAATAGTGTCAATCAACTAGGTCAAGGTCACTGCGTAAATATTTTGGTAACAAAACAAAAGTCACATCATATGAAATATATGCGTGAAATATTAAAGCCCTATCACTTAGCAATCAAAAGATATACGCAATTCTAAGAAAAAAGGTCAAATATCTAGATCAAGGTCCCTAGATCAAAATTTATGGTTTGTTTAGAAAGGTCTTGTCACAAAGAATACACATGTGAAATATCGAAGCCCCATCACTAACCTATCAAAAGATATAGCGAATCCCAACTTTTTTGAAAAGTACGTAAAATATCTATGTCAAGGTCACAAGGTCAAAAATTATTGTATGTGCAGAAAGGTCTTGTTACAAGGAATACACAAGTGAAATTTCAAAGCCCTATCACTTACCAATCAAAAGATATATACAATATTATTTTTTTTTAAAGTAGGTCAAATATGTAGGCCAAGGTCAGTAGGTAAAAAATTATGGTATGTGTAGAAAGGTCTTGTTACAACCAATACACAAGTGAAATTTCAAAGTCCTATCACTTACCATTCAAAAGATAATGCGAATTTTAACTTTTTTGAAAAGTAGGTCAAATATCTAGGTCAAGGTCACAAGGTCAAAAATTATGGTATGTGTACAAAGGTCTTGTCACAAGGAATACATGTGTGAAATATCAAAGCCCTATCCCTTACCAATCAAAAGATATAGGCATTCTAATTTTTTTCGAAAAGTAGGTCAAATATGTAGGTCAAGGTCACTAGGTCAAAAATTTTGGTATGTGTAGAAAGGTCTTGTCACAAGGAATACACATGTGAAATATCAAAGCCCTATCACTAACCATTCAAAAGTTATGGGCTGTGACACCCAAAGTGTGACAGACAGACAGACGGACTGACTGACTGACGGACGGACGGACAGACGGACGGACAGACGGACAGACGGACAACGGACAAAGTGATCCCTAAGTGTCGCTATGCTTCGCAGGCGACACAAAAATCAACAAAATTGTCACAAAACTTTGGAAGGTGACTATCCAGAAACTTTTACTGTCCGTAAAATGTTCTGACACCAGTGCCTGTTTTTGGAAATTTATGGGTCTTGGGGGGGGGGGGCATCCGCACCCCCCCCCTCCGCAACCCCCCCCCCCCCGAATCCGCCACTGCATAGACGTTATACGTCTATGAGGCAGCCGAGACAGGCCTGTAAGGGATTGTAGTTTTGTCTATTTTTAGATCATGCAGGTGTTTTCCAATACGCATGCGCAACATATTGTTTGGGTTTGAGTCTTTGTAGCTTCCGTTTCGCGCATTACGATCGATGTTTTCTGTTTTGTTTAATTTATTAGTATGCCAACAGTAGAGAACGAAAAGACAGAAACAGAAGAAGAAGAAATGGAACAGGAAAGCGGCGATAGCAACAAAAGTTCGGATGAGGAGTCTGATACTGGTTCTATCGACGAAGATGGTTCAGGTGAAAACAAACGGGGAATCCCATGTTCATGTTTCAATTTATTTGATTCTTGTCTCAAATTATGCTAGTTTTATCAATGTAAACTGTTTTATCTATGTAGTACAATCTAAAAGTAGAGGTTTTTTTATTCACACCTTTATTTTCTTGTTCCAGTGATGAAGTCAATATTTCGAATTTCCTCTGTCTTTAATTTGTTTATTACTCCGTTCTGCACCTCCTCGAACCGGTACAAACAAACTTCTGATTGGTCTGTAACATTCATTTGAATCAGGTTAATTTCTCATTGTACTGGTGTCAGAACAGTTTCCGGACAGTAACAGTTTCCGGACAGTCGCCCATTTCAATTACTTTGAAGGAAATTGTTTTCAAAGTTTTGTGACAAATTTGTAGATATTTAAAAGCAGAATTCAAATCACGAATCATATACACAAAATTTTGCATCTAAGTTGCTTTATCACACCACCTTTTTACCCCTTTCTACCCCGTTTAATATCGCGCACCGGGGAAGTCGCAGGGAACCATACTATTTTAATCTACATGATTTTAGAAGTTTCGGTTCTATTTTTAAAATTATTTTTACACAGTCATTTGTAGAAAAGATTGAAGAAAACAATATCCAAAAAGTATCAAGTTTGGGTTGAAATTGATCAAGATTGACAGATTTAAAATCAGGTGTCCGGAAACTGTTCCAGTGATTTGCGAAAAATGGCCAAAATATAGCTAGGGTCATAAAGTTGGTCTAGAAACCATATTTCTTGAGAGATCTTATATTTTCTTTCAACATGAGTATATGTGGGAAGGGCATAGCATTATTTGGGAGAAATTTTAATGTTTTCCATTGATGGACGGAGGAGTTGTCCCCGAAAAACCTTCAAAATTGTCCGGAAACTGTTCGACACCAGTAGAGTTTACTGAATAATACGCAAAAGATCCTCTCATTGTTTCAAAATATAAGTCTTCATTCGGTTTAACTTTGATTTGAATTGAATATCTCCAGCCTCTTGACAGGTGTACTGGTACCGTCTGAAGACGTCAGCTGTATGTTGGAATTTTGACCTGTGAAACAGACCACCCGAATCAGTGAGGGATCTTTAATGTGCCTATAGTCCCTTCAGAAAGACTACTGTCTGCGTGGCTAACTTCGGAGACTACATAAATGCAATTTTAACTATTTTATCATGCAAAAATATAAATGAAATTCATGCCATTCAATAGATCTTGCAGCTGCTTAGTCATAAATTTTGGTATAAGTTACACGATTGTCAGTGCACGCAATCAGACTTTATGGACAAAACAGGTTTTAGATGGGCCATTTCCCATGCTAATTTTTCCAGTGATGTTGTGACATTGTCCATAGGATCAATGTTAAACTCGCCGATGTCATGATGAAATTTAACATTGAAAACGCACTATTTATAAAGTACTTTTTCTGTAAAATATGATTGCATAAACCCACAACCATATAACATATGCCAAAATTACGACTAAACAAGAATTATTCAATGATATATATTCTATTTCATTTTTTGCATGACAAAGTGATAAAAATCATGTTTATCCAGTTTCTGAAGTGAGCCGCGCGGACAGTAGCCTGAGTAGGCTAGGGTAATTTGGCTATTTACAAGATGTTAGCCCACAGCACCTGGCCAGTCTCTTATGTGGTTCTGTGCCCTTCCGAATTCGAAGCTGGGCAATAACATGCATCAATTATGGACTGAGAGCTCTACTAACTGAGCTACGCCAGCCCTTTGTCTCATTGTCGGACTTTTTACCCACCAGAACAATCAAGTGCTGTTATCCATAACAGTGCATGCTGTGTTACCCGGGTATAGCCTATGATATGGAGTGGAATGAGATCGTTTGTTTTGCTGGGCAAAAAATGTCTAGCGATTAAACAAACTTTAAAACGCATGGACAATAGCATGAAAGGTCTATTTAGTACTCAAAATTTAGTTTGTTCATAATCTATGTTCATTATCTTTTTTAGATCTTGATGAAGAGGAATGTGAACGAAGAAAAACAGAATGCATGGAGGACATGAATGATTTGGAAAAGCAATTCTCTGACCTTAAAGAAATGTTTGTGTTTTAAGCATGTTTAACTGAAGTTATTCTAAATAATTTTTATAAATATAATGACTCAGAAAAAAAATTTCTTTAGCATGTTATAGTTTACTTTCATTAAATTGATATACATTGTGGTACTACAAATAGTCACTAAACTGAAAAAGTCTGGAAAACTAAAGTGTGATGGACAGACAAACGGGATGGAGACTATAAGTCCCCTCCGGCTAGCCAGTAGGGGACTAATAAATGGACTTTTCAATATGTACATCATAGATGATTGAGAAGCAGGAATTGGTAGCTTATAATATTTAAAACAATGAATAACAGGATTTGTTTAAACATACTTATACATGTGGCTTTAAAAAATTGTAATTAAAGGCTTTATAAAGAAAGGATGGGACAAGTAATGGCCAAGTTAGATGAAGTACGATCAGGAAAAGCCATGGAGTACTTGACACCACTGGCTCAACTCCAGGAAAACATGCAGATCAGGACACAAGTTGCAGGTCAAAATGGGTTTTTATTTCAAAGTTCTATTTAAAATATTTTATTCTTTTTGAGTTTCAAGGTCTATCAAATACAATTGTTGTGTAATGCATAAAAATTACTGTAAACTTGTAATCTAAAGGTTCCATGAAATGAAAATATCTACATGTATGTAATGAGCCATTGTTAAATAGACTTGTTACCTCCTCTTGAAGACTACAGAAGTTTTGAAAAAAAAACATCAGTAAAACAGCTGTCAAGTATGCAGTTTCTCACGATTGGCCCTCATTTACATGTACGTAAATATAGTGTAAGTTTTTACTATATACCTTATAATATCCAACTGCTCAATTTGGTATGTTTCAGCAGTGTATGTAATAGGGGTTATGTGTTTGTCAATCCCTAAGTGATTGTTCTCATGGAAACATTTAATTATTTTGTAGGAATTCTTAGAGAATACAGAATCCACTGTATACAAAACAAATGTGACAGCGAAATACTTGCAGCACAGCAAAATTTTGAGGTATTTACTGGAAATACTGGTATTAAATGTCCCAAGAATGAAAGATACATGGGCATAGTTTGGGTTTCTCTCCATGCCTGTTCATCTGTCTTAGATGTGTCACATGTAGATTCCCTATGATGAGAATGATTTAGAGTTTCATTTTGTACAATGACTTTTGACCGAGCTATTTTCGAAAACCAGGGTTACTTCACATTTGAGATGGTATCTAACATAGACTGATTATGACGTCATCAAATTCTATGGAAACAGTCCTAAAAGTTTGGGAAATAATGGTATAAAATCGACGTTACCATACCCTTTTCATGACGTCATAATGGTTTTATGTCCGATACCGTCTGTACAAGGGGAAAGAACTCTGTATTCTGCAAAGACTCAATATACTTGCAGATCTTGAACTTTGACCTGCTTTTAGTTACACAGAGCTTACGATTTATTTTCAACAAACACCTGCCCTGCCCTGTTTTGTCTTAATTACAATCCTTGTCACAGGATTGGCTATTGTGTGAAAATATTACCGTAAATCTATTGACCTAGATGCTATTTCTTATTGCTTTCAAACATAATAATGCAGTATTTGTACTTGTATGTTGCAGTTGCAATCATCCTTATTACAATAAACTGGATTCAATATTTAAGTAGTAGTAACTAGTGCTAAGACTATTAAATAGTATGCTGAACTATTGATTTTTACGTCATATTTCTTTTCCGAAAAATAGCAAAGCTTCAGATATGCATATAATCCTCGAAATTTTAAATATTAGATCTAAAAAAATAAAAGAAATTTCTAACATTTGACAGGATGAGCATTAGAGTAAGTATATGAATTAATTTCTCCAATGCATACTGGTAAATCTGCCTTTCAATTGTGATTTTTCAGAGTGACAAATCTATATTATATGACAATGTGAAAGGAGAATTAGAAGAGAAAATTAGACATTTGGAAGAAGATAGACACAATATAGACATTTCCTCTGATCTGTGGAATGAATCTCAGAGTAAAAAGAACAAAAAGAAATCGGAATCATCACATGAAAGGCGGCGAAAACCTGTCACTGTTACCGGTAAGGTATTCGGTTCTTCACTTTACTGTATGTTCAGAAATTTTTTTCCATACAATTCTTATTAGGCAACGCCGAAGGGGACTCTTAGTTTCCTCTCGGTCTGTCTGTCTGTCCGTCTGTCTGTCTGTCTGTCTGTCTGTCTGTCTGTCCGTCCGTCTGTCCGTCTGTCCAATTTTCAGTTTTCCGGACTTTTTTTCGCTGTTGTTGCATATATTGAACTCATTTTTGGTATGTGGATATATCTCAATGTGATACAGATCAAGTTTGAGTTTGCTTTCGATTGACCTAATTTTACAAGAGTTATGGCCCTTGGACTTAGCAAATTTTATGAAAGTTTCAGTTTTCCGGACTTTTTTCCGCTGTTGTTGCATATATTGAACTCATTTTTGGTATGTGGATATATCTCAATGTGATACAGATCAAGTTTGAGTTTGCTTTCGATTGACCTAATTTTACAAGAGTTATGGCCCTTGGACTTAGCAAATTTTATGAAAATTTCGGTTTTCCGGACTTTTTTCCAATGTTGTTGGATATATTGAACTCATTTTTAATATGTGGATATATCTCAATGTGATACAGATCAAGTTTGAGTTTGCTTTAGATTGACCTAATTTTACATGAGTTATGGCCCTTGGACTTAGCAAATTTTATGAAAATTTCGGTTTTCCGGACTTTTTTCCACTGTTGTCGGATAAATTGAACTCATTTTTGGTATGTGGGATACAGATGAAGTTTGAGTTTCCTGTAGATTCACCTATTTCTACAAGAGTTATGGCCCTTGGACTTAGCAAATTTTATGAAAATTTCAGTTTTCCGGACTTTTCTTTAATTCTATTGCAAATAATGCACTGATTTTTGGTGAATGAATACATCTCAGTGTGATACAGACCAAGTTTGAGTTTGGTTTCCATTGGCCTATTTTTACAAGAGTTATGGCCCTTGGACTTAGCAAATTTCATGAAATTTTCAGTTTTCCGGACTTTTTCATGCCTGTTATTGCAGATAATGAGCTGATTTTTTGTATGTGAATACATTATAGTGTGATGCAGATTTGAGTTTAATTTAGATTGACTAATTTTCACAAGAGTTATGGCCCTTGGACTTAGCAAATTTCATGAGATCAGTTTCCCAGACCTTTCTTGGCTGTTGTTGAAGAAGATGAACTGATGAACAGAGATGCAAGTCATAAATTTATGCCGCCGGTAGGGGACTTATATCGCACAGCGATCATTGCATTTTTAAAACTGATCTTTATAAATTCTGATGGCAATATATTTTGTGGGACTGATTTATAATCATTTATTACTTATACATTGCAGGGCCATACATCGTTTATCTATTACGAGACAATGACATAATAGAAGATTGGACAGCAATTAAGAAGGTAAGTTCATCTTTCAAAAGATGTTGATACTGCGATACATAAGCAAGCCTGTTGATACTGCGATACATAAGCAAGCCTGTTGATACTGCGATACATAAGCAAGCCTGTTTTTTTCACCAGAAATTGCTGAGCTCTAATAGGAACAGATATTTTCAATCTACCAGTGTCCTCTATCTTTATGCACTTTGGTTCCAATGTAAAAGTATTAAACTTTAAATTATTTAACCTATATAACAATATGTAAAGGAATAGTTAGAGGACAAAGTTTTGGGTATTCAATTTCAAGGTTAGAAGAAAACATAGGAAAATGTGTAAATAGTCAATATTTTTGTTCTGATGTTATACATGTATATTGGATTGTAGACATGCTTGGATGAAGATTTTTCTTATGATTCAAGCGCGGGCAGGGGGTCCAGCCTATGATTATGGGAAAATGATACCTTAAAATTTGCAAGAATGAGCATATTTTACATATTCCATAGACCCCCTTCTTCCCAGTCTAGATCTGTATGGTAGATTTTAATTTGCAATGCAGTTCCAATTTGACTAATGATATGGCAAAAATGTAGTGTTATACATGTAAGCGATCTGTAGATTTGTTTATTATACCTCTATTGTTTTTTGTCTTTATATTAAGACGTTCTGTAAATCTGGCTTTTATCCCTGCAGAGAGTGTGTTACATTTAGTTGAATAGGCTATTTCCCAAGGGAATTAGATTCGAAAATTGGGCGACATTGGTGACGTCACAGTGATTGTATGATTATAAAACAGTTAAAAAGTATACCATTGAAGGAGTTAGCACAATTCTGGTTCTCCTTGACCAGACCTATTTCCCTTGGCTTTGTCTTCAGATGGGTAACCAGAATCATACTAATTCCCTCAATGGTATAGTAATACTTAAACTGTATACTGTCATTCTTAGATCATGCTGGTACAAAGTACTAAATTTTGACAGTATTGAATCTTGCTTTAAGGATTACTCTTCTTCAGATAGACTTTTCAATTTAATTGCCCATAACTCCTGCTTTTAATCATGTTTTGTTTTCAGGCTTTAAAACAGAAGAAGAAATCAGAGTATGACTTTGTATGAAGGAAACTGTGTTCTATCTTTAAATGTGAGTGAAATTTTAATATAAAGTCGGTTTTTTAGCTCTACTGGTCTCAGACCAGTCGAGCTTATGCGATCACCCTTCGTCCGGCGTCCGTCGGTCTGTCCATCTGTCTGTCTGTCCGTCTGTCTGTAAACAATTCTTGTCCGGACAACTCCTCTGAAACTGTTAGAGATAGAAAGTTAATTCTTTTTGCATTTTACTTGGACCATGGTCTAGTTGTGCACCTGACATTTAGTTTCAGTCCCTGACCCCCAGGGTCTTAGAAAATGGGCGTGGTCATTAAATTCTATGTAATCTTGTCCGGACAACTCCTCTGAAACTGTTAGAGATAGAAAGTTAATTCTTTTTGCATTTTACTTGGTCCATGGTCTAGTTGTGCACCTGACATTTAGTTTCAGTCCCTGACCCCCAGGGTCTTATGAAATGGGCGTGGTCATTAAATTCTATGTAATCTTGTCCGGACAACTCCTCTGACACTATAAATGATGGAGACTTAATTCTTTTTACAATATAATGGGTCTGTGGTCTTGTTGTGCACCTGATATTTTGTTTGAGCCCCTGACCCCCAGGGTCTTTGAAATGGATGTGGTCATTTTCTCCTATATAACTCTATGTAATCTTGTGCTTGCAACTCCTCTGACACAGTGACACTATAAATGATGGAGACTTAATTCTTTTTGCAATATGATGGGCCTGTAGTTTAGTTGTGCACCTGATATTTTGTTTGAGCCCCTGACCCCCAGGGTCTTAGAAATGGGTGTGGTTATTTTCTCCTATATAACTCTATATAATCTTGTGCTCGCAACTCCTCTGACAATATAAATGATGGAGACTTAATTCTTTTTGCAATATGATGGGTCTGTGGTCTTGTTGTGCACCTGATATTTTGTTTGAGCCCCTGATCCCCAGGGTCTTAGAAATGGGTGTGGTCATTTTCTCCTATAGAACTCTATGTAATCTTGTGCTCGCAACTCCTCTGACACTATAAAGGATGGAGACTTAATTCTTTTTGCAATATGATTTGTCTGTGGCATAGTTGTGCACCTGATATTTTGTTTGAGCCCCTGACCCCCAGGGTCTTAGAAATGGGTGTGGTCATTTTCTCCTATATAAGTTAATGTAATCTTGTGCTTGCAACTCCTATGACACTATAAATGATGTAGAATTAATTCTTTTTGCAATGATTGGTCTGTGGCATAGTTGTGCACCTGATATTTTGTTTTAGCCCTATACCCCCAGGGTCTTTGAAAATGGGTGTGGTAATTTTTCCTATATAGTTGTGCTCTCTACTCGTTTAAAGATATTAATGATGGGGAGTTAATTCTTTATCCAATATTATGGATCTGTAGTCTTGATGTGTCATTGATAGTTCATTTGAGCTAGCAGCCCTTGGCCCCTAGGATCTTGGAAAATGGGTGTGACATTCTTTTTAGAAATACTTTATCTCGGATATTATGAATTATATGAGTGCTATTATAGTTGCAGTATAATGGATATGTAGTTTTGTCATGCTACCTATAATTTGTTAGAGCGCCTGCTCCCTATGGTCTTGGTTTAAAAAAAAAATAAAAAGAAAATTGATGTTTTAGAAAAAACAACAAAATTCTGCTTCTGTATAGATTGTGATTATTTACCAAGGATAATGTGGTTTGATTCCCAGGCAAATTATTAGATGCTGACTGTACTACATGTATTCAGAGAATCAGTAGAAAATACTGTGTATAGTAATATACAAATGTACAAGGAAATTTTTGCCACCGTTTTAATTTCACCCACTTTCATGAGGGTGAATGTAAGACGGGATGAATAGAATCAAGCATGACGGATTTCTAAACAAAATGTTTAAGTGGATGAATTAAATACTGGGGGAATCAGTCTCCCATTTAAATTTGGCTAAAATAAGATTAGCAGAATTCAAAGCTGTATACAGTACATATACTTTCAAAAGATATTTTTGTTTCATTCAAGTCAAGTTTTTTTTTACCAGATATAATTTTGAAATATAAGCAGAATTTTAACAGACTACAGGTTATCAACATTGTCAATGTACACGTTCATAACCTTTTATTTTCTGAAGAAATCCAGATCATGCATTTTAAGGAAAATAAAAATTTTAGAAATGAAATTAACGTACTACATGTAGTTTGTTAGAATTTCAACAAAAAAAAAAGGGAAGACATTACAGAGAAAATTCTTCAAACATGTTTAAATCACTTACTTGAACAGGTACATGTATGTTCTTATTAAACTCATTTCAATTTCAGAGGTGCTGTGATCATTTTATTTCATTGTTGCACTGCCAAATCATCATCCTGCTGACACCCCGAGTGACACTAATCTCATTGGTTAATATCTGCTACTCCATAGCAACCTCAGATTAAGTTCTGCTTCATGGATGACTGATTTGGGTGTCCTGCAGCATATAAAGCTACTGGTTTGCCTTCAACAGGATGACACCTGTATGACAAATAAAACTGACCAGTATATATATGATTATAACTGGATATGTTTAATGCAGGTCTGATGCCCTTGTTAAATGATTTGTTCTTTTACACAACTATACAGCCGGAACGCCAATCCCTATTTTGACAGTTGGAAACATTGTGTCTGAAAGGGGCGGATAACTCTTGATATACAAAGTAGTGGAATAAGAATAAATTGGGCTAAACGACCTTAATTGTTTATCTCAAATTTGAAATATTATTATAAAACAAATAATATTCAGGTACATGTATAATTCACTACATATAACTGAAATTCCTCTGAAAGGGATTTTTAATATTTTTCAGCCCTGCTAAAGATCCAACGAAAATTGTGCATACATCGTTGGTTTTAAAAGCTGACACAAATGCTCCCCTTTGCACTTCTGGTCAAAATTCAATGATAATCTTTTCAACAGAATCCCAATTATGATACCTATATAGAATTTTAGTCAGTAAGTACTCTATAAATAGGAATAAAAACGCTATAACGAGGACCAGATTTTAATTAAAATTCATCATTACGGACTCAGAATACACCAAATTCAAGTGGCAATGAAATTTTAAACATTTGTTTAATGGTTTGATACCTTGTAGATGATTTTGTGCCAATGCCCTGTTTCATTTTGGCAAATCTAACCACTTCGCAGCACCGACTTGGGTACATGTGTACCCGTGTACTCTCTATTTACAAACGAGTTTCCATACGTTGACATGGAAGATGGACGCCCGAACAGCATATCGAAGTTTGAAAGGTGACACAAACCCCTTAAGGCAAAGATCGGCATACTAATTTTGGTTTTGGTGACTTCAGTGATATATAAAGTTTACATTCAGATTGTTCCCAATCATTCCCAGCCAGGATTTTAAAAGAAAATAAGCAATAAAATGCAGGTAAACAGATCGTTGGCGAAAAACTGCCCTTGACAACACCCGATTTATTTCAAAATGCCACAAAATTTACCTGATTTAGTGTTATGACTTGAAACGGTATCTCTATTGCCATCAAAATCACCTGTGCCTTTCTTGTTTACACATGCAGAACAGTCGGTATGACGCGTTTTTGATGACGTGGTACAATGTCGTCATATTCAAAACATTTGTCACGTGACTTCGATTTTAAACTTCAAAGACAAGTGCCGACTGGCGTTCCGGCTGATAGGGGAATATGAATGAAGTTAAGGGATCTTCTTGACCCTGGCCATCTTCTTGACTCTGGCCGAGATGTACCTTAATGTGTACCAAGAATGAAAATTTTGTACTGTACAGTCATAGCTAATATCACCCAGATAATACAAATGTTTCTTGAACACTACACTGTAGTTATATTTCATTCTTTTTTGGAGCGAAATCTTTTTTATTAGTACCAAATTCCTTTGATGTTTGACCTTCTTTATAAAGAAAATCTTTTTTATATGATAAGTAATATGACTCTCAATACTTATATTGTCTTCATTACAAGATCATTCTGTGTCCATATTTTTGAAATTATGACCTTAGTGTTTGACCCTCTAACTGAAAAAGAATTACATTCAGGCCCTTCTTTCTAGTGGCAAGTACCGTAATAGACTTTTTTAAAAATCTTATTGTTTAACTACATGTATTTGACCTTGTTATTTGTATTTGACCTACTATATGGGTCATATTTATATTTCAAGTCTGTACTAGATACTGTAAAACGAGAATATTTAGCGCTCAATTTATTTTTGCGCCATTAGCGCAAAGGCATGGTTGCGCTAAATTAAGTAGTGCACTAAAATTTTCAGATGCAACATCAAATTTCAATAAGAAAGTATTCGACATTTTATTCAAAGTGCATTACACCATGTTCACGGCATGGTCTATCCGGCAACGCTTGTTGTTTTTATAGGTAATTAGATAATTGGATTAACGCTTGCGCTTGGGTAGATAATGATAGTACACGCGCCGTGATTTACATGTACATTTGTACTGGGTAGATCATGATTGTCTACGTGTCGTATTCACTAATCATGAAATATAAATAAGAGTCAGACAAGATTATTCTTTAACCAAAAAAAAACTTAAGTTGTATTTCATCGGAACGAATTTTCATTCCAACCAATCAGATAAAAAATTTTAGTCGTACCTAAATGCAGGAATAGACGTTCATATGTATTATCTCTAACGAGAAGATTCTCTCTCGCTTATATTTAGATGGCGTAACATTTGTGTGAAAACGCAGTACTTTATAACACTAGGTACATATACGGTAAAAAAGGAGATCTACAAACATTAATACAAACATATGAATAGGCAATTCAATTGTCCAAGACACGTGCCGGCATGTAGTCAATACCTCTATGTATATCGCCGTGACCATGTACATTAGATGCGCAGTCTTTAAAAAGATTTATTTACACAACGTGAATGAAATAAGGATGTTAGCGCCGTTGCCGTAAAATGATTTGTTAGGCCAAGCTGAAAAAATGGGACAATATATATACAGCATTATTTTCTTTCATCACTTTTAATAGAATTGATAATTATTTCGTATTACCAAAAATCGTCCAAACATGAGACACGACGGATATTTTTTGTCTGACGTTACACATTACAAAAAATTACGATTCATCGACGGCAATTTGCTACCTGCGATGTCTGAGAAACAAAGTCCTAAAGTCACTCTGCGTTAATTTTATTGACAAGATGGTGTCAGTGCGCTAGATTAAGTTTGCACCAAAAGGTTCTCATCCCACATTGCGCTAAAATATGTTTGCACTAAATATTCTCGTTTTACAGTAACCTTTTTATTGGTAGCAAAATGTTGACCTACATGAATTTTAAGCTGTATCTCTTATGGTTTTTCACAAACTGGCTGTATTCAAATTTTCTATCTAGATTTTACACATACCGAATGTGTATCACCTATTGTAAACAAGCAATTCAGGTATCACATTTATAAAACTTCTAAACTAGAATTTGTTAATTCAATCTTTTGTTGTGAGTATATACATGTATATTGCTTCTTGGAAGTGAAGAGTCAACTACTAATCTTCATAGATCTGGGACAGATTTTAATGTGCTATTTGAAAACAACCTGCATCTTCTTAAATATCTGAAGTCCCCTACCCCCCCCCCCCCCCCCCCCCCCCCCCTATCCAAAATTGTCGTTCTTTTACTGTAAACTTAATGAAATTTGAAGTAAATAGGACTACTGCTCTTAGGTGTTCTTCTCTCGTTTGTCTAAAGATAGATTTACATTACCATTTTGTAGAATCAGTTTGATATCTATGTTTGTGAATATTATCAGATACATTGGTTCATTATTTTTTCATTCATACAAGTTTATGTATGAAATATATATTAATATTATGTTTTACAAATATTACATGCAAATACATGTTATATTTGGAGTGATTAAATTTCTATTAATACTTTAAATCGAGTATTTGATTGTTACATTTGGAAGTACCTGGATTTTTCTGTCTGACATTAGAAGCACCAGTATTTTCCTGTGCATTATTGGCAGTATAAGCTACAGATAAAGTCACGTCAAACTTGACCAACATTGATGAAATTTCGTGCATAGATTGTTCATTATCTTAAAAAGGTTTTGGGGTGAAAATGTCAAACTTGGCACATATGGAAAAAAGAATTTTCACACTAGGAGTATGATTGGAAGTAATTCTTGACCTACAGTGGTAGATTGCTTATGACCCAAGACTTGGGGGTCATATTAAACAATGATACATTTGGAAAAAAATTTTTAGTTGGCTTCCACTAAGTAGAGTGGGTTCATTCTATTGCCTAGCATGGTTTTTGTGAATGAGATCCCTCCATTCCTCTCCTACATCAACCAAACTGGTTTGTGAAATGCAACTGAATGCTTATTGTAACGCAGATTACAAAAGTTGGAACTGACCCACTCACTTACGTGAGAGACCAGGTTAAGTAGGATACCTCCATCAACCAAACGAGGGTGATGCATCTGAGGATTAGTACTGCAAAACAGGGTAAGAAAGCTGGATTTACCCATATCATTCTTGAGAAACCAGATAAGGTAAAATGGGACAAGTCCTACATCGACCTAACTTATGTGATGCATCTTGAGGTGCTTATAGCGGTGCTTAGTTTGTATGTTGGTTGGATAATGTTGTTGATGTGAGCTTTGTAATCTTCTACAACACTATGCTCCTGTTATTGGAGATTCTGGGGCATATAGTTTTTGGTGCGTCTATTTGTACACAAAAACTTTGATTTTGGCCATAACTCTTGAATGGTATGCGATAGGTCTTTCATATTACACCTGCATTCCTCAAGGCAAGACCTTTCCACTGATACCAAAAATTTGTTACCTTGGAGATTGACCTACTTTCAGCAACATTAACCTTGGCCATAACTTTTGAATGGCAAGTTAAAGGACTTGCATAATTCAAATGTGCATTCCTTTTGGCAAGACCTTTTCATAAGTACTATAATTGATCTTGACCTTGGAGTATGACCTACATTTTCAGCCGTTTTACTGACAAAGGTGCCAATGAGGCATTTATGTCTCACAAACGTTTTTTATTCTACCCGTACACCTCAAGTAATTCTTGACCTATAATGGTGAAATTTCACACATAGACTGCTTATCACCCAAGGACCCTCCCATTGATTTTGGGAGTCGAAACCCTGACGGTTATTTGCATGAATGGCAACACGTCTTCAAACCATAATTAATATTACGTAATTCATGAGATTCATTTTCTTCCTCCGAGTGAAGTGAAGGGTCTATGTAGGCATGGTCACATTGCTCATGACCTCAGGAGACTCCAACAGTTTATGGGGCAAACGTCAAACATACCATGATGGGTAAAAATAAGCCATAAGCATACATGCAAAGCTGTACCTGTTGACTCCCAAATCATTATGGCTCCTATCTAATGGAGATAGACACACAGGGTGGTCCCTATATAACACCCTTGTACTTTGTTTGCAGGCCTTAGATAGACTAGTATTTGGTATTGCAGTGATCTTTAAGAAAAGTAACATTTCCCAACAATCAATGTGTGCCAACATAGTGTTAACATCAGTTAGCCCTCAGATTCTGAACCCTGTTTTACTACACTTTCCTATTAATAACACAACACAGTATGTTAGCAGTCATCTCTAGATTGCACTCGGAGTAAATATCTCTTCATTTGTAAATGAATAGAAGTTTAAAGGAATAACTGAAAATATATGATTCTAAAAATAAATGATAATTTAATTCAAATAAATCATAGAACACAAAGATCATGAGGACACAATGGTGTTGTACATTGTATACTGATATCACTCCTAACATACAATTAACTTTCACACTGTAGCGCATTCATCTCTCTAAAACTTCAGACAAGATAATTAGTTCCTAATGTGAAGCAAGGGTCATCCTTCATCTTTAAGTTGGTATCCTTCTCTCTCCATTTTATCTTTGTATTTCAGATAGTCTCTCCTTCTATCAAAATATTTTACCTGTAAAAAGAAATCCTTACATTGAAACAATCGTTAGGGGAAAAAATGGGTTGTCCACTTTTACATGAAAAAAAGCGTCAATAGTCACTAAAAGGACATAACCAGACTTGTCAGAATGACAACATAGCTCGCCGGTGGCAACCATATGTAAATTGCAACAACAACAATAAAAAAGGTCTTATCACAAGGAATGCACATGTGAAATATCAAAGCCCTATCACTTACCAATCAAAAAATATGGCCAAGGTTAAAGTTTTTCAAAAGTAGGTAAATCTCCAAGGTCAAGGTCACAAGGTCAAAAATTTTGGTATCCATGGAAAGGTCTTGTCACAAGGAATACACATGTGAAATATCAAAGCCCTATCACTTACCATTCCAAAAATATGGCCAAGGTTAAAGTTTTTCAAAAGTAAGTCAATCTCCAAGGTCAAGGTCACAAGGTCAGAAATTTTGGTATCCATGGAAAGGTCTTGTCACAAGGAATACACATGTGAAATATCAAAGCCCTATCACTAACCATTCCAAAAATATGGCCAAGGTTAAAGTTTTTCAAAAGTAGGTCAATCTCCAAGGTCAAGGTCACAAGGTCAGAAATTTTGGTATCCATGGAAACGTCTTGTCACAAGGAATACACATGTGAAATATCAAAGTCCTATCACTTACCATTCCAAAAATATGGCCAAGGTTAAAGTTTTTCAAAAGTAGGTCAATCTCCAAGGTCAAGGTCACAAGGTCAGTAATTTTGGTATCCATGGAAAGGTCTTGTCACAAGGAATACACATGTGAAATATCAAAGCCCTATCACTTACCATTCCAAAAATATGGCCAAGGTTAAAGTTTTTCAAAAGTAGGTCAATCTCCAAGGTCAAGGTCACAAGGTCAGAAATTTTGGTATCCATGGAAACGTCCTGTCACAAGGAATGCACATGTGAAATATGAAAGCCCAATCTGTATTGGTTTAAAAGTTATAAGCAAGGTTAAAGTTTTTGTGCACGCGCACGCAGACGCCAACACCGACACCGGGGTATGACAATAGCTCTCCGGACATTCGTCCCGGCGAGCTAAAAAGGTAACATTCAATTACACAATAAAGAAATTGATATGTGAAATTCATAATATGATGATTATAAGGAGAAATGGTGTAAACATGCAGTAATTTATAATTTCATTGAACATGAAGTCATGATGATCATGCAATGACATGGGGTTACATGGTGTTGACATGATTATTCAATTATGGCATGACTAGCTTCAATATTTTGCCTGCCTCACGTTATTTCTATTAAGTTTTTTTCTGACATTTTCTCACACACAAAAATAACCGAACATAAATAACGTGTGAGACGGGCATAATATTGAAGCTATGGCATGACATGATTCTTTTATATTTGGTTACACGATGACATGTGATTATATTGTGTCAACATAATTATTCCATGTGAAGATAATGATATGTCACTAATGACATGAGATTATTATTGTGAAGACATATTGTGACATGATTAATTGATTATGATGTGGATGACATGGTTATATTCTTTGTGTGACTTGATTATAATACTAGAAAGAATAATGGACATTGATAATGATATGTGATTCAAAGATGACATGGTTTTGGCATATGGTGACTTACAGTGATATGCAGTAAACAGGATCTGATAACATGACGAAGATGTGTTATTTTTTTTCCAAAGTAAAGATTTCAAGACTTATAGATATTATCACTTCAGAATATACACTTCTATACATGCACAAGACTGTTAAAAATGACAAATAGTAAGTCTGACTTTTACCCATTGCTTTGTACAGTTTTCTTCAAATAATTTACGGAGATCTTGACATTTTTCTCTCTCCAGATCATGTTTATCCAGACAATTCCAATATGCATCCTTGTGCTTCCAACACTTCTCACGTGCCTTCTTTGATGGTGCTGACATTATAACTGAAATTGTTAAAAAGTATAATTAACAAGAGGCCTATTAAAATGAAAGGGGGCCACATCTTACACCTGAGTACATGGATATTAAAAGAGGTTACAATAAACATGATTATTTTCTCAATTGAAGATCCAAATACTAGTACCCTTAAATTGAGTTAAAACCTACACTTTAAGGCATTATGTTAGCTGGAATTTTAATCATTTTTTAATGAAAAGTGCTGGATTGCTGACAATCTCCTGTGAAATTTGGGAAAATTTCAAACATATTATAAAGAAATAAAACCTGTGTTTGTGAAACACGAATGCCCCTGTTGGCATCTTTGTCAGTAAAACAGATGAAAAGTAGTTTCACATGTGAGGTCAAGGTCACAAGGTCAAATTTAGTATCCATCGAAAAGTCTTGCCAAATGGAATTCATATGTGAAATATGAAAGCCCTATCACTTACCATTCAAAAGTTATGGCTAATGTTTAAATTTTCGATATTAGGTCAAACTCCAAGGTCAAGGTCACAAGGTCAAAAATTTTGGTATCCATGGAAAGGTCTTGTCACAAGGAATACAAATGTGAAATATGAAAGCCCTATCACTTCCCATTCAAAAGTTATGCCCAAGGTTAAAGTTTTTCAATAGTAGGTCAAACTCCAAGGTCAAGGTCACAAGGTCAAAAATTTTGGTACCTATGGAAAGGTCTTGTCACAAGGAATACACATGTGAAATATGAAAGCCTTATCTCTTATCATTCAAAAGGTATGTCCAAGGTTAAAGTTTTTCAAAAGTTGGTCAAACTCCAAGGTCAAAAATTTTGGTATCCATGGAAAGGTCTTGTCACAAGGAATGCACATGTGAAATATGAAAGCCCTATCACTTCCCATTCAAAAGTTATGCCCAAGGTTAAAGTTTTTCAAAAGTAGGTCAAACTCCAAGGTCAAGGTCACAAGGTCAAAAATTTTGGTATCCATGGAAAGGTCTTGTCACAAGGAATACACATGTGAAATATGAAAGCCCTATCACTTACCATTCAAAAGTAATGGCCAAGGTTAAGTTTTTGCGGACAAACAGACAAATGGACCAAAAACTATATGCCCCCGAATCTTCGATTACGGGGGCATAAAAATCCCCAAAATATAGAAATGTCCTGTGGTTTCTTAGACTGTTTCGTAAACACTGTGATGTACCCTTTGTGACGAAACGTTCTTGTAGCGGAACGTCCTAAAGAAGAATACAACAGTTTTTGGCCTATTTTCTGACTTGACATTCGGGTTTTCTAACAAATAAACATGACTGATGATTCTAACCTTGATGTATTTATCTTATTTACGAGTTAACATTTGCAAAACTGAGTGTAACGCTTCCGTAAAATGTTCTTCGCAGCGATCATCGCATTATGCAAGTGCGTCTACTTTCTCTTTCGTGTTTAGCGTAATAACTTCCGGAAATCGGACGGAAAAAAGTTCTTTCATTTAATTAGTCTGAACCAGCTTGTAAACACAAAAGCTTAAAATCAATCACAATATTGACCATTTTTTGGAAAAAAGATCAACTCAGAAATGTAATCAAAAAATTATTTGAGACTATGAGCTTAAGCGTATGAATTAACGTCCTATTTGTACGCCGGAAATGGCGGTGGTACCTATTTTTAGTACTCCGACGCGGACTCCGACTTCAAAATGTCCGACTTCAAACATGTTTTTGCATAATTCTTAGTTGCTTTATTTCATTGACCGTAATTACCTGGTTGATTTTATTGCCACATATATTATGAAGATTCTCATATATGACAACTGCTGATAAAATGTTTATTCTGTTATAAATTAGCCGACCGACTTCCCCTAGCACCCTAAAACTAGTACTTGACCGACGCCGACGCGGACTTCCAAGTAAGCTGTACATTATACGTTTTTATATATCTTTTTTTTAAAACCAATATCAGCTGATTCCGACAAATACTAGTGATTAATCTTTCTTCAAATTCTTCCATATTTGACACCTACATCTTGAAATCGTTGTGATAATACCCATTATGGTGACCGACATTGTCTAGATTCAGTAATTTACTTGACCGACGCGGACTCGGACTTCTAAACAGGCTGATCGAGTCGGACACCTAATTCTAAGTAATACTTGTCCCATATGGCAAAATAGCGCTCAATTTCCTAATTTGCATAGCGGCCATATTGGATTCCATAGGCTTCATCCCCTGGTGTCAGGTGCTATTTGGAGACCACCATTTTCTAGTTTAATTGCCTAGCTAAACATACCTATTTAGTTGTGGCTGGTACATGAATAGTGCATGCGGATGTTTTAAAATATGTAAAAACTCTCCTCAACTCGGCACTTATCTTAGGAAAATCATGAAAATTTTCATATAAATGCTTATCTAATTTAGCTACATATATTATTGAGTCAATGTATCTCACTACCTTTAAATAAAAATAAAAAAAAATATCACCGTCCACAATAATATGAAATATAATTTCATATGATAATTATACCTCTTTGTTATTCTAAGCAAACTAAATGGTGAATTGATTTCTGTTTACTTTGTCATGTGTATTCACAAGATTGATTGATTTATTGATTGATTTATCTTTTGTCATGATGCCTTATATTGAAATGTCATGCCTGCAAGGGCCCATTTTGGTCAATAAACTATCTTATCTTATCTTATCTGAAATAATTTTTTTTCAAATCTATTTTATTTTCGTTGTTTTTCTTATATATATTTTTTTCATTTATTCATTATTATTTTTTTTTCTATTTTCATAATGTGCAAGCCCGGGCTCATTGGCTTACATGGCAGCTACGCGCCTACCTAGGGTTCGTTGTTTGTGTCTGCAGCAGTCACCCCAACGCCTGATCACAATCATTCTAATTATTCGTGGACTGGTAAGCATATATTTGGAACTCAGATATCTTTCTTCGTCCTTTGATTCAATCACCCCCCCCCCTCCCCTTTAAGAGATAAGCAAAATACAGAGATAGGACTGAAAATATGAATTGTCACAACCCATAATGTAATAAAATCCTATAATGTAATAACTTTTTACCTTCCAAATTAAAATTTGTGTCACTCCCAATTATGTTAACCAACCACCAATCCCATCCCAATGTCCCGTCGCCGTTTCGAATATATTTAGATTGATCTAAAAAAAAAAACTACCCATTGTCTTCGAAAATCTAATGGGCAAAGACGGATAACTCTTATGTTTCGTTTGAAGTCCGCGTACTAGTTCGAAGTACTAGTTTTAGGGTCCAGAAGGGTAGTGCCTATTTTTGGTACTCCGACGCGGACTCCGACTTCAAAATGTCCGACTTCGGCGGACTCGTAATCTTTATTCTTCAATATCATGTCTGCTTTACAATATATAAAAACGAATCTCTCTAAATATTCATACCTTTGCATAACGTCTTCGTCTGCACCGTAGTTTACTGAACAGAAACCGGTCTTGTGTACTATTTCGTTACCGACTCTGACTTCTTGACCCTTAAACTAGTACTTCGAACTAGTACGCGGACTTCAAATTATACATAAGAGTTATCCGTCTTTGCCCATTAGATTCTCGAAGGAAATGTTTGGGGTTTTTTTTTTGGGGGGGGGGGGGGGTTTAAATCAATCTAAATATATTCGAAACGACGAAGGGACATTGGGGTGGGGGTGGGGGGGGGGGGGTTGGATAACATGAATTAGAGCGACACAAATTTAATTTGGAAGGTGTAATGCATATTTTCAGTCCTATATTTGTATTTTGCTTATCTCTTAAAGGGGAGGGGGTTGTGATGAAATCAAAGGACGGAGAAAGATGTCTGAGTTCCAAATATATGCTTACCAGTCCACGAATAATTAGAATAATTGTGATCAGGCGGTGAGGTGACTGCTGCAGACACAAGCAACGAACCCTAGGTAGGCGCGTAGCTGCCATGTAAGCCAATGAGCCAGGGCTTGTATATTATAAAAAGATAAAAAAAATAAATGAAAAAATATATATATAAGAAAAACAATGAAAATAAAATAGATTTGAAAAAAAATATTTCAGATAAAAAGTCGGATGAGAGAATGATTACAGAAGAAAATGGGGGGATGGGGGGTTTCAAGCTATGAAAGAAATGAAAGAAAGAGGGTAGGAGGCATTAAGGGGGTGAATCGAATTTCTATCGAGGGGAGATGGGGTAGTAAGCTGTCTGGGGGTCAAGCAGCTCTTAAGCTATTAAAAAATAAACGTAAAAACAGGGAAAATCAGCATTTTTTTTTAAATTTTGCTTCTGGAGAGAGGGTACTGCCTTTTAGATCCGCGTTTGAAATATGATATTATTGAATAAAATTCCAGGGAATTAGATAATGAATTGCACCTCCTCAATGAATTTAATTAACACTGTGAAATTCATGTTCTCAATGTGAAATACTAGCTCAAGAACGAGTCCCAGTGGTCTGATTTTATTGAAAATTTGTAGCTTTTGACATTACAGATATTGAGAAAACCTCCTACGAGAGCTCTGCCCTGGACCCTCTGCCCCCCCCCCCCCCCCCCCTCGCCAGATCGGGCTTGCACATCCATACAGGGTTCCCAGTTAAGTAAGCACGGGCACAAGGTGTGTGTAGAGAGGGGGGTCGGAAGTTATCCGCCTCCCTTTTCCAAGTTTTTTTTATAATCACCCAATAGTCCATAAAAATGGAATATGTAGAATCAACCTAATGAGCATCCAATTCATGGGCGGATCCAAGAATTTTTTTCAAGGGGGGTCCTAAAGTCTGAATTTTTTGAAGAGCAAAAAAAAAAAATAAAATAAAAAAATAAAGAACGCAAACTCAAAGAAAATAGTTATTGATTGATGATGTTAGTTCTGTATCTTATTATTAAAACAGGTGACTGGAAAGTAACGGCGAGCAGAAAGCTTTAAATCTTGAATTTTCACATAATAGTACTTGATTATCAGTTCTATTATGTGATTACAACAAATGGCGAGCGATAGCGAGCCAGCGAATTTTTTTCCGAGAATTGAAATAAAATCCACTATTCGTGACTTTTTCAGTTTCTTTTCGTCTTCTTAGTGCCCTTGTTTATAGGAAAGCGCAGCATCATTTGAAAAACAACGTACATGTATGTACATTTGTAACAAACTCTGGCGAGCGGCAGCGAGCCAGAGAAAAAATTTTAAATGCTAACGGCAAAATTTTATCAAAATGAAAGATTTCTAATACAAATTCATGATATATTTTTCAAAAATTATGACAACAAAAGGGGAATTGGGACTTAATCTTTTGAAATATGTATATTAATAATAAAAAAAAGGTATGTTTTGAAAATTCCAGGGGGGGGGGTCCGGATCCCCCCCTCCCCCCTCTGGATCCGCGCTTGCAATTTAACCGTCTAAAAAATAATAAAATCTGAGTCACTCATAATGAAATATAACTTGTACATTGAATATCAACTACATGTAGTTAGAAAATAAAAGTGTCAATCTGTTCAAATAAGGCCATTTCTTGTTTTTATTCTGTTTTGCGTCCTTTTGAAATTGAGAAACTTACCAGCCAGCCAGGGAGAAAAACAAACAAGCATAGAAAACAAAGTTGCAATTTCATATAATGTGACTATGTGAAATCATACAGAAACTGTTTTCATTTGGTTATTGACAGATTTTAGACAACAAATGAATGATAGATAATGCAATGTCTTGAATTATAGCAGTACTTACTAGTATACATTTTTACATGAAATACAAAAACTGAACAATTCCTTTAATATTGTGTAGAAAATGCATTTTATTTGCAAAAGATTTAATTATTTTAATTTTGTTTTGTTTTATGACTTTTGGCACAAAACCTACCAGCACGAGGACGCAAAACAGAAAATAACAAAGAAATGGCCTAAGTGCACGTAAAAAAAAATCAAGTATACTTTGTATCAACGACGATCACATTTGTCAAACAAATCTTCATAGAGAGAATTTGGTTGACAATTTCCTCACTATTTTTAATAGTTTCAACCAGTATTTGATTATTTTCAATTTTCTCCTAATCAATAAAGGGTTCCTATACCTAATTCCGAGTAAACCATCATAATAGTTGTCGACTTTTTATCTCTAAGAATCTTCTTACAGAAATCCAAATGTAGCTTTTCTATAGCCTGAGCAGAGTGAAATCCCCATTATATAGTGGGTTTTCCCCCTTGTTTTTGGGCCTAATTTCGGCCCATTCACAATGCAAAATTTCCTCTGTTTTTCCTTCTTTCTTTCTACTCACTCTATTTAAAACCGACTCTATTTAAAACTCCTATTTTTGGTTTCGTTGCGACAAAACTAAAAATAGGAGTGTGATTGAACGAGTTTTAATGAGATTGCTTTCTACTTTGATTATTTTCTTAACAAATTATTTTCATTTGTTTATTTCTTCATTTATATTTTTGGCAAAATGATGTGTACGCGGTTGCGTACTTGCGTGTGGGCAGTACGTACGCGCCTGTATAATAATTTGCTAGATAAATCAGACCTAATATCTCTGTAGCAAGATGGGGAAGGGTACTTAAATTTCCCATTTTTCCGTTGGTTTAATTTAATCTTATGTTAATTTTGACTAAATAAATCAATTTTTAAGAGAGAATATATGTCCCATGTACGAAATATCACTACTTGAATGATTATCAGAGTGAATAATTTTCTTTCATCCAGAAAATGTCCTGTATCCTTTTAGCTAGATATTATTATTCATAAGTCCTTCGTTAAAAGATAAACAAAGAACAATATAAAAAATACACAGAAATGAACTTGAAAACAGTAAAGGTCAAGGTCAACTACAGTTCACTAGATAGCTTTGATTTTGCTCAGAGTCTGTATCCGACTCGTATTGTTTATTCTCCATCAGAGTAGCTTGTTCAAAGTGGGTGTCCAAGTGGGTCAAATCATTATTAAGTGCTCATGATAACATTTCCTAATCATTCAAGTCGGCGTCGGAGGTAGTCAAGTTCTATTTTGAACTCGGCATCCCTGAAGTCGGTCTAATACTCAAGTCGGCGTCCGAGTCGGTCTACCTCTGAAGTCAGCGTCCGAGTCGGTCTACTTCTGAAGTCGGCGTGTCCGAGTCGGTCTAACTCTGAAGTCGGCGTGTTCGAGTCGATCTAACTCTGAAGTCGGTGTCCGAGTCGGTCCAACTCTGAAGTCGGCATGTCCGAGTCGGTCTAACTCTGCAGTCGGCATGCCCGAGTCGGTCTAACTCTCAAGTGGGCGTGCCGGAGTCGGTCTAACTCTGTCAAAGTCGGCGTGCCCGAGTCGGTCTAACTCTGAAGTCGGCGTGCCCGAGTCGGTCTTACTCTGAAGTCTCTGAAGTCGGCATGCCCGAGTCGGTCTAACTCTGAAGTCGGTGAACCCGAGTCGGTCTAACTCTGAAATCGGCGTGCCCGAGTCGGTATAAATCTGAAGTCGGCCTGTCCAAGTCGGTACATGTATAAATCTGAAGTAGGTGTTGGAGTCGGTCAAGTATTCAAACTTCATATTCAGAGGACCGCGTTCTTGAAAGAAGATTATACACATGCATACAATTAAAATCAGTTTTGAAGTCAACATTCGAATCGGTCAGTATTGAAGTCCGCGTCGGTCAAGTACTACTTAATTAAAATTAGGTGTCCGACTCGATCAGCCTGTTTAGAAGTCCGAGTCCGCGTCGGTCAAGTAAATTACTGAATCTAGACAATGTCGGTCACCATATTGGGAATTATCACAACGATTTCAAGATGTACGTGTCAAATATGGAAGAATTTGAAGAAAGATTAATCACTAGCATTTGTCGGAATCAGCTGATATTGGTAAAAAAAAAGATATATAAAACGTATATTGTACAGTACAGCTTACTTGGAAGTCCGCGTCGGCGTCGGTCAAGTACTAGTTTTAGGGTGCTAGGGGAAGTCGGTCGGCTAATTTATAACAGAATAAATATTTTATCAGCAATTGTCATATATGAGAATCGTCATAATATATGTGGCAATAAAATCAACCAGGTAATTACAGTCAATGAAATAAAGCAACTAAGAATTATGCAAAAACATGTTTGAAGTCGGACATTTTGAAGTCGGAGTCCGCGTCGGAGTACTAGAAATAGGTACCACCGGAAATGGCTTATACCACAGCAACATGGAAGACACAGGTGGTTGAAACTGTGACTTTCACCTAAACTTGGATATTTCGACTAAATCCTGAATAGTAGATAATGAGATAAGCCACTCACATGAACAAAACTTAAGACTGATATTTGACATTCAAGATGTCCGTCATAGAAACTGATAATTTACCTATACAAGACGAGTCTCTCTCAGTAAAAAGTCAAGACACACAAGTTGTCTCCCCCTCTAAAGACAAGGTTACTGTAGAATCAACAAAATCAACATTCTTGCCCAATGGCAAAATACGACATAACGATAATGGGTTGCTGAAAGAACTAGCAAATGCCAAATTGGGAATATCTGATGGTGGAAATCCAGGCTGCTGCGGGAGTTGTGGAGAGGATGATTTACAAAGTAATGTGTGTTCGGAGAGTGTACCAAAATTAGAAAAAGATGAACAAATTGGCAATGATGAGTCTTCCTTGTGTGAATCTGTTAAAGAAATTGCTGTAGATGACCCTGCAGAAACCGATAACGTGAAGGGAATTGACTATATAGTTTACGAATCAGAAAAACAAATGCCGGATATAATGCGGCTGATTACAAAGGATCTTTCAGAACCATATTCTATATATACATATAGGTACTTCATTCATAATTGGCCAAAGTTATGCTTCCTGGTGAGTTGATACAAATGCAATTGCCAAAACATCAATACAAAGTTGTATGCATGATTTTGCAATGATGAATTGATGATACCAATATTTTTATTTTCTACAATTTCTAGTAGTAGTAAGATGGAAGTTTTCCAACTCTTCAATTTCAAGTATACAATGTAGAAAAACAAAAGGAAACAGAATTGTATTTCAATTTTCTTGCTATTACAAAGTGGTTACACAGTTACTACATGTGGTACAATATTTGAAATGAATTACCATTACAGTTAACTGCATGAACAAGGATAATTTACATCAATAGCAATAAGCATGATAATGCATACATGTACATGTATTTTAGGCTATGGATAAGGAGAAATGTGTTGGTGCCATAGTTTGTAAGTTGGACATGCACAAAAAGATGGTGCGACGAGGGTACATTGCAATGCTGGCAGTTGATGCATCCTTTAGGAGGAATAATATTGGTTTGTTAAATTACTTATCATGTATATCACTATATGGTTTGTGAAATTATGTACATGTTATTTCTGTAAATGTCCATAAATTTTACAGGTAATTGAAATCTTTTGTTAATGCTCTTATTGAATTAATTATAGTATGATTTTTTTTAACACAAATACATTGTAAAAAGAACATAGAATGAGTATTGAAAATGATTAATAATGTAAATTTTGAAATGATTTCCCTTGAAGTATGAATATAAATGATAATAAAGAGTACAGGTACTAGTAAAGTGAGAAAAAAAATCACACTACATTTTTGTTTTATTTGGTACAATCATGTAGTAAGAGGACGACCATTTAATCCTGAGGGGAGGGGCCTGGCAGTTTTTGGAAATAAATGTTCTGACCCAGAAAATGTTGAAAATAAATAATATGGCCCTCTTTGTTGTAGAATCTGGCCCACATATTATTGTTAAAAATCCAAAAATTTTCAGCTTGCTTCGGTCACCAAATTGACTGAGACTACACTCTGCAAATCTTGGACGTTTCTTATGAATGGCCAGTCTGCTACAGAGAGGGAAGGAAAGACTGAATAGCAAACGACTCTGTTGCCATTGTAACTATATTACTTAAAAATCTGTGGAAATGGGAGTGGATGTCGATAGTGAACCCCTCTCAAAAAGTACAAGAAAGATCAATATAATCATATTTTTGTTTTAATATAACACCTTTTTAATTTTATAGCTGTATTTTTTGCCCCCAGAAAGCTGTTCTGAAGGGTCTTTCATGATGAAAATTGTCGTTTTCTGCCCCTATACACCCTGCTGGGGGAGGACCCCCAGACCGCCCTCCAGCTTTTTTTTTCAATCACTAGAATCATGTCTGTGCCATTCACTGAAACAAATTTCCAAAATTTCTGGGCTTGCTTTGCTTGCCTTACAGTCTTACACTGAAAAAAAATTTGGCTCACTCCACTCTTGATTCTTGATTCACCGCTGTTCTTGACGATGGTTCGATACACGATATAAGAGGCTGTATCATTGATATACAGTTCGTTTTCGGCATTTAGTTTTATCTTTAAAAAATCAATATGGTGACGCTCGACGCCAAGTCGTCACAGATAACTTTAAAAGAAGCTCCAGTTATCTTGTCATTACAATAATTCTCAAAGCATTCAAGTTATGAATGACCTTAATTTGTTGTCGTTAAACTTGTTTGATTAAAATATCCGACAAATTACAGAAATGCTGTCATATCTACATTAAAAGTGATCGTGAACAAATATCGTGAAATGTATCGTATCGTAAGCTTAGCGTATTGTGACAACCCTAAAAATTAATGTCACAGAATCAGTTTGCAGGTTAGAACAGCCTTCGTGGCATGTTTCTTTAGATCTTATGCATTGTGACGTCATGAGCGTTAACATATGAATTGCAGCACGTTTCAATAGTTTCATCTCAGGGGATTACATTGGTTGTGCATATACCGGTATATATGTATATAGACTTACTGAAGTGCCAAGAAAGTCTTACACATTGTAAATAACTGATGGCATATTTAGTTGACATTGCCAGGGTGTGTGTGTGCATATATTCTTGGGTTTTTTTCATTTTGCTTGTTAGGATTATTACAAGTTAAAAATAATATTCTGACCTTGAGTTACTGGAAAATAAATAATCCAGCTGGCCCCTGTGTTGAAACTAAATAATCTGACCTGAGAAAAATTTGCCAGCCCCCCCCCCCCCCCCCCCCCAAACCCACAGGATCAAATGATGATCGTCACAGTAACATGTTGTCGTCATCATGATCATATGAAAACGATATTTGATATGTTGTAGGTTCTCATTTGGTATTAAAGGCAATAAAAGCCATGATAGCAGATGACTGTGATGAAGTGAGTATGCCTCAGTATTGACTTTAATTTTTCACAGAATCAAAATTTTAAGAATTCAACTGTATTTGAAATATTCAGACATTTGCATATCTTTTTAGCTCACCTGAGCGAAGCTCAAGTGAGCTATTGTTATAGCGCACCGTCCGTCGTCCATTCGGCGTAAACTTTTAACATTTTTGACATCACCTCTGCAACCGCTGCATGGAATTTCACCAAACCTTACAGGAAGCAAGTACTCAAGGTCCTCTACCAAGTTTGTGTTTTTCATGCCGAACGGTCAACAAATATGGCCACCGAGGGCTCTGATTGGCTGACACATTTTCGACATCTCCTCTGCAACAGCTGCACAGAATTTCATGAAACTTTACAGGAAGGAAGTACTCAAGGTCCTCAACCAGGTTTATGTTTTTTGTGCCGATCGGTCAACAAATATGGCCACTGAGGGCTCTGATTGGCTGACACATTTTCGACATCTCCTCTGCAACCACTGCACAGAATTTCATGAAACTTAACAGGAAGGAAGTACTCAAGGTCCTCTACCAAGTTTGTGTTTTTGTGCCGATTGTTCAACAAATATGGCCGCCAAGGGCTCTGATTGGTCGACACATTTTCGACATCTTCTCTGCAACCGCCGCACAGAATTTCATGAAACTTTACAGGAAGGAAGTATTCAAGGTCCTCCAACATCTTTATGTTTTTCGTGCCGATCGGTCAACAAATATGGCCGCTGAGGGCTCTTATTGGCTAACACATTATAAACATCTTCTCTGCAAAAAAACCACAGGACAGAATTTCATGAAACTTTACTGGAAGAAAGCACTCAAGGTCCTCTACCAAGATTGTGTATTTTGTGCTGATCGGTCAACAAATATGGCCGCCGAGGACTCTGATTGGCTGACACATTTTCGAAATCTCCTCTGCAACCATTGCACAGAATTTCATGAAACCTTGCAGCAAGCAAGTACTCAAGGTCCTCTGCCAAGATTGTGTTTTTCTTGTCGATAGATCAACAAATATGGCTGTCAAGGGCTTTGATCTGTAGAAGTATTTTTGTGACTTTTAACCCTTTTTCTGCATGAAAATATACAAATATAGTTAAAAATTGTTTAAAAATCTATTTCTGGTTGAAATGTGTTGAAATTTTGTATACTTCAAGTAGACAGGATGTTCTTTGACATATATAATGGGTTTTTAATTTGTTTGTCACATAATTCAAAAATTATGTGTAATGGGGGGGGGGTATATGGACATACATGTTAAGCTAAGGGCAAAATTTAGGCGCATGGAACGCAATAACATGAATACATGTCAACAGATTTTCATGATATTTCTACATCGTGATGAGATTGTAGAGAGAATACTGCCTTTTGAATTTCATGTTCATCAGATTTGTCTTTTATGGAGTTATGGGACTTAAATATTTTGATGTTGTAAACAAAAACCAAACAGGCGTACATTGCTGCGTGAGCGTAGGCTTTAATAAATTTTATCAAAAGTTGTACAGAAATAAAGGCACTGCCCTTTTGATTAAAGGTTAAAAATGGTTAAAAGCTTGAAAAATTGAATTACTTCATTTATTGCAATTATCAATCGAAAGTACTCCTATGATTGTGTCTGATAATAGATGATTTTCCAATAAACTTGTGAGACAGTCAAGCGCGGATCCAGAGGGGGGGTCTGGGGGGGGGTCCGGACCCCCCCTGGAATTTTCGCAACATTAATAATTTTTTGTTATTAATATACATATTTCATAAGAGTAAGTACCATGGCCAATTCCCCTTTTGTTGTCATGATATTGAAAAAAATCATAAATTTGTATTAGAAATCTTTCATTTTGATATATTGCCGTCAGTATTTCAAAAATTTTCTCTGGCTCGCTTCCGCTCGCCAGAATTTATTACGTATATGTACGTTGTTTTCAAATGATGCTGCGCTTTCCTATATACAACACATATACATTTCACCTAGGTCAGTAAACAAGGGAACTAAGGAAACGAAAAGAAACTGGAGACACACGAATAGTGGATTTTATTGCAAATCTTGGAAAAAAATTTCGCTGGCTCGCTATCGCTTGCCATTTGTTGTATTACATATAAGAACTGACGATACTTTGTTGTGAAAATTCAAAATTTTAAGCTGTTTGCCCGCCAGTGCTCTCCAGCCACCTGTTTTATTAATAATAAGAGTCAGAACTTACAATCATCAGTCAATGCTGCGTTTTTTGTTTTTTTTGTTTGTTTGTTTGTTTTTTTTTGCTCTTCAAAAAATTCGGACTGTAGGACCCCCCTGAAAAAAATTCCTGGATCCGCCCATGTCATACACCAGACATCACAAAATTTTGCGATATTTTCATTGTGAGGTCAAAATAAAATGCATGACAACACATCAAGGTGCTTCAAGATGGTGCGATCAGATGTGGTGTAACAATGGAAAATTTGCCAAATGATGTGATGTCGGGTGTCTGTGTGTATAAAATCAAGGTTAGGAACGGTCATATCTTTTATCTGGAAAATGGTCTATTGATGGTGAATTTTATCCGATTTTACAACCAAGGTACATATGAAATTATATACTTCAAATGTAATCATAAGGTCTGATTTATTGCTGTTTCAATGCTTACATTATAGTACCCTAGACAAAATTTACCAATGTATAGTAATCAAAATATGATTCTTGAGGAATTATTATAAGTTTATACATATAACCTAACTTTCAAAGAAAAATACAAAGAAATACTGTTCACACTTGCTGTCTTTTCGCTGGAAAATGTCGCCATGAGTATTCTGCATAAAAGTTAATAGACTTGTAAATTGAAATCATTCAAATGGTATAGTGGTACAATAACATGTACTAGAGGTGATTGAAGATGAATGAACGCTCTTTCTGAGAAATAGAACACATGTCTATTATTTAAGTGAGTGCTCACAAAATGTTTACTTGTATTTTTTCAGGTAGTCCTGGAGACGGAGATCACCAACGAGCCTGCACTGAGACTTTATGAGAGACTTGGTTTTGTAAGGGATAAAAGACTGTTTAGATACTATTTAAATGGTGTCGATGCTCTACGGTTAAAGTTATGGTTAAGATGAATGTGTTATGTATTAGGTTTTATGACTGGTTAAGAGTATGTATATGCTCCAGGTTTTAAGACTGGTTTATATGAGAGTGTATGTGTTCTGGGTCATTGATTTTATTTCAGGAAAAATGTTATATATCATACATGTTAATGTATGTAGGCTGATCCTGTGTAGGAATGGTCCGGGTGTCAGGGATACAAACCAATGAGAAAGCCATTGTCATATTTTTTTTTTTTGAGTTGAATTTTACCAGACTTGCTTCTGTTATTTTTCCAGTTAAAAATTACTCAATTTCTATTGTGTTTTTATAGGGCCTATGTGGGAAGTACAATAGGATTTTCCTTTGATCCTTGTACGCATCACATTAAAAAAGTTTGATGAGAAATTCTCACTCACCGGTAATGGATAAATCAAAAAGTCCAATCTTATTGTACTTAACATATTGCTTACTGTGAACAAATTACTTCTATGAAGAGAACAGTATTACATTCTGCTGTATTATATTACTTCTGAATTATAATGTGTATACCAGAATGCTTCATTTCTGTTACATGTTTTAATATGAGAAATTGAGAGCCTGAGTGTGAGTTGCTAGTTGAATTTTAAGTTATCATGGAAACCTTTTTCAATGATCATGATTTATGTACATTGAACATTAGTGCCATCAATAACCTCTACAAATTTAAAATGGTTATCATTTTTCACACCATTTTATCATGGTATAGAAGTATGTAGAGGTCGGAATTCAAATAACGGTATTGTCCTTTCACATTGAAGAAAACTTCACTTCCTATCTTTATATAACTACATACACTATAGGCATGACAGGTTTTGGCTCTATTTTGATTAAAAATTGTTTTTAAAGAGTTACATATAAGTGCAATAGATAGGATGAAATAGTACCATTCATGCACCCTCACTGTGTCAGTATGTGATATGTTATTAGACAATGAAATTCCCCACTCCCTCATTTCTCTTGAGAAGTAGTCTTGAACTAGCGCATTTTCAACAGTGCTCGCTTTGCTAAAATATGAATTTTGCTCAAATTAGTACACATCAAGTAATTTTTATGTTTCCTTAAAAAAAAAAAGAAAAAAATCGTCAAAGTTTAAAAATTTCATGGAGTACTTTTTATTGCATATTCACACTCGGACATTGTATTTTAAAGATTCCTGTACAAGTGTTTCTTGTTTTGTCCACTCTAAGATTATGGAGTACAATAGCCTCACTTAATGTCACCAGGAATTATTTGTTATAATGATGTTTAGAGATTCTATAGTAAGGATCTTTCTATGGTGATAATAGTTTGTTATGAGAAACTTGATTGTTTTGAAATGCAGTGTTGATAAAGAAGTTCTCTAGGAAAATATAGATATACAAACGCCTGTTCATTTATCTTTGTTTACATGTACCAGAACTGTCTACCAGAACTGTCTGAAACGAAACTATTCTTTTGAAAAAAATGAAGGAGTTACCATATTTACAATTTCTATGTGATTGAATCATTTGATTGAATTTTAGTGACATTTACTAAGAATTATTTATAATTTTTTTTACTGATGACAGTGACATCAGTGCTTTGCTAACAGAAGCAAAGTAAATTTTGAACACAGAAAGTGACACTGTTGCAAAATTATCTTATAAAACTACACATAAAAATGATAGGTGAGATACAGACTGATAGATGTGACATTTGATAAGCTTATGGAAAGGATGCCATATAAAGCTTTTTTCTTACAACACCTTGTATTTCTTTTTGAAATTAATTGAGATAGATGTTAAATATCTTCGAGTTCTGATCAGTCTTGGTTATAAGTGATATGACTTATATAAGATTTTTGCTTTCAAAATTTTATTTATGGTATTATTATTTGTTCCATCCAAGAATGCAAGATGAGCTGATTATAAAATAAAAAGAAAGTGCTCGTAAATGTTATGTTTGATAAAGAAATTTGAAAATCAAATGATTGTCAGTAAGTGTAACCATAAGGCTTATGACATAACCGTCTATTAAGTGAAGTCTATGTCTGAATACAAGAAACCCATTATGGTATTTCAAACCAAGATTTTCATGATGAAAGATTTAGTTTTGTGAAAATGTTGATAAGCAAAGGAAAATATGAAATCCCACAACCTGTAAATAAATGTTGAAATTTTGATCTTGTTTCTTCATTCTGTGCAAAAAAGTCCCTTAATCTAAAGTGACTATAGGGTTTCCTTATGTTGGTAAAAATAAGTGTATTCAAAACTGTTCAATGAATTTTTACCAAACCTAGAAGAAAAGATCATATGAAGATGTGATATATTGAAGTTGGTGACTTGTGTGATTTTGACCTACATTTCCATTGATTTTCTGAACTGTGTTGTCTTTAATAATTTCATATTAACTTCTAAGTTATATGAAATCAATCTGATTAAAACCAGATCTCTACATGCTCCCGATTTTGTAATGTCTCTATGTGACATTACAAAATCGGGAGCATGTAAGAGATCTGGTTTTAATCAGATTGAACAGCACAGCATGGTTTGATTGATTCTTGTCATAGAGTGATGAAACCTCTAGAAAATACCAGTATTGTCCGTAAGGAAAAGAGGAACTCTTCTGATTTTACTGTCCAAATGTCAAGGTCAATCATTGCTTTCATGGAAAACGACACGAAACATAATTCTTGACATACAGTGATACTGGTATTTACAAACAGATTGACTGCGATGAAAGTATGATCCCTTTCGAGTTTTGGGTCAACAAGGTCAAGGTCTCACTTGCCATTACGGATATAGCCCCCTTTAAAACACCTTAACAAACCATGTTTCTTGACCTTCAGAGACACGTAGATTTCTCGAGATAAAGAAAAGAGAGAGAGAGAGAGGAAAAAAAATGTATTTGTGAAACATGAATGCCCCATCGGCAAACGCCGTTCTCTTTTAAAAGTAGGTCAAACTCTTAATTCAAGGTCACGAGAGAAAATGCTGGATTAAGTGCAAATAGGATGGTCTTGTCACAAGGAATACAGATGTGAAATATGAAAGTCCTAGCACTTGCCACTCAAATGTAGTAGTTTAAACTCTCGGGTCAAGGCCACAATGTAAAAGAATTGTTACCATAAAAAGGTCTTGTCATAAGAATTATACATGTGAAATGCGAAAGCCCTATTGCTTACTATTCAAACGATATGGCCAAGGATACGTTTTTCAAAAGTAGGTCAAACTCCATTGTCAAGGTCACAAGGCTAACATATTTGGCACCTACGGAAAGATGTTGCCACAAGGAATACACGTGTGAAATATGACATACCAATCACGTACTATTCAAAGGTTACGGCTTAGACTAAGTTTGCCGACAAACAGAAATGCCTCAAACTACATTGCCACGACTGTCCAATTACAGGAGGATAAACTCTTTATGATTGTCTAAATTAAATTCAAAAGAAAGGAGGTGATCTCCAACAAGACTATTGCAGCATCCACAGCAAAGCATCCCAAGTGAAAACACAGAAAACACGCACAGCAAGAGACACAAAAAGGACAAGGAACACCAAATACATCAAAACACCAAAAATCAAAAGGCCAAACATAAACCAACGAGACCAATGGACAATCGATGCCGACTTAGTACGACCATCTGCCATGTTAGTAGCAATGGTGTAGTTATCCGGATTACGTGCGCACAACCCTCCCACTTTTCCGGTTACCCAGAGATCTCGAAGAACGCACAATTGTTGTGTATAATAATTTCCTCACTGTAAAATGCCCACACAAACAAGACAGCAAAACACAGGGTCCCAAGCAACACATATGAGTTTGTAAATTCAATTCAATTCTTTATTGGCAAGAACCATATTCATGGCGTTAGCCATGTACATACATTAATTACAGACAAGAACAATACAAAATAAATAATAATTATTCATAATTTGGTCAGATGTTAATACAAAAGATACAAGTAAAACACTTATTTAGCAATAAAGCCATCTCTAATATTATTATCTTATTAATTACCACTGGCATTGTAAGGGCTATGAAGCATATACTAGTATAGTATTGTAATCTAGACTGGAAAACATTAAATACAGGATATCATCTTTTGTTCAAGATCAATATTATGATTAGAAGCGTACAGGTATATTCATTAATAAAATACTTGTAGTAGTTTAACATTAAAATATACTGATAACCATGCATTAATTATTCAAATTTCAAAATTTTGTTTAGAAACATTTATACTCTATAAATAGATATAAAGAAACAGTCCGTGTTCTTCCGGCTGGGGCGATATCATGCATGTTATTACCCGAGGGGTCCGAGCCACATTCAGAAAGGACGGGTGGTCGGGGCCAATGTCTTCTCCAAGAGTTTTGGACAGGTCCGTCATTCATGGAGTACCGTCGTCACAGTTATTCAAAGCGCTTAAAAGAATGTGCTGGGACAAGGTTGTAGATTGGTCAAGTGCCATGCCATGTGTCTGTTTTGTGACAACAGGAGCATATCCACGATACAAAAGGCATTAATTTTGATGATTCTGACGCATTTTCGATGGCCAATATTGTCAAAGTCATATCAAATCATTAAAATATGTTCAGATTTTAACCGGGTTTGAAACATTCTTCAAGATCTGCGCTTAAGTGAGTAAGTGTCTTGCCCATATAAGAATATTAACATCATAATCAATGGGTATACTAAAACCATCAAACAATATTTATATCAAAACTTTAAAAAAAAAAAACAACTACTAAAACATTCTGCAAAAGGACCAAAAGCGAACCCCTAACAAAGATGCAACCAGATGTCCGGGGAGAGAAAACACCTCCCGCTTGCTGCTGGCAACACCCGTCTTCTTAGTCGCTCAGAAAATGTCAGACAATGATGGATGTATCAAATTCGCTGGGTTTTTTGTTGTTGTTCTCATGACAACGAGATGTTAAAGTGTGTTCACACACAATCTGATTAAGACCAGGTATCTACATGCTCCCGATTTTTGTTATGTACGCGACATAACAAAAATCGGGAGCATGTAGAGATCTGGTTTTCATCAGATTGTGTTCCCACTTTTCCATATATTTCCTCCATTTGCTAGAGTTATCTCCCTCCTTGGATTACAACCCTCGGACTTTATCCATCTCTGCTATGTAAAGATTGCTCTTCTTACAACTTTCCTTAAGTTTTCACAGCTTATACATCATTGTCTTGATGAGAATTACAAACAACAAGATACTTTTATATAATAGAGAACGCTAGTTATGAAATCTCTTCTGAAAATTAGTTATACACTTTGCAATGTCAACGTTTTGCATGGTGGACTAGTCTAGAGTTGTAATCCAATATGACGGTTAATTTGGAGGTATGTCATCATCACTGGGTACATAGTTCTACACACTATAAAGTTTATCATACGGACAACGAGATGTTATAGTGTTTTATGAGGGCGAGATGTTATATATATGATTGTGTATGATATTTATATGGACAACGTAGCGTTTCGTAATTTGTATTGGCCATAAAATTTGTGGTGACAAAGTCAGTCGCTCACAAAATACTCTTCAATGAATTGTACAATATGGGGATAAATATGTCCAACGAAACTCTTTTGACTGTTCGTTTTCTAGTATCAGTCAAAATACACAAGCAATGTCAATATTGCACAATATTCTTGAGTTTGAAAAGCTATTTTGAAAATATATTAAAGTATGTCAAATATTAAGTCTCCGGGACCTGTTGGTTATTGAAATATATTCAAGTATGTCAAGTAATAAGTCTCCGGGACCTGACGGTTACACGACTGCATTAATTTTATAAATTCTTTCGGGAAAATATAGGGAATATCGTTATAAATTAACTAAATCATTGACATAGGATGTTAGACGTCTTCAAATTCAATATCATGATTTTTAAAACAACAGATAAATTTCGTCATTGATCTTCAGTCATATCAATCCAATATGACCAAAGAGTGTGAAAATTATTACATGTGTGTCCAAAATTGTACCGAACGACGTAGCAGAATGGGTGAGATATGATGCTACAGGACCCAAGTTTTAGAAATTTAATGAAATTTTGATAACAGAAATTTTCGAATGTCAGATCTCTACGTGCTCCCGATTCTGTGGAGTCTCAAAATATATGTATATAATCAGGATCATGTAGAGTTCTGGTTTTACTTAATCAGACTGTTTTGACACATGGTATAATTACTTGTATTCATAAAAAGCTAAAAAGATAGAATACTAATAGAAATGACGAACGATATCGCAATAAAAACAAAATCAATGCATAACATGTTCTTTCTGTTTTAGGGTGCTGAATTCATATTCTCTTTTAATTTATTTGGTATGAAAGATGCAAAATAACCAGATGAAATGTAACAAAAGATTTATCTGACGGCCGCCACATAATTATCTGGCGGCGGCCACTTAGTTATATGGCGGCCGCCACATAATTAAGTGGCGGTCGCCAGATAAATTAAGTGGCGGCCGCCAGATAAATTAAGTGGCGGCCGCCAGATAATTATGTGGCGGCTGCCAGATAATTAAGTGGCGGCCGCCAGATAAATTTTAATTCATACCTGTCACCTACGGGCTTCCGTGGTGAGTGAGTAGTCGTCGAGGGGTGTAGACGTGATTTTGAGTCGGAGCGTAATATAGATTGTTTCCTATGTGTTTCTATATGAAGATCTCGTTATTTTTGACAGTTTTTGAAGAGTTATCGTTTTTATCAGGATTTTAATACAGTACTGCATTTTACTTTTGAACTGATGGAGAATAATGGGGAAAACAGGTCGAAAAGCGAAAAGGAAGAAAAAGAACAATGGTTTTAGTTCAAGTGACGACAGTTCAATCGCTTAAACCGACACTTCAGTTATGAGCAGTATACTTAATGTAGCATCTAGTGTTTTGTATGGAAGTCCACCTGGGCCAAAAACTGCGAATACTAACGGCGGACGTGAAAATCAGACGACGACGTCTACACCCAAACCATCCGCAGTAAATGATGATGGAAATGCTGACTTCAAATTGTTAGTCATGGAAAACAGTCGTAAATTGGATACAGTCTTGTCAAAATTGTCTAAGTTGGAAGACATAGAGAGTACATTGGTTTCTATAGATACGGAGATAGCTGTATTGAAAGGTCGTGTCACAACCGTAGAGAAGGAATCTACTGAATTCGCTAGGTCTCTGAACTTTATGTCGGATACAGTAACGGAGTTAAAAACAACAGTAGAAAATGGAGCTGTTAACAGGATTGATGACAGAAAATTACAGAAGTTGAATGAAGAAATGTCACGTCACAAGTCGATGATAGAAAGTCTGAGTCGTCGAATAGAAAATGTGAATAGAGAAAAGCGGGAAATGAAAGAGAAAATCACAGATTTGCAGTGGCGTTCTATGAAAAACAATCTAGTATTTACGGGCTTAAAGGGAGAAACCAATTATGAGGATTGTGAAGAAAAGTTGCGAGATTTCCTCTATAACGAGCTAGAAATAGATGATCACATCGCTTTTGGAAATGTGCACCGTTTTGGAAAATTTGTGCGCGGTAGAAGCAGGCCAATCGTTGCTAGATTCATGTACAGTCGAGATAGGGCTATGGTGAAGGAGCTATCGTACAAGTTACGCGGTACGCAGTTCGCAATCCACGAGCAGCTCCCACGTGACATGGAGGATCGCCGCAGACAGCTACTACCCGTGATGCATCGATTTCGTGATAGCGGAGCCCATGCCAGGATGGTGCGCGATAAACTGTTCGTAAACGGGCGTCTATACAGGGAAGAGTCTGAGGAGGACAACGCAGACTTATTCGAGGACGCGAACGACGTTATGGAGACCGAGTCGCCGAATCCGAACGTAGCATCCGAGGGTGATACAGAGGGTGACGTTAGCAGGTCGGACATTAGATAGGACCACGTCGAGAGTGGGCGTAAGTGTTTATCACTTATCTCTTGGAACATTGCTAGAAATTTGAGTGAAAAACTCAATGATGACGAATTTGTTTCCTTGATTTGTAAATACGATATTGTTTTCATGAGTGAATGTTGGATAAATGATGTAAATGTTGGGGATTTGCAAGGATATGACAAATTTGTTATACCTAGAACCGCTTGCAGGGGAGGGGGGCTTGTACTATTCTTTAGACATGAGCTCATTGAAAATTTATCCATTGTTGAAACCATAGAAGATAGTATAATTTGGCTTAAGTACACAGGGATTGATATGACTTATTTCTTTGCTTTTTGTTACATTCCTCCAGAGAGAAGTGTATTCTATGAAAATCGTTTAAATGAAATTGACCTATTTTACAGTCTTGAACAATCTATTCATAAGTACAAAGATCAAGGTAAAGTTATTGTAACGGGTGATTTAAACGCACGTACCGGAACCAGACTTGATTACATTGACAATGACATACTTGGACATGATCTACATGAATTGGCAGATATTGTTAATTATGAAAGTGACCATGAATCTTTGAATGACAGAAAAAGTATGGACGAGACTGTAAACACTTTTGGACGTAAATTATTATCTTTATGTAAATCATCTAGTCTAAGGATTGTAAATGGACGTCATTCTGGAGATAAAGAAGGAAATTTTACATTTTATTGTCATAATGGTTCTAGCCTCATTGACTATGTGCTCGTTCAGTCTAGTAATTTTTCAGACATACATAGTTTTGATTCTGGAATTTTCAATGTATTTTCTGATCATTGCCCTGTATGTTTCAGTATTTATACAGAAAACAGCATAAGTATTCAAAGTAATAGTTCTAACATTTCCGAGCAGCGTGCTTTAGATTGTGATCTAGTTAGGACAAATAGTACATCAGTGAAATGGATTAATGAAAATCGAGATGAAATAATGAATAAATTACGTGAAAATACTACTGAAATATCATCGATTACAAATGTACCTTTATCGAACGAGATTGATGTTAATAATTGCGTTTCCAAATATTGTGAGCTATTAAATTCAATTGTACTCGCACATTGTGATTGTAAAGTAAACATAGGTACAACTGGTCATCAGCTAAATGGTAACAGTAGGAATAAACAAAAACAAGACAAACCTTGGTTCAATGAAAATTGTAAGAAACATTACAATTATTATAAAAAAGCTCTTGTGGATTCTAATACCATTAAATCACAGGAAAATCGCATGAATCTTATTACCAAAAAGAGGCAGTATAAACTAACTGAATTAAAAATGAAGAGAATGTATAAACGACACGAAGGTAATATGATGGAGTTTTTACGTAAACATAACCCAAAACATTTTTATAAATTTTTCACAAAGGACAAAAACAGTAGGATTTCTACAGACATAAATTTTGACCAATTTGTTTCACATTTTAAAGATTTGAGTTCACAGAATTGTAACGAAGATGATATGCTTAATGATAATGATGAGGATGAATTGCGAGATACTAGTACTATATTTGAAGAATTAGATTGTCCTATTACTGAAAAGGAAGTTAATGAAGCGATATCAGTTTTGAAAAGGAACAAAAGTTGCGCTGAAGACTTAATTTTAAATGAATTTTTCATAGAATGCAAAGAAACATTGGTACCATCTTTAACAAAGCTGTTTAATAATATATTTTCATCTGGATATTTTCCTGAATCGTGGGCAAAAGGATGCGTGGTACCTGTTTACAAGAAAGGTGACGTAAATGACACAAATAACTATAGAGGGATAACACTTATTAGTTGTATGGGGAAATTATTCACATCAGTACTAATATCCTGCTATCCAATATACGATATACATGTATATACTATGCGAATAGCCCTGGCCTCTTATTCATAATTAAAGCTTATGAATGGGTTTTACCTACATTACAAAATCTACAATTTACATAATTTTGATAACCCGTCATGAAAGAGTATTTTTTCTCTCTGGCCAAAAATGGCTTTAATGAGCAGTATGAAATGTCAACCTCACAATATCGAATTCAACTGGTGAAATGTATCGTGTGACGTGTAATACACGTGAATCACCATATGCATGGGAAAATGATACTTATCTACATTATTTCGTCATTGTAGTATTTCTTCCAACACTTGGTGCCTTGTAATCTTTATTTGCCTTACTCATCAGGTTAAAATTTTCCCCTGAGATGGGTCAAGGTCAGCGTTTATCCCCTTATATAATATGAACAGATTGTCGTTTTCGGAATGTTTCTTTCATCTATGTAAAAATCTGCATCATACACAATATAGCGATATTGTCGATGTAGACCATTTATTAAGTGGCATTTTCGAACAATAATTTTCTGTTTTGCCTATGCTACCTTCGAAAATAATACTCAATATGGCAGTTCTGTCATGGCGCTCAGTTTCTGCAAAATCGGCCGCTTTGTGGCGGATGCCTTTCGAGGGTTATCACCAATAATCCTCGAAAGTCATTATGGCAGAATTTTGCTTTTAAACCTCGCTTCAGTTTCTGTTGTCTTCCAGACTCTGAGCCAATAATTGGGGTTTATTATTAATTTGTATTGATTATCTACGACATATACAATTGAATGTCGTCGTAGACCATTGATTATTTTTATTGTCAAAATATGGATTCATTGATATTGAAATATTGGACATTTATATGAACTATTGAACTTTGAACTATGAACTATTGAGCATTGAAGTTCATGAACAATTGAACTGAACTTATATTCAAGAACTAAGAAATATGAACTTACTAGGCATTTGCTTTATTGAATTTATTTGCCTTAAATTGTGCATTGAGTTCATGAACTATTATTGATTATTTATTTTAAATAAAGCCATGACATGAACCGCCAATCATATCTTCCTTAGCTTTATTCTGTGGAGATAATATCATTTATCCTCTAAATACGGAAGCGTATAAGTGCCAAATTACTTTTTTTTATTTTTTGATTTTCCGACTTTTAATCTTGGAATTTCCAACTTTAAACTCGGAATTTCCAACTTTATACTCGGAATTTCCAACTTTAAAGTCGGAATTTCCAACTTTAATCTTGGAATTTCCAACTTTAAAGTCGGAATTTCCAACTTTAATCTTGGAATTACCAACTTTAATTTTGGAATTTCCAACTTTAATCTTGGAATTTCCAACTTTAAAGTCGGAATTTCCAACTTTAATCTTGGAATTTCCAACTTTAATCTTGGAATTTCCAACTTTAATCTTGGAATTTCCAACTTTAATCTTGGAATTTCCAACTTTAAAGTCGGAATTTCCAACTTTAAAGTCGGAATTTCCAACTTTAATCTTGGAATTTCCAACTTTAAAGTCGGAATTTCCAACTTTAAAGTCGGAATTACCAACTTTAATCTTGGAATTTCCAACTTTAATCTTGGAATTTCCAACTTTAATCTTGGAATTTCCAACTTTAAAGTCGGAATTTCCAACTTTAATCTTGGAATTTCCAACTTTAAAGTCGGAATTTCCAACTTTAAAGTCGGAATTTCCAACTTTAATCTTGGAATTTCCAACTTTAAAGTCGGAATTTCCAACTTTAAAGTCGGAATTACCAACTTTAATCTTGGAATTTCCAACTTTAATCTTGGAATTTCCAACTTTAATCTTGGAATTTCCAACTTTAAAGTCGGAATTTCCAACTTTAATCTTGGAATTTCCAACTTTAATCTTGGAATTTCCAACTTTAATCTTGGAATTTCCAACTTTAAAGTCGGAATTTCCAACTTTAATCTTGGAATTTCCAACTTTAATCTTGGAATTTCCAACTTTAATCTTGGAATTTCCAACTTTAATCTTGGAATTTCCAACTTTAATCTTGGAATTTCCAACTTTAAAGTCGGTATTTCCAACTTTAATGTCGGTATTTCCAACTTTAAAGTTGGTATTTCCAACTTTAAAGTTGGAATTTCCAACTTTAATCTTGGAATTTCCAACTTTATTCAGTGTTCATGTATGTTGCATTGTGTTCATTCCGAGCTGTTCAATAATGGAAAGGGATGAAATTGTTGATGTTTATTTCAAGCTTGGTTTAAAATACAGTGAGATTTTAAGATGTCTTAGCGAATTGCATGGTATCATCATTAGTCTCCGAACATTGAAGAGAATGACTCAGAATTTAGGACTCTTCCGACGAAAAAACCATAGCGATATTTTAGAAATCGCCATGTTTGTTTTACAACAATGTGATATTCATGGTAAAATGCATGGCTATCGCTGGATGCACTTAAAATGCATTGAAAAGGGATTTGTGGTAAGTCAGGAAACAATTAGAGTTTTGTTACATATCCTTGATCCGGAAGGAATAAACTTGAGAAAGAGACGACGACTCAGACGACGTACATATTCAGTCCCAGGGCCAAATGTAGTCTGGCACATAGATGGATATGACAAGTTGTCACGTTATGGAATTAAGATTCATGGATGTGTAGATGGATTTTCTCGTCAGATAATTTGGTTGAAAGCTGATGTTACAAACAAGAACCCAAATGTAATTGCAAAGTATTACATTGAAAGCATAAAGAATCATGGCATATACCCAAGACGAATCAGAGCAGACATGGGAACAGAAAATGTCCACATCGAAGTTGTACAAAAATTTTTACGACGTGACCATCGAGACGAATTTGCAGGTGAAAAAAGTTTTATATACGGAAAGAGTACGATGAATCAGAGAATTGAGTGTTTATGGTGCATGGTTCGTCGGCAGGGCATACAATACTGGATGAATTTTTTCCAGGATTTAACTGAGGCTGAATTACACGATGGCGGATATTTAGATCAAGAACTCTCCAGGTTTTGTTTCCTTGGAATGGTTCAGGTAATTAAGTACAACATTTAAATGTGACATTTTGCTGCTACGAAAGAAATCCATATTTATGTGTCCAAAATCATATTTAAAACACTTATTGATAAATAATAATTATCCTTTTTATTAAATGTGCATATCTTTCCAATTTTCATAGGTACATGCATGATACATGTCCCACCATTTCATGGAGGGGGGGGGGTTGCACTAAGCTTCAATATTTCTGAGTTTAGCTTTTTTTGCATCGTTACTTCGATTCTTTTAAAATGAATGGTGACCTCCGTAGTTTACAGTCTTTTTATGTTCCTTCGGTATGAGCGTGTATATTGCAGTTTTTATAGAATTATAATTTATTTCACAAAAATGTTTTCAGGATACGCTTGATGATATCAGATGTGTTTGGAATCGACACAGAATAAGACCTTATCGGCAAAGAAACCACATAAGCGGAAGGCCATTTATGCTGTATTTTATGCCATCAATGTGTTCTGCCATGGATTATGGCTTGGAACAAAATTCAAATGACGTACAAATTTGCGAAGAAGAAATTGATTCAGTGCCAACACTTCCATGTAGTGATTTGATAAAAGATCTTTGTGTTTGTATCATGCAGGAGAACCAAATTACTTTACCTGAAAACCCAAAGGATATGAGAGACTTATACATCTTCCTTAGAGAAGACATCAATAATAGTTTGTAAGGAAGAGAATAACTAAATGCATGTTAAGTCATGCGAAGAAACGGCTCTAAAATTGACTTCCTTCTTCGTCTCAATAGTAAAGTCATTTACTTCTCAGTCGAAGAATATACATGTACGCAATGTCTTCTTATGATCCAGTAAACGTAAATCATGCAATGATGTTCTTGTTTTCATCAATGCCTATTTCATCCATAAGATTGTGAAAAATATGTAAACGAAAATTCTGCTCAATATCTGCGCTCAATGCAAAAAAAAGTGAATAGGTCTTGAAAATCTGAATTATGCCATAGTAATGAAATACCTGTTTTATGTCCCGAACATTTTCTGAAAATCATGAAAACAGACAAACATATAATCAATATAAGGAATTCGGTCTTTTCGAAATACAGAGTTACTTCCCATTTGTGCAGATATCTGACGTCAACACATTGTGACGTCGTCAAATTCCATGGAAATTTAGCATGAAATTTAGGGAAACAGGATTACATATATGATTTTTAATGACGTCACAATGGTTTTACGTAAGATACGTGCACAAATCGACCGTAGGGCTGTAAAATCGAAAAGACGGAATTTGGAAAGAAAGACTGAAAATCTTTCTTCCAGTGAAGCGGATAATTCTGATTATATTTATCTTCTCTTGATATCAATTATGGTATAAATATTTGATAGTATTCAAGATCATTTACAGATATTTCTACCTAAAAACTGCACTGTGGTGACACCGGTATATATGTGTGTTCGTTTTCAAAACAATTGTCTTAAAAGGTACTCGCCAAAATATTTTCTAAGTCACTTAATAAGCTTTTTTCACATAACTGCGGTCCAGTTGTTTTGGACGGCAAAATAAGAACAGTTCCCGCAATATGACGTCAAGGACAATCAATTTTTAACTGTGACGACATGAAAGTCGGTACTTGCCGTCCACAAAATGCTAGTCACGCAGTTATGTGAAAAGGGCTTATTGCCTTATTCTCAGTTCAGGGAATGCATATCTTTTTTGGAAATATTCTTGTATAAAATGACCTTGATCTAGTTACGTGCCCTTGTACTAAGTCTCACGTAAATATCTGCATTCACTGCAACTTAAACCATTTTCATATTACCGCTAGACTTGCATTTTTAGACACTTCCGACATGATAACTTTTGACGTCATTTTTTATTATGAAGTCATAGATCTGTTTCGACGTCATAGTAAGAAATAACATCAAATGTTGTGATGTAGAGTCTTTGAGCGTCCAAATTTCAAGTCTTCTGAGTAAATGTCAAGATCATCTAGTATTGCAGGCTGTTACTTACGGAAAGGTCTACTCTACATGCCGTCTACATGAACGTCAAAGGAGAAAATATCAAATTTATTCAAACTTATCTAAAACTTCACATTTCTTCATATGGCATTCCGTCAGACGAAGCGTCTTGCACAGTACACTTGGATTCAGTTGTGCGTAGAAGATTGGGGTCCCAAGTTTTGACAGGATTTCTGTCGGCGGCCCTATTATGACGTCACGTCATTGTGTTTTAATGACGTCGGAAAACAAGAAATCATCTAGAACTTCTTCCGGGTTGAATCCCTGCGACGACCATTGATACGGCCTATATCCTTGAGTGCAAGTTGACAACAAATGCGACAAATTTTAGTTTTTGGCGCCGAAATTTGGAACAGTTATTCTTACTTTATTCCTATCTACAGTCTTAATTAACGTTATTTCCCTTTTCATTAATTTGAAAAATACATGGGACCTTCGGGGTGAAGACCTTATAGACCCTTTCACATTATCTGTGGTACAAAATTTGAATGACAGTTCCGGGGGACAACGAATAGATTGCGCATGACCAGTGACGTCATTTGATTGTTCTAGGACGTTTAGCGCGGAATCATGTTTCGTTTTTTCCGCGGAAAACATCTTGGAACAATCGAATTACGTCACTGGTGCATGCGCAATCTATTGTTTGTCCCCCGGAACTGACCTTCGAATAGTCCATTTTCCAGAAAATATATATGACCGTTTTAAACCTTGATTTTATATGTACAGACACCAGACATTACATCATTTGGCAAAATTTTCAATTGTGACGTCACATCTGATCGCACTGTCTCGAAGCACCTTGATGTGTTGTCATGCTTTCTATTTTGACGTCACAATGAAAATATCGCCAAATTTTGTGATGTCTGGTGTCTGTCCGCCTTATGAATCTATTGGAAAATCAGCTATTCAGTAACGCAGATATTAAATGTGAAAGGGTCTATTGAGAATGGAGAGTAGTGGAAGGAACCTATGACGTTGCGGTGCAAGACGGCCCAAGGTGACCGCATCGAAAATCATGAACTTGGTAAAGGAGTCTTAAGTATTTGCCTCCTGTAAATTTTGATGAAATTCTGTGCAGCTGATGCAGAGGAGATGTCAAAAATATTAATAGTTTACGACACGCTGACGCTTCGCTCAGGAAAACTAAACATAACATCAGAATTATTTATTTCTCCTTCTCCATTGAAGAAACAGTACTATGTACAAAAGACTCATATACAAAAAACAGAACAACTCATATTCATATAAAAGTTCAGTTGAGTCATTACAGTGATAGATATCGTAATTGTTAATTATTTCAATTTGTTCAAATGACACAGCTGTCAAAAATTATTCAACTAGCCTCATTTCATACATGTAACTGGAAATATAGTTTTTCTATGTGTTTTACGTTTTAAAAAATCGTAAAAATGTAATTAGTTCAACAGTGTACCTAGGGGAATTACTTGACAAGAAACCACTTCTAGGTGGTCATTATTTCTTAAGTAGTGACGAAGTTAGAGGGGGCAGGAGGTCCGACTCAACCTTTTCACCCTTTCAGAATACTCTTTTTCTTAATATGTTCGCGTATGGTAATTTTTGTGCTTTTCGCGATTCTATTTTTAGGACTGAAGGGAATACTCCCAATTTCGCTCAAATTACCCCAAGCGAAAATATCCACGTGTATAGTACTATTTCGTTTGCCGTATATAATTTTTCATAAGATGCCTATTTTCAGCTCACTTTTAATTCTTGATTGGTAGCGAATCTAGAACAGTTCCCAAGCCCTCCCTTTGCGGTCAACAATTTATTGTTATTATTAATTTGCAATGGAAATAATGAATTTTTAATATCAAAATTTCTCTTGTTCGCTACCGCTCGCCAGTTTTCAAACAAATTATTATCAATTTTAAGTGTTACTGTGTAACAGCTTTTCCTATCCATCCATCCCTTTTCCAAAAATATCCTTTTTAAGAATATTCATGGGGTTCGGAATTTGTGTAAGAGACTCAATACATCGATAAAGGATATTGTCTGACATTTTGGTTCAAACTCTGAAAAAATAATCTGACTCGCTAGGCTCGCTGCCGCTCGCCAGTCACTTTTCAATCATACCTAGAAATGACTCCAGCGTGATAAGATATCTTTATCATACCCGCGTATGTGTTACAGAGTAGGCCCATGAAATACAGCTATGTGGGCTACTTCTGTATCACATATCACGTGACAGCTGTATCACATATCACGTGACGCTATTGTTTCGATTGTTTACGCTATTGTGACGTCATGATTTCAGCCCGCAAAACAAACAAGCTAGCAGCGACGTCGCCATAAAACTTCGATTTTAAAATCGTTTTTCAATGTACTCTTGCGTTTTATTTTGAAAAGCCTAATATTCATAGTTTATTCTTATAGAATAAACCATTTTCGGGGGCGCTGAATTCGAATATCGCAAAATTTTTGCGATTAGATCAACTTGACATTTTTCAAATTTCGTCACCTTTCTTTCAGTTTTGTTTTGACCCTTAGATATGAGAGAAAAATACTCTTTCATGTTCTTCTATGAAAGATACATCGTTTCCACCCTCGGGGTCTCAAAATTTTGCAAAACCCTCGGCAAGCCTCGGGTTTTACATGATTTTGAGACCCCTCGGGTGGAACCGATGTATCTTTCATAGAAGACCATGAAAGAGTCTTATAATATTCTTGTTCATGCTTTTTTTTGTTTTTATTATGAACATTTTCTTCGAAGCTGGACTTCCAACGTCCCTGCCCCCCCCCCCCCCCCCCTTTTTTTCTGACATCCGTGAAGAGAGAGAGAGAGAGAGAGAGAGAGAGAGAGAGAGAGAGAGAGAGAGAGAGAGAGAGAGAGAGAGAGAGAGAGAGTCATCGGATCTATGAAATGAGATGCAGCTCGATCATGAAGTGATTCCTGTGGTGTTTCGGTTTCGAAGTTTTGTTTTCTCGCACACTGGATAGGCTTATTCCCCTTTTCGGCGGTTCTGGAGAATTCGATGCGGCACCCCTGATTCGGCACTTATGATTTAGGGGTCACCATGCTGACGCCTCGCGGTAAAACTCAATTTCTGACAGGGGATTCGCCGATACCCTGTCAGTTTTTGTAAAACATCAGTATGGTAACCCTATTCTAATGCATTGGTCAGTAATGAGCTAGAAAACGTCTTCTTTTAATGACGTTGCCATAGGAATGCATGACGTCATAGCAAAAACTGCAGTGAAACGTGAATCCCCTTGCAGTTTCTTCATCGCTTAAACAATCAGAATGCGCGTTACAAACGGAGTGCATTAGAATGTTCCTTTATGACGTTGCAGATAAACTGACTTACGTATTTTCACGAGCACATACATTTAGCATTTCAGTCATTCTAATGCGTAAACAAGAGGACTTTGAAGGTTTCAATGTGCGAGAAAAATAATCAAGCAGCACATTTGAATTCCGGATAGAAAAATATCAGTCTCGGGTGGGATGATCAACGTCCCAACCTCGGCTATTGCCTCGGTTGGGACTTGATCAATTCCACCCTCGACTGATATTTTTTCTATCCGGAACTCAAAGTGGTGCTATTTTCTATTATTTTCTTCAAAATGACGTCCCAGATGGTTCGATCATTGAAAATCACATGAAAACAAGTACTGAAATGTTTCTGCTGATGACCTTGTAGTCATTATAGAGTTTAATGTGAAGTGAACTTGGTATACATGTATAATATTCAAGCAATTTTGTTTTTATTTTTTTCTATCAAAACTTTTCCCGAAGAACAAAAAGGTTGAGAAGATAATCCAAAATGGACGAATAGACTGTAGATCATATAATATAATATGAAACCTTGTAACTTGATATCATGATCTTTGAAAATCACAGTTCTGTAAGTTATTTTCTTTTGTCCAATTTATATCACAAGGACGTCAGTAACTCAGAAAAAAAAAACACAAATCTTCAATCAACATTATCAATTTTAATGAAAATGAAGAATCATAAACCACAATACAAAGTAACAAAAATAATTGGAATATGTTTGTAAAACACTGATGCGCCCAGACGGCATTAAAGATATAAACAGCAAAATTTTAATAACAGTGGGTCAAAACAAAAAGTTTTTGTTTTGTTATATTTGTGTGCGAAACACCCACACACACCCTCACATCCTCACACACACACGTGTAAATATCCGAATAGACGTGTGGGACAGTCGAAATATTGAAGCTAAAAATATACGTGTAAAGTATTACAGTTTTCCCCCTAAAGAATGTTTAAGTCAATGACAAAAACTTGGAATCGGAGGAAAGGACCTGTCACAAGAAATACACAAGCATGTGAAATATGAAAGCCCTTTCAAGTAAAGTTACAAAATTTACACAACTTAATAGGAACGGAATGACAGATAGACAGACCGACAGACGAGTCAAACGGTATATGTCCTTTGTTCGGTGAACTTGGGACACTTAAATAAATTGATTATTTGTTTATCTGCAATGTCAATCAACGAAATCTGCATACATGTAAGTCGTAGACTTGGACAATATCTAGGATGTATCACTGTTGACTGCCCCCCCCCCCTCTCTTTGACCCTCCCAGACCGATTTTTTTAGCTTTTTCATATGATAAAAAAATGCTTCATAGATTTTGAGACAAAATAATTTGAACATAACGATAAAAGTGATTATTTTAAAATATGAGATCTAAAATATATTTCCTGTTTTTAGCTATTGTTCTATGACACATTAAAATTTAAATTTAAATATGCAGTAATGACGACTAAGAAAATCTATGGATTCAATAAATAAAACCATCAAAATTATCAATAAAATATCATTCAATTATATAAAATCTGAAATTTCATGCAAAGTTACAATAGAAAATTGATTTGATTTCATAATGGATAAGGATTATTCAAATTATTCAGATTGATTAACCGATTAACTGTGATAAAAAAAGAACAAGGAGCTGATGATATAAGGGCCGTTTTAGCCAATACTGAAAATAGTAATATTACTTAAAACTGTAATATTCCTGTTAACAATAACCCCTGACATTATTGAAAACAGTAATGTTGCCACCCTATATTACATATTTCTGTAATATAGACAAAGCACAGTCTTAAAGCCACCAGCACATTTTATATCATACAACTCTTTCACTCAGCAACAAATTCGTTAAATAAGAAAAATAAATTCTACTGAAAGATGAAAAAAATGTCCATTTGGAACTATTTTCCACTTTTTTTTCTTTCTGAAATTACGTTTTCTTCAAGTATGTTAAGGAAATTTTTCCTGATGTTCTGAATACTTTTTCAGTGTACATTTGAATGAGATACAACTCCTAATCACCCTCAATTCTCCCCGAATCCACTGGTATAAGAGCGAACTGACCATCTAAATAGTATTACTACTTACAGTAATATAAAGAGATAAATTTCAAAGAAAGATAACTCCAATTTAATTTATATTATTGTTTTTTGTAATATTACTGTTTTCAGTATTCTCTTTGACTCTCGTACCTTATTTCTTCCGCATAGCGGTACATATGCAGACAAAAGATAATCATTATTGAAAACTAATGTATTTGAAGACTTTTTGTATCTTTTACTTTTCGATGAAATACTGCCAAGATTCTAAAATGAAGGTCCAAAGAGGTAGGGGGTACTCGGGTAATAAAACTGATTCTAGGATTAAAATGGAACATATGTCAGTTGAAACAAGAAGACTTTTGAAGTTATTTTCTAAATCATCTATAAACAACAACATCCAATATTTAAGAAATAACAACTAGCTAACCGTGGTTTATTGTCCAGTAATTCCACGGGTCGCATGAACCAATCAAATTATCACCGAGCCGCAAAGCGGCGAGGTGATAATTTGGTTGGTTCATGTGACGAGTGGAATTACTGGACAATGAATCACGGCTAGCTAGTTGTTATTTCTATTCTAATATACAAATGTAGCACGTGAATGGGCGGAGCTTAGCGCACTGGAAGTTTGTTGGAGATTTTACACCAGGCGAGTTCTATGGTACTTATAGGGAGAAAATTTCAAGTCATATTAGAATGTGGACCTACAAAGCAGGAAGAAATAAACATTTCCTTCAAAAGAAAAGAAGGACTTTTTTCGCCCTAAACGCACAGTAAAAGTAAGAATCGGAACTAAGAAATGTTATCAATCTGAACGAGCATAGAAATACTATATATTCAAAGTTTTTAATAAATAAGTTTTTTGAGTAAGTAATAAAATCCATATGAGAGATATACAATTTTTCCCTACTTTCAGTGACTTCCGGCTAAAAAATACACGGCTTTCCCCTAAACACCACGTTTGTGGTAATTTCTTTGAGACGCCTTTCAAACAGAACGATTAAAAATGCTACTTAGATAAGCCAATTCGGAGGGGGGGGGGGGGTGCAACAATCACAATGATACATCCAAAACTAGTACTATATATATGTTAATATATCAGATAAACCCAATATCTTTGGGCAATAATTAAAAGTTTATACCATAAAGTGAAAGCCTATGTTTTGTTTGAAACACAATGAAATAAAACAAGGGCATTTCCATCATGTTCTTCATGTGAAAATAAAATGACTGGATTAATCTAAGAAATATAAACCTGAACACAATATGTATTCGTAAAAAACGATAATTAAAAACAACCAATGCCAGTAATTAATGTACATGTATAGTTCAACACAATGTCACGTTGTAGTATATGAAATATAGTACGCACCATTTTACTGACTAATGAAACAGTCTTGCATCAAATAATCCTTTATACTAATTCTAAACATTTTATGAGAATTCTTTTTGTTCAAACTTAAATTGCTTGAAATGAGATAACATGTAGGTTTTGAGTAATAAAATTTTGTTATTGAAAGAAACATTACAGCTTCGGTAATACTAGAAAATTACAATTAATGTTTTCTTTTCTATCCAATTATATTCGATAACAAGGTCTAAATACGAGGGCTGATTGATATGTTGTGAGCCTTTGATTTTCTGGGATGCAGAAGATATTCTGCTGACAGATTATCTCCAAAAAGGACAAACAATCAATTGCACATATCATGCTTCTTCACTTCTGACACAGCTACGGGAAAATATTAAACTTGCGCGCAGCGGAAAGCTCACTAGTAAAAGTTGTGTTGTACCATCAGGACAATGTTCCTGTTCAAAAGTCTGTCACTGCCATGGCTGCCATTCATGATTGTGGCTTTAATTTATTGAGCATCCGCCTTATTTACCTGATCTTGCTCCATCAGACTTTTATCTATTTCCAAAACAGAAATCAGGTATTTCTAGTACCCACTTTCAGTCCGATGATTACATCATACTTACACTGGATAGCTTTCAGACCAGTCGAGATAAGGAGTTCTTTAAAGGTGGCATTTGGGCCCTTAAACACCGGTGGCAAAAGAAGGGGATTATGTCGAAAAATAATACAAAATATCTGATAAAATTCAAATCCTTCAATACAAGGCTCACAACACATCAATCAGCCCTTGTATTCAAGGGATGTTTCAAAATCGTAGTTTATAAGTATATTCGAAATTTTACAAGTAAGAATTCATACAAAGAGGTGATAAAGAGAGTTGCCGTAAAACATACGATTTATAACTCTGACTGCTTATTCCCATTTGTAGGTGTCTATGCTATGTCCATTACCCAGACGTTGCTGTTTAGAACAGCATTCATTTCACACTTGAAAATGACATAGCTTTCATACGTTTTGGGGATCTCAAGAACACGCCCACAAGTGTGAGCAACGGGCCTTCTTGATATACCGGTCAAGTCCACCAAATTGACAGTTATTGTATGGTATTTTCCGTATTTGTCATACAGAAGCAAGTCGCTTGCCGTGACGAATCTAAGAAAGCAACGCAGCATTTTTAAATCGGTGTCCATCTCTCTAATGTATCTTTTCAGATGTTTAAACGATTCCGATTCTGACTCTTCACAAACAAGAATAGACAATATCTTCTTGGACGATGGTTCCATCTTACTGTACTCTAGATCCACATCTATATTCAAAGCGAAAAGCATCAATACTTCAAAGAAACACTCCCTGACAAACGCTGTCTCCTGTACAAGTTCCAAGTGAGCTATTTGATCTACGACTGTCCCTATATTTTCATTTGTCGCTCTCACCTTGCTTTCATGTATGGACAAAACCTCAATCAACTCATCCTGGTCCACCGAATCGAATTTTTCAATGGCATCTTTTAGAATTTTCTGTTCCCCAGGAGGAATAAACAAAAGAAATTCCTCTCTCACACTTTCTGACGCTGAACCAAACAAAGACGATTTCAGAAAACTCGGTGCCAGCCTTATTGGTAGCATCCTCTGCATAATCCATCCCATTGCAAGAATCCTTGCAACTGCCTTCCAGTCATTTTGTTGGAAATCATGGCGCAAACATGATACTCTTATGGTTTGTCCAGTTGTGCATTGCTCATAAAAGTCTGCCCAAAATTCCGTCAACATGTCTCTCATCACCCCTCCATCATCATAGGCTTGTTCTTTGTCTCCATTTGGGAGGATTATCTGTACAGATATGGTGTCGATTCTGAAATCTACGTCAGTGTTGTCCTTGAAAAACGTGATAAGATCTTGTAGCATGTGTCCTCTATGTACCACTATGTCAAACTTTCTTGGATCTCTAACCGGCAATGTCGGCAAAACACGTGTAAAAGCGACTTCTCCGAGACTGTCTTCCCACACATTTGGTATATCTAATGAATAAGCTCCATCTGTATGAATACTGTCATAACCATTTATATCATTTTCAATATAAATATAGGATTGTTCTGTATTCGAGCTTAAGTCTTGCATGGGCGTTGAATCTGAATGCACTGGAGTTGATGTTGATGGTATGATAACTGTATTCTGGTTTTCTACACTATTTCCTTCCTCTGGTACCTGTATCTCAAACTCTTTTTCGTCAGAATATGTTCTTGCTGAACTTTTTTTAAATTTCAGTACGGGCATTTCCTCGTCTTCAATCTCTACCTTTTCTGAACTATTTGTCTTTTTCATCTTTGTATTCAAGTAAAATCGAATCTTGTGTAATTTAGCCTTGTCTATCATATCTCCAATTGTCGTTGCTTCGTCCGGTAATGGTTTTAGTTGGAAGTCTGTTAGATCGACGATCATATCTGATAGAGACCCATGTCTACTTTCTCCGTCTTGGAAAAATAATTCAAGGCATTTCTGTATAACGGCTGTCTTGTTCATCTTCTTATCTAATAGTAGAGTTCTGGTCCCACCTCCGAATTTTTCTCTAACTTGAGAGTACGAACCTTTAGTCTCATTAAAATGGTACCAGCCCAAGTCAACTCTATGAACTTGTTTCTTTGCGTTAAATTTTGGAATTTTTTTTCTAGATGATACTTCATCGTCTTTCGAAGGGCGTTTGCTATTTCTGGTAGTTTCAAGGCGATCACATAGTTTGTCCATAAGGCTTAGCTTTTTTGATTTTGTGTCACTTAATTTGTTTGACAGAAAACTTCTCAAAGCAAATATATCTCCCTTATTCGGAAGGAATTCGGCCAGGTCGTTGTCTGTCATGCCCCTCATCGCATCTTCATCTATCTGAAATGATATTACATTCTTACATGTAAGATAAGTAGAGTGTAATTTAGCATAAACCTTATCAATATAGCATTTAGATACTTAATTAAAACCTTGATCTCATAGAATATTTCAATACGGTTTGTTGAAGACGTAAGAATTTTTCAAGTATTGGGGTAGTATGATGTGTTTTTCTATATTTAACATGTACGTTTTCTTCAACTTTAGTATCAAATGATACTTTGGTAAGTAAGTGAGCGTTTATAGAGGAACAATTTTGTGCAATGATTGTTGTGTTTAGAATAAATCATATGCCTTTATATACTATAGAAAGCACGAAAGGGAAAAAAATTCACTCCCCTTTCCCTTTGTTTTGATTCTTTTATAGCTTTTTTGCATATTCAACGCTGAAACCGGTAGATTTATTTGGAATTATTGTGGATCCTAACACTTTGTTTATTCTTAAGGGAAATTGTCAAGTAAAAGTCCATCGAAAGGGGAAATTCTTTTTTAATTGAATTCTAACTTGAGGGATGGTGATGTCGTTACTAACCACGATGTGTGTACTGTAATTAAGCATGTCTTCTCTCATACAAATAAACAAGAGGTCCAAGGAGTCCACATCGCTCACCTGAGTTGCAAACAAACAAAAAAATAGTAGTGAACGATTCGCACTGAGTGAGACATAAATATTTACACGAGTGACGGAAATTTCATCTTTTCCCGAGTGGAGTGTGGTGGAACGAGGGAAAAGATGGAAAATTTCCGTCACGAGTGTAAATCTTATGTCTCACTCATAAGAAAGTGAAAGAATCTATTTCTTCTTCCATAAAACATAAGAAAAAAGTGAATTCAAAAAACATTTCATGCCATATAACGCCATGTTTTCTGACGACGTAACTGTGACGTCACAATAAGATCCTGTTTTATCATTGGTCAATACCTGATTTTCCAATAGATTAACAGGGCGGTCTGACACCCTGCGGGCCTCAAACTGTCCAATATCTTTAAGAATGAATTGTTTTCGGCGTATATCCAATACATAAATGATGAATAATCCCACTTAACGAACTTTTCTTTCATACGGAAATTTACGTGGTTTTATATTTGTTAGGTTTTAAACGGACAATAAGTGTCTTCCGTTTCCGGAAGAAGACATAGTTGATCCATTGATAAATTTTGTTTTTATTTATTTGTTTATTTATTTATTTATTTATTTTTGATTCAATATGTAATATGCGCTGTTTGAAGACATGCATTTTAGAAGTTAGGCAAGTTTAAGATTTTTTTTAAACTGTTAAAACTGCATTTTAAGCCCCGTTTACACTATCAAAGTTTTCCTGTACAAGAAAACTTGGTCAAAGTTTTTGACGCAAACTTTGATAGTGTAAACGATCCAAGAAAACTGTTATCAAAGTCCTTCAAAGAACTTGGATGGACTTTGACGGAATAGAACTCCATCCTATTTTTCTTGAAACTTGGACGGGAATCTACCAATCAGAATAGATTCAGAATGACACCAGCAGTAATTAAGTGTTGAAGAAAGAAGTAAAAGCAATTTAGAAATGTTAAAACTAAATAATGTAGAGACAAAGACAAACAATGCGATGCAGTGAATTTCATCTGTCATAATTTTAGAAAGCACGGGAAAATTTCCTTGAAATCGTGTCCACATTATGTAATAACTCCAATAAGCAATTTCAAACAAAAACTAATATGTTTTCATGAGAAATATTTACAATATTGACAGGATTCATCTTTGTTTTGGTGCATATCTACCGCGTTTTATTGTACAAGTCGTCAAAGAACTTTGATAGTGTATATTAACAGACGACTTTGTCAAGGAAAACTTTGACCAAGTTTTCTTTGACGGACTTTGACCAAGAAAACTTTGATAGTGTAAACGCGGCTTTAAGTTTTACGAGGATTTCTTTCAGATCTACACATCCAACTGTGGCCGACAGAATAGTCATTGAAATGACGAAGCTGAGGCCACAGACTGATAGAAGTAGACAATTGATATTATTTAAACACCGAAACTAAAGCCCCCTTCACACTTTCACGGATCGGGCCACGGATAGCTAAGGATCGAGAAAATTTTTACATCCGTAGCTATCCGTAGCTCGATCCGGCACTAGTCGTGACAAGTCGTAGCTATCCTTGGCAATCCGTAGCTATCCGGGATGAGACAGAAATTTTTTGAACATGTTCAAAATTTCCCACGACTCCGCTACGGAAAGATTTGTCGTAGCGGAGTCGTAGGGGAGTCTTAGCAACCCGTAGTGGAGTCGTGACTATCCGTAGGGGAGTCGTAGTAACCCGTAGCGCATCCGTAGCAATCCGGGACCATTTTTGTGATAAAAATATAAATACGACTCTGCTACGGATTGCTACGACTCTGCTACGGATTGCTACGACTCTGCTACGGATTGCTACGACTCTGCTACGGATTGCTACGACTCTGCCACGGATTGCTACGACTCTCCTACGGATTGTTACGACTCACCTACGGGTTGCTACGGATAGCCAAGGATTGTGTCTTATATAAACTTCAAATTTATTAGGTTTCTGTGCGTTTTCGGTCAATATATGAGTAAATACTTCAACTATTGAATTTCAGGTCATGGTATAAAGGCTTGTATAAAGCCTCAATACTGTTATAAAACAAGTGAGACCATCTCAATTTGAAAATATTCGGTGTTTTAGTAAATAATTATGGATTACAAATGCGTAGGAAATTCAAGCCAGTCCTACCAATCCGTACTGAAGTCGTAGCTATCCTTGTGCGAATCGTGGCTATCCGTACTCGAGTCGTGGTAATCCTTAGCTATCCGTACCTATCCCTACCTATCCGTACACGTGTCGTAGCAATCCGTATCTATCCTTACGCGTGTAGTAGCAATCCGTAGCAATGTCGGGACGATATCCGTAGCAATCCTTAGCTATTCGTACTCGATTCGTATCAACCCATAGCAATCCGTAGCAATCCGTACTTGAGTCGTAGGTTCATGGTTCATCGAACAATTTGCGTCCCGACTCGCCACGGATAGACTTTTTTTGGAGTCGTAGCGGAGTCGTGGCTCGATCCGTGAAAGTGTGAAGGGGGCTTAAGCCTTTTCGTTTATGAAGTGAACCCTTTATAAAATACGGAAGCCAGTTCGTGCCATGTTATATCTTTTTACTATCTCGTAGTTACGAGAAACTTTTCTCGTAATAACGAGAAACGTTTCTCGTAGTTACGAGAAAAGTTTCTCGTAATTACGAAAAAAATTTCTCGTAACTACGAGAAAGTTTCTCGTAATTACGAGAATTTTTTCTCGTTACTACGAGAAAAGTTTCTCGTAACTACGAGAATTTTTTCTCGTAACTACGAAAATTATTTCCCGTAACTACGAGAAAAGTTTCCCGTAACTACGAGAAAAGTTTCTCGTAACTACGAGAAACGTTTCTCGTAACTACGAGATAGTAAAAAAATATAACATGGCACGAACTGGCTTCCGTAATAAAACTACCCCAAAAGGACCTGAAATAAATGCGATTCTTTCATTTTAAGATTCCTTTTTTAGAATAGACAAATGTGTTTTTACAGTAAGTTGACAGATGACTGAAGTATAAATATTGAGAGATAAATATTTAGTAAATTTGAATGAGGTATAAATAACTGAGAGATGAATATCAGTAAACTATTGAATTATGAAAAAGGTTTTTTATGTACAAAACCATGTATATCGGTCGATAATCGTATCTTGTTTTGATGTTGCTAAGAGAAGAAAAGCTATCTGAAAAGAGTATATTTTCTTATGAGGGTTTAAATTATGTAGAGAATTTTTTTGGTGTGTGTAATGCTTGATGAAAAAAAAAAATTACTTCATTCCCTAGATAGGCAAAATGCAATTCTGCATTCGCCGATATACGCTAGTAAATCATCTTTAATCTCCTACAGTAACTGAAATAAAATAATTAATACATTTGAAAATTTTCTGTTCGCTACGCTTCCAGTTTTACATATTAATTAAGAAAAACAGACAGGAAATTGGAAGTTAACGTACCGGTATTATGGAATTTAAAAATTATTGAGCCTTCAATTCACCTTTAAAAAAAATCTGGATCCGCCTATGCATAGGAGCGATGAATAGAATAGAATATTAAGTTCTGCGTCCTCCCCCCGACTGTCCGTCCGTCTGCCGGTTTGTCTGTACGAATAAGCTTATCCGGGCCCAGTGTTTATTCTCACTTTTTGGGGGAAGGGATTCAGGGCCGTTACATGAGGGAAATACAATGTATGAGCGTGAACGACTCGAAGGGGGATTTTTTTTTAATAATACAAGATTTTTTCAAAACTGTAATCAATATAACTGGAATGGCTTTAATTACAAACAGGTACATATATGGAACCATATTCTACAATTTTGTTCCTGATTTTGTTGAATTTTACACAGTATCTAAAATATTTTTTAGCCGAAGAAAAAAATCTTTTATATGTTTGGGGTGGGGGGATTTCTATGACAGGAAGGGAAAAATATATACTCCAGTGAGGGGGGAATGGGGACGAATATCGCCGAATATTTTTGAAAAAAAAACACCGGGACCTTACATTTTCACTGCTTTCATGGATAATAATTTCACATAATTGTTGCTGTGTCTTGACCTTGATCCGAATTCATAGATCAAAAGGTAACAGTGCATGTGGGTTTAAAACTTGTCCGGACCAACTTTTTCACTGTCTCCATGGACGGTAAATGCTGATTTTACGGTCGCAAACCGAGTTTTTCTGGCGACGAGTTAGCGGAGCCAGAAAAACGGATGTTTGCACCTAAAATCAGCATTTACCGTCCGCAAACATAACGTCAGAAACTAGATATTCCAATTCTGATGCAATCTATATTTTTGTGAATATAAGGCGAAATGTGACGTTAGCAACGTCAAAGCCTGGTATTTTCTCGTTTTACAGCCGTAACTAAGGAACAAACAACCAATGAAATTCGACGTTATAGCGACGTTGCATTAGAATGATACTTAATAGGCTTAATGGCCAGGTCCTCATTAACTTGATCCAATGTCATAGATCAAAGGCCAATTGTAAAATATCTTCTTTGCTGGGATTTCACAGGCTTAATGCCCACGACAAAGGGGGTATCTCATGTCACTAAACCAAGTAAAGGTCAAAGGTTATGGTCACAGTGCACTTGAATGATCATAAGGATGAAGTTCGGTTTCGTTTTAAGTTTTCTAAGTAGAGCTACAGGACTTATAGATTGGTTCGTCAAACCATTGTTTATCAGAAAAACTTCAAACTTGTCACATAAATACATGTACGAGGCACCGAGACATATTTGAATTTGTACTCAAAATCAAATTTTATTTCGACAAAAATGACTTTTGTTAAACAAAATCGAGTCTTTATGAACATGATGAATGCAATCTTTAAAATACCATAGATACAAGCTTTATTTTTATATAAAAAAGAACTTACTTTCGTCGTCAAATTATCAAAAGTTGGACACGATTCAATTCTCTACGACGAAGTTCGATTTGGTTTAACATTATTCAATTTTGTGCCACCGGCTTCAATTTTGTAGCACATAATTCAATTTTGTAAGAACAGAATTCAAATCTTTGAACAACAAATTCAATTTTGTAACGAAAGAATTCTCAAAATTGAACCATGTTCCCAAACTTCGATTCTGTCGGGGCATTGTGATGCTGGTTTTAATTTTGTCCTATTTGCGGATGATAGATGTTTGGATTTGTTGTTACAGAATTCAGTTTTGTGTAAAAAGAAATCGACTTTGCTTACAAAAGGAAATGTCCCATTTAGCATGTTTAGCAGCTTGGCCACCATGTGAGGCATTTCAATCCTGTTTCACTTTTCATTTTCGTTGAACAAAGTTGAGTTTTGTCAAAACAGAATTAAATACTATGATCTCGAGGTTCACGAAAATGAATAATCTGGCCTGCTCTGCGTTGAAATAAATAACCTGACCCGAAGAAATTTGCCACCCCCCGGAATCAAATGGTCGTCCCTTAATCCCCTAATTGGGCGCTGTCCCTGGCTGAACCCGCCATTGCAAAGAGGCGAGGTGGTTCGGGGATAGCTGGTGGATTCTAGGCAATTTGGGATCATATATTTGGCACTCTGGGAACTAGTTTACAGCAAATCCCCCTACTTTGATATTGGTTATTTCTTTCTTCAATATCTAACATGAAGACGAGATACATCATCGCTCAAAGCGAAAAGACCCGAAGTTAGCTATGTTTGATCAAATATCTTCTTTAACTCGAGACTAAGTACAAGAAATATGAGAGACTCTCTGTTTTTAGTATTATTTAACTTTTTTGTTGTTGCAAAAACGATAGCTAAAGGAGAACAGAAAAATGACCTTTTTTCCTACATGTGACAGAATCATGGAGAGGCGAGATGCGGCGGAGCCATCTTGTTTTTCTCGCCTGAAATCAGACCGCCATAGCTTGCTATGAGGGAGTAGACTACGGTATCGTAGAAGGCAATCAAGTGACGTAATTTACGCAATCCTACTGGAAGGAACTATTCCGAGGTGCAATAAAAAAGGGGTCACTACAGAAAATAAAACCCTTTTTTGTATGATTAATGTATTGGTCCGATTTGACCGCCTTAAAATGCACAGAAGTTCATAAAAAAAACAAAAAGAGAAAGAGGGGTCCTGCATGTCGTTTTTTTTCGCTAATTCGTCCACATAGAAAATTTTTCCAATTTTTACATCTTTTCAAATCCTTTCAAATAGTTTTGACCAATGGTGTGACACTTTTTATTCAGCCCGGTTCATCTGCAATCAGACGTACTATAATAAAAAAGAAAAGAGAATGATTTTCTTTCACAACGTGCATAATTATTTCTTAACTAACCTTTTGATTTCTTAATTCTGTCAATGTTTCTTCAGTTATTCCCCTTTTCCGAAGAAACTGCTCCATCTCTTCGTCTAGGTATGCTGAAGATGACAAGGTACCAACCATATAGTAGGACAATTAAATGACCTAAGGCGAGTTTATTGCCTTACATCTGACAGGGTATAATTATCGAATTAAAACTGAATGAAGCATGGGTTATCTGACAACGAGCATGTCAAATGTCAACGAAACCATAATATCATGAAACATATGTCCATAAAGTAAACAATTAGAAAAATGTTGACGGCACGGTGAATAATCTCTCTTACTTCATTCAATTTTGTTTGGTAGTCAACAGAAATTGATTCACTAAGATATTTCTTACCTAACTTCTCTTCCGCCATTTTTCTACTACAAAGGCAGAACAAAGAGCCTCGAATTTCCGACTTTAAAGTTGGAAATTCCGACTTTAAAGTTGGAAATTCCAAGATTAAAGTTGGAAATTCCGACTTTAAAGTTGGAAATTCCGACTTTAAAGTTGGAAATTCCAAGATTAAAGTTGGAAATTCCAAGATTAAAGTTGGTAATTCCGACTTTAAAGTTGGAAATTCCGACTTTAAAGTTGGAAATTCCAAGATTAAAGTTGGAAATTCCGACTTTAAAGTTGGAAATTCCGACTTTAAAGTTGGAAATTCCAAGATTAAAGTTGGAAATTCCAAGATTAAAGTTGGAAATTCCAAGATTAAAGTTGGAAATTCCGACTTTAAAGTTGGAAATTCCAAGATTAAAGTTGGAAATTCCAAGATTAAAGTTGGAAATTCCGACTTTAAAGTTGGAAATTCCAAGATTAATGTTGGTAATTCCAAGATTAAAGTTGGAAATTCCAAGATTAAAGTTGGAAATTCCAAGATTAAAGTTGGAAATTCCAAGATTAAAGTTGGAAATTCCGACTTTAAAGTTGGAAATTCCGACTTTAAAGTTGGAAATTCCAAGATTAAAGTTGGAAATTCCAAGATTAATGTTGGAAATTCCAAGATTAATGTTGGAAATTCCAAGATTAAAGTTGGAAATTCCAAGATTAAAGTTGGAAATTCCGACTTTAAAGTTGGAAATTCCAAGATTAAAGTTGGAAATTCCAAGATTAAAGTTGGAAATTCCAAGATTAAAGTTGGAAATTCCAAGATTAAAGTTGGAAATTCCGACTTTAAAGTTGGAAATTCCAAGATTAATGTTGGTAATTCCAAGATTAAAGTTGGAAATTCCGACTTTTAAGTTGGAAATTCCAAGATTAAAGTTGAAAATTCCGACTTTAAAGTTGGAAATTCCGACTTTAAAGTTAGAAATTCCAAGATTAAAGTTGGAAATTCCAAGATTAAAGTTGGAAATTCCAAGATTAAAGTTGGAAATTCCAAGATTAAAGTTGGAAATTCCGACTTTAAAGTTGGAAATTCCAAGATTAATGTTGGTAATTCCAAGATTAAAGTTGGAAATTCCGACTTTTAAGTTGGAAATTCCAAGATTAAAGTTGAAAATTCCGACTTTAAAGTTGGAAATTCCGACTTTAAAGTTAGAAATTCCAAGATTAAAGTTGGAAATTCCAAGATTAAAGTTGGAAATTCCAAGATTAAAGTTGGAAATTCCAAGATTAAAGTTGGAAATTCCGACTTTAAAGTCGGAAATTCCAAGATTAAAGTTGGAAATTCCAAGATTGAAGTTGGAATTTCCAGGATTAAAGTTGGAAATTCCGACTTTAAAGTTGGAAATTCCAAGATTTAAAGTCGGAAAATCAAAAATAAAAAAAAAGTATTTGGCACTTATACGCTTCCGTATCTAAAGGATAAATGAATTTTATCTCAACGAATAAGCATAATATAACCTTCCTTCACATATAAACATGCATGTCTGGTCCACGCTGTTAATTAGTATGCCTTTAAATGATGCCAATGATTAACATTAACTAAGTTCTAAGGAAGATAACTCCATCACCCTTGACCGTGTTGAGTGGATTGCGCAGACTCTGGCTGTGACACTTCCGGTCTAACTCTAGCGTGTTTTCAGTATCAGTGAGGAGCAAAATCATTATAAACATTTCACCAAAAAACCCTCTCCTCCACACCCTTTCTTTATTTTTATGATTCATTACAACGTATTTCAATCTATAGATGTGCTTATTTCCTAACTTTTAAACATGCATCATATTTATACAATTAATATTGTATTGCAGGGTTTACATTCATCTCCTCCTTCTGCGCTTGTTTTATTTTTATTTCAGCAATATTCTCAGGCTCGGGGTTACCCTCGACGTTAATTCGCCATTGATGGGACTTGAAGATATACCATGGAGCCTTGCCTACATCCGTGAACCTCTTACATCGGACCTTTCATCCTCCAATTTTCCTACCTTGGGATCGTGTGAAGCTCCGAACATTTCGTTTGCGGTGTCTGTGACATCATTTAGTTCCGAGTGCGGCAGTGATATAACATGCCCAGTTTTCAGAGGATTTTTCCCCAACACAAAAACTGGGTTTTTCATCTCTGTTTTTCCTCTGGGTTTGGTATATCACGATCTTCATCACTGATTTGTTAACAGTTTCTATACATTTATCAAGGCAGCGTTTAGCGTCTACAATCAACTGTTCAAGTGTTTCACGACATTATAATTCCGAATCTTAACCAATTTTGCCGGAAGCCCCGCTCCAGATCCGGAATCCAACTCACCCGCTCATACCACCTTGCATTAATTGCGTCATGGCTTCCCCTTTCCTGACGTTCATTGGTTCAAAACAGTGCAGTTCTACAACTGTCTTAGCGTTCGACAGAATTTTGCTTTTAAACCTCGCTTCAGTTTCTGTTGTCTTCCAGACTCTGAGCCAATAATTGGGGTTTATTATTAATTTGTATTGATTATCTACGACATATACAATTGAATGTCGTCGTAGACCATTGATTATTTTTATTGTCAAAATATGGATTCATTGATATTGAAATATTGGACATTTATATGAACTATTGAACTTTGAACTATGAACTATTGAGCATTGAAGTTCATGAACAATTGAACTGAACTTATATTCAAGAACTAAGAAATATGAACTTACTAGGCATTTGCTTTATTGAATTTATTTGCCTTAAATTGTGCATTGAGTTCATGAACTATTATTGATTATTTATTTTAAATAAAGCCATGACATGAACCGCCAATCATATCTTCCTTAGCTTTATTCTGTGGAGATAAATAGACGATTATTGAAATGGGATGCGGAAAATAACGTTATAACAGACGCTCAATTTGGATTTAGGCGTGGTTACTCTACAGTTGATGCAATATTCATTCTTCAGTCTTTAATCAATATGTATCTTAAGAAAAAGGGGGGTAGACTTTATTGTTGTTTTATTGATTACAAAAAAGCGTTCGACTTTGTTGATAGGGGGAAACTGTGGTCAAAACTTATAAATCAAGGGGTAACAGGTAAAATGTTGAAATTGATAAAATCATTATATGATAATGTGAAATCATGTGTGAAGAATAAAGGAATGCTATCAGAATATTATGAAAATAAGATCGGTCTTTTTCAAGGGGAGGTGTTATCACCGATATTGTACTCATTATATGTGAATGACTGTGAAATGCATTTTCTAAGAAATAATTGTCCTTGTATAGAATTTGAAATGATATGTATTTTTCTACTAATGTATGCTGATGATATGGTACTCATAGCTCATAATCCTCAGAATTTACAGAAAATGATTGATGAGTTACACAATTATAACAATCAATGGAAGTTAACTTTAAATACCGACAAAACAAAAATTATGGTTTTTAGAAATGGTGGGAATTTGAGAGAAGAAGAAAAATGGTGTTATAACGGTAAAGAATTAGAGGTTGTTGATAGATTCTGTTATCTTGGAATGCTCTTTAATTTTAATGGGAAATTTAATTTGACTCAAAAACATATTTCGGATCAGGGAAGAAAGGCTTACTTTTCCTTAGAAAATAAGTTTAAGGAACATTCATTTAATGTTGAAACAAAATGTTCAGTGTTCGATTCATATGTCTCCAGTATTTTAAACTATGGGGCTGAAGTTTGGGGGTTTCACAGGGGAAATGATATAGAAAAGATTCATACGCTATTCTGTAAAAAATTATTAGGAGTAAGAAAGTCTACATGTAACTTTATGGTATATTTTGAATTGGGGCGTCTCCCTCTCATGGAATCCAGGAAGCTCAAGATTTTTAAATATTGGCTTAAGTTAAAAAGTACAAAGAATTGTATTCTTAGAGAATGTTATGAAAAAAGAGTGGCCATAAATGACGTGTGGGTCCAGTCAATTAGGGATGAATTGGATAAATTAGGTTTAGGATATATGTTTAATGAATCATGTAATAGATACAGTTACAAGATTATTGAACAAAGATTTACTGATATTGTTGTACAAAACATGTTTTCAAAAATAGTAAACAGTCCGAAAGGTTTTATCTATCAGCATTTAGTTAATCATTTTTGTATTCAAAATTATTTATTGAAATCTATTGATTTTAAACAGAGGAATTGCATTACTAAATTTAGAATTTGTGGACATGATCTTAACATTGAAAGAGGAAGATACACTGGGGTGGGGCGTTCGAATAGAAAATGTACCTTATGTAATTTATATGATATTGAGGATGAATTCCACTTTGTACTTAAATGTCCCTTTTATGTTGATATACGTCAAAAATACATCAAAAGATACTATTATATCAGACCTAGTGTTTTTAAATTAATTCAATTGTTAAGTACCGTTAATGTCAAAGAATTAAGAAATTTAGGCAAATATCTAGAGGAAGCATCAAAGATTAGACTGCAATCATTATAACTGTGTATATGTGTGTTTGTGATTTTATTTTCTAAATATGATTCATACGTAATAATCTGCTATATCACGGCAAATTTTGATATATATTCATTGTTTTACTACATATAATGTATAAGTTAGTAACATTATTACATTTACCATTATCATTATTATTACTGATGTTTCTCTATCATGACACTCACTCTCACTGTAATTACTATTTATCATTATATTTTGTAAATATTGTATATATTATATGTTCCTTATTCTGATGTGTCTCTGGCACAAAGAAATAAATACTTGAACTTGAACTTGAACGTAGATTATAAAATTGTGCTGGTACAATGATCTGTTGGCAGAAAAAAAAAAGCCCCAAGAGAAACTCAGAACAGAGACTAGAAAATGGATCATATACGATCTAAGGATCTAGATAAAAAAAAAATGAGAGTATTTTATCTATAGCTATGCCAAAATTAATTCATCTTTTAATATAAGCCTTAATTATCAACCATGAAAAATTGTAAATCCGTCTGTATCTGAATATATGAAGGTATACTTTGGGAATTGTTGTCATTTTAGCGATTTTTAGATACATGTATTATTAAAAATGAAAATGGAATAGAAAAAAATGGCTTATTTGATGATTAATGTTAATCAAAAAAATCTGAATTGTTTTATTTCAACTTTCAATCACCAAATTATTTGAGCATTTGGAAAAAGATCGGAAATATTGAATATTCCAGTTCTTTTCAAAGAATTAAATTTTTCAATTTCGTTTTCAAAAAGAGTTTTTTTCTCGAAAATAATAACATCTTTTAAATGTCCCTGATGGTTAATTATGTCTCCCCCCCCCCAACGGGGAGGAGACATATTGGTTTTGCCTTCGTCGTCCGTCTGTCCGTCTGTCATACATCGTGTCCGGGCTATATCTCCTGAACCGTTTGCCCGATCACTTTCATATTTTAGTATGTTGTTGCTTATGACCCGAAGGTTTCACATCACCTTGACCCAAGGTCATGTGACCAAGGTCAAGGTCACTTGGTGCATTTTTAATGAAATACTGCATACATTCCTGTCCGGGCTATATCTCTTGAACCGTTTGCCCAATCACTTTCATATTTTAGTATGTTGTTGCTTATGACCCGGAGGTTTCACATCACCTTGACCCAAGGTCATGTGACCAATGTCAAGGTCACTTGGTGCATTTTTAATGAAATACTGCATACATTCCTGTCCGGGCTATATCTCTTGAACCGTTTGCCCAATCACTTTCATATTTTAGTATGTTGTTGCTTATGACCCGGTAGGTTTCACATCACCTTGACCCAAGGTCATGTGACCAAGGTCAAGGTCACTTAGTGCATTTTTAATGAAATTATGCATACATTCCTGTCCTGGCTATATCTCTTGAACCGTTTGCCCGATCACTTTCATGTTTTAGTATATTGTTGCTTATGACCCGAAGGTTTCACATCACCTTGACCCAAGGTCATGTGACCAAGGTCAAGGTCACTTAGTGCATTTGTAATGAAATTATGCATACATGCCTGTCCGGGCTATATCTCTTGAACCGTTTGCCCGATCACCTTCATATTTTAGTATGTTGTTGCTTATGACCCGAAGGTTTCACATCACCTTGACCCAAGGTCATGTGACCAAGGTCGAGGTCACTTAGAGCATTTTTAATGAAATTATGCATACATTCCTGTCCGGGCTATATCTCTTGAACCGTTTGCAGGATCACTTTCATATTTTAGTATGTTGTTGCTTATGACCCGTATGTTTCACATCACCTTGACCCAAGATCATGTGACCAAGGTCAAGGTCACTCAGTGCATTTTTAATGAAATTATGCATACATTCCTGTCTGGGCTATATCTCTTGAACCGTTTGCAGGTTCACTTTCATATTTTAGTATGTTGTTGCTTATGACCCGTAGATTTCATATCACCTTGACCCAAGGTCATGTGACCAAGGTCAAGGTCACTTAAGTGCATTTTTAATGAAACTTTACATACATTCCAGTCCGTGCTATATCTCTTGAACCGTTTGCAAGATCACTTTCATATTTTAGTATGTTTTTGCTGATGACCCGAAGGCTTCACATCACCTTGACCCAAGGCCAAGGTCACTGACTACATTTTTAATGAAATTGTAGATACATTCTTGTTTAGGCTTTATCCCTTGGACCGCATACTGGATTGCTTTCAAGTTTAAGAATGTATTTAGTCATGACCAAAATGTTTCACCTGGACCCATGGTAATTTGATCAAGGTCAAAGTTACTAAGTACATTTTAATGAAATTGTACATGCTATCCCATTGGGGCTTTATCTCTTTTAACTATTTATCAGATCACCGTCATATTTTAGTATGGTGTTGCTTATCACGTAAAGGTTTCACATCACGTTGACTCAAGGTCATGTGACCAAAGTCAAGGTCAATTAGTATATTTTAAATGAAATTGTATTTGTTACATGTATTATGTCCAGGCTTAATCTTTTGAACCGTGATCGGATCACGTCATATTTTAGTATGATGGTGCTGATGACCCAAAGGTTTCACACCTCCTTGATCCAAGGTCATATGACTAAGGTCAAGTATTACATTTTTTAATGAAATTGTAAATGCTATTGAGTCTGGGCTATATCTGTGGAATCATATACTGGATTACTCTTATACTATAGTATGCTGTTGCTCAGGATTGGAGGGTTTCTTATCATCTTGACCCAAGGTCATGTGCCCAAGGTCAAGATCATTTAGTTCTTTTTAATGAAATTGTACGTACTAATATTGTCTGGGCTATATCTCCTGAACCCTTCTTACAATTGTTTTCATATTTTAGTATGTTGTTTCGAAGGACTGAATGTTTCTTATCACATTGTCCCAAGGTCACATGGTTAAGGTAGCTTCTTACTTTGGTAATGAAATTGTATATGCTAAGCATGTCCAGGCAGAAATTGTCTATGCTAATAATGTTTAGGCTTTATATTTTGAACCGTGTATCCAATCACTAGTTCAGTTTTTTGTTGCTCATGATCCATACAATGTTAAACGTCTTCAAATTCAATAGCATCATTTATGCAGCATGGAATAGACATGCATGTTTCGGGTACTTAACCCTCGTCAGTGAGTGTAGGTTTCAGATCACCTATATCCAAGGTCATGTGACCAAAGTCAATTTCTTTAAATATGCTTATAATGAAATTGTATATGCCAATCATGTTTGGGCTTTACCTCAAACAATGTAATGAATCACTTTCATGTTTTAGTATGATGTTGCCCATGACTCAAAGGTTTCACATCATTTTGCATTTTGGCCCAAGGTCAAAGTAACTTAGAGGGAGGGGGGAGACATCTGTTTTTTTATGAAAAACATTTTGTTTAATTTTTTTTAATGTTGTCTTTATTAAATCTTTTATCGTACTCAAGATAGATTTTCCAAAAAATGAGTCATTCGTTGGATAAAAATTATTAAGAAAAACCGCCCCTTTATGCAATTTACACAATCAAAGTACAAGGTACTGCTTTGATATCATAGCTTGTTTCAAGAGATGTCTCTGACATTTCTTTAGTGCAACGCATGACTCATTTTTGGAAACTCTATCTTGAATACGATGCACGATTTGACAAAGACAACTATACTGTTTCTCCATGTTATATTGCAATTGGGATTAGTTGTACCCAACGTTACAGAATCGTTGTGACATGGTATCATTATGTCACGGTAGAATAGTGTGCGCCAACAATGTTCTTGACTGCAAACTTTGTGCACATTGAACATAATAATGGCGCAATGGTAGCACTTCTGACTTCAAACCCAAAAGTCCAAAGTTTTAGCTCGGGGCTCTTCCACACATCCTTATTGTCTTTTAGACTGCTAATCCCATTTTAAGGCCATGCTTTGTGCATGCTTTTCGTTATTACATGTATGTGTGCAATGGATTTTAACACTCAACATTGGATACTTTTTTCTATTCATTATAAATAAAGTAATTTTTAGTACTATTGTAAAAGATATTTATTGGAAAATGCTCAACAACAAAATGTAAATTTACAGACAATGGCCATATCCTCAGGATTCCTTGCAAGACTAGTTATTCCTTAACCATGGAGTACATCTACAAAATAAACAAAATCCATCATGAGAGAGAGAGAGAGAGAGAGAGAGAGAGAGAGAGAGAGAGAGAGAGAGCAGACAATGAATAAATTAAGATAGACACTGAAATATAAATAAAGTTATACCTCTAGTTAACCGTATGTTGGATTAATCCCTCCAGCTGTTCCAATGCTGCCGATAGCTCCACTTAGCGAGGTTCCATAAGAGGGGTAGTAAGATCCGGTGCTGTAGGCGAAGCTGTTACCACTGGGATAATAAGAGGATCCAAGAGTTGTCGCCCCGTAAGAAGGATAGGATCCGGCGGTGCTGTAGCTATATGAGGGATAGCTCCCTATGGAGCCGAAGGAACCGTAACTGTAGGAAGGGGAACTGTAGCTGTAAGAGGGGTAGCTGTAGGAGGGGGAACTGTAACTATACGAGGGATAGCTATAGGAAGGATAGCTGTATCCATACGACGGATAATTATATCCGTATGATGGATAATTGTATCCGTATGATGGGTAGCTATATGCATACATATTACCACCCCATCCTCCTCCGTGACCCCAACCTCCACCATGACCCCATCCACCTCCGTGGCCCCAACCTCCTCCGTGGCCCCAACCTCCTCCGTGACCATACCCACCTAAAAAACATGAATATGATAAATAATATATCATAAAGACGAGGTGAATAAGCTTTATTTGAAGTCTATGTATGAAAGGTTTAAAGTCTTACAGATATAGAAAAAGTTCGAAAAAGATTAATCTAATTTTCATATATTTCTTCAAGGGAAAAGGAACCATTCTTGAATCTTTATAGAAAGTATATGTTATAACTACCTTTCTTGTGCATAGGTCTATACTTTCCTTTTCGGTGACCATATCCCCCAGCCGATGCCAGCGCAAAGGCTATGGACAGCGTCACCAGAATCACGAGCGATCTCATGATGAGGAACCTAAAGTCAGGAAAATAATCATAAAATAATATTTCATATCTAAAAATTTAACCACGAATAATCAAAAAAAAAAAAAAAAAAAAAAAAAAAGGAAAAGAAAAAAAAAAAAAAAAAAAAAAAAAAAAAAAAAGAAATTCAAAGAAAAAAAAATTGATGAAATTAAAGAAAAAGAATAGAAATCAAAGTGAACAAAGAGACAAAGAGATAGACATTTTCCTCATTGTATTTGTATTTGAGAAATTAATGTTAATATATGAAAAGATTTTCAGTGAAAAGGATAAAAGGGGTAAGATACAAATGAATAAATTTGAAAGTAAAAGAAAATGAAAATATTGAAATGAACCCCCCCCCCCCATTCAAAAAAGTATTTGAGAAATTAATGTTAATATATGAAAAGATTTTCAGTGAAAAGGATAAAAGGGGAAAGATACAAATGAATAAATTTGAAAGTAAAAGAAAATGAAAATATTGAAATGAAACCCCTCCTCAAAAAAGTATTTGAGAAATTAATGTTAATATATGAAAAGATTTTCAGTGAAAAGGATAAAAGGACAAATATACAAATGCATAAATTTAGAAGTAAAAGAAAATGAAAATATTAAAAATGCACCCCCCCCCCCTCTAAAAAAAGTCACACACAAACAAACAAGAAAAAATACCCCCCCCCCCAAAAAAAAACCCAAACAAACTAACACCACTGCCCCCTCCCCCCCCCCCCCCCAATACCCCCGTAAGTCAATAGTCCATTTTCCAGAAAATATCTATGACCGTTTTAAACTTTGATTTTATAATCATTTGGCAAAATTTTCCATTGTGACGTCACATCTGATAGCACCGACTTGAAGCACCTTGATGTGTTGCCATGCCTTTTATCTTAACGTCACAATGAAAATATCGCCAAATTTTGTGATGTCTTGTGTCTGTCCGCATTATGAATCCATCGGAAATGAAAAATTTGAAATGACACATTGAAATAAAAAAAGAGAATATAAATTTTAAACAAAGATTAAAAAGATTCCCACATATGAAATCTAGGAGAATTGTAAGTGAATGAATTAAAACAGGATAAAAGGAAATTATAATATACCCTCACCTACTTTATAAACAATTTAAAATGTCATGTTTTGATACTTTTTTTGCCAGAAGAGCTCGAACATTTCGTTTTTCTTTATAAAATCAAAATTGAATTTTCTTTAACACCAAGCCCAAACACCTTCCATTCCTAAAGAAAATATGAATTTTTTTTCACATACCTTTACACTGCTTGAACAGTTCCTTCGATAGTACAGATTAGATTCCTACCGCAAAATAACACGCGCGACTTTTTATATTTCAGGTCTATCACGTGACCCGAGAGAGGTGTTGAAAGTGATATGGTTGTTCACTGTGTTAGCGACCGTGGTGCCTAAAAGATTGATGAACATGACAGGCTAAGGGTTTCTTGTAAGGGCTACCCGGTCATTAGAGGTCCAACCAGTACTGTTACGCTGAGCTTGACGTAACAGATGTATACTGCTCTCCGCGTTTCCGTATATTTGTTTTTTCCTTGCGTTGCGTTACCCAACACTGATATTTACCTTATACGACTTATTCTATGCATTTGTTTATGAAAGAACATGTACATGGATTTATGATTACACGTACTTAGAAAATGCACCAAGGACAGGTTCTCTGATGGCATTGATATTGTGCAATATTCAAGCCATCAAAAGTGGATTTTGAGAGTTATAAGTAGAATTGAAAATGTTAATGAAAAGCAAGATAATGAATGAATAAATAAATAAATAAATAAATAGATAAATGAATAAGTAAAAAGAGAAATGAAGTTTAATGAAAACAAGACAACCAAAAGCTCGATAATATGTTAATTTTAAAGAAATTCAAAATAAAAAAGAGGCCCAAGGGGGCCACATCGCTCACCTGAGGAGACTGTATGTATGTTTTCAATCAAAGTCAGTATAAGAACTGAAGAAAATCACTTTTAGTGAAGCTTTGAGAAGGACAATGTGTAATTACTTCCTGTAAAGTTTGTTGACATTCTGTGCAGTAGTTTAAGAGGATAAGTCAAAAATGTGTCATCCAATTAGAGCCTATGAAGGACATCTTGGGTTTCCGATCGGCTCGAAAAACACAAACTTGGTAGACTAAGAGGGCAATGAGTACTTGCTTCCTGTGAAGTTTCAAGAAATTCTGTGAAGCGCTTTCAGAGGAGAAGTCGAAAATGTGTCAGCCAATCAGAGCCTGTAGCTGCCATCTTGGATTTCCGATCGGCTCCAAAAAAACTTAAACTTGTTAGAGGGCAATGAGTGCTTATTCCTGTTCGTGAAATTCTATGCAGCGGTATCAGAACAGAGGTCAAAAATGTGTCAGCCAATCAGGGCCTTTTGCGGCCATCTTGGATTTCCGATCAGCTTGAAAAAAAAAAAAAAACAAATTTGGTAGAGGGCATTGAGTTCTTGCTTCTTGTGAAGTTTCATGAAATTCTGTGAAGCGGTTTCAGAGGAGAAGTCGAAAATGGGTCAGCCAATCAGAGCCTGTGGCAGCCATCCTGGATTTCCAATCGCCTCGAAAAACACAAACTTGGTAGAGGGCATTGAGTTCTTGCATCCTGTGAAGTTTCGAGAGATTCTGTGCAGCGGATTCAGAGGAGAAGTCGAAAATGTGTAAGCCAATCAGAGCTTGTGGCAGCCATCTTGGATTTCCCATCGGCTCGAAAAACACAAACTTGGTAGAGGGCATTGAGTATTTGCTACCTGTGAAGTTTCCAGAAATTCTGTGAAACGGTTTCAGAGGAGAAGTCGAAAATGCGTCAGCCAATCAGAGCTAGTGGCGGCCATCTTGGATTTCCGATCGGCTCGAAAAACACAAACTTGGAAGAGGGCATTGAGTACTTGCTTCCTGTGTAGTTTCATGAAATTCTGTGCAGCGGTTTCAGAGGAGAAGTCGAAAATATGTCAGCCAATCAGAGCCTGTGGCGGCCATCTTGGATTTCAGATCGGCTCAAAAAACACAAACTTGGTAGAGAGCATTGATTGCTTGCTTCCTGTGAAGTTTCCAGAAATTCTGTGCAGTGGTTTCAGAGGAGAAGCCCAAAATGGTCAGCCAATCAGAGCCTGTGGCGGCCATCTTGAATTTCCGATCGGCTCGAAAAACACAAACTTGGAAGAGGGCATTGAGTACTTGCTTCCTGTGTAGTTCATGAAATTCTGTGCAGCGGTTTCAGAGGAGAAGTCGAAAAGATGTCAGCCAATCAGAGCTAGTGGCGGCCATCTTGGATTTCAGATCGGCTCAAAAACACAAACTTGGTAGAGGGCATTGAGTGTTTGCTTCCTGTGAAGTTTCATGAAATTCTGTGCAGTGGTTTCAGAGGAGAAGTCCAAAATGTGTCAGCCAATCAGAGCCTGTGGTGGCCATCTTGGATTTCGGATCGGCTCGAAAAACACAAACTTGGTCAAGGGAATTGAGTTCTTGCTTCCTGTGAAGTTTCGAGATATTCTGTGAAGCGGTTTTAGAGGAGAAGTCGAAAATGTGTCAGCCAATCAGAGCCTGTGGCGGCCATCTTGGATTTCAGATCGGCTCGAAAAACACAAACTTGGTAGAGGGCATTGAGAACTTGCTTCCTGTGAAGTTTCGTGAAATTCTGTGCAGCGGTTGTAGAGGAGATGACGAAAACGTTAAAAGTTTAAGCCGGACGGACGACGGCGGACGACGACGGACGACGGACGACGGACGGCGCGCTATGACAATAGCTCACTTGAGCATCGCTCAGGTGAGCTAAAAAAAATCAGAAGGGAATGAAAAAGAAAGTGATTAAAACATCGATCCATATTACAAAATAAAAACATATCAGTTGATTTTCAACTTTAAATACAATGATTCCAAATTGAAAGAAGTCTTTTTCTAATTAAACAAAGATACCTTCAGTGGCAAAAATGACAGAGGCAAATATGACCTCATTTTTAGCTCACCTGAGCCAAAGGCTCTAGTGAGCTATTGTCATAGAGAACCGTCCGGCGTCCGTCGTCCGTCGTCTGTCGTGTGTCGTGTGTCGTCTGTCTGTCGTAAACTTTTCACATTTTCGACTTCTTCTCCAGAACAGCTGAAGGGATTTTGATGAAACTTGGTGGGTATGAAGTACTAATGGTCCCCTACAAGTGTTGTTGTTTTTCGTCCGGATCCGTCAACAGGTGGCGCCACCACAGCCAAAAGTAGGTCACGGGGGGTACCCTCCTTTGACAAACTTCTTCTTCAGAACCGAAGCATGTATCGACAAACCGAAAGCATCAGGAAGATCTAGAGAGATGTCTTAAGAAGTGTTGTTATTTTTGGTTCCACTTCGAAGTCAAATTTTTGACGCGTTTTTGACGTCTTTTTGGACTTAGTCAGAAATGCACATTTTTGCACTATTTCTTTAAATAACTCAATAAGTGTATGATTTTACACACTCATTTACTGCATATTTATCATATTTAAGTTACTAAATGCTTTGATAAGTATTTTATTCTAAAATTTAAATTATTTTGATTTTTTATTAATTTTTTTCTTATGTGAAAAGGAAGGGGGGTGATTTTCATACATATTCAACTTCTTCTCCAGAACCACTGAACAGATTTTCATGAAACTTGGTAGGAATGAAGTACTCATGGTCCCCTACAAGTGTTGTTGTTTTTCGTCCGGATCCATCAAAAGGTGGCGCCACCAGAGGCAAAAGTAGGTTACGGGGGGTACCCTCCTTTGACAAACTTCTTTTTCAGATCCGAAGCAGGTATCGACAAACCGAAAGCATCAGAATGATCTAGAGAGTTGTCTTAAGAAGTGTTGTTATTTTTGGTTCCACTCGGAAGTCAAATTTTTGACACGTTTTTGACGTCTTTTCGGACTTTGTCAGAAATGCACATTTTTGCACTATTTCTTTAAATAACTCAATAAGTGTATGATTTTTCACACTCATTTACTACATATTTATCATATTTAACTTACTTAATGCTTTGATATGTATTTTATGCTTACATTTTATTTTTTTGATTTTTTATTAATTTTTTTCTTATGTAAAAAGGAAGGGGGGGGGGGCTGATTTTCATACATTTTCTGCTTCTTTTCTATAACCACTCTTCAGATTGTCATGACATTTTGTAGGTATGAGGTACTCATGCATGGTACCCTACAAGTGGAAGAATTTTGTCAAGATATCCACTTTTGGATTTTTAAGGAATATTTTTTAAGATTGTACATAGGTATAATGTATGTTTTCCATGCCCAATGTTTCAGGTGCAACTACAGAAAAAAAACCTTCTTTTTATGATTAATCATTTTTAGATCGACCTTTCATCCACAGTTACAGCTGATAATTCAACAAGTGACACATGCTCCAATGTCTTATTGATTGACCTTTTATGTGATATGATTCAATTATTTAAATTCTTTATACTTATTTAGAATTTTATTTTTAAAGTTGGGAACAAGCCATTTTTTGCCGTGTAGGATCCGTTATTTTTCAAGTACTTTCTTACCAAAAATAGGAGAAAAATTCTCAATTCGCACCGGCTTAAACACATTGACACTTCTTTTGAATGTTAAGAAATTTTATTTGAATCACATAGAAAAAATGCCGTAAAGATTAAAAGTACACAACTTTTTTAATATTTTTTCAAAGCCATGCACCTGGTTCCGGACCGACTGACCTCAGTATTATAGGTTTACTTTTAAAATTAACAGAAGATCAACGAGAAAGTCTCAGTGAAAAAAAACCCCACATTAAAATGGAAAGTCTTTGATAGAGTGAATGGCTACTAATTAAAAAATGACTGTCGCCACGAGAAAAGGGCCCTTAAGTGATATTTTCACGAATTCCAGTTTTTGGTATTTTTGAAAACCTTGATTATTCCTCTTTTCAAAAAGGTGCTATATATCGTTATGCTCCGCTCCTGTCCAGAGATAAGTGTCAAGTCATTGCGACGTTAGAATTATGACGTCATTTTTATTATTATTATTTTTAAAATTTTTTTTTGGTATGGAAATAAAGTTTGATCTTTCTTTATCTAAATTTCTCAACTGGAACTGAATTTTATTAAGTTATGCATAAATATAAGTACTATAATGGTACACAAGTAAATCAATATTTAAAATTCTACAACGTCGGCGACGTTATGTTTAGTGTCAAAAACTACAGGGGTGAGGTGTCTATGTAAAACATAATCTAGCCATGGTTTATATTTACAAGTGAATCATTTTTGAGAGAATGCGATTTTTTTTCAATGATTTGATTTTATTATTATTAGAGTATATCTATAATTATGACGTCAGAGAGATAAGGGCAAATTAAATCCAAAGTTCAAACTTCCTGTGCAATATATTTCCACAATTTAAGGTGCATATAAAGTGATTTGAATGCCCTATTTCCAAGTGTAATGCATGGACCCGAGGGAAAAGTTATATTGCACCATGTTAAAAAAAATGTATGATTTTGATATAGAATCGAAAAGAATCTTGTGATATTCTTGCGTCATCCCTTCTGTTCATTTTTGTTCTGTTTTCTTTTTTAATTTTTTGAATAACAAATCATATTCAAGCATTATATTCGAATAAATGAGAGGGTTGTTATTTGGATAAGTACACTATTTACTATTTGTTTACCAGGTGACAGTCTATAAAGAAGGTACAGAATGTACATATTTTCATGGGTGGTCATTTCTACTTCAATATTGTCTTGGATTTGCTTCTTGGTTGGTATTTTTTATGTGAGTGTCTGTGATTGTTATAGGTGTGGTTGTTTGATGTTCATTATTTGTTTGTATGTTTTCCTTTTAAAATATATAAAAACAATTTGCAGAAAAAAAATCTAAAATGTGTCAATGATACTAGGATGAAGCATTGAAAATGATGTACTATGGTGGCATACTTCTGCCCCAACATGCAAGATATTTTTATACAAATTATGTCAACATGCCAGTAGAATATGTTGACATGCAACTTAATTATGTTGACATGCAACTTATTTTCTCAACATGAAAGATAATTATGTCAACATGCAAGAAAAATATGTATACATGGAAGTTTATTAAGTTGCATGTTGACATAAACAAGTTGCATGTTGACATAAACAAGTTGCATGTTGACATAGATAAGTCGCACGTTGTCTGTTGACATAAATAAGATGCATGTTGACATTATCTTGCATGTAGGGGGCAGATGTATGCCACCATAATGTACTACAGACTGTGAAAACTCTTAACAAAAACCTCCAATGTCATATGTTATAATGACCATCAATGATCAGCCAATCAGAGCCTGGAGATCCAGAACTAGAAATCTGAGGCTAACCCATTATCATCTACATATAGTACAATGCCTTTAAGTTACGTTTTAGCAGCAAGTGTTGTCAAACCCTCAATAGAAGGGAGAAAATGGAATGATTGCCTTGAAGGTCATGACGTACATGTAATGAGGCCGTATAGGCTGATATGCTGCTGATCTGAGTAGATGATCATGACGTACATGTGATGAGGCCGTAAAGGCTGATATGCTTCTGATCTAACTAGAAGCCTTTGAAAGTAAAACATATATTTACTTGTTTGTATAAGTGTTGATCACAAAATGTTTTACTTAATTATTCCTATAATTAGGAGGATAAAATGCCTTCATATCACATGTTTTGATAATACAGAAAGGAATAGGCACCATTTTCAAAACAATTGATTTAAATTTGTCATCCTCTTAAAAGTAAAACAAAGCTTTTTATTCGTATTTTCATGCCGAAAGCTGAAATTATGAAGTGTTTAACTCGGTAGAATATACCGCATTTCCTTGTTCACATTCCAGTGAATTGATTATAACAAAAATGAAGGGGGGGGGGGTGTCATTGCTTGTTACTCTAAATGAAGGGAGGGGATCTCCAACTAGACCTTGTAGCAGTATAAACAACAAATCACAAAAAACCCGATGTTTTATTATAAAGTAGCAAATGGTTTGATTATTTGGATTACTTACACACAACCCTCCCACTTTTCGGTTACCCAGAGGTCTCGAAGAACGCACAATTGTAGTGCGAAACAACCTCTTCACTGTTAGATGACCGCACAAACAAGACAGCAGGAGCATAAGTAACACATATGAATATGTAAATCGATATAAAAAAAGGGGGCGTACTTAATACAGTCCGTGCTCTGCCGGTTATAGCGAGTTCATGCAAGTTATCACTCGAGGAGTCCGACTGACATTAAGAGATGACAATCCGTGGAGACCCGTCGTCACAGTCAATGAGAGTACAAGTCTTAAGAATGTCAAGTACCAAAATGTGGTAAAATTTCCAGAAAGTCTGAACTAATTAATGAAAAAGGAATCATAGACCCTAAAGTTTCTTGGTAATTTGTAAATTTCTATTGTGAAAATCCTGTTCTAACGTACCGGATGATCTGTGATATGTAAATGCCGTATGACGGTAGTTTAGAAATATCACCGTGAAGCCAGGGGAAATTTACACGTTGAATCAAAAATCATCTCTTTTGTCATATACACTTGTATGAATATTTCTGTTTACACTTTTGATATAAGGCCCAAAAATGGTGTTTCTGTGTTTGTAACGTTTGCCTTGTTTTAAAAGTGTTAACTCTTGTGGATAAATTTCATTCTTATATAATTGAAATAATGTCGAAGGGTTCTAACTCTCTACCTTCTTGAAGAAAATTCCAAATCAATTTACATGCATCAGACACGTGTTTCAAATATCAAATTCTCATCAGTGATGCTTTCAGCGGCGCCACTATAAATAGTTTCAGTAGCGCCCTTTTTAATTTTTTGAAGTTAGATTTTTACGTTTACATTACAGAGAGCGCGCGGCTCCAAATTTCCTGTGGGTCGATTCAGGTCGATTCAGTATCATATCCAAATAAAATCTATGTTCAAAATAGCATTGGAGGGATGGTGCTAAGATGTTAAACTTCTTTAATTTCGATGATATTTATCGGTGAAATGGCTTGTATCCGAAATAGCAAAAAATTATTTTATGTCTCATTGATAAAAGGCCAAAACAAAGCTTCTTTCAGGTGACAGAGCTGGAAAAAAGTAATTAATACACTTGACAAACATCAGGCCACGGGGAACGATTTTAACGAAAAGCAGGATTGTTAATAGTCAGAATATCATCCAGGTACCTAGAAGTATTATTAAAACATTTCAAATCATCAAATGTTATTTGCCTTTGAAGATTTTGGATAAATTCTTTTTCGTAAGTGTCTAAAGTATTTCCATCGATCTCTATTAAACTTTCCGAAAAACACATTGACATATCAATTCATATAGGATCTCAAATGAATTTTCATTTCATACGATGTATTATGAAACGAGTTGTGTGTTTTATATCCCCGAGCCTTGGCTATATTTGACGACGTTTAACAATTGTTTACACGTTCCCGTGTCAAGTTAAACTTCAAATTAAAACAAAGTTGGGTTTTAACCTGACCATCTTCGGAAGTGTCCTTTGTACAAAAGAACACAAATATTGTCTGTAAAATACAATCATGTAGGCTTGTACTCTGTTGTGTGTCATGGGCGTCGCCATTATTCGATTTGTCCCAATCCCGATTATAAAATAGTTTTGGTAATTAGATATTGCATACCTGTAAGTCACGAATTGATTGGCTAAACGAACGGACCTTAACGGACGACGAAGGAGAATGGGGATTGGTTGGTTTTGCGTTTTGTGAATGGAAGTCAAACACAAATCCCGAAATCAGATTCCAAAAATCAAATACAAATTCTTGAAAAAAATATGAAATAGAACTTTCTCACGACAAAAGAACACATAATAATTTCTCCAGAGTCCAGTGTAAGTAAGGAATGTATTGTAGTTGGCACTTTTAAAATAGATTAAAAAGCTGGTATATTTTATAATAAAACTTTGAATAAATTTGTCGCCAAAGAAAAGCTTCACTATGCACCAAGTAATTCTAAAATTAATCCTCTGCACTCAATCGAGGGGAACTATGTTTCCAACTGAATACTGCAGCAAAGAACTGTGGATAACAAGGTGTCCATAATCTTCTCCCAGAAAGCAGCCTTTTGGATTAAAATGCCAAATTGCGTTGTCATATTTATGCGGCACGGATACAGTAGGACAGGACAGGTGCCCCAAGAGTCGTCCTTCGGGACATCACTAAAGATACATATTTAGTTAGTGACGACCACAAGATGTGGTATAATTACGCTGACAGGTTCCTATCCATAAAGTCATGCAAAGTTGAAGTTGTCGATATTCTGAAAGACCACAATTCTGTCCCCGCTGACTTCAATATATCCAAGTGTGGGGACAAGAATTGTAAAACATGCCCTATTCTAATTACAGGCAACTCCTTCACAAGTAACTGCCAAACGTACCTTTACCACCCAGAGTTTCGATAACCTATCTTGAAGGTCGTCCAATATTATTTACAGGATTGAGTGTTCTCTATATGGGTTGATATACGTTGGAGAAACCAAGGGACAGGGCATCAATTTCAAATAAATCATAACGGAAATCAGGGTATCCTAGAAAAAAATATATCATTCTACTAACAATCCGAACCTCAGTACTCCGTATAGACGAAAAAGAGAAGACCACTGGATTCGACAATTCGGCACAGCTGCCCCGTATGGTTGCAACGACCATATTGAAAAAATAGGAAATCTGACGAGTCCTGGATGCCAGTCGGTAAATGTATTGCGGTTGTTTGATCAAGCAACAAGAAGACGTCGAAGTCATGGTATAAGAAAATACAACAAGCCAGATATTCATGATATATCTTTCGACGGTCTTTTGCCATTTGTCAACCAACAGTTATGTCTGCATCATATTCGTACGAAGTTGTACTCTCTTCCTTTAAAGAAATTGCATGACTTGTACGAATCATCAATGATCTTACATTTTACCGACACCGGTTCATCAGAATATCGCCTACAAAGTATTATTCTGGACATCTCGTCAAACAGACTTTTTAAGGCCGTCAAATCTGACATACCTGTTAGCAGTGAAAATGGTCCATTCCTTAAGATGAAATTTGCAAATAAAGGGATCGATGCTCTACGTTTAAGCAACATTCTAAATAACAGTTCTGTTAAGGAGAAAATCCCTCCTTATCTTAAAATACCAGGAGTCGCCTTGCATTTCCTACACATATAAACAATCCGTTGCTTCCAAAATATTTAATTACAAACAAAATTTGAAACGTCTAGATGTACACCACATTTCACAAAACCCCATACAATGCACATGTTCATCCTCTGATTTAATCTATCAACCATGTGGCCATGTGGTTACTGGTGACCTTAATATCGTCGGTAACAATAAGCTTACGAACCTTCTCAGTAAAGGTCCAAAGTTCAGGGAACCCCGTTCCTTCACATGGCGGGAAAACTTTGGAATAATTATGGATGCATGTGAGGAGTACACCAGACAGTGGACAAAAAGGAGGACGTAGAACTAGACACACTCTCCGAATGGATGAAAGCCATCGGAGGATCACTTAAAAGAAGAATAGGGCGTCTTCGGCATTCAGTTAACAACAGACACGAGTCAATTTTTCATGACCCTGTCGTTGCCAAAGAATTTTCTGACCTCCATGAAAAATATACCATCGTTCCTGCTGACAAAGCGGCAAACGATTTTACTTTCGTTTGCAAGGTGTACTATTTCAAATGCCTGAAAGAGGAACTTGGGTTACATTCAGCACCTGGAAATCAAACATACACACTTACAAATTTCTCTGTATCCGAAATACTTGACAATCACAAATCTGTTCTTGAGTCGTTCGGTATTCATACCTATGACTCTGATCTTGAAGTACCTTATATCTACTGGATTTCCAAAATGCGCAAAAATCCTTACAAGCAACGCTTCATCGCCGGTTCGTCCAGATGCTCCACCAAACCCCTTTCCATTTTGCTTACGAAAATATTAACTCGCATCAAGCAAGGTCTTCAAACAAGCTGCGAGACAACTTATTCCAGAAATGAAACCAATCAGATGTTGATCCTAAAAAATTCTTAGGAACTTTTGGAAAATTCAAAAGCCACAAATTTCAATCATATAACCAGCATAAAGTCTTTCGACTTTTCCGCGCTCTACACTACCATCCCACACCAAAAACTCAAAAACAGACCTGCCAAAATTATCCGCAACACCTTTCTTTCAAAAAAGGTAATAGGAGATACAAATACCCCGTGATAGGGCGTGAGGATACTTAATTCGTGAAGGAACACTCTGATTCAAACAAAAAGTATACCGAAGACGATATCATCCAGATGCTGGAGTTTTTGATTGACAACATTTTTGTGGTGTTTGGAGGAACCGTATTCCAGCAGATATTCGGAATCCCCATGGGTACAAATTGCGCCCCACTGCTTGCGGACTTATTTTTTATATTCATACGAAGCTGACCTCATCCAGACCATGCTATCGACTGGGCGAAAGCACCTCGCATCTCAGTTCAATTTTCCCTTCAAATACATAGATGACGTGTTGTCCATCAATAATCCGAAATTTAAGGACCATCTACATGAAATCTATCCTCATGAACTAGAGATCAAGGAAACAACAGAGAGCGACAGATCCACTGCGTAGTTGGATATACTTCTATCTTTCGACGCAAACGACCATTTGAACACCTCACTATATGACAAGCGTGACGATTTCAGCTTCCACATCACTAACTTCCCTTTCATGAGTAGCAACATTCCGTCTTCTCCTGCTTATGGCGTTTTTGTTTCTCAGCTGATACGGTACGCCAGGGCATGTTCCAAATATGAAGATTTCATCATTAGAGCCAGACGGCTTGCAAGTAAGCTACTTGTTCAGGGTTATATCACACAACGGCCGAAATCATCATTGCGGAGGTTCTTCGGTCGCTACGGGGATATTATAAAAGCATATCAGATCCCCCATTCCAGAATGATCAGTGGCATTCTACATTGTGATTGAATGGCTGTCGTCATCACCAAACAAGGCATACTTACCTGATCTGTACATCAAAATGTACATCGAGACAATCACGGAATTTGACAGATTTCCATGGAGCTGTTGCGACGGGTGTTGAATGCAATCAGGAGACGCTGACTCTCCCCGGGCACCTGTTTTCACTTCGGAATGTTGTTCATTCCGGGGTTCGCAACCGTTTCGATGGGAATTCTCACGATTTTGCTTTGCCTTCTCGACTTTGAGACTGAATAACGGTTAGATACTTCTTTGATGTTTACTGTTTCATTGTCGATAAGGCTTTTCTTTATGTTAGCTATTATATGGACCTATATAAAGCAGGAAAAAAAATACAAAATAACCCTGAAATAGGACTCGTTTGAGAGCCAAAAAAAAGAGACAAGGAATAGATTTGATAATTGAAATTCTCTCTATATGCTTCTATGTAAAGTAACTGAATACAAAGGAGGGAATCTCCAACACGAACATAACATCAAAACATCCACATTTGATAAATTATCTTCATATATATATATTTGGATCTCGTACTATCTTTTGACGACAATAATCACCTTAATGCTTTAATACATGTATAGGACAAACATGACGACTTTTAATTGAAAGAAGTAGCATATATTCCATTCGTAAAATGTATCTGCTTTCTGTGCAATTAAGACAATACCCCAATGCGAGCTAAAACTCCAAAAACTTCGTTTTAGAGGAAATACGACACAAAGGGAATTGCTCAACAAGGGGTTTATTAAGGAATGTTTCTAAAATTCTTTTTGGTTATGGGAAATAACGGCAAAAGCCGATGCACAAACGTGGTATAATTCTCTACGCTTTTAATTTAATTTTAAGTTATGTAGTTCAACTTGTGCATTTTATGAGATCTTGGAAAATCGTGAAAATGCTCAATGCAAAGTTCCTGCGTAGGGATTATCTCACTCTAATAACAACAACCGACAGTACAAGAATGGAGGCTGGTAGTTGAACGGCGCCGGCGTTTCTTTTCATACATTTAAGCCCGAGTCATTTAATATATTTTAAACGATCAGTATAAATGAATCTGGATGGGATGGCAAAGCATCTGAGAATCAGGTACATGTTTGATAGTGGTAGATTTGGATTAAAGTGCAATCTTCATCAGCGTTACCTATCATTGCGCCGATGCGTTTGTTTACCTACAAAAATCGTGGTGAGTACTTTATCTAATCGTTTACCTGTTGCTAGAATCGATTTTTTTGTATATCTAAAGATGAAAATAGTATACATGACGTGTATCTTGTATTCAGTCTTCGTTCTCGAAGTAAATTTCAGTGTATCAAATTTACGGGATCCGCCATTTTACTTAATTTGAGAAGTAGTTCCAGAAAAGGGGCGTGTCCTAATATTTTTCAGATTATGGAAAAAAACCTCAACTTTTAAGCAAATGAAAATCCTTGTTATTTACAAAATCAAATTATTTTGCGATAGACTTTGTCACTGCAGAATCTCTACAAGAAAATTGAAACGCTCCAACTCGTTAACGTCATAAAAAATTCAAACCAATTTAAATGCACCAGTCACGTGTTTCGGATAGTGAATCCTCATCAGTATTATGATCCTCATCAGCAAAATAATATATATGTCAAATTGATAAAAGACCAAAACAAAGCTGTTTTCAGACGTCAGAGCTAGAAAGAAGTAATCATTACAACCTAAACATCCAGTCACTGGGAAAAGGTTTAACTGCTCCACAATGCAAAAGGAAATAAGTGTTTTTAATAGTAATACGGAAGTGTTACAACCCTTTAACTTCTTGAAGAAATTTTCAAACCAATTTTTATGCACCAGACACGTGAAATCCTCTAATAAGTACCACACTGATCAGTATTTACTATCCAAAGCACGTGTATGGTGCATTTGATTTTTTGTTGTTTAAATTTTATTTAGAAAGGCAACGAGTTGGAAAACTTCAATTTTCTTATTATTTACGCTTATTTTCTTCTGCAGTGTGTTAAATATGTTCTCCATGATTTAATGTTCCAAGTGTATCGAATAACTTTCCAGCTCTGCGCATGAAAGAAGCTTTGTTTATACCCTTCATCAATAATACATTACTTTGCTATTTTGGAAACTTGTCATTTCATCCTAAAATATCATCAAAATTAGAGGAGGTTAACATCTTAGCACATCCCTTCAATGCTATTTTGGAAATTAATTTTATTTGACTATGCTACGATCCAACAAAAAATTAGAGTCGCACACTCTTTGATAAGTAAACGTATGAATTCAAATTAAAACTTATCAAGGTCTAAAATAAAACCAGAGGGCGCTACTGAATTACATGTGGCTGTCAGAAAATCACTTCGGCATTAAATAAGTACCACTGATGAGGATTTACTATCCGAAGCACGTGTCTGGTGCATTAAAATTGGTTTGAAAATTTCTTCAAGAATGTATAGAGTTGGAACGCTTCCGTATCATTTTAAGCTATAGTGAAACACTATAATATATGCTCAAGATGTTGAGTTAAATGTTAAACGTCTTCAAATTCAATAGCATCATTTAAGAACATATAAATTTGCAACATGGACCAATCATGCACGTTTCGGGTACTTAATCCTCGTCAGTGATCCTCAATCTAAACAATGTAATATTGCCAAAGAGTGAAAAGTTATAATGTCCAAAAATGTACCGAAAGATGGGAGGGATGTGATGCTACAGGACCCACATTTGAGAAATTTGAAGGAATTTTGAAAACGTAAATCTTCGATTGCGTTGAAGAAACGATCACACAAATTTGATCAAACTTGGCTACATGTGCCCTCGGGGACTCCTGGTCTACCAGTAGTGACACTCACCAAGTGGTAGAAATGTTAAGTACCTATCAGTTATTCAGTCTTAAAGAAGTTAGGGACAGAACAATCCAAAACATCGAATTTAATGCTTTGATCTGTTTTTGCAGGGCTAGTGACGGGTAATGTAAGCATACGTGAAATGCTTACCCTTTGATGTCCATTGATAACGATGTTTGAATTCTGATCTGTAATTGTCTTTCACTCATATTTAAAATTCACGCTCCACTTATTTTCGATATTTTTCTTGTTTCTGTCACTTAATGACGAAAAGATTTTAGCATAACGTATCATGCCCAAACTTCGTCAGAGAATGCAGTAGCCCTAAAATTTTCAAATTGATCCACACACTCATCTACTTCTCTCAATAGTACATGCAAATGATTGATTAGATTGCATCGTCATCATATGACACAAGACTATCATGTAATACATAGACCTTAGGGTTACCGCATAGGAGTCTCGTGTATTACGGATTATTACACCAAGAGTTACACAGCCAATTGTGCCTCATATGAAATTCATGTGAAATTTACATGAACTTTACATGAAAGTTCACATGAAATTTATGTGAAACGAGCACGAACATGAAATTTACATGAAATTTTTCACATGAAATCATGTGAAGATTTTTACATGGATGTGATGTGAATTCAGTTTCCTGTGAAGGTCAATTAGAAAAAATTCATGTGAAATTCATGTGAAGGAAATTTATGTGAAATTCATGTGAAATATTTTTCACATAAATCTTATATGAAATTTATATGAATTTTACATGAACTTTCATGTGAAATTTACATGATGCTCATTTCATATGAATTTCATGTGAGGCACAATTGGCTGTGTATCAAGGTAGAAAATTGACCGTCCTAAGTCGACATTAATTGCATATTGGCGTCGTTAGCTTTCAGTGAAGCTATTGTTGATTTTGATTTGCTTTCTTCATCTTTATCACATTTCTAGTTGTAATTGTCCCTCCTGTGTGTCCTTCCTTTTTAGCTCCACTGGTCAAAGACCTCTCGAACTTATGCGACCACCCATTGTGTCTGTCTGTGTTAATGGTAAGAAAATAAATTCTTTTTGCATTATAATGGGCTTGTGGTCTAATTGTGCACCTCATTTTTTGTATCAGCCCCTCTGTCTTGAAAAATGGGTCTACTCATTTTAGCCTATATTACTCTTGTGAACACCGATTTTCATGCAGTGTATATTGATTGGAGAATTATTTTTATAGGTTTGCGGTCTTATTATGTACCTGATACTTTGTTTGAGCCCCTGATGCTAAGGGTAATCGCTAGTGGAATACTAAAGTGTCACTTTTGTGAATGTTACAAAGCTTCAGTCTGGTCAGAGAATTTAGTTCTATATTTGTGTGATTATTTGAGTGTGTTGCAATAAAGTCTTGATTATCTAATAACACGGAAATGTTCCTACTCTTTACTTTCTTGAAGAAATTTCAAACCAATTTTAATGCGCGATACACGTGTCTCAGATAGTAAAATCCTCATCAGTGATGCTTCCAGCCAAAGTGATTTTCAGACACAGTCAAAATTTATTCCAGTAGCACCCTCTGGTTTTATTTTATGGAATTTAAATTTGTGAAATTTCTTTGAAGAAATTTGGAGGGTTTTGTGCGCGTAATGCGGATAACCACACCATTTGCTCCTGACTTGGAAGATGACCAGCCTAAGTTCGCAACGATTGTCCATTAGTTTCGTTGATTTATGTGAATTTCTTTTGTGTTTGATGTTTTATGTGGTAAGTCGCCCTTATGTCTCTTGCTGTGCTTGTCTACTCTAGCTGTGTTTGCTATTGTGATCATAGATTCGATTTTGATATGCTACTAAATCGACCCTACAGGCGAAATTACTTTAGCTTGAAGCATTACTGATGAGGATTTCATATCCGAAAACGTGTCTGGTGCATAATAATTTGGTTGGAAATTTTCTACGGGAAGGTCCAGGGTTGGAACACTTCCGTATAATTAATATGAACACATATTTCCTGTTGCATTGTGGAGCGGTTAAAATCGTTCCCCTTGATATGGATGTTTTAAGTGTATTAATAACTTCTTTCCAGCCCTGTCGCCTGAAAGAAGCTTTGTTTTGGCACTTTATCAATTTACGTCATAATATTATTTTGGTATTTCGGAAACGTGTCACCACAATTGTGCGTTCTTCGAGATCTCTGGGTAATCGGAAAAGTGGGAGGGTTTTGCGTACGTATCCGGATAACCACACCTTCTGCTACTTGCGTAGCAAATGGCCGTCCAAAGTCGGCACCGGTTGCCCATTGGTCTCGTTGGTTTATGTTACATTCTTTTGTGTTACATGTTTCTATGGTGTGAGTTTGTGTTCCTTATCCCTTTTGTGTCTATTTCTTTTGTTTTTGCACTGGGTGTTTGGAGATTTTGCTGAGGGTGCTGTGGGTGTTGTTGGAAATTCCCTCATTTCATTAAAAAATATCATCGAAATTTGAGGAGGTTGATATGTTAGCACCATCCCTGGCTATTTTGAACATAGATTTCATTTGTGGATATTTCTTTCTTTCTTTCTGTTTGGGCACCTAGCAACCCTCTATTATATATATTAGATATGCTGCTGAATCGACCCTACAGGTAATTTGGAGCCGCCCATTCACAAATTTGATTCATAATTATAAACAGGAGCGCTTCTAAAATGAATTTTGACTGTGTCTAAAAATATCTTTTGCTGATAGCATCACTGATGAGGATTTGGTGTCTGGTGCATAATAAATTGGTTGGAAATTTCCTTCGGGAAGGTATAGAGTTGGAACATTTCCGTATTATTCACATAGGGGTGTTTTGTTGTGGGTGCTGCAGCCGATCTAGTTGGAGATCCCCTCCATTCTCAAGTATCTGTTGTATGCAATCAGGAGACTCTCCCCGGGTACCTGTTGTCACTTCGGAATGTTATTGATTTCAAGGATCGCAACCATTCAAATGAAAGTTCTAATGATTTTGCCTTGCCTTTTCGACTTTGAAGCTGAATAACTGATAGATACTTCTTTGATGATTACTAGTATATTAAGCTAGTATTTACTTACTGTAAGCATTTTCATGACGTTCTTTTCAATATATAGCAAGTGACCGCTTTTTTCACATATTTTCTGGGAATTTTCAATACTTGGTGGCCGATTCAATAATTGGTTCTGCTAAAATTTAATTTAACTCCATTCTCGATCGAAATACTAGAAAAATGATTTATTTTACTCATTTCATTGTTTCCTAATAAAACGTCAATATATTTCGTTTCCATGTTTTCGGGGGTGACCATATTTCGCCGTTTTTGCTGATAAGTATCTATTTTGCACACAAAACGGATAAAATTGTGCTTTTCTTTTCAGGAAATGTTTCGTCGCCACTGCTTCTACGAGATGATGTCAAATAAAATGTTTTCTTCGTTTGGTTTTTTTTTTAAACTTGGATGTTTACGTCTAAAATTTAGTGATGTAATTGATTGTTCCTCATTTTGAGGTATTTTTCGTCACATTTGAGTGCAGGAGATGTCACAATATATCAAAACATGACTTTTATGGTCATATTTGATAGGAAATAAAAAAATAAGCTTGACAAACAATTCCAATTACCAACTAGAAGCAATTAACCATGAAACGGCGAAATATGGTCACCGGCGAAATATGGTTCCTTGCTCTATAAGTCATCAGGATTTTAAACTATTGGATATGGAATTAATCCCGTCTATATTTGCATCATATTTTGGAGTATCTTGTCTTTCGGCTGTATAGGGGTATATTCTGCTTTTCGTACCTTTCTGTTTTTTTTTTTTTTATGAGCGAACAAGATATGGTTGCTTAAGTATTCTTTTCAGATGATAAAAAAGGCACAAAAATATAATGTTTGAAAATAACACTTTAATAATGCTGCATTTCTCATATGACAACGATAAAATTACAATTAGATAGAGTCGGGAAACATCTGCAAGAAGAAAATTATTATGGTATGAAAAGAAGATGTACAAAATTACGAATATCATTTTCACTACATTTATGAAGGAAAGGAAAACAACTTGTATAAACAATGAAATACATTTTGTACACGAATTCATCAATAATGCAAAAAAATTGAATGGTTTGTCTGTTAATGAGAGAGAGAGAGAGAGAGAGAGAGAGAGAGAGAGAGAGAGAGAGAGAGAGACTGGTACTTACTATTAATGTCCATCTTGTTAAGGTCCTTTTAACAGTCCTTGTGACCGTGCCAATGCCCGTGTCCTGGATACGTGGTCCCATAAGAGGAATATCCATAAGAGGAGGGTTGATAGCTAGTTGTACGATAACTGTAAGAGCCATACCCTGATCCTGGATAGCTAGTACTGCCGTAATATCCGTATCCTGGTGTCATACTACCAGAACTGTAATATGATGGGGTGCTGCTGCTGTAATAACTATACCCTGAACCCATTCCTCCCAATCCAGAAGAAAAGGGACCATAACCCGTACTTCTAGAACCGTAATACATAGGTGTGCTGCTACCGTAATAACCATATCCTCTCATTCCAGAGCCTGAGCCGTAATATCCGTATCCTGGACTCACACTAGAACTGTAATATGAAGGGGCGGGGCTGCTGTAATAGCTATATCCTGAACCCATTCCTCCTCCTATTCCAGAGCCTGAGCTGTAATATCCGTATCCTGGTGTCATACTACCAGAACTGTAATATGATGGGGCGGGGCTGCTGTAATAACTATATCCTGAACGCATTCCACCCATTCCAGAGCCTGAGCCGTAATATCCATATCCTGGGGTTGAACTGTAGCTGTATCCACTGTATCCGCCCGTTGGATAGCTGTATCCACTGTATCCTCCCGTTGGATATCCGTAGCTGTATCCGCTGTATCCTCCCGTTGGATATCCGTAGCTGTATCCGCTGTATCCTCCCGTTGGATATCCGTAGCTGTATCCGCTGTATCCTCCCGTTGGATATCCGTAGCTGTATCCGCTGTATCCTCCCGTTGGATATCCGTAGCTGTATCCGCTGTATCCTCCCGTTGGATATCCGTAGCTGTATCCGCTGTATCCTCCCGTTGGATATCCGTAGCTGTATCCACCATATCCACCAGTTGGATATCCGTAGCTGTATCCACCATATCCACCGGCTGGATACCCGTAGCCATACCCGCTATATCCGCCGTAACCATACGGTATACCACCGCCAACAGCAACTGGAATTCCGACCGCACCAACTCCTACTGGGACACCTCCTACACCGAAACCACCAGCACCTAAACCACCACTAGCTAAAGCGCCAATGGCGGCACCAGCTACTAATCCAGTAAGTGCAGCTCTTCGACGACTTTGACAATACCCAGTACTGAGTATAGCACAAACCAGCAAGAGTGTCAGGAATCCTTTCATTGTGACAACTTTGTAACCTGAAATAAAGTTCATCACTGACTTAGATTAAATGTTAAACGTCCTCAAATTCATGAGCATCACAGATAAATTTACAGCATGGACCAGACGTGCACGTTTCGGGTATTTAACCATCGTCAGTGATCCTCAATCTAAACAATGTAGTTTGGCCAAAGAGTTTAAGTTATGAAATATGGTCAAACTCTTTAAAAAATATTTCCAAAATATACCGAAAGACGTAGCAAGATGACTGGGATATGATGCTACATGACCCAGGTTTCATAAATTTGAGAAAATTTTGAAAACAGCAATTTTCGAATGCGTTATGTTTAAGAGAAAACTAAAAACATTCTAAAATGAGTTCAAATTCAAAACTTTCTATATTTTAAGAATCACCTCTCAGAACATTATCTTGCATAGAGTTGTGCACGCTAAAAGTGTAGTACCCTGGCTAGAGATATTACTCAGCATGGTCACGTTTCCCATTTGTATTCAGATGAAATTCATACCATGCATTATTTATCACCGGGGTGGGACCAGTGCATTTTCAGAACTTGGTTAGACAAAAGTTCCATGCATATCTCATCTTGAAAATGTATTTGTCCCATACCAACTTCTTATTGAATAAGTAGATATCCCATTCATGCAAGATATAATTACTTTTCATACATTTTATATATCGTATCAAGTCCCCATGCAGAATCTTGTTAAAAAGTCTTTGTCCAATGATGCATTTTCCTGAAAAAATGGGTGTCCCATCACGTTTTGCACCGGTCCCATCCTGGGCAGCGATAAATATTGCATGATCCCTCAACACGTTTGTGTACTTGAAATGCAAGGGAAAAAACCCCGATGAAACTGTGAAGGGCATATGTTAAAATAAAAGATAAATATGATAAATATCGGAGCTACAATGTCTGACTTTTTCTGAAAGTCGATCCCGCCTCAAACTCAACACATTGAAAAGGTACCAGAATATGAGAAACGATAAAGTAATTGAAATTTCCTTTTCTTTTCTAAATATCTCACTTCAGAGGTGAAACAATTGCCTATATTTACATTACTAGTAGAATTTCCCATGCCCATTGGGCAACTAAAATTATATTCCAATAGCTTAGGTTGCTATTGTGACGTCACGTTCAAGTTTTGCATGTAGGGAGAATTAACCAAAGTTAAGATACATTTGACGCTGTTACAGGCAAAATGTGCGATGTTCATGCAAATAAAAATGACCGATAATTAGAATAAATGTAAATATAAGTAATGACTCTCTTACTTATGGTGTTCATGGGTGTTATTTCTGGTTGGACACGTGCAAATTTTGCACGTAACCAACCAGAATTATACACCCATGAACACCAAAAGTAAGACAGTCATTTCTTAATTAAAGCCGAAAACTCCCTTTAGAAATTCCTTTATTCCCATTGGAGATTTTGTTTTGCAATCATTAAAACTTGCCAATTGGAAAACAATTTCTTCCATGGCAATATAATTTCAAAGGTTTGCATGTATTCACATCGCATTTGTGCTCCTTGACTTTTGTTAAAGAATTTTATAGGTTTTTTTTCCTACATAAATTTAATATTTCCCCATTTCTCGTTATTCTTAACTTCGCTGACTGTCTTTGTTTCGTTTAACGCGGCAGCCAAAAGATTGTCCTACGAAATACCAAGAATTGTGAACTTCGTCAGAACATCAAAGACTGATTTCTCTTTATAACGAGCGACAGCCATAAGATGCTCGTAATGTTGCCTTGCGACAGTCGCACGACAATTACAAGAAAAAAAAAAAAGTCGATTGCATTCAGCTTTTTGAACTCTATTTAGACGATATGGATTGATTTATTAGGCATTGTCCTGCTGCAATGCTTATCATTTTTGTAAAGTTAAATCTAGAAAAAAATCTCTAAGGAATCACAATACGATACGTTTTGATCCCACGCGGTGATGTATTTTGGAATGTTTAGACGGACTTTCCGAAAAAAAATATATGCAGATTACTGCTTGTTTGCTTTCAAAAAAAAAAAAAAAAAAAAAAAAAAAAAAAAAAAAAAAAAAAAAAAATCGATGTCTAAAGTTTATGGCGGCAGATCATTGTTTCCTGTGCATCTCGAGTACTTGTACAACATTCAGATCTATCTTCCAGAAAAGGATGAGTATACGTGTATGCCCAGGCGCGTAGCCAGGTGTACGTGTTCCGAAGAAGAAAAATATAGACAAAAGATTGTACAGAGGCTCATTTCAAATATAGAAAACTGCCCTAGAAATGTGTAAAATCTAGTGGCTTCCTAGTGGTTTCGCCTACTGAATCCCACAGGGTTTCGCCTTGGATCAATTTAGGGCCTCAAGATACATGTAGCTCTCAAATTCCCTCTCTGAAAAAGTGCATCCACTTGAAAAAGTTCTCTGGTTACACGCCTGAATTCCGAAATCTGTCGCTTTATGACGAATAAGAGTAGATTTTAAAAGCAGTTTGGGTAATCTGGATGATGTTTTTTTTTCCAAGGCCAATAAAGTATAATTATCAATTTGCTGAAATATTTCATATATTATACTCATTAGTAAACATGTAGTATACCCGTCACAGAAATGTCCCCCAAAATTATAAGAAGAGATACTGTCACGTGTTATCAAAGGGTAAATATACAAAAATGTTTTGACGGAATTATTTCAAAATCTACAGGTGGGTCCCTACTCGTTGATTTAACAAATAAATGTTGTATTTTAAGGGTATTCTCTATACACAATAGTCAGTATGACATAATGAACACAGACTTAGATACAGTACATTATAGAAAAAGTACCTTTACACGTTAACATTTAGAAATATTTTAAAAGATATCCAGCATTCCAAGTTCAGTAATAATTAATTCATGTTTGCTTGTTTTGTTTTAATTCACGTAAGGTATCCGATGTACAATAAGGCATTTACCCATGCCTGGTAAGGTTCTATAAACTAGATATTTTCTGAAAGGTTATATAATGCCCACCGCTCGAAATAATAATTTTGGGATCAGGAAAACAAAGGGGAATAACTGATGAAGCATTGAAATTGTCTCTTTCTCTATATAACATGCAAAATAACAGAGTTCTGCAAGAGTTCTTCCCCTTTGATTTTTAAGATCCAGGAGTCTTATATCTGTACTAAGGGCATCATTACCTTTCAGAAAACATATAGTTTATAGTACCTTACCAGGCATAAAATTTACCATACTTTACAATGAATTTGTAAAATGACTCTATTGTACACTCTATTGTGATACCTTTTAAAAATAAATATATAGCACGTGAATTATTCTAAGATGTACATAAGTACTCCCTTATTTTTGACTACTAAGATATATTCAACGTTGTGCACAAAATAACAGATATAACTTCCTCAATTTGCATTATTTCGTCGAATAATGTATGTAGATAAGGGAAAACACACATACAGGTATATGGTTTTGTTTAGGGCGAAGTTATGGCTTCACAGAAAAGCGTTCCCCAAAACTTTCTCCATAATTTCGACATACTATTTCTATAACTACAAAGACAAGAATTAATGGTATTGCTGTTTTCAAATGACATTCTTTCACTAGATCGAAGTGTTACCTATAGAAAAAGACCAAACATTACTGATGAAAAATATTTGGGTAATTGCATGAGGGCGCCCCGAAAACTCAGAAGATGTTTGCTATAAATCTTAAACGTCTACAAATTCAGTTTTTTGAAAAAAATAGTCAAATTTTCAAAATTTCCTCCAATAGACAAAATTGTAAGGTAAAACAACACAAATTGGTCAGTAGTGAATGTTTATTGCAAAACTACTTGGATTCATTCATAATAACAACTGGGAAACAGTCAGGTAGGAAGCCATCTCAATAAGCTCTTTTCTGAATATATAAATAGGATACAAGAGCGATACATTAAGCAATTAAGTTTTTGTTATGTAAGTTTCTTCGCTGAAGAGATGGGGAAATGCACGAAACAGCGTATCGAGTATCAATAGTGAGAAAAAGAAATCTATCTAATTTACCAAGATAAAACTTTTTAACTTACCTGTCTTTAGTTCGAAACTGCAGCGAAAAACAAATACATTCAGTGTTCAAAGGCTTTTATAGTACAATGATCATGGCACAAAGTAAGACAGATTACTGATGAGAAGGTAATGAGTTATATAAGAGAATCATTTTCGCTTGATTTAAGAATATCAATCTTTATATGTACCATTTTACTCCCTTGTAGTAATGCCCTAGGTTAGTTACGTGACTGATGTTCCATTAAGCTTTGATTCTTTTAATTTCAATTTATGATGAAAAGGGAATGATCTCCAGCATGACAACCCTGTAGTCAACCGGCAAAACAAACCCACAAGATAGTGACACATAAATGACAGCATACAAACCCATAAATGACCCATTAAACAAAAGATGATACACATAAAATACATCATACAACACATAAATGACATCATACAAAATATAATCATCTTTTCGTGTTGACTTCTTGAATTATTCCATAACATATATTCTTTGGAACCGTACGTGTTTCATCAATTGAGGCATATCTCTGGTTCTTCAGATTATGTCGACATGTATGTCCGTCTGTCAGGATGATTGTGATTCAGTGTATGAAAGTCAAACACAAAACCAGAGATTAGATTCCAAAAATCTTAAATCAAAAGGCTTACAAAATTTTGAAAACATCTACTCACGAGAAAAGAAAATAGGACAAAGAGACGGAGAAAACAATACAACCCCACAGAAACACGAAGGATAACTTAATGATCTCAATTAAAAATCAAGACAAGTTAGAGAAAATTCATTTCAGAGTTCAAAGACCAAGAATTGCAGCGTTATATTCAATTCATTTCAGAAGCGCCATCTGGTTTTCTTTTTTAAATCTAAAATTGTGCATTTACTTTACAGAGAATGTGAGGCTCCAAATTTCCTGTAGGGTCGATTCAGTAGCATATCAAAATAAAATGATAATTAAAATCTATGTTAAAAATAGCATTTCCGGGATGGTGCTAAGATGTTAACCTCCTTTTATTTCGATGATATTTTTCGATGAAATGACCCCCCCCCCCCAAAAAAAAAAGAACACCCCCTACGCCAAAGCTTCTTTCAGGCGACAGAAATTAATACACTTAACAAACATCAAGTCACGGGGAACGATTTTAACTGCTCCATACTGCAATAAGAAATAAGTGTTATGTAACATGATTCATGCGATACTTAGTATTTGAATATGTTGAGTCTTAACTAATTGATGCTGCGCGTTAACAGCGCCACCTACAATACATTTAGTTTTTGCATTGCCTTCTGGAGATTGTTCATTGGATTAATTTGTTCCTCGTGTTTTATGTTGCTATGTAATTTTCTCCGTTTTTTTGTCCGATTGCTATTTTAAAACAAATTTTATTTTGATATGCTACTGAATCGACCCTACAGGAAATTTGGAGTCGCGCACTCTCTGCAAATTGCACAAATTTAACGTTGTGACCCTGTAATCGCCTCAAATTGGATAAAATATAACATGTTGATCTCAAACTGCATTTTTCTATAATCATCAAAGTTATTAACTTTCCGTTCGTTACAAAATTATAGCACCCAAAGCCTCAAAGATATCAGCATATTAAGATAATTTCTTGTAAATATTTCTGGTTCACAATATTTACAAAAAAAGGGAAAACCCCTAAGTTACGCATGCGCATTACCATTATTACAATTTTTGAATAATAACGACATTGATTTTTCAACTTAATTTAGGATAAATAAGGTTAGATTTTCACGGATTATTCAGTAGGTAGTAGATAAACACCCAAACCTTTCCATATTGATGACAAAAAAGGTGAATTAAAGCTTCGTTCGATCAGCTAACTTTTTACGACACGAGATTATTTATAAACATTTTGTTTGTAAACATTTGAAATTGGATGTGCTAAAACACACAAATTAAAGATGTTATATTTAATTACCCGGAACAAATGAAGAATTTGTATGTTTCTCTACCTAATTAGACCAAAATAATGAAATGAAATAAAATACTAGGATATATATATAGGGTATACAACTTAAATTTATAGAAATAAAACTAGAGGGCGCTCCTAAAATGAAATTTGGCTGTTTCTAAAAAAATCAATTCGGATGGAAGCATCACTGATGAGGATTTAATATCCGAAACACGTGTCTGGTACATAATTTTTCTTCGGGAAGGTATAGAGTTGGAACATTTCCGCATTATTGAATATGTTGAGTCTTAACTAAATGATGCTGCGCGTTAACAGCGCCACCTACAATACATTTAGTTTTCTCATTGCCTTCTGGAGATGGTTCATTGGATTAATTTGTTCTTCGTGTTTTATGTTGCTATGTAATTGCCTCCTTTTACTTGTCCGACTCGTGAGAAAGTTCAGTTTAATATTTTTTCAATAATTTGTTAGCATTTTGATTGTGATTTCTTGATTCTGATTTCAGGTTCCGTTTGAATTTCATTCGCTCAGCCTGCTATTTTAGATTAGGATTTTTTGGTTGTGATACCAAACATTTGCCACGACACAAACTGTAAGACAGAATTGTAAACATGTTTAGATTTATTTTCTTGTGATTTTGACCAACGGATGCCCACAGTTGTATCCCTACTCTATTTTGTTGTCTTGCCTGAAAAGTATCGTTAAACTATTACAGTAGTGTCTTTTTGTACATGTTTGTTTCGATATGGTCAATGCAACAGCGTCATGTTGTAACAGTTATTGGCACGAATTCAAAGAAATGAAATTTGACACAAGAGCAGGAGAACTGATAACGTAATACTATGGAACGCCATCGCTGTCTTATGATGAGATATTTCAATATATGGTATGGTTTAATCAATACATGCGGTGGTAAGTACATTATATGCGGTGGTAAGTACATTATATGCGGTGGCAAGTACAAAATATGCGGTGGTTAGTACATTCTATGCGGTGCTAAGTACATTATATGAGGTGTTAAGAACATTATATGCGGTGGTAAATACATTATATGGAGTGGTAAATACATTATATGCGGTGCTTAGTACATTATATGATGTGCTAAGAACATTACATGCGATGGTAAATACATTATATGGAGTGGTTATTACATTATATGCGGTGCTAAGTACATTATATGCGGTGTTAGATACATTATATGGGGTGGTATGTTCATTACATGGGGTGCTTAGTATATTATATGCGGTGCTAAGTACATTATATGGGGTGGTATGTTCATTACATGGGGTGGTTAGTACATTATATGCGGTGCTAAGTACATTATATGCAGTGCTTAGTACATTATATGCGGTGCTAAGAACATTATATGGGGTGGTGAGTACATTATATGCGGTGCTAAGTTCGTTATGTGGTGATTTCGTTATGATAAACATTTAAACATTTCTGAGACTCGGATCGCAGCTACGTTAAGGCACTCCTCGTTTTTACGTTTTTGTGGCCTTTAAACACAAATATTTATCTGAGAAGATAAAATAAATACTATGTTGTTTAATTGAGGTATATTTCATTGTATTTTATTCAAAAAAGTGAAAAGATTAAATCTTTCGCAATCAGTAGAATCTATTCTACAATTTCATCACATTTTCGCAAGGGTGCGGTGGTGTAGTGGTGAAGACGCAGGAGTGCAATTACCAAGGTTGCGGGTTCGATCCTGGCCACGGGTATATTTTACTTTTCAAAATTTTTACAAAGTTCTTGCGTTTTTTTAAAGTGAGAGGCACCATGATATCAATATGCATTGTTTCCGTATATTGTATATGCTTGTACTTATTAGAAGAGCTTTGTACAGTACAGATAAATTATGTGATATAAGTAAAGAGTAGATTAATTCTGTAACACTACGTTTCTAATATATAAATTATAATTTTTATTTTAGCTTGTGATATTCAATTTACGTGGTCTAAGAGAGAGAGAGAAAAAAAAAAAACAGGGTGACGTGAAAATTCTATATCATTATTTTTTTTATTCTAATAATTAGAATAAAAAAAATAATGATATAGAATTTGCACGTCACCCTGTTTTAAGAATATCAATGTAATCGGCAATCTCTGAAATCCAGAAACTGAAAAAAAAAACGGTTGTATTTCTTTCTACTCGGCCACTTATGTAGCTTTCTGGCGCGAAATACACACGGTGTAGATATAGACAAATTTATTTCCTTCCAAACGGTTAAATATTTGATCGGAACACACTATGAATAGATTGTTCCATGATATAAAAAGAAAAAGATGGCAATTATAACCTACTTTTAATATCGCTCTAGAGATAAATTTTAAAATAGTCATCCATCCCCCTTTTTTCGTTTTTGCCTGTGGACATTGTTCCCCCCCCCTCGCTTCAGAACCCCACTTGTCCAGAAAATGTGTTTTATTGATATAACCTTTGGTGAATGTGGCATTGTAAAGCGAGGGGGGACGCTGTTGTGTAAAAGCGTTTCCATTTTCCATTATTTTCTGTGTAAAAATGCTTATTTTGACCCAAATACCGGTCTTTTCTTCCACCCCCCCCCCCCATGATAGAGCTGGGAAAAATGTTGAATCCTTTTGTGTTTATGTGTCCTTTTGGGTTAATGGTAAACCGAGTCTCACAAATGTTTAATCTTGGTCATCAGAATGTTTATCATAACGAAATCACCACATAACGAACTAAGCACCGCATATGATGTTCTTAGCACCGCATATGATGTACTAAGCACTGCATATAATGTACTTAGCACCGCATATAATGTACTAACCACCCCATGTAATGAACATACCACCCCATATAATGTACTTAGCACCGCATATAATGTACTTTGCACCCCATATAATGTTTTTAACACCGCATATAATGTACTAAGCACTCCATATAATGTACTTAGCACTCCATATAATGTACTTACCACCGCATATAATGTTCTTAGCACAGCATATAATGTACTTACATGTACCACCGCATATAATGTTCTTAGCACCGCATATAATGTACTTATCACCGCATATAATGTTCTTAGCACCGCATATAATGTACGTACCACCCCATATAATGTTCTTAACACCGCATATAATGTACTAAGCACTCCATATAATGTACTAAGCACTCCATATAATGTACTTAGCACCGCATATAATGTACTTACCACCGCATATAATGTACTTACCACCGCATATATTGATTAAACCATGCAATATATTGAAATATCTCATCATAAGACAGCGATGGCGTTCCATATAATACATGTACATGGTTCGGTTGTGCTCATGTAATCCGGGTAACTACACCATTTGCTAATCGCAAATGGCCGTCCAAAGTCGGCGCCGGTGCACATTGGTCTCCTTCTTTTTATGTGTTGTCATTAATGTTTGTTTCTGTACGTCTGTTTCGATTGTTTTGTATGATGTTGTAGTAATAATTGTCGTGTCTTTTTTTTTCGCCGTTTGTAGTTTTATCTGATGTCATTTATATGTCACTTTCCTGTGTTTTTTTTTCGCTGGGTGAGTGCAGGGTGGTCATGCTGGAGATTATTCCTTTTTCTTGTCTGTATAAACACCACTAATATCACATTGCAAACGCGTGGGTGTGTGTTAAATTGTATATAAGGTTCTTGTCCATATTATTTTAACACCTACAGAGCATTCTGCACTTGCACTGGTCTGTGGAGATGGTTCAATAAATAAAGTTCCTCGTGTTTCTATGGAGATGTTCTATTGTCTCAGTATGTTTGTCAATTATATTTCTTTTCTCGTGAGAAATTTATTTTTGATATTTTTTTTCAAGAATTCGTAAGCATTTTAATAGTGATGTTGATATCTGATTTCGGTTTTTGTATTTGACTTTTATTCAGTGATCTTCACGTGTTGAATAGTTGGATTCTTTTCCGATTTTCGCATTCTATGGACTGACCAGACAAAAAGTGCCATCTTAATTGTTTTCAGAATATCAATAAATCTAGACTCTATAATAAAATTGATGTACGCAGATTCTATAAAATCCAAAATTTTACTCAATGCTCTCAAACTTAATGGCATTACACAACTCGTAAAAAAACCACCTGGGACGTACCTAATTCTAGCTACTGATAGCCGTATTCGATCACAATTTCACCACATCAGTAAACAAAGGAAGATAAAGAAGTATTTGACCATTCGACATTTGAACGAATTCTAAATTAACGAGAGTTTTTGGTCAATTGAATGAGGAGAGCAGAGAATAGACAAATTTGTGGTTTATAAAAATTTAAACTATTGATACCAAAATGTCAATGAATAGAAATGTCAACAGATGTTTTTCTCACGTTTTATTTGTTTGAAAAGTTGAAAGCGTACATCTTTCTAATACTAGTAGTTCATCTAAAAATTTCCTTTCTCAGTACAGGCGATCTACAGTAAGTTACTTATTCAACAAAAGCATCGAAACATTTGGATTATTAACATACATTGGTAAAAGTTATTTTAACCAGCTACAATGCATTCTGCAATGCCTTCCGCACTTGCACTGGAGATTGTAAGATAAGTCGTACTTTGTGTTTCTTTCGAGTGGTGTCATTGTCTCCGTCTGTTTGTCTATGTTTTTCTTTTCACGTGAGAGACGTCAGTATTTTCCCCAGAATACGTAAGCCTTTCGATTGTGGTTTTTGGAATCTGGTTTCGACTTTTGAGTTTGACACTCATTCACTTATTTAAAAAAAGATCTAAAAATTCAGATACGAGATTGGAAAAAAATTATTTATAAGGCCATTTTGCGTCTTAGAGCATCTTGGACTTGAAGTTTATGATAAACACTGTCAAAGCTTTTTTTTTTTTTTTGGGGGGGGGGGGCAAAATCCAAACGATATCGGTTCCAAACTACTTCATATGTAATATCATGTCCTCCTTTGTAATCTCGCCAAGTTTATTTAATTCCGTATATGGATCTTTTATTTTTTGCGAATGTGTAATATTGTATAAGTCTTTATTTTGAGTTCAATCTTTCCTGTAGCATTTACGTTTGATTCTGCTCTGCATGCATAGTGGTTAGGACGTCGTGTTGCAAGAAGCACACACCTCTCTGTATAAGAAATATACTGTAGACGTTTTCCATTCCGATGGTTATGTAGGAAATGACTAAATTCCTGACGTTATGACTGCGGCTGATAAAGGCTGATTTTACGGTCGGATGCTGTGTTTGCATTGTAAAATCAACATTTACCGGCCGCAAAGTCTTGTCATATTTTGTCTTATTTTTGTGGAAATAGAAATTGCATCAAAATGGAAATAGTGTTTGCCACGTTAGTCGCGAGTATATTCTCATTTTACTGTCGTAACTAAGGAGCGATCGATCTTCTTCAGTTCCCTATTTTGAAAGCCATTGCCGTTATTTCGACGTTGCGTGAGAATTTGGATTTAAGAATTTTTTAGGACAACTAAAACCTATTTCAGAACTGTTCCGAGAACTAAGTACTTGAATTATAAAAAATATATTTAATTAAACCAGAATTCCATGATAATGTTCAAGAAAAAGGGTTCTTTTAAAGGTTTAAGATAAACGTCAACAGAATTATATAACAGTTACACGGTACCCCAGGTATTTTCAAAAATAATAGAAAAAATTGAATACCCGCTTGGTTGGAATATAAAATATATTACATTGGGCACTTGTTCAAATCATGATCGACTATCTCCGATTTCTTCTCCGTAAATCTGTACATGTGTAAAACTTCTTTGCATCAGAGTTAATCTTTCTATACTAAATTGAATATGCCAATCTGAGATCAATCCAAAACTCCCACAAATAATAACATATTTTTCAAGACTTTACTGATATTGACAACACATATATAATATATATATAAAGTATCCACAAACGCAAAATTTAGAAATAACAAAATATATCTGTCAACGTCTATTTTTGGTATCATATTCTCTATCCATGCACATTTCTTGGATTATTCACCTGTAACAAAAACGAAAATCTTATTTATAAAAAAAGTCAGTATAATATGAATATGCATCTGGTATCAGTTCGTATCACGTTATATAAGTACAAAGCGAAATTCATTTTTGTAAAGATCTATGGTTTCAGTAGAAATTGTTTTCTATGGTTAGGCACATTTAATGTACTAGTATTTAAATCAGATCGAACTAAACACTATTTTTGAAAATTGGTTAAAATATGTAATATTAAACATAATTTTCTAGTATCCACAGATAACGGTATATCATAAAACATCACCTTGTGTATCATCCTGTATTTGGACTCCATGATCCCTGATTAACATTAGGTTGCCCCATGTTATTGTTGTTATTATTGTTGTTTTGGGGACTGAACTGACCAAACTGGTTATTTCCATTGTCTGTCTGTCCATTCCAATTATTTCTAGGCATACCATTATTTGATTGTCCATTCCAAATACTGTCTACGGACATACCGTTATTTGATTGTCCATTCCAATTATTATTTACGGACATACCGTTATTTGATTGTCCATTCCAGTTATTATTTCCGGGCATACCGTTGTCTGATTGTCCATTCCAGTTATTATTTACGGGCATACCGTTGTTTTGTTGAGGACTCCATTGCCCGGAGCCTTGACCAAAGTTGCCGTTTCCCTGACCCCAGTTTGGGTTGGGATTTTGACCCCAGTTATTATTTGATGGTCCAAAATTTTCAGATGCCTGATTCCAGTTGTTATTATTGTTCTGTTGAGCATTCCAATTTTCTTGATTATTATTCCATTGATTGATACTCTGGCGATTAAATCCCATTCCTCCATTTTGTCCGTTTTGTTGATTGAATCCTCCGCCATTATTAAAATTATTAGCACCTCCAAACGATCCAAAATCCGATCCAAACGGTGAATTGCTTCCAAATAAATTATTTTGCTGACCGCCGTTCATTTGTGGTACGAAAGGTTCCTGACCTTGCCCTTGACCTCCACCAAATGCGCCAACGTTGCCTAGTTGTGCATCACCCGCCATTGGTCCATTCAAAACTGACGTCACACCAATAGACGGATTCCCGCCACCCGACAGTCCCATTCCTCCCCCTCCTCCAAGCATCCCCATAGGTCCTCCTCCGCCCATCATTCCAATACCACCACCTTGTCCAAATGCCCCCATACCACCCATCCCGTTAAAATTTTGTAGTCCGTATATGATTCCAGGAGAACTTTGTGAAACCCCTCCAACTCCCCCTGGTCCCCCAAGTCCCAATGTCCCGAATCCACCGGAATTACCAATCCCATCCAACCCTAATCCTCCGGCGCCGCCCGCTCCACTCAACCCCCCAAATCCCATACCTCCTAACCCACCCAGGCTAGTCAGACCCACACTACCCATACCCCCGAACCCTCCACCCATACCCCCGAGTCCCCCACCCATACTCCCAAGTCCCCCATCCAAACCCCCGATTCCCCCACCAATACCATCAGAACCCAACCCGCCTAAACCACCAATCCCACCGATGTCCCTTGACACGGATCCAAACACGGACTTGACGGCCTCTTCAAAAGATCGTAGAATACATGTTGCTGTACCAGTTAGTATCAGAATACAGAAGAGGATAACGTTAAAGCCCTTTCTGGTCATGGTTCTACAATAAAGTAATGATTCATTGTAATAATGATATTTTCGGCTCATCTCCTAAAATGAATCGAGAAAACATATTCATAATGGAATGGAGATTTTCAGCTCTTTAGATTGTAGTTTGCATGATATTGAAATTTGCAAAAAAAAAATTATTAAAACGAAGGAATTATTATCTGTTTATCTGTTGATTGAAGTAATGATGAAACTGCAAATATTGCGAGTGATTTTGATTTCAATTTGCTAATTTACATACCCATATAATTAATGATGGAAGAAATAGATCCTGCACTCAGATGTCATATTTTTATCCTTGTTAACCCATGACGAATACTCGTAAAGGGACATTCCATTGACCGATTGTCATTTCCTCTCCAATCCTCTGACGAACACAATCGTATTGACCAATCACTATCACTTCAGGTGAACCCCTTGATACCCGGACACATCTATCTGTTACCAATATGATTATGAAGATACATCCGAAAAAGGGAAAGCACACATAACCTTCCCCTGAAGGAGTCATACAAGAAGTTACAGTTATTTTTCTTCTTCGTACATGATTTTCCCCTCGTTATATAAACCCCATTATGTGTTGCGAAGAGAGTATTTTTTTGGAATATATATGTCTTAAAGGTATACAAGACCATTAGATGATTACGTAGATCTATGTGGCATAGACTGCTATGAACGATGAATGCTTTTGAATGAAGTGTTATTTTTGACGGACACACTGTATTACTTGTGTTTTGTATACTTCACTGTTGTCTGGAACACTCTCAATAGTGTAGGACCAATATATAATAACGACCTTGAGAACAATCTTGTATATACATTAGTGAATATATTCATACACAAAACCCGACACTAGATTCCAAAAATCACATTCAAAAGGCTAACAAATTCTTGAAAAGACGGAGACAATAAACCACGAAGGACAGCTTTATATTTATAGAATAAGTGTCTTATTTTGTGTGTTTATGCAGAAATAAATTACAATATTAATGGCTGATGCATTAATTTTGAAATAATGCGCGTTAGCGTTATCCGATAAATGCATCAGCCTTTGTAATTCATTTCTGCATGATCGCACAAAATTGGACACTTATTCTATATATATGTACTTTCAAAGCTAAAAAGAAAACAAAGGAAGCTCCCGATTCTATTTATAAAGCGAATCCGTTCACCAATGTGGAGGGGATTAATTTTAGAAAGGAACAGCTGGAGTTTCCCATGACAACGTCACGCCTATTCAGTATGAATGAAATGTCATAAATTACAAAATATGACCAATCAAGTTATTTATTAGTTTATTACTCTCTGGATGTTGACTGTTTAGGACTTATTTTGTTTGCGGAATGTATTCCCATTTCTGTTATCAGTCTGAGTTAGTCGCAGCGCGGTGAAATCATGAAATATTGACAGCGTTAGGTTATGGATTCTTCTATACTGTGTACTATAAATGTGTACTTTTAATACACGAAACGTGCATGTGTTGTCCATGCTGTTAATTTATTTGCTTTTAAATGATGTTTGACAGTAAGTATTTTGAATATTTTCCCTGACATGGTCGCCATGGCACTTTCCATATAGACATACAGATTACAGATCACAATTAATTTTGAATGTTCGTTGACCACGCAAATAGTTCCTGATTATTTCAATCCCTCGTCTTCTTACATTTAATTTCTACGACTCTTTTTACACTAGATGATTCGTTTTTTACGTCAATGAGTCGCAGATGAGTTGAAAAAAAATATTCTAGCATGTTGAATGATACTGCGTCATCCTAATCGCGGAATGACATATGTGTTATGAGGCTCTAGAATTGATAGATTGTAGAACATTAGAGCCACAGATACCCCCTTTCGGGTTAAAAAAGATATTAAATGTCTACTAAGCGACAGATTTTTGCATGAATCCATTTCTGAGCTTCTTTTGATATTATCTAGCAGATATAAAAGTTTCAAGCAAAAAATGGTGGTGCGATTCGAGTATTTAATCGTCATATTAGTACGTTTTACAAAGGAATATATAGGAAAAAATAATTGGGGTCTGATATCTTATTTTTAGATTACAGATCACAATTAGTTTTGAATGTTCGTTGACCACGCAAATAGTTCCTGATTATTTCAATCCCTCGTCTTCTTACATTTAATTTCTACGACTCTTTTTACACTAGATGTTTCGTTTTTTACGTCAATGAGTCGCAGATGAGTTGAAAAAAAATATTCTAGCATGTTGAATGATACTGCGTCATCCTAATCGCGGAATGACATATGTGTTATGAGGCTCTAGAATTGATAGATTGTAGAACATTAGAGCCACAGATACCCCCTTTCGGGTTAAAAAAGATATTAAATGTCTACTAAGCGACAGATTTTTGCATGAATCCATTTCTGAGCTTCTTTTGATATTATCTAGCAGATATAAAAGTTTCAAGCAAAAAATGGTGGTGCGATTCGAGTATTTAATCGTCATATTAGTACGTTTTACAAAGGAATATATAGGAAAAATAATTGGGGTCTGATATCTTATTTTTAGATTACAGATCACAATTAATTTTGAATGTTCGTTGACCACGCAAATAGTTCCTGATTATTTCAATCCCTCGTCTTCTTACATTTAATTTCTACGACTCTTTTTACACTAGATGATTCGTTTTTTACGTCAATGAGTCGCAGATGAGTTGAAAAAAAATATTCTAGCATGTTGAATGATACTGCGTCATCCTAATCGCGGAATGACATATGTGTTATGAGGCTCTAGAATTGATAGATTGTAGAACATTAGAGCCACAGATACCCCCTTTCGGGTTTAAAAAGATATTAAAAGTCTACTAAGCGACAGATTTTTGCATGAATCCATTTCTGAGCTTCTTTTGATACTATCTAGCAGATATAAAAGTTTCAAGCAAAAAATGGTGGTGCGATTCGAGTATTTAATCGTCATATTAGTACGTTTTACAAAGGAATATATAGGAAAAAATAATTGGGGTCTGATATCTTATTTTTAGATTACAGATCACAATTAATTTTGAATGTTCGTTGACCACGCAAATAGTTCCTGATTATTTCAATCCCTCGTCTTCTTACATTTAATTTCTACGACTCTTTTTACACTAGATGATTCGTTTTTTACGTCAATGAGTCGCAGATGAGTTGAAAAAAAAAATTCTAGCATGTTGAATGATACTGCGTCATCCTAATCGCGGAATGACATATGTGTTATGAGGCTCTAGAATTGATAGATTGTAGAACATTAGAGCCACAGATACCCCCTTTCGGGTTTAAAAAGATATTAAAAGTCTACTAAGCGACAGATTTTTGCATGAATCCATTTCTGAGCTTCTTTTGATACTATCTAGCAGATATAAAAGTTTCAAGCAAAAAATGGTGGTGCGATTCGAGTATTTAATCGTCATATTAGTACGTTTTACAAAGGAATATATAGGAAAAAATAATTGGGGTCTGATATCTTATTTTTAGATTACAGATCACAATTAATTTGAATGTTCGTTGACCACGCAAATAGTTCCTGATTATTTCAATCCCTCGTCTTCTTACATTTAATTTCTACGACTCTTTTTACACTAGATGTTTCGTTTTTTACGTCAATGAGTCGCAGATGAGTTGAAAAAAAATATTCTAGCATGTTGAATGATACTGCGTCATCCTAATCGCGGAATGACATATGTGTTATGAGGCTCTAGAATTGATAGATTGTAGAACATTAGAGCCACAGATACCCCCTTTCGGGTTTAAAAAGATATTAAAAGTCTACTAAGCGACAGATTTTTGCATGAATCCATTTCTGAGCTTCTTTTGATACTATCTAGCAGATATAAAAGTTTCAAGCAAAAAATGGTGGTGCGATTCGAGTATTTAATCGTCATATTAGTACGTTTTACAAAGGAATATATAGGAAAAAATAATTGGGGTCTGATATCTTATTTTTAGATTACAGATCACAATTAATTTTGAATGTTCGTTGACCACGCAAATAGTTCCTGATTATTTCAATCCCTCGTCTTCTTACATTTAATTTCTACGACTCTTTTTACACTAGATGTTTCGTTTTTTACGTCAATGAGTCGCAGATGAGTTGAAAAAAAATATTCTAGCATGTTGAATGATACTGCGTCATCCTAATCGCGGAATGACATATGTGTTATGAGGCTCTAGAATTGATAGATTGTAGAACATTAGAGCCACAGATACCCCCTTTCGGGTTAAAAAAGATATTAAATGTCTACTAAGCGACAGATTTTTGCATGAATCCATTTCTGAGCTTCTTTTGATATTATCTAGCAGATATAAAAGTTTCAAGCAAAAAATGGTGGTGCGATTCGAGTATTTAATCGTCATATTAGTACGTTTTACAAAGGAATATATAGGAAAAAATAATTGGGGTCTGATATCTTATTTTTAGATTACAGATCACAATTAATTTTGAATGTTCGTTGACCACGCAAATAGTTCCTGATTATTTCAATCCCTCGTCTTCTTACATTTAATTTCTACGACTCTTTTTACACTAGATGATTCGTTTTTTACGTCAATGAGTCGCAGATGAGTTGAAAAAAAAATTCTAGCATGTTGAATGATACTGCGTCATCCTAATCGCGGAATGACATATGTGTTATGAGGCTCTAGAATTGATAGATTGTAGAACATTAGAGCCACAGATACCCCCTTTCGGGTTTAAAAAGATATTAAAAGTCTACTAAGCGACAGATTTTTGCATGAATCCATTTCTGAGCTTCTTTTGATACTATCTAGCAGATATAAAAGTTTCAAGCAAAAAATGGTGGTGCGATTCGAGTATTTAATCGTCATATTAGTACGTTTTACAAAGGAATATATAGGAAAAAATAATTGGGGTCTGATATCTTATTTTAGATTACAGATCACAATTAATTTTGAATGTTCGTTGACCACGCAAATAGTTCCTGATTATTTCAATCCCTCGTCTTCTTACATTTAATTTCTACGACTCTTTTTACACTAGATGTTTCGTTTTTTACGTCAATGAGTCGCAGATGAGTTGAAAAAAATATTCTAGCATGTTGAATGATACTGCGTCATCCTAATCGCGGAATGACATATGTGTTATGAGGCTCTAGAATTGATAGATTGTAGAACATTAGAGCCACAGATACCCCCTTTCGGGTTAAAAAAGATATTAAATGTCTACTAAGCGACAGATTTTTGCATGAATCCATTTCTGAGCTTCTTTTGATATTATCTAGCAGATATAAAAGTTTCAAGCAAAAAATGGTGGTGCGATTCGAGTATTTAATCGTCATATTAGTACGTTTTACAAAGGAATATATAGGAAAAAATAATTGGGGTCTGATATCTTATTTTTAGATTACAGATCACAATTAATTTTGAATGTTCGTTGACCACGCAAATAGTTCCTGATTATTTCAATCCCTCGTCTTCTTACATTTAATTTCTACGACTCTTTTTACACTAGATGATTCGTTTTTTACGTCAATGAGTCGCAGATTAGTTGAAAAAAAATATTCTAGCATGTTGAATGATACTGCGTCATCCTAATCGCGGAATGACATATGTGTTATGAGGCTCTAGAATTGATAGATTGTAGAACATTAGAGCCACAGATACCCCCTTTCGGGTTTAAAAAGATATTAAAAGTCTACTAAGCGACAGATTTTTGCATGAATCCATTTCTGAGCTTCTTTTGATACTATCTAGCAGATATAAAAGTTTCAAGCAAAAAATGGTGGTGCGATTCGAGTATTTAATCGTCATATTAGTACGTTTTACAAAGGAATATATAGGAAAAAATAATTGGGGTCTGATATCTTATTTTTAGATTACAGATCACAATTAATTTTGAATGTTCGTTGACCACGCAAATAGTTCCTGATTATTTCAATCCCTCGTCTTCTTACATTTAATTTCTACGACTCTTTTTACACTAGATGATTCGTTTTTTACGTCAATGAGTCGCAGATGAGTTGAAAAAAAAATTCTAGCATGTTGAATGATACTGCGTCATCCTAATCGCGGAATGACATATGTGTTATGAGGCTCTAGAATTGATAGATTGTAGAACATTAGAGCCACAGATACCCCCTTTCGGGTTTAAAAAGATATTAAAAGTCTACTAAGCGACAGATTTTTGCATGAATCCATTTCTGAGCTTCTTTTGATACTATCTAGCAGATATAAAAGTTTCAAGCAAAAAATGGTGGTGCGATTCGAGTATTTAATCGTCATATTAGTACGTTTTACAAAGGAATATATAGGAAAAAATAATTGGGGTCTGATATCTGTAAGCGCGCGCAGTGATATCACGTGTGTTACTAAATAGAGACCAGACGAGGGGAAAAGGAGAAAATATGATACATGTAGGATGAAAATATCATTTTCATGATACTGCTAGATGCCAATTCGTTGGTTATCAGGGCTGATCTGGCGAAAATGGGGGGGGGGGGGGGGGGGGGGGGGGGGGGGGGGGGGGGTTCGGTACGAGCGAACATGTGCTTAAATTGGAAAGTGTGATTTTTTTTTCATTACTGCAACATGCTTGCATTAGCTGTGTGTCATGCTGTTACTTTTACTATAAATATGATCTCATCCAATAGCCAAGCATTGCCTGGCTCCAACCCCCCCCCCCACCCCCCCCCCAAAAAAAAGATCGGGGGGGGGGTCCGTTTTTCGATCTCCGCTCGTAGTTCGCATGTACAGCTGAACTTTATTTGCTGGAATAATGTTTTTATATGACATCTCATGCGGTCTGCACTAAAAATATTATTGAAATCGCAAAAGAATAAGTTTTCTGACGTTTTAAACGTTAATTTTTAATTTTTTTGTCGATACACTAAGATGGCCTAACGAAAATTCATATAAATTCGAAAACGGTACATATGCAGTTTTTAGCACCATAAATAATGAGAATTCAGCCATTTGAAAGAGTCTCATTTCATTTTGTTAACATATCTGTAGAATTGCGGAAATAACAGAAATTTGAAATTAGCGTAATTGAAAATAATTCTTATCAAAAACTTGATTCTGGGGACATCAATAGACTACCTGTAAAGTGCAACTATTTGAATAATAATGAAAGTATTGAGCTGAAACTTGATAGATAACATCAAAAGATACCAAGGAAGGGTTCTGATGCAAAAGTTTGACTTTCAATTAAAATTTTTGACAGTTTTAGATAACAGATCACAATTAATTTTGAATGTTCGTTGACCACGCAAATAGTTCCTGATTATTTCAATCCCTCGTCTTCTTACATTTAATTTCTACGACTCTTTTTACACTAGATGATTCGTTTTTACGTCAATGAGTCGCAGATGAGTTGAAAAAAAAATATTCTAGCATGTTGAATGATACTGCGTCATCCTAATCGCGGAATGACATATGTGTTATGAGGCTCTAGAATTGATAGATTGTAGAACATTAGAGCCACAGATACCCCCTTTCGGGTTTAAAAAGATATTAAAAGTCTACTAAGCGACAGATTTTTGCATGAATCCATTTCTGAGCTTCTTTTGATACTATCTAGCAGATATAAAAGTTTCAAGCAAAAAATTGTCGTGCGATTCGAGTATTTAATCGTCATATTAGTACGTGTTACAAAGGAATATATAGGAAAAAATAATTGGGGTCTGATATCTACATCAGACAGTGCATGTATTTTATATATTGTTTTCATTTTCGTGTATGGACATCGACGGCGGGTGCGGATAGCCAACAGGGGATGCTTATTCCTCCCGGACACCTGGTCCCACCTCTAGCTTGATAGGGGTCCGTCGATGCTCAATTTGTACGCTATTGTGAGTGCTGTTTAGATTATAGTCAGGATCTTCTTTAACTCATTCGTGTCACACTTATGCCCTTTGCCGTGTGGAGTTCTTAAAAAAGTTCCCCGCGAGGGGTTTGACAGTAAGTGTTTTGAATATTTCCCTGACATGGTCGCCATGGCACTTTCCATATAGACATTGCATGTATTTTATGTATTGTTTTCATTTTCGTGTATGAACATCGACGGCGGGTGCGGATAGCCAACAGGGATGCTTACTCCTCCCGGGCACCTGGTCCCACCTCTAGCTTGCCAGGGGTCCGTCGATGCTCAATTTGTGCTCTATTGTGAGTGCTGTTGAGATTATAGTCAGGATCTTCTTTAACTCGTGAATTTGAAAACGTTTAACATTTGTACCACTTGGTGAATGTCACTGCTGGTGGACCAGGAGTCCCCAAGGGCACTTGTAGCCAATTACGTCCAATTTCGGTTGGTCGTTTCTTCAAACGCTTTCGAAAATTTCTGCTTCCAACATTTCCTCAATTTTCTAAAATTCTGGGTCCTGTAGCATCATATCCCGGCCATCTAGCTACGTCTTACGGTATATTTTGGACATGATTTACACAGATTTTGGCCATATTTCATTGTTTTGGATTGAGGATCATTGACGAGGGTTGAATACCCGAAACGTGCATGTCTGGTCCATGCTATTAATTTATCTGCTTTATAATGATGCTCATGGATTTGAAAACGTTTAACATAATTACTTAAGTATCACAAACAGCGCTAAATGTGACAAGAAAACCTCATTCGAAATAGTCCGTTGACTTTAGGATGTGATGTCAATCGACGGAGAGCTATTTTGTCTGCGCCTGTCTCTGTCGCTTGTTATTGATGTCGTATTCTGTAATTGTCAAGACATAGTCGCTTAAAGATTTTAGCAATGAATTAGTCTTTCTATATGATGTTGTTCCTTCTTTCTATATATTTTATAGGAAAGGATTTGAAACTCGTTGATATTCATTTCAAATTCATCCGCGATGTTGGGCGTTATGACGCCACATTGTTGTTTATACGGAAATCAATAACATTCGTCCTAATCAGGCCTGAAAGCATTTTCTCGGGAAATTAAAGTGATTGTGCATATATCTAATGAACAATGTTATATATATGATGCAAGTTAATGTATCTGAGAAAGTTAGACCAAAAGTGAAGCCCAAAGCTTATTTAAACTTTTTTACGTATTATTTATTATCTAAAAAAAGAGGGAGTCTCTCTCATTGGCCGCGGTATGAAACCTAGAACAAGAAAATTACCAAGTAAGCAGCGCCACCCTGAATAAATTTTATGAAGAAATTAGATGTACAATATAATCGCAAATGCAATTCCATTGATCTCATAACCTGCAAAACATAAGATATCTTGTCGAATCTGCTATTACGAAATATTAGTAGAAAAAATTTCCACAACAAATAATACAATCAAGTAAAACATACTGTTTGTTTAAATATTTTTAAACTAAAAATAAAATTTTCGATTGACCAGGAAGGTGTTAGATTTATAGCAGTTTGCATGTGTGTGGAGCCACAATAATTAATTTTAACAGCGACAGTCCTACAATAAAGGATACCAGACCTTAAGGCCCCTTCTTATCTCTCATGGATAGAAGAATCCAATGCGATTTGTATTACTAAGTACTTTAAAAAAAATGACAAATTGATCTTTCGGGTATAAGTAACCATTCAAGTTCCGCTTTTATTCAAATGCGTTACTATGTGTGATGTCTGTTTTGTGATCTCATCCGTAACTCCCTCCGGGCACCTGATATTTTCTCCATTTGGGATTCACTTTAAAGCTTCTTTGCAGAATTTTTAAGTTGATTGGATTTTTTTAATCTCCTTAGAAACTTTTGTAAAATTCACTGTTAAAATCAATTTGTGTGTCGCCGCACACATAGTAACTGCTTTAGATTTAACTTCCTCCTGATTTGTCAGAAATATCGTATTTACTATCCGAAACACGTGTCTGATTCATCAAAATTGGTTTCAAATTTTCTTCAAGAAGGTAAAGAGTTGGAACACTTTTATACTATTATCAAAAACATTAATTTTCTTTTGCAGTGTATAGCAGTTAAATTTGTTCCCTGTGATTGATTGTTTAAAGTGTGATAATTATTTCTTTCCAGATCTGTCGCATGAAAGAACCTTTGATTTAACCCTTTATCAATTGGATATCATATATAATTTTGCTATATCAGATGTTTAATGTCTTCTAATTCAATAGCATCATTTAAGAGCAGATCAATTTGCAGCATGGACCAGACATAAAACCTGTCTTTTCACCTTAATATATCGAAATTAAAAACATAGCACCATTCTTCCAATGCTAATTTGATAATAGATTTTATTTAACTACTCGATCATACACATAATTTTGAGCTGCACACTCTGCAAAGTAAATGTACAAATTTGAATACTGAAAATAAACCAGAGGGCGATACTAAAATACATTTGGCTGTGTCAGAAAATCACTTCGGCATTCAATTAAGTACCACTGATGAGGATTTACTATCCGAAACACGTGTCTGGTGCATCGAAATTGGTTTCGATGTTATTTTCAAGAAGGTAAAGAGTTTGAACACTATCATATTCAGAATCAAAACATCACGATTTTTTAGTTTATAAGAGGTACTAAGCTATCAAAAGTTACGTTAATTCCTAAAATTTTCGTAAGTATTTTTGTGAAACAGGCTACTGATTTCATCTCCTTTATCGGGATTCACTTTTGCTCCTTAGCAGAATGCTAAATTGTTTTATTCAGTTTTGTATTTTTTATGTTTTATATAACTTTTAGTTCTAACCTTGGTTTTTGTGTCGCCTGTGAAGCATAGGCGACACTTAGGGATCACTTTGTGCGTTGTCTGTCTGTCTGTCTGTCTGTCACACCTGGATGTCACACCCTATAAAAGTGATTCCTGAGTGTCACTATGTTTTGCAGGCGACACATGCATTCCTTGCAATCATTTTTTTAATGTTTGAACTCATAAATCCGTTACTTTTGCTATCTGATTTCGTAAACATCGAAGAAGTACCCATCAGTTATTCAGTCTCAAAGTCGAGAAGGTATGGTGGCATACTTCTGCCTCCTACATGCGAGATATTTTTCTTTAGAATATGTCGACATGCGACTTGCTTATGTTAACATGCAACTTAATTATGTCTACATGTAACTTAATTATGTCAAGATGCAACTTATTTATGTCAAGATGCAACTTGTTTATGTCAACATGCAACTTATTTGGTCAACATGCAACATAATTATCTTGCATGTCAATATAATTATCTTGCATGTCAACATAATCATTTTGCATGTCAACATATTTATCGTGCATGTCTACATATCTATCTTGCATGTTGACATAAATAAGTTGCATGTCTACATAATCTATAGAAAATATCTCGCATGTAGGAGGCAGAGATATGCCACCATAATAAGGTAAGGCAAAATCATTAGAATGTCCATTCCATTAGAACAACAGTTGCGAAACCCGGAATAAACATTACTCCGAAGAGCGTCATGTTGGAATTTCGAGAAAAAAATGCCCATAAACAAACACGTATCTGGTGCATGGAAATTGGTTTGGAATTTTCTTCAAGAAGGTATAGAGTTGAAACCCTTCGACATTATTAATATAAACACTTATTTCACGTTGCAGTGTGGAGCAGGTGAAATCGTTCCCCGTGATCTGATGTTTGTCAAGAGTATTAAATGCTTCTTTACAGCTCTGTCACATGAAAGAAGCTTTGTTTTGGCCCTTTATCAATTTGACATCGTATTAATATTTTTTTCTATTCGGAAACTTGCCATTATACCGATAAATATCGAAATTATAGGTGTTTAACATCTTAGCACCATCCCTCCAATGCTATTTTGAACATAGATTTTATTTGGATATGCTGCCGAATCGACCCTACAGGAAATTTGGAGCCGCGCACTCTCTGTAATGTAAATATACAAATCTAAATTCAAAAACTTAGAGAGGGCGCTACTGCAATGATTTTGATGAGAATTTAATATTCGAAACACGTGTCTGGTGCATGGAAATTTGTTTGGAATTTTCTTTAAGACGGTATAGAGTTGGAACCCTTCGACATTATCAACAAGGACAAAGGGCATGTCAGTATCGCTATGAATACAAATAATGAATTATAAAAAGAAATATTCAAAAATACTAGTACAGCTTTTCTCATTATGAAGCAAGCAATTATAAGAAACAAACAAAACAAACACTAAATAACGTATCATCACTCCTATCAGTTCCAATTATTTCTACCAAAAGCTTGGTTCAACCAGAAGTTTTGGTTGTCCCAGTCAGGCCGTTGATTGTTCGCCGTTACGGCTCCACGAAATGCATTGTCAAATTGTTGCTGTAACTGACGTCGGTCTGGATTGCTGAAAGCGTTTACATTCTGATTGGTCGGTCCTCCTCCGAGTCTCTGAACATTAAATAAAGGACCTAAATTTTGCGAAAAATCGCCTGAATAATAGGGAAAATTCATTAAACCAGAACCAGCCAGAACATTTCCAATACTGGAAGCGTATCCATAAAGTTGTGAGGGAACCATGAATCCAGTAGAAAATCCTGGGTCTATTGTGGGTGGATCCAGAATCATTAAAGGTGGGGCAATTCCAGCGGATCCAGGGTCCAATTGATAACCAGTGACGCCATAAAAAGGATTTATGTCATTGAAAATACCCATAAGACTTTGGGCCATAACATGCACTGATGGACAGACGAACAAGATGATCCAGAACAGCTGTCCTGTCAAACAAAATCAACCAAATACCAATTACAATATCCATATTCTAATATTTTCACGAATGACCTCTTTTACAAATACAAGTTCGAAAGTTTACCATTATAATAATTTCTTCTTACGATATGCAAATGGAAATGAAAAAAAAAAAAAAAAAACAATGCCGAGTAAAAAACAAATTAATTGTTTGCGAATCAGAAATGATTACCTCTCGATAAAAATTCCATATTTGCATAAAAACAAGAATATGGGTGTTTCTTTCTGCGTCATTAATTTCAATATGAATGATTAGTACTACTACAAAATCAGGTCTATGTAGTCCATAACTCGCCCTGGGGTGATGAATGGCGAGTTTTAGCCGTACCATGGTCCACCACATATTATGTACGTTTAGGCCCTCCACGGCGCCCATCTATCTGAATCGTTCATTGATAAATCACTAAATCATTGATGCTCGTAAATCATCATCAGCAATGAACCCAGTGATGTATTGATCCCACTATAACATCTGACATTGAATGGAAATAGAATCTGGGTGATCAAAAAGACCTTGAATTTGAATCAAATAGCACAGGGACCTGAAGTTGTGTGATATTTTATCAGAATATTGAATAATTAATAAAAATCAACTGACAACGAGTTTTCGTCTTTTTTTTCTTGCTAGCTTCACTTAAGCTAAATGAAACACACAGCAAGAAAAAAGACAAAAACTCGTTGTCAGTTGATTTTTTTTAATTATTCAATATTCTGATAAAATATCACACAACTTCAGGTCCCTGTGTAGTCATTCGGTTCACATTTTCAATATAAAAAGAAATGCGTTTCGCATTGAAGTCTATGGAGCACCCACCTCTACTCAATTGTCACAACATACATCCAGACGTTTCAATATAAAAAACATGTACACAAAGGTTTAAAATACCTAAAAGTATAACTAAAAACAAGTTGACCACAAAGTCTGAAAAGATCTAGCCAATAGAAGATCAAGGTCCAATTTTTGCACTTAAATCTAAAGTATAATTTTTGAATTCACGTGACCCCTTTTAGATGACCTTTTATCCATAGCTAACGTTGATAATTCTACAAATGAGCCATGTTTTAATTTCTTATTGATTGACCATTTATGTGATAAGATTAAATTATTTCAATTCCTTTTTAGTTTTAAAGTCGGGAACAAATTTTCAATAGCGGTCATTTTCAACATAACTCCGTCGTATTGTCCTCAGTGAAAGAAACATTCACAACAAATACATAAAATGGCAATAAAATAATGCCACTACGTAACATAAAACAACCACAAAAGTAAACAAGAGGAGAGAACAAGAATGTTTACTGATTAATTTTTCTTAAGATGGCGCCACTGAAATAACATACTTGCTGTCTAACTTAGCGAATTTCATTAGCACAATCTATCCATGTGAACTAGCGGTGAAAGGACGATTGAAAGTTGATTTAAATTTTTTCCGTCCAATTATTCTGTTGATATTTGTGTGTTTATTGGGCCTTTACGTTTCGCGGTCTTGTTTGTGTTAGGTCATCTTACAGTGAGGAGGTTGTTTTACACCACAATTGTACGTTTTTCGAGACCTCTGGGTAATTGGAGAAGTGAGAGGGTTGTGTTCACGTATCCAGGATAACCACACCATTTGCTACTTGCGTGACAAATGGCCATCCAAAGTCGGCACCGGTTGCCCATTGATCTCGTCGGTTTATGTGTAGTCTTTTGTGTTTGATGTTTACAAGTCGTGTGTCTCTTTTCCGTCTCGTGTTGTACTCGTCTTTTGTGTTTTTGCATCGAGTGTTTTGGTGTTTTGCTGTTGACGCTGCAACGGGGTCCTGTTGGAGATCTCCTCCTTTCTTGTATGAAAAACAATTTGGCTAGAAGCATCACTGATGAGGATTTAATATCTAAAACACGTGATGCATTCAAATTAGTTTGAAATTTTATAGAGTTGGAACACTTCCGTATTATTGCACACTTACTTAATAAAAGAGATTTATTTCTTATCATTTCATGTCATCTACTTTTGAAAAAAATGGACTGTTTCAACAATCTAATAACAATATGTCCCCGCACTTTATTTCGTAAGTTAGAGGTTGCGAAGTGATACAAATGCTTTCTAAGAAAATAATATTTTTAAATTTGGTTGCCGCCATGATTCAAACAGCGAGCAATCGTTTCCCTTTATCTGTGGAGTAAGGACAAGATTGATCAAATCCTACTTGCAGAGCTACTTACATTTTTGAGTTACATGTAGTAGAAAATAAATGGTACCCTTGAAATTCTAAGCAAACATCAATGTATTGTATTTTCAGTTTCGAACTGATCGTCTTTGAATGAATCATCGGTTCTAAATGAGTGTTATCAATCTGGATCAAAGATAGACAACATCACTATCGAAAATGCGTCAGAATTATTCAAACGCCTTTTATACCGTGGATATGATCCTAATGTCACCAGACGGACACTAGGCTTGGTTCTTGACCAATCTACACTCTTGTACCAGCGCATTCTTAAAACTTGCACTCTGACTGACTGTGACGACGGGACTCCATGACGGAACCTGTCCAAACCTCTTTAGAGAAAACAGGGACCCGACCGCCTGTCCTCTCTGAATGTCAGTCGGATACCTCGGGTGAATACATACATGAGCTCGCGGCGGCAGAGTACGGATTGTATTACGTACGCCCTCTTTTTATATCCATTTACATATTCATCTGTGTTGCTTTGGCCCCTGCGTTTTGCGGTCTTGTTTGTGTGTGGTCATCTGACAGTGAGGAGGTTGTTTTACACCACAATTGTACGTTCTTCGAGACCTCTGGGTAATCGGAAAAGTGGAAGGGTTGTGCGCACGTAATCCAGGATAACAACACCTGCTATTTCCGTAGCAGATGGCCGTCCTAAGTCGGCACCGGTTGCCCATTGGTCTCGTTGGTTTATGTGTAGTCCTTTGTGTTCGATGTTTCTGTGATGTGCGTTGACGTTTCTTGTCCCTTATGCGTCTCTTTCTGTGCTTGTCTGCTTTGTGTTTTTGCATTGGGTGTTTTTGAGTTTTGCTGTGGGTGCTGCAACCTGGTGTTGTTGGAAATCCCCTCCTTTGTTTTATAAATAGACTTTAAGGAATAATTTAGTTGATCGATGTATCAAAATTTCTCAGCAAATCAGAATTTTCGTTTCTTAAAAAGAACAATGGAATTTAAATGATTATCTAAGACATGACGACTTCAACTTACAAAATACCATTTCCTTAGTATTCGTTTTTGCAAACGAAACATATCTATGGAGATTAATAATTTATATGCTTGGCATTATCATTGAATATTTCACAAAGGTCTTAGTTTTTAAAATTGTTTCAAGCCACCGGCGGAGCTTTCTGCAAAAGTATGCACAATAGTATTTCAAGGACGGAATACATCCTCTATTTCCTTCTTTATTACAATATTGAAATGAAAATCCAGGAATCAGCACGACTTTCAGAGAACTAATGACTATGTCTAACTCCAATAGAACATTAAATAAATGATCGGCCAGTCTCGTGACACCTCGTATTCTATTAATGGAAATCCGCCCCTAAATCTTCCAAGAATAGCATACGAGGGGTAACAAAAAGGTTCATTTCCTCTTTTTTACTGCGTCCAACATGGGTATAACATCTATTCAAATAGCAAAGCGTTGTTGTAAGTTTCTGCGGCTACTTTGAAAATTATAATATGTGGGTCCTTCAGCATCATATCGCACCACTCCTGCTACGTCTTTCGGTACACTTTTGGACATAATAATTTTCACACTCTTTGGTCATATAATTTTCACACTCTTTGGTCATATTACATTGTTTCGATTGAGGATCACTAACGAGTAACCGAAATCTGCTCTTAAATGAAACTATCTAATTTGAAGATGTTAAACATTGGCTCTATGGATATCATTCATATATTATTATGTTTTTCCCCCATGATTCGATGTTATTATAATAATTTCCGTCTGTTTGTCCACTTTTTCTCGTCTAGTGAGAGTACGTTCCGCTGTCAATGTTGGAGATTTCCTCCTTATCATTGTGTTGTATTTTTTCAGGATTTTGTTTGCCTATTGAATGTGACTTCTGGATTTTGGCTTTCATGTTTGACTGTCAATCACTGATTGATGTCAATAATGTGCTCCAGAATCACTTTGACTGTCAATTAGGGGATAAACGTACTGTGTTTTGTGGTTCCGACAGGTATATGTTGGATATACTGTTGGAAACGCAATTTGAGCAAGTGACCATATTTCCCCGTAATTTTCGTACATTTCTTCGAAAATCTCAAAACTTGGAGGCCAATTCAATTATTGCTTTTGCTAGAATTTAATTTAACTGCATTCTCGATTGAAAAACTACAAAAAGATTTTATTTTATGCAATTCATTGATTCCTTATAAAACGTCAAAATATTTCGTTTCCATGTTCTCGGGGGTGACCATATTTCGCCTTTTTTGTGTCGCCTGCGAAGCATAGCGACACTTAGGGATCACTTTGTCCGTTGTCCGTCAGTCCGTCCGTCAGTCCGTCTGTCTGTCTGTCACATTTTGGGTGTCAAAGCCCATAACTTTTGATTTGTAAGTGATAGGGCTTTGATATTTCACATGTGTATTCCTTGTGACAAGACCTTCCTACACATACCATAATTTTTGACCTGGTAACCTTGACTAGGCTACATATTTGACCTGCTTTAAAAAAAAAAATTAAGAATAGATATATTTTTTGATTGGTAAGTGTTAGGACTTTGATATTTCACATGTGCAATCCTTGTGGCAAGACCTTTCTACATATACCATAACTTTTTACCTTGTGACCTTGACCTAGATATTTGACCTACTTTTGAAAAAAAGATAAGATTCGCTATATCTTTTGATTGGTAAGTGATAGGACTTTGATATTTGACATGTATTTTCCTTGTAACAATGCCATTCTACACATACCATGTTTTTACCTTTTGACCTTGACCTAGCTATTTGACCTTCTTTTCTAAGGTTGTATATATCTTTTAATTGGTAGGTGATAGGTCTTTAATATTTCTTATGATGAGACCTTTTTGTTACCAATTTTTACGTAGTGACCTTGACCTAGATGATTGACACTCTTTTCTGAAAATTTGAGAATGACCATATCATTTAATTTCCATTGTCATTTTCAAGAAATGAAGATTTTGATTGGCTGAGAAATTGTGTTGATACATCGATCAACACAATTTTTCACGGAAGTCTATTTATAGCACTATTTTTAGAACCGGGATTCCCTCAAACATGAATGAACTCGTTTCTGAAAATACCATTTGTAGATTTTTTCTTATCATTTCAAGGGTACCATTTCTTTTCTACTTACTCAAAAATTAACAGTGCATGTAGAATTTGCTCAAACTGGTCCTTATTCCAAAGATATCGAGAGACTATCGTTCGCTGTTTGAATCATGGCGGCTGCCATAACTTGTTTTGGCAGACGTATCACTGCGAAACCCACCCACCTACGAAATATAGTGCGGTGATTGATTGTTTTTAGATCCAAGAAAACAGTCTGTTTTCATAAATAAGTGATAATAAAATGATAAGAAATGAATCTGATATTTTTTCTGTTGATGCAGGTATCACCCGAAAAATTGGACAGAAAACTGCATCAATGCGCGTAGCGCGTTGATGCAAAAGATACCTGCATCAACAGAAAAAATATCAGATTCATTTCTTAAATTTTTTAATTTGTAATTAAGAGGTCTGATATTTCAAATGAATTTCATTTGACAAGACTTTTCTTCTGATACCAATAATTTTGATCCACTTTCTGGAATAATAATCAAACCGCTTCTCGCAGGCGACACAAGCATTCCTTGGATTGCTATTTTTATTGATATACATGTATCTTATTTACACACAAACGGACAAAAAATGTGATTTCATTTTCAGGAAATGTTTCGTCACCACTACTTCTATGAAATCATGCAAATAAAATGATTCCTTTTTTTTTGGTTTTTGTAAAAATTTCGAATGTTTATGTCCAAAATATGGTGTTTTCGTTAAATTTTCCCCATTTTGTGGTGTATTTCTTTGGTCAAAATTGAGTGCAGGATATATCACAATCTATCAAAACATGACTACTACGGTCATATTTGAAAGTATATTGGAAAATAAACTCAAATGAACATCTCCGATAACAAGTGAAACGGCGAAGTATGGTCCGTCGGGGCTTGCCCCCGTCTGTATATCGTATGTTTCCAACAGTATGATGTCAACCAAGATCAAATGAGTTAAAATAAGATACAAAAGAAGCCAAAGTACCAAATAACATATTTATGAACATGTATTTGTAGAAACACAAATTCAATATAAACAAAATGAGTTTTTCGGGACACTGGATTTCTGTTATCAGCCTGAAATAGATAAGAACTTACTGTCACAATTTTGACCACGATATATACAGTTATATGTATGAAAAACTACAAATACATAATGTCTCCCAAATCGTTTTAACTATATACAAATTCTGACTTTTGATTATAAATACCTCTATCAATATTTCATTATTAATTAAAAAAGACAAAATAAAGAAGTTAATATAATTATTATTTCCGCTAGAAAAATGGCAGGACATAAAATCCAATTAAAGCATCACTAAGGAATATTACCCTATAATTTTATTAAGACATTCACAACCTAAACAAAACAAGAAAACAAAACAAAAGTAACATTTTCATTACGATAACTAATTAATACTCACGGAAAAATCCTCCCCTCCCTCCGAATCCAAATGAATCGCCGAAGTAATACGGGCGTCTGTGGAATCCTAAAGGACGAAAAGGTCTACCACCGAATCCACCACCGAATCCACCACCCAGGAGTAGTTGTTCTTCAAGAGCGTCCTGTCTTCTGTTTCTTATTCTCTGATTCTGTATAAAGGCCCCGGCCAGACCCCCGATAATCAAGCCCCCCAGCAGGCTGTTAGTGTTTGTCGTCTGGGATAGCACGGTACCCGTTAAGAGGCAGGCAGCCAGGGACAGGATCAACACTCGCATATTACACTGAAATTATTATTAATCGCATATTTCATATGTATTATACGCTGAAATTATTATATGATAACTTTTTTGTTTTTATGTATAGATGAAAATTTAATTGGCAGTGCTACATGTACTATCATATATGTGTGTCTATGTACCAAAAAAACCCCAAACAAAACATGTATTTAATACACCTTTTAAAAAGTGTCTTTCTCTGAACTTTTGGAATTATTCTTTTTTACATAATATTAAGGCCAATTCTTTGGTGATTCTTTTTCTGTTTAGCGTCCTCGTGCTGGTAGGTTTTGAAAACTCAAACCATGAAAGCAAACAAAATATCATGAAATCCCTACACATCAAATATCTTTGCTTTCATTTTCATGTAATGAATATAGTGATTTGCTTTTAGTAGATATTTTCCATTTCAACCTTTGATTTAGACATTTTTGTTTATAAATTCAATTGAGCAATAATTTGCTAGAAAAGTAGAAGCATGTTACAAAGCAAGTTTGTTTTTCAGACTTGTCTCTACTGGCTTACTGGTAGGTTTCTCAATTTCGAATGGACGCAAAACAGAAAACAAACAAGAAATGGCCGAACTTTTTAAAACCAATATTTAGAATTTTTTTCATTATTTTCATACTAATATTTTGAAGAATATAATCATAATGTACAAACTACATACCGCTTTCAGGGTCTGCACAGGGACTATACTAGACAACTACTTTGTGTACTACAAACATGTTATGACCTGCATGCTTATTATATACAGGTGCATTATTATGACCTGTTGTATTCTTGAAGCATTAAAATGACAATAAAGCCATGACCACTGATAGGTGAGAACAAAGACGTTATTGATGTGTAATGAAGGACAATAAAGGAAGTCAGCCCACTATGTACAAAGACACTGGACACCGTTCATCGCTGTCGTCATGTGACGTAAACGAACATCATTTTATTTTTCTAAAGTCGCTCTAAAATATTTATTGATGTTAATTGTCGAGTGAACAAAATTGTTATAAATGAAGTGTGAAGTGTATGGGTCTTGTGATCATTGCAGTACTGTTTTTTTTTTATAGACCTACATAATTTTTTAAAGAAAAAACTCTTCTACCAGAGAGCAGAATTTGGACAAACCTTACTTAGAAATGCGGTGTATGTTTATAAAACATGTTTCAAACATAAATGTTTCGGTTAATGAATCCTCATCAGTGGTACTTTCAGCCGAAATGATTCAAATTTGAAAAAAAAAAACTGATTAAAAAAAAAAACTCTTTTTCAATCAAAACCTCCGCACGTTTTTTCTGCATTGACTGGTTATAGAACAACATATATTTCCTGAATGAATTGTACACATATCATTGAAAAAAAACCCCAAAAGATGCTAATTCAGTTTTTATTAGGTTTAAAGGATCATTAAAAAGATGAAAATTGTTCATAGGGTGAAATCAACCAGTATATGTTCCATTGCGCTAAAAACATTCATAAAACCAATTACTTCTAGTTTATGAAGCTTGAAGAAATAAATAGATGAAGAAGGAAAAGAAACTACTATGATTTTGAAAGATCCTTCATTCTTATTTATTTGAAAGTGATTTTATTTCAATAAAGATATGAGGATAATTCATACTACCGGTATAACATAACTGTATGTAAACTACTTTTCACCTTTAAACTCTGTCAAGTTTCGGTGTATTCTCTCATAAATCAGGATCTTTTGTGTCTCATGAAAATGCTCCTTGAAGTAGCAAGCTATAATCTCCATACTAAAAAAAAAAATGGAAAAAGGCCATTGGGTAAATGGAGAATCCAACGATGGACCGTTTTCCGGTTTTAGGCGAGTCTCACGAAGCCTTTCGCAATCGCATGCATCACGGGACCCGAGATATGTGACATGCTTACGCCCCAAATTGTATAATTGAGTGAATTCCGTCCTCCACGCATCTTTGTCTTAACAAAGCAGTTTCCGAGACTTTGGAACTTTTGTGCTATGCATTGCCTTTGGAAAAATTAGATTGTTGATATAGTTTTCCCTCTTACCAAGTTTTACTTATATACTCAGGCTATGAACTTCGTTTATGCCACCTCATGACCCATGACCCCATTGTTCACAGACATTACAAAACTCAAGGTTTAGATTTAATTGGATTTCGCATTGTTTCCATCCGACTTTATAAATTCTAGTTATGTTTATCGATAGATTAAACATTACGTAGTTCACACCGCGACTACAATACGTGATAGGGTTTATGTATAGACCTCAGTTATCGGCACATTCTCTTTTCGGTCTGAAAAAGGCGTACTTATTGTGTGTACTATATACCATCTACATGTATTTGGAATTTTAATTGAAAAAGATTATCTAGCATGAAACGAAACTCGCCTTCAGGGCATTTTGATATTACAATATTTACATTGCAAGTTGATTTCCTATATTCAACTTTGACGTTCACTTCACGATGAACACAGGTTGGCCCCAATCACATAACGTGTGCGCAAGAATTTGAAACAGTGGGCGGGGCATACTGACGCTGAATTTTCGAGCAGGAGGAGAATCCTAACATGTCGACGGCGAATGAGACAATAAAAAGAGAAGAAACAGACAAAGTGACAACCAAAATAATTCCCTCCAACCATTGATATATGTATGACAACTCTATGTACATGTACAGTCCCCACAGATGGCGCTACTGAAACGGATTTATGCAGCACTGACTACTCTTATTATGAATAAGGCTTTATTTTCTTCAAATTGTTTATAAAAAGTTAAAAATTATTATGAAAACATTAGCAGATATCTAAAACTGGTACTTACATTGTGAAAATGTTGTAAGAGTCCATTCGGTTTTTATACTCTTGTTCGACAGGCGCAAATCTCGTGAACCAGTGTGTAAAAGCGATGAACGCAATAAATAAGATACTCATTCCTTATTTTTACATTCAGATGTAAATATCTTTGGAAACATCTTCGAAATTTTATACAAATTAAGAGAAAACTAAGATCTAAATGTTTCACGTGTGTTGATTCTCCCTACCAGGAAGAGCAAGAAAAACTCCAAAGCAAAGGACCAAATTTTATGGTTTATAATATTCAAAATCACTAAATAATATTATTTTCAAAATGTTTCACGATGAGTCTTAATTTTTCATTAACAACGTGCAGAAAATAAGGCCTTATTTATACTATAAGAGAAGTCAGTGTTGCATAAATTCATTTCGGTTCACATTTACAAATGGACTGTTACAACGTTTTCACAATGTAAATACCAGTCATAAATATCAGTCTGCTAAAACGTTTTCATCATGATTTTTTAACTTTTTATAAACAATTTGAAAAGCCTTATTTATAATAAGAGTAGTCAATGCTGCATAAATTCATTTCGGTAGCGCCATCTTTACTGAGGTACCCATGAACTCTTTGGAAACTGTACATAAACACGTACATAGATTTGTATACATAGTTCGATGATTTTAGGGACTTTTTTTGGTTGTTCCCGTTTGTTTCTTCTCTTTCATATCGTCTCATTCTCCGTACACATATTGGGAATCTCCTCCTACTCGCTTCAGCATCAGTATGCCCCGCCCACTGTTTCGAATTCTTGCGCGCACGTTATGTGATTGGGGCCAACCTGTGTTCATCGTGTCAACACAGGGAATCAACTAACAATGTAAATATGAATTTCAATGTAAATGGCACTACCGAAATGAATTTATACAGCACTGATTACTCTTGTTATAAATAATTTCTTTAAGTTGTTTATAAAAAGTTAAAACTCATCGTGACAAGGTTTTAAAAATGAAAATTATTCTGTAATTTTCAATATTAAATTAAACCGTATATTTTGATCCTTTGCAATGGACTATTTCTTGCCCTTCCTGGTATGGAGAATGGAAACACATCAAACATTTAGATCTTATTTTTCATTTAATTTCTATGAAATTTCGAGGAAGTTTTCAAAGATATTTTACATATGAATGTCTCTAAATGCAAATATAAAGAATGAGTATCTTATTTTTTTGCGCTCACGGCTTTTACACTCTGTAAGGAAAAAAATATATAAAAATTATAAACAAACAAGAAAAACAGATATAACACCACCACCAAAAAAAAAAAAAAAAAAAAAAAAAAAAAAAAAAAAAAAAAAAAAAAAAAAAAAAAAAAAAAAAAAAAAAAAAAAAAAAAACCAAAAACAAAAAAAAAAAAAAAAAAACCATGATAATAGTAAATATATTATAATGAAAGAAAAAGAACAAAATAAAACAAAGCAAACGAAACGAAATTTAAAAAAAAAAGGGAAGTTAATAAAAAATGATAAATGAATGGAAAAGAAATATAACCACTGAAAAAAAAAATGAAGACTGCTCTTTCATTGAGCTGAACTAAAATGATTTTGATTTCAAATGTGTTATTGATCTATTTGTAAATGTTCCCTCATTAAGAAAATATCCCATTGAATAAGTTTATGTAAATAAGGTAAAACAAAAAATAAATACAGATAGTTGCAGGTGTTTTCTCTGTGCATTGCAGCGCATTGATCCAAGGACAATGAATTACCAAAATAAGTAGATTTTACGGTATTCATTAACGAGAATTTCATCGTCGGAGACGTATAATATAAGAAATATACATCTAAGGGCATGGACTAAGGTGTCAACAGATGGGTTATAACTGCCTCCAGGTCCAATCTTCCTACGTAACAGAGTTACATACGTGTCATTTCCCCCATCAATCACTCAGGGGCGAAACTTGATCAATTACGTGTAATGATTACCACTAGAATCGGTCAAAATTAGCTGATTACTTACACATAAAATCCCATTGTGGGCATTTGATAGAGGTATTGATGTTAGAGGATTGAAAGTTTCCAAATTAGAGTAAAAAATGCGAAAAAAGTCTTCGAAGCAATGATATTTACTGAAATCCTGCGGATCCCGCTTTCCGAGAAGGTATATTTCTTTGAAATATGATTGGTTCAGAGAAGTCAAAATCTGAATTACGCGGAGCAGACGATTGGCACCGCTACCTTCGTCATCCGACTCTGACCGAATCAAGAGTCGAAATGATTCAGTCACTGATAATTTGGCACTATTCAGTTCTTACAAACAAACGGGACATGGTTTCAATATGATAAGGTTTTTCTGTATGGTGTGGAGGGTGAATATTTATGCTTCCTTATTGCAATGCTTCCTTGGAAAGAATCAATTAAATATGCATATTTAAAAATATTTAAATACAAAAAAAAAAACCCACCCAAAACTTTTAGATCGCATGAATCCCGCATTTTCCCCCCAAATTATTAGATTTTTTCAGATGATTCGACATTAAAAATTGAAAAAAAGACTTCCTCAAATTCTCAAACACGGCAAATGCAGAAAAAAGGTGTAATAAAAATAGCGAACTTCATAAATCAAAGTGTTAGGAAGAACGTCTTTCATCATATTGATAGAATTCTAATGGAAACCAAATAACGTTCCACCTTTTGCTCAAATGAAGCCGACTTTGTTCAGTCCTTGCTTTTTCATAAATAGCACTTCGATTCAATTTTACATACAGATAATTATATTGATGAACTGCACTCAATAATCCATCGCATTACCTTGACACAATTTTTCCGTGTGAACTTGACATAAAAGCATTACATGTAACTGCTTACTCCATTTTATATACTAGTAAAACTAACCGAACACCAGAGTTAACACCCTCCATTGCATTAGCATTAGATCGAAAGAAACTTTACCATACTGAATTATGTCTCCCCCCCCAACGGGGAGGAGACATATTGGTTTTGCCTTCGTCGTCCGTCTGTCCGTCTGTCACACATCGTGTCCGGGCTATATCTCCTGAACCGTTTGCCCGATCACTTTCATATTTTAGTATGTTGTTGCTTATGACCCGAAGGTTTCACATCACCTTGACCCAAGGTCATGTGACCAAGGTCAAGGTCATTTAGTGCATTTTTAATGAAATTATGCATACATTCCTGTCCGGGCTATATCTCTTGAACCGTTTGCCGGATCACTTTTATATTTTAGTATGTTGTTGCTTATGACCCGAAGGTTTCACATCACCGTGACCCAAGGTCACGTGACCAAGGTCAAGGTCACTTAGTGCATTTTAATGAAATTCTGCATACATTCCTGTCCGGGCTATATCTCTTGAACCGTTTGCCGGATAACTTTCATATTTTAGTATGTTGTTGCTTATGACCCGTAGGTTTCACATCACTTTGACCCAAGGTCATATGACCAAGGTCAAGGTCACTTAGTGCATTTTTAATGAAATTGTGCATACATTCCTGTCTGGGCTATTTCTCTTGAACCGTCTGCCGGATCACTTTCATATTTTAGTATGTTGTTGCTTATGACCGGTAGGTTTCATATCACCTTGACCCAAGGTCATGTGGCCAAGGTCAAGGTCACTTAGTGCATTTTTAATGAAATTGTGCATACATTCCTGTCCGGGCTATATCTCTTGAACCGTTTGCCGGATAACTTTCATATTTTAGTATGTTGTTGCTTATGACCCGTAGGTTTCACATCACTTTGACCCAAGGTCATATGACCAAGGTCAAGGTCACTTAGTGCATTTTAATGAAATTATGCATACATTCCTATCCGGGCTATATCTCTTGAACCGTTTGCCGGATAACTTTCATATTTTAGTATGTTGTTGCTTATGACCCGTAGGTTTCACATCACTTTGACCCAAGGTCATATGACCAAGGTCAAGGTCACTTAGTGCATTTTTAATGAAATTATGCATACATTCCTATCCGGGCTATATCTCTTGAACCGTTTGCCGGATAACTTTCATATTTTAGTATGTTGTTGCTTATGACCCGTAGGTTTCACTTCACCTTGACCCAAGGTCATGTGACCAGGGTCAAGGTCACTCAGTGAATTTTTAATGAAATTATGCATACATTAATGTCTGGGCTATATCTCTTAAATCGTCTGCCGGATCATTTTCATATTTTAGTATGTTGTTGCTTATGACCGGTAGGTTTCATATCACCTTGACCCAAGGTCATGTGACCAAGGTCAAGGTCACTTAGTGCATTTTTAATGAAATTGTGCATACATTCCTGTCCGGGCTATATCTCTTGAACCGTTTGCCGTTTAACTTTCATATTTTAGTATGCTGTTGCTTATGACCCGTAGGTTTCACATCACCTTGACCCAAGGTCATGTGACCAAGGTCAAGGTCACTCAGTGCAGATTTAATGAGATTATGCATACATCCTCAACGGGGAGGAGACATATTGGTTTTGCCTTCGTTGTCCGTCTGTCCGTCTGTCCGTCTGTCACACATCGTGTCCGGGCTATATCTCCTGAACCGTTTGCCCGATCACTTTCATATTTTAGTATGTTGTTGCTTATGACCCGAAGGTTTCACATCACCTTGACCCAAGGTCATGTGACCAAGGTCAAGGTCACTTAGTGCATTTTTAATGAAATTATGCATACATTCCTGTCCGGGCTATATCTCTTGAACCGTTTGCCGGATCACTTTTATATTTTAGTATGTTGTTGCTTATGACCCGTAGGTTTTACATCACTTTGACCCAAGGTCAAGGTCACTTAGTGCATTTTTAATGAAATTATGCATACATTCCTATCCGGGCTATATCTCTTGAACCGTTTGCAGGATAAATTTCATATTTTAGTATGTTGTTGCTTATGACCCGTAGGTTTCATATCACCTTGACCCAAGGTCATTTGACCAGGGTCAAGGTCACTCAGTGTATTTTAATGAAATTATGCATACATTAATGTCTGGGCTATATCTCTTGAACCGTCTGCCGGATCACTTTCATATTTTAGTATGTTGTTGCTTATGACCGGTGGGTTTCATATCACCTTGACCCAAGGTCATGTGACCAAGGTCAAGGTCACTTAGTGCATTTTTAATGAAATTGTGCATACATTCCTGTCCGGGCTACATCTCTTGAACCGTTTGCTGGATAACTTTCATATTTTAGTATGTTGTTGCTTATGACCCGTAGGTTTTACATCACCTTGACCAAAGGTCATGTGACCAAGGTCAAGGTCACTCAGTGCATTTTTAATGAAATTATGCATACATTCCAGTCTGGGCTATATCTCTTGAACCGTCTGCTGGATCACTTTCATATTTTAGTATGTTGTTGCTTATGACCGGTAGGTTTCACATCACCTTGACCCAAGGTCATGTGACCAAGGTCAAGGTCACTTAGTGCATTTTTAATGAAATTGTGCATACATTCCTGTCCGGGCTATATCTCTTGAACCGTTTGCCGGATAACTTTCATATTTTAGTATGTTGTTGCTTATGACCCGTAGGTTTCACATCACCTTGACCCAAGGTCATGTGACCAAGGTCAAGGTCACTTAGTGCATTTTCAATGAAACTGAACATACATTCCAGTCCGTGCTATATCCCTTGAACCGTTTGCCGGATAACTTTCATATTTTAGTATGTTGTTGCTTATCACGTAAAGGTTTCACATCACCATGACCCAAGGTCATGTGACCAAGGTCAAGGTCAATTAGTGTATTTTAAATGAAATTGTATTTGTTACATGTATTATGTCCAGGCTTAATCTTTTGAACCGTGATCGGATCACGTCATATTTTAGTATGATGGTGCTGATGACCCAAAGGTTTCACACCTCCTTGATCAAAGGTCATATGACTAATGTCAAGTATTACATTTTTTAATGAAATTGTAAATGCTATTGAGTCTGGGCTATATCTGTGGAATCGTATACTGGATCACTCTTATACTATAGTATGCTGTTCCTCAGGATTGGAGGGTTTCTTATCATCTTGACCCAAGGTCATGTGCCCAAGGTCAAGATCATTTAGTTCTTTTTAATGAAATTGTACGTACTAATATTGTCTGGGCTATATCTCCTGAACCCTTCTTACAATTGTTTTCATATTTTAGTATGTTGTTTCTAAGGACTAAATGTTTCTTATCACATTGTCCCAAGGTCACATGGTTAAGGTAGCTTCTTACTTTGGTAATGAAATTGTACATGCTAAGCATGTCCAGGCTGAAATTGTCTATGCTAATAATGTTTAGGCTTTATATTTTGAACCGTGTATCCAATCACTAATTCAGTTTTTTGTTGCTCATGATCCATACAATGTTAAACGTCTTCAAACTCAATAGCATCATTTAAAAGCAGATAAGTTTGCAGCATGGACCAGACATGCATGTTTCGGTTACTTAACCCTCGTCAGTGAGTGTAGGTTTCAGATCACATATATCCAAGGTCATGTGACCAAAGTCAATTTCTTTAAATATGCTTATAATGAAATTGTATATGCCAATCATGTTTGGGCTTTACCTCAAACAATGTAATGAATCACTTTTATGTTTTAGTATGATGTTGCCCATGACTCAAAGGACATCAATTTGCATTTTGGCCTAAGGTCAAAGTAACTTAGAGGGAGGGGGGAGACATCTGTTTTTTATGAAAAACATTTTGTTTAATTCTTTACAGATCTTGTGCTTATCAAAAATTTTTCTTTATCAATTTGTAATCTCGATAATTCAAGCCATCGATATGACAAAAACAGTGACAGAACCAGTATTTCCGATAGCAATAAATCCCTGCTGAATTTGTGCAAGTTTTGTTTAATGTTAAGGCTTTTAGAGTAGTTTAAATCGAAAAAAGACTATGAATGTCGTTTTTTTTTACATTGATCATTTTCAAAAATCGAAAGAAAATTGATATTGCACCTTGACGAGAATAAAGCATCACTATATCGTCAAAGAGAGACTCGGGGTCTTTCTGCAAGTTCGTTTTGTTTTGGGCATGTACCGTATAAAAACAGATTTTATCTGTTTTTCCTGTTTGGAGGGCGCATCTTTATGTGTTTATAAAATAACAGGTGCTCAAACATCTTTATGTGTTTCTAAAATAACAGGTGCCCAAACAGGAAGAAGAAGAAGAAGAAGAAGAAGCATGTTTTATTTGGTATTTTGTTTTCTTTACGAGAATCAGTCATTTTCGTCAAATTCGTCACGCTACAGTTACGTTAACGTTACCTCATATTAAACCAAAATTACGAAAAAAATAAAGTGAACGTATTGTATGAATCTTTTATACTTTTTTCACTAATGAAAAGTTATTCTCCATAGAATTATAAAAATTAAAAATATGTTAGGTCAGAAATTTTGACCAGTATATTTAGATCTTATGTTATCTATTGACGGCATTGGTCACCAAAATACTTCAATAGATGACAAACATGACGACTTCAACTTCAAAATTACAAGCTTCCTCTTCCTGAGTGGTAACATTCCTTCTGCCTGTGGAGTATTCATATCACAATTATTGATACGCTATTCCAAAAAGCAAGCTCAAGCAGCAATGAGAAGTCGAAAATGCGTCAGCCAATCAGAACCCTCGGCGGCCATATTTGTTGACCGAAAAACACAAACTTGGTAGAGGACCTTGAGTACTTGCTTCCTGTAAGGTTCCGTGAAATTCTATGCAGCAGTTGCAGAGGAGAAGTGGACCATGGGTCAGCTGACATGTACTCTTCAATGTTCTGTATTGTTTACATGTCTGTGGTGTTTAAAAAAATAATAAAAAAAATTTCCAAAAAGTTTGTGTTTTTCATGCTGATCGGTCAACTGGCTGATTGGCTGACTTTTGACATCTCCAAAACTGATGCTCATAATTTCACGAAACCTTTAAGGAAGAAGTACTCAATGGCTTCCATAGAATCGTCCACTATTCTTTTGTTTGAAACTCAGGTGAGCGATGTGGCCCCCATGGGCCTCTTGTTTGTAGTATACCGCCATTCAATGTGATAACTGTTCCATGTAACTCCTCCAACATGCATCGGTCTCTTTTGACCTTTACATGTAATTTATTAATTTATTGAAGGCCAAATTAAGAGAAACTCATATGCGAGTCAATATCAAAAATTGCAGCCTTTTCTGTCAGTAGACAATTGCCACACTTCTATATAAGTTATATCACCAAAATTTTATCCTATGATATTGTTCACAATGGAATCTATCACATGAGCACACTTTCTTTGTTCAATAATGAGGAAATCATTTCATTCCGTCCCATAGAAGGTCCATTTTATGGCAAATTTTGCTGTCAACTGGCTTCAGAATTTTCTGAATGACTTCTTTGCAATAAAGTATTGTCAAAATAGTTAACTGCAATTGTGATATTATGAGTTTATTATAATAAACATGAAAAAGATTGAACAAATACGTAAGAAATAGTATAAATACTGGTTGCCTTATCTTAAATTTCCTCGAAATATCCTGGTCTATGCACCAAGAAAAAAGATTTGTCAATGGTGTAACAAACGCCTTTTTAGCCATATATTGTCACTTTCTGCTTTTTCAAAGTATTCAAAGACCTACTCCTTATCTACTTAATATCTTGTCATTTATTATTTCAAGTCCACTCTTTTCAAGATAATTTGAAACAAAGATTATATGGTTCCATTAAGGGTAAACTAAACCGTACTTTGTTTCACGTCATTAGTGTTACGTTTATTTTTATCAATTGTATAATACTTAGCATGGTGTACATTTTCCTTGCAAACGTTGATACAACATAATGTTTATGGAAAGTATTACAAAGTCCATGGACAACACTTTATAGAAGTTATTGTAAATTAATGATGAATACATCATTGGTGAAACGGTCAGTGGTGTTATAGTTACACCATTTACAATTTTCGTTACACCAGTGACAAATACAGTCTAAATGTGATTGCATCTTCATTGTATTTTGGAAATGAAGTATTCAAAGGATATAAATGTCATAATGTTGTGTTTAGCATTAAACGTATGTAGGTTATATCTATTTAAAGAGAGCCAATTTCATGATAATGCTAGTTGTGTTACACCACTGACAGACCGAGTAACACCATTGACATATTGCCATTTTTTCTGGATTTTGTCTTCTATGTCATAAATGAAAATTATAATTTTTAAGTGAAATAAGATCAATAGTATGTAATGTGTTCATCAAAGTATCAACATCAAAGTTTCCAAGAACTTAACTTCTAAAAAGCATTATGTTTTGAATCCTGTTACACCAATGACTATCACATCATTCGAGAACCAGAAATAATTGTGAGATGAATGGAATGAAATCGCGTAAAGAATAGATATTTAGGGAGAAGGTGATCTTCACAAAGACCCCTTGTAACATCCACAAAAAATAAACACGTTAACACTTCAATTTGACGGCACACAAGGAACAAACACACACAAAAATTATGAAAATAGAAGAAAAAGAAAGACAAATAATTCATGAACCTAAACATCAATAAGATAAAGAGATTTCATGTTTACTTAGGTGGCAATATCACACATATCAAACATTCATGTAAATGACCGTGGTGGACACCAAAAGCATGTTCCAGTTAATAGGGTGGCACCGGTGTTATACACGTGAAGTGGTACTCTTATACGAATAAAGAATGTTGTTACGTGTGGTTTACAAGTATACCTTTATAGTAATTTAAATTCAACGAAAGTAATATGACAGAATAGGTATGAGAGCACCAAACAGAACGGTTATAAATAATCTACACAACAAAAATACCTTACCGGTATTTTCACTCATCGGAGTCTGAAGTTTATAACCATTATTGTCTTAGCCATTTTTACTCTTTGGGTCTTTCTTACTGTTTACAGAAGAAAAAATAAAAGACCAGATAGTAACTTCTATGACCTCAGTATTCAAATTTAGTGCAAAAGACGTGCACACCCAGAATATCAAATACTTGTCAGTGTTGATCAATTCAAATAATTCCTGACAGATTTTGTTTCGGTTATTTTGAAGATAATTCTATTTTCTCAAACCAAGTAAATAACTGACATGAAAATGCAAAAAAAAACCCAAAACAAATAAACAAACATTATATTCTATATTGCAGCAAAAATACTTTGTATTTAGGTAATTACTTTTCCAAAAGTGGTGGCCAACACTTGTGACCCTACTAAAACTTCAAGTGTACCTACCAAAAACGAAATCAGGTACATTGTTTTATATTTTTGCTCACTATCTTAGTCCATTGCAGAAAAAAAGTATTGAAAACTTGGCTAAAATGATGGACAGACGGACATACAGACTGACATACAGAGAGTAAGATAATAGTCCCTCTCGGGTTTGTCAGTAGGAGACTTATGAATTAAAACTGTTTCCTAATTGGAATTGTCACATTTTAAATTTACAATTCAAAATATCAGGAGAACAATTTTGGTAATAAGAACACCTATACATAGGTCAATGGTGTTACAACTTGAATCATTGGTGTCACAAATTTTAGTATTTGAAAATTTATAGTCTCATGTAGACATTACTTAGGATTTAAAAAATACAACAATTGAATTGTTTCTTTTTCCTCATACCAACACTTTTATTTTTTCATTTTCTTTCTGTACCTCGAATATGTTTCATCTTTAATATGACTTTGTCAGTGGTGTTATATTTCTTGTAATTGGTGTTGCACTGCTTAAAGAGAATAGAAAATATAGCTTAATACAGATCACTTTCATCCATTTTACTGCAAATAATCTTAAAAATGGACATTTTGTACTTTATGAACAAGTGTGATATGTCCCTTTTGTATTTAAAAGCATGAAAAACATGAGATAAATTTCGATGTCAGTGGAGTAACAAAATTGTCATTGGTGTAATCGTCAGAATCACTGGTGTAACGAGGGTTATATTTTGAATAACTTCCGTAAAAATTCTGATATCTGATTTATTTTCATTGTTGAGAAAAGAATCTAATTCATTTTATACAAAATGAGGAACACCAATTCTAAGGAATATATCGGTTCCAATTTAAACTCATTAAATATCTTGTAGCTTCATGCATTTGTCCATATTTTGAGTTTGTATGAGCATAGAAATTTAAACTGATCATGAAAAACTAGCAGGAATAAAAGAAATAGATAGATTTATAAGCCGTTCACTTGATTACAAAGTTCCTTTTGTGCTGTTTGGATCAGAAGTCTAAATAATGGTATTAAAGCATACGTTACACTACTGACAAGTTTTTCCTAGTTGACATACTTTACGATTCTTAAAACTCTATTTTTCATGCTTATTTGTTTGCAAATTATATTGATTTGAATTTGTGGTTACTTGTTTTTATTGTCATCGAAAAATTATTTGAAAATCAGACTATATTTTTCTGATTTTTCATGCTTTAAATTTGGCTGCAATTTTTGATAATGACCCATAAAAGAGACATTCAAATAACAAGTGTTGTTTAACGAATTATAGTATTCTGTTTTCAAACCTCTCATTAATTGGGATGCGCATCAATTGAACTGAATGAATGACTGTTTTACCTACGGACTGAAATGAATCGCCTTGCCTGAGGTAATCTTAAAAGGGCAAACGAGGAACAATGAGGACTACATGATGCAAAAAGGAGTTAAGGCCGCCTTAACCAGTCCACCCTGCTCGTTACTCCAATCGTACTCGTGGGGATTAGGAGACTCCAAGCACCACATACGGAGAGCTCAGGATAAGATAGCTTCAACCTTTCAGCTTACCTTACCAACATATCACAACGAAGTAGACCTCAGCACTGTACATTAAAGAGCCTTGGTATGCAAAGGTAATTCCTGCCTGAAACGCCGTACTCTGCTAATCATATCCACCATACACTACATCGGAATATACATGACTATATTGAACATTATCTTTCCTGTCATCCAAATGTGAGAAAAATATGGCTTGAAGAAGAATAAATGTTTAAGTTCGTGTGTGCGAACGAAAGGAAGGGATCGTTGCAGCACCCACAGCATAAACAAAAACACAGAAATGCGAAAACATAGGGTGTACAAGAACAACAGGAGACAACAAAAGAACAATGAACACAGGGTGGACAAGAGAACAAAAGACGGTAAAGGAACAAGGAACACAGGGTGGACAAGAACAACAAGTGACAACAAAGAAACAAGTAAACACAGAGTTGACAAGCACAAATAATGACAACAAAGGAACAAGGAACGCAAAGTAAAAAAGCACAACAAGAGACAACAACGGAACTATGAACATAGAGTGATTAAGTAAAACAAGAGACAACAAAGGAACAAGGAACACAGAGTGGTCAAGCACAACAAGAGGCAACAAAAGAACAAGGAACACAGAGTGGACAAGCACAACAAGAGTCAAAAAAGGAACAAGGAACGCAGAGTGGACAAGTACGACAAGAGACAACAAAGGAACAAGAAACACAGAGTGAACAAGCACAACAAGAGGCAACAAAGGAACAAGGAACACAAAGTGGACAAGCACAACAAGAGACAACAAAGGAACAAGGAACACAGAGTGGACAAGCACAACAAGAGATAACAAAGGAACAAGGAACACAGAGTGGACAAGCACTACAAGAGACAACAAAGGAACAAGGAACACAGATTGGACAAGCACAACAAGAGACAACAAAGAAAGAATTAACACAGAGTAAACAAGCACAACAAGAGACAACAAAGGAACAAGGAACACAGAGTGGACAAGCACAACAAGAGATAACAAAGGAACAAGGAACACAGAGTGGACAAGCACAACAAGAGACAACAAAGGAACAAGGAACACAAAGTGGACAAGCACAACAAGAGACAACAGAGAAACGAGGAACACACAGTGGACAAGCACAACAAAAGACAACAAAGAAACAATTAACACAGAGTAAACAAGCACAACAAGCGACAACAAAGGAACAAGGAACACAGAATGGACAAGCACAACAAGAGACAACAAAGTAACAAGGAACACACAGAGGAACAAGGAACAAGAGTGGACAATCACAACAAGAGACAGCAAAGGAAAATGGAACACAGAGTGGACAAGCCAACGAGGGACAACAAAGGAACTTGGAACATAGAGTGGACAAACACAACAAGAGACAACAAAGGAACAAAGAACGCAGAGTGGACAAGCACAACAAGAGGCAATAAAGAAACAAGGAACACAGAGTTGACATGTACGACAAGAGACAACAAAGGAACAAGAAACACAGAGTGGGGAGCACAACAAGAGTCAACAAGAGACACAGAGTGGACCAGCACAACATGAGACAACAAAAGAACAAGGAACACATAGCAAGCACACATAGAGACAACAAAGACAAGAAACACACAGTCGACAGGCACAACAAGAGACAACAAAGGAACAAGGAACACAGAGTGGACCAACACAACAAGAGACAATAAAGGAACAAGGAACACAGAGTGGACAAGCACAACAAGAGACAACCAAGGAACAAGGGACACAGAGTGGACCAGCACAACAAGAGACAATAAAGGAACAAGGAACACAGAGTGGACAAGCACAACAAGAAGCATCAAAGAAACAAGGAACACAGAGTGGACAAGCACAACAAGAGATAACAAAGAAACGGGGAACACAAAGTGGACAAGCACAACAAGAAGCATCAAAGAAACAAGGAACACAGAGTGGACAAGCACAACAAGAGATAACAAAAAAACGAGGAACACAAAGTGGACAAGCACAACAAGAAGCAACAAAGAAACGAGGAACACAGAGTGGTCAAGCACAACAAGAGGCAACAAAAGAACAAGGAACACAGAGTGGACAAGCACAACAAGAGTCAAAAAAGGAACAAGGAACGCAGAGTGGACAAGTACGACAAGAGACAACAAAGGAACAAGAAACACAGAGTGAACAAGCACAACAAGAGGCAACAAAGGAACAAGGAACACAAAGTGGACAAGCACAACAAGAGACAACAAAGGAACAAGGAACACAGAGTGGACAAGCACAACAAGAGATAACAAAGGAACAAGGAACACAGAGTGGACAAGCACTACAAGAGACAACAAAGGAACAAGGAACACAGATTGGACAAGCACAACAAGAGACAACAAAGAAAGAATTAACACAGAGTAAACAAGCACAACAAGAGACAACAAAGGAACAAGGAACACAGAGTGGACAAGCACAACAAGAGATAACAAAGGAACAAGGAACACAGAGTGGACAAGCACAACAAGAGACAACAAAGGAACAAGGAACACAAAGTGGACAAGCACAACAAGAGACAACAGAGAAACGAGGAACACACAGTGGACAAGCACAACAAAAGACAACAAAGAAACAATTAACACAGAGTAAACAAGCACAACAAGCGACAACAAAGGAACAAGGAACACAGAATGGACAAGCACAACAAGAGACAACAAAGTAACAAGGAACACACAGAGGAACAAGGAACAAGAGTGGACAAGCACAACAAGAGACAGCAAAGGAAAATGGAACACAGAGTGGACAAGCCAACGAGGGATAACAAAGGAACTTGGAACATAGAGTGGACAAACACAACAAGAGACAACAAAGGAACAAAGAACGCAGAGTGGACAAGCACAACAAGAGGCAATAAAGAAACAAGGAACACAGAGTTGACATGTACGACAAGAGACAACAAAGGAACAAGAAACACAGAGTGGGGAGCACAACAAGAGTCAACAAGAGACACAGAGTGGGCAAGTGCAACATGAGACAACAAAAGAACAAGGAACACATAGCAAGCACACATAGAGACAACAAAGACAAGAAACACACAGTCGACAGGCACAACAAGAGACAACAAAGGAACAAGGAACACAGAGTGGACCAACACAACAAGAGACAATAAAGGAACAAGGAACACAGAGTGGACAAGCACAACAAGAGACAACCAAGGAACAAGGGACACAGAGTGGACCAGCACAACAAGAGACAATAAAGGAACAAGGAACACAGAGTGGACAAGCACAACAAGAAGCATCAAAGAAACAAGGAACACAGAGTGGACAAGCACAACAAGAGATAACAAAGAAACGGGGAACACAAAGTGGACAAGCACAACAAGAAGCATCAAAGAAACAAGGAACACAGAGTGGACAAGCACAACAAGAGATAACAAAAAAACGAGGAACACAAAGTGGACAAGCACAACAAGAAGCAACAAAGAAACGAGGAACACAAAGTGGACAAGCACAACAAGAAGCAACAAAGGAACAAGGAATACAGAGTGGACAAGCACAACAAGAGACAACAAAGTAACAAGGAACACACAGAGGAACAAGGAACAAGAGTGGACAAGCACAACAAGAGACAGCAAAGGAAAATGGAACATAGAGTGGACAAGCCAACGAGGAACAACTAAGGAACTTGGAACATAGAGTGGACAAACACAACAAGAGACAACAAAGGAACAAAGAACGCAGAGTGGACAAGCACAACAAGAGGCAATAAAGAAACAAGGAACACAGAGTTGACATGTACGACAAGAGACAACAAAGGAACAAGAAACACAGAGTGGGGAGCACAACAAGAGTCAACAAGAGACACAGAGTGGGCAAGTGCAACATGAGACAACAAAAGAACAAGGAACACATAGCAAGCACACATAGAGACAACAAAGACAAGAAACACACAGTCGACAGGCACAACAAGAGACAACAAAGGAACAAGGAACACAGAGTGGACCAACACAACAAGAGACAATAAAGGAACAAGGAACACAGAGTGGACAAGCACAACAAGAGACAACAAAGGAACAAGGAACACAGAGTGGACCAGCACAACAAGAGACAATAAAGGAACAAGGAACACAGAGTGGACAAGCACAACAAGAAGCATCAAAGAAACAAGGAACACAGAGTGGACAAGCACAACAAGAGATAACAAAGAAACGAGGAACACAAAGTGGACAAGCACAACAAGAAGCATCAAAGAAACAAGGAACACAGAGTGGACTAGCACAGCAAGAGATAACAAAGAAACGAGGAACACAAAGTGGACAAGCACAACAAGAAGCAACAAAGAAACGAGGAACACAAGTGGACAAGCACAACAAGAAGCAACAAAGGAACAAGGAATACAGAGTGGACAAGCACAACAAGAGACAACAAAAGAACACAGAAATGCGAAAACATAGGGTGTACAAGAACAACAGGAGACAACAAAAGAACAATGAACACAGGTTGGACAAGAGAACAAAAGACGGTAAAGGAACAAGGAACACGGAACACAGGGTGGACAAGAACAACAAGTGACAACAAAGAAAGCACAACAAGAGGCAACAAAGGAACAAGGAACACAAAGTGGACAAGCACAACAAGAGACAACAAAGGAACAAGGAACACAGAGTGGACAAGCACAACAAGAGATAACAAAGGAACAAGGAACACAGAGTGGACAAGCACTACAAGAGACAACAAAGGAACAAGGAACACAGATTGGACAAGCACAACAAGAGACAACAAAGAAAGAATTAACACAGAGTAAACAAGCACAACAAGAGACAACAAAGGAACAAGGAACACAGAGTGGACAAGCACAACAAGAGATAACAAAGGAACAAGGAACACAGAGTGGACAAGCACAACAAGAGACAACAGAGGAACAAGGAACACAAAGTGGACAAGCACAACAAGAGACAACAGAGAAACGAGGAACACACAGTGAACAAGCACAACAAAAGACAACAAAGAAAAATTAACACAGAGTAAACAAGCACAACAAGCGACAACAAAGGAACAAGGAACACAGAATGGACAAGCACAACAAGAGACAACAAAGGAACAAGAAACACAGAGTGGACAAGCACAACAAGAGACAATAAAGGAACAAGGAACACAGAGTGGACAAGCACTACAAGAGACAACAAAGGAACACAGAATGGACAAGCTTTATAAGAGACAACAAAGGTACAAGGAACATAGAGTGGACAAGCATAACAAGAGACAACAAAAGAACAAGGAACACAGAGTGGACCAACACAACAAGAGACAATAAAGGAACAAGGAACACAGAGTGGACAAGCACAACAAGAGACAACAAAGGAACAAGGAACACAGAGTGGACAAGCACAACAAGAGACAAGAAAGGAACAAGGAAAACAGAATGGACAAGCTTTATAAGAGACAATAAAGGTACAAGGAACATAGAGTGGACAAGCATAACAAGAGACAACAAAAGAACAAGAAACACAGAATGGACAACAAACACAACAAGAGACAACAAAGAAACAAGGAATACCAACTATCATAGACGACATCAAAACATTAAATTTGAAAGATTACACGTAGACCAACGAGACTAATGGGCAACCAGTTTCACGTAGAATTTTTTTTCTGTATTATTCTTCCTTTTTACTGCTTTTTGAAGGAAAGGACTGAAACTTAATTTTATTGTGATAAAGTAATGGTATACATTCTGGAAAAAAAAACTGGCAAAAATTTAGAAATTAGGCATATTTTTTCAAATAACGTTGAAATTTCATTTTCAAAATTCTTCAGTAGGGTACATTTTAAATAAAAAGGTATATCGATTATTCAAAGAAATGTTAGATAATAACCACTTTTTGATATGTTTTCTGTACCATTCAGGTTGGTCAGGTTGGCATGTGATTTTTTTGATTGACGATCATGTACCTAGAATATGTAATTATTAGCTCTGTGATAACTTTCAAAGGAAATGTACAACTCAATTTATTGAATTGCTAAGAATATATTTATTTTGCACCAATTGTAAGATCAGATTTGTGCAGTACCAATAAAATAAGGAATATCAAATGCTTTGATGTCCTTCTTGTAGGAAATGAGAACAAGTCATGTTCACCGCCAAAGAAATATTCAATTCAGATTAATTTTTTTAGAAGGGGGTTCAAAATTCGAATGCTGAACCAAGTTCAATAAAAACTGTGTTGGTGTTGGTGTTGAAAAAAAATGTGTTTGCAAAGCACAAATAATGCCACTGTCGGTATGTTTGTCTGTATTAACACCATTTACACATGTCACAAGGAATACACATGAAATATCAAAGCCTTCAAAAGTTATGATCAAGGTTAAAGCTTTTGAAAAGTTGGTCAAAGGTCAAGGTCATGAGGACAAAAGTTAGGTATTAATGAAACTTTAGGTCTTGTCACAAGGAATGCACAAGTGAAATATCAAAGCTCTATCACTTACCATTCAAAAGTTATGAACAATGTTAAATTTTTTTGCCACGGACAAAGAGACAAACAGACAGACGGACAGACAGACAGACAGACAGACAGACAGACAGACAGACATACGGATTAGCCAGAAACTATATGCCCCCGAATATTTGATTCTATGGGCGTAATAAAAATCAAAGTACCATTTTGGTATTTTTATTGCATCACTTGACATCAGTCCTATGCACTTTTTAGCTTGCGATGTCTTTTTAGAACTACTGTAAGAAATGTAAGCTTTTAAGTGTTTATGGTTCCACTCTTGAATTCTTCAAGGCTGATTTTTTCTCTCAAATATGAACACAAATGCACATTTTCCGTTATTTCTGAGATTGACTCGATGATGACATGCAGGGTACTTTCTAAGCAAAACTTGGAGCAAAATATCAGTAAACCGTAAATACGAAGTCAGGTATCATTTGACCAAATTTGGAAACATGGGCAAGCATGAGAGAGAGAGAGAGAGAGAGAGAGAGAGAGAGAGAGAGAGAGAGAGAGAGAGAGGTTGATGACCTCCAACGTTGGCGCAGAGTGTACATCAATGTATGTATCGTCAATCGAATGCCATGTTTTGGCTTGTCTGTTTTGATTGTTCATTGGACCGTTCAGTATGGTTGCATGTTGTGTGTCTCGTCATCCCGTGTTGTCTGTTTAATTACATCCTGTGGTGTGTTCCGCTGTGAACAGTGCAGGGTAGTCTTGTTGGAGATTTCCTCCATATTCTCACAAACGTTAATAATGTATGAATTAGGAAAATCATTATTATATTTCAAATCCACATGTACCGTAGTCTTTTATTCATTAATTCTCCGGTTCATGATAATTAACAAATCAACATTTATAAACATCAACATTTATAATGCAAGGCATAAAAATGATATGTTTAAATTAAGTTTTTCTTTTATTAATGTACAGTTCCATAAAAAATCCTATAGTTTGAAAATGCAGAATCATGCAATACAAATCAAAATCCCAAGTAATAAAGCTCTTCCAACAGTACATTTTGTTTCACCTGAAATACATTGGCAACTTGGAAACATGATCTTTAGGCAGCACAGGCTTTAGATATGTGAAGAAAAGCGGAACTGGAATCTGGCGCATGTGTATGAGATTTATACATAAGTGCATACAGTTTCATTTTCTGTATCCAGTTGCAATTTCGAAAATTCTTGCAGTCGATTATTCCAGTCGGTATCTTTTCTATATTTTACAAGTATATTTATAATTTTTTTTGCACTAGATTTAGATCTTCATTGCGGTTGATATCAAAATTCAGATTAATTTCCGTTAGAAAAAAAAAATACTGATAAAAGCGAAATATCGTTATAGTATATGTATGACAATGACTATTAAATATAACTATTAAAAATGAATAATTATGAATAACGACTATTATTAAATACTTTAAAACAGAATTTTCTTCACCTCGGTTGTTGCATTAATATAATGCAAAATCTGATTCATAATATTTTCATATTACAAAGAGACGATGGATATGATTTTCCAAGGTGCACAACGTTTTATAAGTTCCATTCCATCTTATGATCATGAATTTCAAGTAGAGTGGCATGGAACATCATCATCATCTATAGGGTGAAAATAGAACACTCCTGTTGATTACAGTCACAGAAATTGACAAGACAGAATTTTATGCTCTCTTGTGACTTATATTCACACACAGTACTTACGAACGTCTTTCCACATTAAAAAAAAACTGGTTTGTGTCAAACAAATATCCAATCTGATCACATCATCCTGAAAACAAAAATAAAAGGCTATTGTAAATATATTTGAACATGTACTAGTATAGTTCTTATCCATAGTGTCCGGAGGTAGAAGGGACAGAAGACTGTCTTCTTTCATTCTTTTACGAACATCAAACCTCAAAAATCGAGTTTACCATATGAGTTATAATTACTGCTCGATATTTTTTCATAGTTGCACAAAAGGAGGTGAATTTCTGGTTGCATTACCAAATTCTCTTTCAGAAAACATCTTTAATCAGATTAGATTTTCTCATGTTGTGAATGCATTTTGTATTTACTAAACATGGTTCTTATTCCTTATTCAGTTCATTGTTTCCTAAATTGATCACTACAAAGCCAACAGAAACTGAGTCAACAAAGAAGATACAATGTCAAGTGTCATGCAACTCGGATGCCGAGAGAAGAGAGATGTCTTCCCACCTTACCCATTTAGTCCCCTTCAATAAATTAATACATTACATGTAAAGTACATAAGAGATCGATGCGTGTTGGAGGAGGGAAGGTGTATTTGATGGCAGTATACCACGAAAAAAAGGAAGGAAACTATATCATTGCGCGCATGATACAGAGGATATTTGTCCTTTTTTCGTAGGTAAACCTCCAACCAACAAAAATAAGAAAGAGTCATCCCTTATCATTTAATTTTCTGTCAAAGTAAACAGAATCGGACAATGGATTATTTTTCAAGTATATGAAATGTAAGAATAGTCAGAGAGGGGGAATTGAAACCCACAAACCCACCCCCGAAACAAAGCTATTCTACTAATAACACTAAGCCATGTACCAGACTTGCAAACCTCATTTGAACATGTACGTAAAATAAGAAATAATATATCAAAGAAGACGATTAACTTTCAAACAGTATGTTACAAATTAACTTAATAAAATTCTAATATTTCCAAGTAGAGTATTTTTTCCCCCGAATTATGCATTAATTTATTTCTGGCTACAGCTAAAGAATGTAGTTCTTAGAAAAGGGCCCATAATCTTGAATGTGCTACTTACCAAATCTTGGGTCAAAAAACGGTTGTCTTGGTGGCATTCCCGGAACTCTATTAGGTGGTGGACCAAAAGGTCTGGGTGGTCCTCTAAATTGTCCACCGGGAGGAAGGGGCGGAATCATACCCGGTGGACCCGGAAATGGTCGTGGAAAATTAGGAAATCCTCCATTTGGAACTGGAAATCTTCGATTTGGTGGGAAAGGGACGGGTCCATTTGGAAGGGCATTCCCTCTGAATGGAGGTTGTACTGGTGCTCGTCTGCCAATCGGAAAAAGAGAATTTGGAGAAAAGGGACCATTCATGGGTGGACGAGGAGGAAAGGGGACCGGGCCATTTACTGGAAACCTTCCATTCCCTTGAATCTGGCTGTTGAAAGGTATTTGATTATTCATTAAGAATGGCTGATTTGCGGGTATTTGGTTGTTCACCGGAAACTGCCCATTAACGGGTACCTGTCCGTTAAATGCAGGCTGTCCGTTCGTTGATATCTGATTGTTTATTGGAAACTGACCATTCATCGGAGGATTTCCAGGAATTGGTTGTGGCCCAGGAAGAACCTGACCATTGGCCCCAACGGTCAGGGGCGGTAATGTAGGGACTCCAAGTTGATTGGGTTGATTTCCAGAACTACGGAGGCCACTCTGCTGTACATTCAAGATATTCGTAATAATACGACCACTTCTAATTGTTGATCCGACAAGATGTGCAAAATCTGGAGCTTCGGTCATACTCCCGTTTTCTTCGACGATGTAAATCCTCCCGCCTATAGAAACAATATTTCCATTAAAATTTGGGTCAACTTCTCCATTTCCATTGTTTGAAGAAGAATTCTGACCATCTTGATTTGCATTTCCTGTTATTGATTGTGCCGTGTCTACAGTGTTCTGTATAGCCACGTTTGATTCTTGACCATTTGGCGATGCAAAAGAGTTGACCGTTTGTAGTCCATTTCCATCCATTGGCTGCATAAAAGGCTGTGCGGCGGTTGCAGCCCCTGTTTGAAGAGTCTGTTGGCCTCCAGTCATTTGGAATTGAGTATTTTGAAATTGATTTCCAGAATTTGACACTGTTTGAAACTGGTTATCCATAGGAATTGTTTGAAATTGTGTACCCATCCCGCCGGGTTGAACCGAACCTTGTACCCCTTGAAAGGTTGACCCTTGGGTTGAAATGTGGCACCATTTTGTTGAAATGTGGCACCATTTTGAGGAAATGTGACGCCATTTTGAGGAAATGTGGCGCCATTTTGAGTTCCCGGAGGAAGCTGAAACATTAAATTTCCATTGTTAGGCTGTTGTTGAGCCCCAACCACTGATATTAAATAGAAAATAGAGATCCATATAGATAATGATTTAATAGATGTCTTATTTGTCCTTAACATCCAAAACGTGCACATTTTCACTTTAATATTACTAAACACCTATCGGTAGAAAATGAGACTATCTTGCATGATATGACTTCGGAAATGGAAAAAAGAACATATGTAAGTACATTTAAGATAAAAATAAGTGTAAAACACCATAGAAGGCAGCATAAATCACAGGTGATCACGCTGTAATTGTCCAAAGTGACAGAAAATCGCCATAAACGAATCACCTGCAGGGGCGATAACCACAGCGCATAAACTGCAACATGATTGTTCTCCTTAAAGATCGCATTACACAAATACTTTTATCTTATATAACAGCACTTAGTAGAACAATTCTAATGAAAACTGTCACACACCGCCAAATCGAACATAAGATTGGAATCTGTCACGATTTTTTGACAAGGGGTCTTAAGTTGACCTCGACTGGCCGGTCATAACACCAAAAGGGTGCACTAGATTGACATGATTTAATAGTTTATACACACCATTTTGTTCAGATTTATATAATACTATTGAAGTTTTATCAAATAAATAAATAAAAAAAAACTATCACCCTTAGGTCCTCGTCCAAAAGAAGATGCGGAATATCAGTTACATGTATTTCCTTATTTCTGATAAATAGCAGAATATCATGTTTTTAATTTTAAACTCTTAAAATAAAATAGTGAAATTATTATTTTTTTAGTAAAATGCTTTTCCAAAATTCCCGTCCTTAGCCACGGAAATGTCTAATTTTTTGAAAAATTTAATTTATTAAAACATTTCACTAAAATAATGGAGACATTATTTGATAAATTCTTTAGATTTTTAAAGAACAAAAACCGAAAATAATCATGATAATAAATGTAGACTATTCACATCAACTATTACAAATTAACATACATGTAATTAAAAATATCGTGGCTTTTTTTCTCTGTTATACGAAGGTCTGAGCCATATGATAAGATCGACAACTCTTCTCATGGCCACTTTACTGAGAATATATGAAGAAAACTCCAAATGGCAGCTTTATTGACTGAAAAAGTCAAATAAAAAGCACCAAACATATCATGTTTCAGTCATTTTATCTCCATCTATTTTACTAGATAGATTCAATACTTATTGCTACAAGAAGAAAGGAAGTCCCTCTTAATTTTGAGAGCTAGGATAAAGAAGATGTCAAACTCTGCAGTCTAGCTACCTCTCAGAAAAGGAATACGTTACTTAGCTAACCATGCAATCACTTGAGGGAGGATGTATCAATTTGATTTTAATCAGTTACTGGTTAGGATGTACAGCCTTTACTTTTGAACCAATATCATTACCCCTCCCTCCAATCATGCCTGAAAGCTTCTCAGCATGTTAAAACAAGAAAACTATTGATGCATAGCATCAATTTGCCGGGAGAACAAAGATACCATGAAGATCATAGACATTATTAACAGGGTATATATTTAGCATCAAAATATTTTTTTAAATAAGACAGTCAGTGCCAGCTTTGCATCCTGTATTGATTTTTACTACGTAAACAATAAAAAGTTGCAGGATGGAAGACATACATTTTAAAGACCAAATATTCAACAGGCGTATGTTTACATAATGATTTCCAGAACGGACCGAGAAGCGTGCTTCGCCCTGTATGCATATTGGTTGTCAAATTTACTCTTAATTTAATTTGTAGAAATTTATTTTTTCCATACATACATGTTTCAAAACATTGTTGTGTTTAAATTGTACTTTTCCCCGTTTTAATTATGTATCTATGGTAAACAAAATCACATCAATCCGATTGGTACGATACCCCTACGCTCCCTTTAAATTATGTCATCGATTAAAATGATTCGATCTTCTTGTCTTTGACTAAGAAACCGTTTCGTATGACTTATTTATGCTTGTGTATCTTACAAGTAACTCCGGTCTTTTGTTTAAAACTGCATATGACCAGTTCAAATATCAAGACCTTAATTCTAAAATGTTAAAGCCATAGGACATTATATAAGCTGTCTAAACCGAGTTAATCGCCAAATAAAAACAATTTTCACGAATGCGATGAGTCTTGAATTGTCCATTTTGGATTTGACTTCAAGACCATGGGCGGAAAAGCAAAACGAATGAAAAAATTTAAATAAAAACGCCGGGCTCGTGAATACTTATAAGACACGACCAATTAATAGAGGTTTCGCATCATAAATTGACAATTCTTGTCTTTAAACCTTTTTTTTCAGATATTTTAATTCACATGAACTTGGTGTAAGAAAAACATTTTGTAATGTTATCTGGGCAAATCAATACCTAGAAGTTTTCTCTCCAAAGGAGCTGTTAAGATAAGGGCTTGATTTAGCCCTGAAATCACTCGATTATTTCTCGTGCGCTGTCCTTCTCCACTTCCGGTAGGTCTCGTATCAGTTGAGGATCTGAAACTTATTATATCTCAGCTTAAGCGTCGTAAAGCGCCGGGAGTAGATTGCATTACTAATGAACATATCATATTTGGCGGGAAAACAGTACTTAAATGTTCAACCGATCTTTTTAATGCATGCATTGACCTTGGTACTATTCCGTCAAAGTGGAAAGACAGCCTCATTGTACCATTATACAAAGGGGGTAATAAATCGAAACAGTCATGTGGAAGTTATAGACCGGTTTCTTTACTGTCATCCTTATTCAAAATGTTTGTAAAACTCATTCTGAGTAGAATGAAGACATTTGTATCGTATACTAGACCCTTTCCATGTCCACAACAACAAGGCTTCCAAGAAAACCTGGGCTGCTTAACCGCTGCTTTTAATCTCCAAGAGACAATATATTATAATTTGGAAAAAGGAAGCAATGTTTATGTAGCATTTCTAGATTCGTCGAAAGCATTCGATGCAGTGTGGAGGAAAGGGTTGATGTACAAACTGCATAAACTTGGAGTAAAAGGGAAAATATGGTCCATAATAAATGACTGCCATATTGATACTCGTAGTGCTGTCGTCGTAAATCAGACACAGTCTGACTGGTTTCCCGTTCTTCAGGGCGTCAGGCAGGGGGGTGTATTGTCAAGTTTTTTGTGCTTGGTTTTTATCGACGATCTTTTGGTCGAACTTGAGACCACGTACAAAAATACAGGCATTTCATCGGTTACAAGTTGTTGTCCGACCTTGGCAGACGATTTATGCTGTATCGCGACCGCGCCTTATCCCTTGCAATCTATGTTAAATATCGCTTCAATATACTCAAAGAGGTGTCATTTGAATTTAACACCAACAAGTCGTGTATTTTAAAGTTTCGCGCAATCGGCAGAAAGATTGACAATGATTGCAAATGGTACTTGGATGATGTGGAGCTGCCCATCACCCAATCGCACAATCAGCTTGGTATCACTGTATGTAGTAATTGTAAACTCTCTGAGCGTATTTCTATTGCGTGCGAAAAGGGACGGAAAGCCATTTTTGGACTTTCGGACATTGGGTCACCCTATTTGAACCCCTTGACGATCTCGCACCTTTATAAAAGTGTTATACTATCATCAGTACTCTACGGATATGAGCTTTGGAACGATATGACATCACTCGAGACACGAAAGCTGACAACATTTCAACACTTTGTCTGCAAGAATGCTTTAAAACTACCTCGCCATTGTCGGTCAGATATATGTGAATCCTTGCTTAATCTCGTCACGGTTTTAGCTGAAATTGAAGTTCGAAAACTTCTCTTTTTCGGTCGACTTTGCCGACTACATAGTGATACACTACCAAAAAAGATATTTCTTCATCGCATGTTTGAATTTATGGAAGCAGATGAACACAAACAACGAGGATTTATTCCAGATGCTTTACGTTTACTCTCTTTCTATGGATTATATGAACATCTCACTGTGTGGATATCTGATGGATAGTTCCCTTCGAAATTGTCATGGAAACAAATCGTTAGATCAACTGTAAGAAATTACCATATTGAATCCAGAATCGATAGAATCTAATCAGACTCTACATTCTATCGTTTTAAAGATATATTCTCTACCAGAGAACCGTGCACCTTTTGGAGTATTCCAAAAAACTGCTTCGAAATTGCTCTCTGTAAATTCATTTGTAAACTTTTTGCGGAAAGTAATCCCCAGCCTGCCGATCATATCTGTAGTATATGTTCTAAGCATTTTACCGATGTTTATCTACATGCTTCGCTGGAGTGCAGGGGTACTGAGAGTCTCCGAGATCTGTGGTGGGAGACAATCGTCAATGATTTTGACATCAATATTTGCGCCGAGTTATGCGGACTTACAGAAGCAGAACTATTTATGGTACTCTTGGGCCGCCATACCTCTTACGTTCTCGATAAAGAAAGTGAAATATCTTTCATGTTAACAAATTTTCGCTTAATTCGGTATTCCGCCGTTCTGTACAACCGACTTTGTCGGTTATTCTAGTGTCTGCCATCGTCGGACCTCCATATACATATGACACTGACTTTAACATTTATCACATAAATGTAAATATTACACTTTTTTGTATGTATTATTTTTTTTCTCCTTTTGAATAATTGTTTATGCCAAAAGTTTATGTATATATCTAAAATGATTGACAGACATTTATTTTGATATTGTTCATATCATATAATCTCATGTAATGAGGAAATAAAGAATGAATGAAAGGTAAAAAGTGGTCGGGATTAAAATATAAAGTATCAGAAGATTCTAAGTAGGTATTTTATTTAAAAAGATTTGGTGAAAGATGTTATAATTACGGGTTGAAGAGGTAGGGGTACTGATGAGAGAAAACGTCAAATATGGAGCGAAAATTCACAAAAAATGCATTAGTTTACACAAATTTGATGTTTATTATACTTCTCTACCTTTTAATGTAAAACTTGGATAAGAGAAATTAACCTTGATGTTATTATATCAATATAATCGGCGAAAATCCCAATCCGGAATCTGAAAAACGGTTATATTTCGTATTTATCAGTCACATATGTAGCTTTCAGGCGCGAAATACGCACAGTGTAGAAATAGACAACTTTCTCGTTCATTTCCTTCCTAGCGGTTAATCATTTGATCGGAACACACTCTGAATAGATTGTTACATGATATTAAAAGAAAAAATGGCAATTTTAATTTATTTTACCGCTCTAAATACTGATTCTAAAATAGTGATCCATCCCCCCTTTTTTTCGTTTTTCGCCTGTGGGACATTGTTCCCCCCTCGGTTCAGAACCCAACTTCGTCAGAAAATTTGTTTTATTGATATACACCTTTGGTAAAAGTGGCATTCTGAACCGAGGGGGGGGGGAACAATGTTGTAGAAAAACTTTTCCGTTTTCCATTGATTTCTATAGGAAAAACGCTTATTTTTACCCAAAAATCGGTCTTATTTTGAATAATTTATCCAACCTGATAGAAGATTCATATCTGTACCAAGTAACTTCTTATTTTTACCGAAAATTTTTCTCAATTTTTGCATTTTGAAATTTCGACATTTCAGGGCAGATTTTACGCCTTATCTTAACAGCTCCTTTAACTTGGGATTCACATTCTATTGGAAGGTAACATTACATCGTGATCTCGAAGGTCACCTGAACTCCTTATTCTAAGACGAACATGGCTATTCTAACGTCTGCACCAATAAGGCTCGATTATTCTTGTATGTAAGTTATACCAATGTATAAATTATACATCTTCTGATGTATATAATAGTAATACACACTCTCTACTTTCGAGACAAGAGAGACTAATGGAAGAAAAGGTTCTCAATCTTGGCTCTTCAGTAAAATCCTGAACATATTGCCGAGACAATGCGCTCTTTACGATGAATTAATGATATGCCACTTTGTTGTCAATACTGTTGGATGCTATCATATGTTATATTTATTACAACCATTGGCAACACCAACTCGCCTGTTTGAATCCGAGGGAGGCGTTGCATGCAAGCAGGGGATGCTTACTCTTTCAATGAATAGTGACTTCACTTTCATTATTTCAGTTCGCTTAGTCCGATATGTTTTTCCTATGTATTTACTTTCGATTGTTATTTCATAACCCCCTTTTCTTTTAAATTTTTTTTTTAGATTTCAAAGGGTGACATATTTTTTTTTTGTATCAAAATGTTCGAAAATATAGATATTGAATATTATGTTATATCCATTGTTTTGGCTAATTATAAAGATATGAGGATAAATAGGTATACCACAAAGATATACATCTCAATTTGCAAGGTTATTCAAAATTGTTCAGGGCTTACATGAACTACATGTACCCATCAAATTGCGCAAAAGAATGAGCGTACATGTATATATTTTTTTAATATCCAAACATGTGAAAAAAATAAAAGATATATACTGTGAGAGAATAATCCTTTTTTATGATACGGAAACTTTTTTTCTTTTTCTTAACTCTTTTTTTTTTCAGATTAAATAAACAAAAATCATACATAAATGAAAAGGATGTGATTCATCGCTCGCTCTTTCCAAGTTGATTCCATCATTATGTATGATTTGTAAGGACGATGTCATCCTACACTTTACATAGATGTTACGTACATCATTCCATATAACGTACAATCATACCCTGAAGCACGGACGTCACTTCCCTATTTTGGTCAAATGGTTGCGCTGCTAAATACACGACATGCCCACAGGTACTTCTTGGTGATCAATGAAATTACATAGATTACATGCCACTTGATTTACCAAAAGCGTAGGATTACACCTTTGTAGCTGACGCAACTTTCTAGTTGTTTTCTTATAAAGTAAATAATAATAATAAAAAAAAAAGATAAAAGAAAAGAAATTTGATACAAATTCCTGGATATTTTGACCAGGATGGCTTATTTTCTTGTTCTGCATGCCAATGAACTGAATCGATTTACGTGCTTAAATTCAAATTTCACTTTTTCAGTCTATTTGCATCATACATTTTTTTTCCAAGACATGCACATGTCTGTCGATTTGCAACATTGATTTTAGGTTTACAAATAAGACATTTAAGATTTTACTATTTTTATTAAACAATTAAAACATTGCTCAACATATGAAAATATCGAAGTCTTATACAAACATTGTACATGTATATCAAATAAAACATAAAACTTCACTATTAAATGAATACATTCCTTGATTATAATACAGTTCACCGTTGAACAAGACGTCTTGTCTGGGACTAAAGGTGCAATTACGTCACTCATTCACATACTTCATTCAAGAACTGGTTAGAATAGTAGACCTCCCTTACTCTTTACTTCTTGCCTACAAGAAAAAAGATATGCGTATATCATATTAATGAATATGTACTAGTATTTTATTGGCATTTTGAAGTTGACCAATTATATGCATTGAAAAAAAACATTTGATATCAAATAGCTTTATTGAAACCGAACTTTGAAATTGCTATCAATACCAATAAGAAGTTTCAATATTAAATCTGTGCCTTATCTCTTCAACGACGCATCTGCTGTTATTTCATCGTATTTATTCGTTTTGGGAAGAAAAAAAAATCGATGTTCTACTCACCGACTGGTGTATTGAAGCGGTTGACTCCAAATTGTCCTGGAATCTGTCCGAACTGACCTGGGACTTGTCCGAACTGACCAGGAATCTGTCCAAATCTGTTTCCGAACTGGTTGAACTGTCCGAAAGTTGCTGGAATATTTGCCCCAGCGAATCCTCCCATCTGACCTAGCGTATTAAACCCAGTCGCACCAAACTGATTCACTCCAAACTGGTTCATACCCATTGTATTTGGAAACTGGTTCATTCCAGTGAATCCAAACTGGTTCACTCCGGGATTACTAAATCCAGCTGTGCCAAATTGATTGAATCCTGTAGCGCCAAATTGATTGAATCCTGGTGTTCCGAACTGATTGAACCCTGGTGTACCGAACTGACTAAATCCGACCTGACCTGGCACCCCTCCCACTCCGGGAACGCCAGGGCGGTTTATAGGTGGTACTTGGGCATTGATGAATCCAAATAAAGCCACACAGACGGATAGAAATATACAACGCTTCATTCTGAAATGAGATGATCATTAATAATACTGTTTCAAATGAGGATTAAAAAAATATGAGTGAATAAAAATTATTTCATTTTTAAAATACAAGGTGTAGGTCGTCTCAAGGACCAGGCAGTAGAAACTTTTTCATATTATTGTTTACCTTTTTCTACATCTTTTGATAGTGTTCAGATCAACCTTCATGTTGATTTTCCCGAAGGAAAGGCTTAAGCATTGAATTCGGTTGATATTATATATCGTCGGTGACATGAAAATGTCGTAAATCATTTTTGGCGGGAATATTTTATTGAAAATTTGGAATCTTTGATACTTGATACATATTCAGTCATATCCTAGTATCTCTAAGTCAAATAGAAGTCACAGAAATTGTCATCCATGTGTCAAAAAGTCGTATCTCCATTTTTTCCAAATAAATCATTGAGTGTGTGATTTATTTCAAAATGTCGTATATCGTGGCTACGTCGGGATTCAGCCTAGGAAGTACTTTATAGAACTATAGTTAAACTGAAGATGTTGAATCTCTTGCCCTAGACTTAATCAACTTATTTGGGATGTTTTCCTCTGACATGCTACTGGATAATGTACAGAATCAAAAAGTCGTACGTCAAGAACTCGTCAAATAGAAACAAAATGGTCTCAAGTCCTTAAACTTGGTCGAAAGTCAGACTGCAAGACCTGATAGCAGATATTGCCTGTAAATGATGGATAAGAAACCAGCATTTATCATTTAACCGTACTTATTCTTCACTTAATGACCTGATAAACAAATAAAATTGTTTTTTTGGCTCTCCTGAAAAGTTCGAAAATTTTGACTTACGACATTTTCATATGTCACCGACGATATGTAGAAAAATTTCCCGCCATTTTTCCTTCATGAAATATGAAGTGAATAGATTCGCCATCCATTTATTGAGAAATGAATTACAAACTGATGGATTTTACTGCATACAAATCTTAGAACATAAATGAAAAATTATATGTAAAAATCGCTACACGGTCCTGTACTAAAGCGACATCATTACAACATCATTTTCAGCCTTTGGCGCAATCATTTAATTTAAGCTGATATTAGTTCAACATTCAGTACACTGAAATTCTTACTATGGAACATATATTTCAATATTGCTAATTATAAGATTCAACAATTATCAAACAGAACAAAACTGGCCGAATTAATGAATTAGCCATGTATACCTTAAGTAAAGCTAAAATAGATTGTCAATTTTATTTTTTCTTTTGTAAAAAAGATAATATTTTAAAAAGATGAATAAAGAATTTGAAGTTCAGATTACTGTATTCAAAGAATGATTTTCAGAATAAATATGTAGCTATTTCCAATAAAACCTTACATTTTTCTAATAATGAAAGGGAGGAAAATCATAAATATATTACCTACCTTCTGATCAGGTTAAGGAAAATCAAGTAACAAACCTCGCCTGTAAGTGTAGTATTTAACGGCTGGAGGGGTGAGTGTCCGGGTGTCTGGTCAGCGTGTCATCCATCAGTTATACAACCCCTGACAACCCGTCATCGGCTAGAAATCCCTGGTGTGAGGCATAGGGGTACAACAAGGGGTAAACACCCCCTTCCGAACCCCAAAATGAATTTCATTATATGAATTATATTATATTGCATTTCTATAAATTCAAATAGAGTTTTTACAGTATGCTATACTTTATGCCTTGCTAATGTCTTTAATATTTATGTTTAGTAAACACTAAATTTTTCGTTTATGTACTGATATCTTTGTTTGTTTGTTTTTTTTATTTTTTTAAGGATCATTTCCACTGTTAGTACGCAAAGAAATGCCCCCTTCCCTTCTCATATTCCTGACCTTGATAAGTATTTTCTTATTAAAAAATTCATAAATATTTGCATATCAAAAATGTAATGAGGGAATGGAATTATTTTTTTTTTCATTCAAAAAATCCAAAAGTGACGTCATGGTATCTTCAGAGTATTGCAATTCAAAATATTGTATACATGTTATTTTTTGTATGAACATTATGTAAATTCCCACCATTAGTGTCGTATGTACATGTCACATTAATGGACTGACTAATCACATAAGAAAACGTTTTGCGTCTTACAAGGTGTTTTAGTGATATAATTTGGTTATCAATAAGGAAAAGTGACACATGTCCGGATTGGCTATTTTATTTACATGTACACTCATCAGATGATAAAGTCCATATCCATTCAAATACTGGTCAATTATTATTGATATTTGTTTATCAAACACGTTTCTTGAAAGAATATTGAATTCTTTTCTTTCTTGAAGACCAATAAATATATTTTACGTAATATGTTCTGTTTCGGATATAGTAAACGCGAAACACAACACTATTAAGTAAAATACATTTATTGGTCCTTAAAAAAGAAAAGAATAAAGTTCCAGGCACGGATGGGTATCTATCGGAATTGAAAAAAAATATTTATCAATGTACATGCACCATTTTTTTTTCAAACGCATAAAAATAAAAATGATGGGTATCTATCGGAATTCTAAAAATATTTATCAATGTACATGCACCATTTTTTTTTCAAACACATAAAACTAAAAATGATAACATATAAATATCTTTATTTCTGTATAGTTGCGAATATGTATACATTACTTGTACTACCTAGAGTCTAATATAGTTTCTCCTAAACATTTCAATTGTGTCACTCCATATGTTTTGGTAACCGTCAACTATGTCTTCAATAGCAAACCTGACTATTGTAGACTGTACTCATGCATACAATATGTGTCTAAAATCAGGGACTACTGGTATGTAGTAAAACAAAAATATCTTATTCTTTGATGAAATCAATATGGAGGTCAACTGCAGGACAAAAATGACAGAAATGTCAAATTTACTATTTATTATTAACTCTTATAAAAGTCACTACTATTGACACATACACATGCATCGATCTTTGACTTGCTAGTAGAAAATGAACACAATGTATAGTCCACGCACCCTTACTTTTCTTTCTTTCATTCTTTTTTTTATCATGAAGTTAACATGCATGAATATTAGCCAAACTTATCATATATTTAATTCCTTAACCAAAAAGGATACATTGCATGAAATATCTGGTCTTTGCCCTCCTCCCCTAGAAAATAAAGAAAGAAGGAAAAATGAAGAAAAAAATGAGGTCACTTTCGTCTTCGCTTCAACAATGAATAAGAATAAATCTTTTGTATATGACTTAATTTTGCTGAAAAGAAAATTACTTAAATATTCAAAATTTGCTTTGTTTCTGTAAATTGCATTTATAATATAATCTATAATGTATGACTTAATTTTGCAGAAAAGAAAATGACTTTAATTTTCCAAAATTTGGTGTGTTTTACACTGTTAGGTGTATCCAAATCAAGAATTATAAATACGGATAGAATTATAAATAAAATATTATAATATCAAAAACGTTCAATTCGAAAATCATAAACCATTAGCAGTAAAGTATACAAAACCTCGCAAAAAAACGGAAAATAAAGTCCTGAAACGAAATGTTCAGTGTATTACTAAGTATACAGACTATACTTAAAGTAAATAAAAAAAAAAAAAAATAAATAAAAAAAAATCATAAATAAATTAATAAATAAATCAAACAAGAGGACCACAATCCCTCACCTGAAAACTACGTTAACTAGGCATATCAAACAGGAAGAAGTTTATAAAAGAAAAAACATTGACTTCAGACTGGAACAAAAATTAACAACACTTCTTTCTAGATCATCCTGTCATCCTGATGCTTTCAGTTTGTCCATATGTGCTTCCGTTTTGAAAAAGAAGTTTGTCAAAGGATGGTACCCCCGTAACCTACTTTTGCCTGTGGTGGCGCTACCTGTCAATGGATCCGGACGAAAAACAACAACACTTGTAAGGTACCATTAGTACTTCATTCCTACCAAGTTTCATGAAAATCTGTTCAGCAGTTCTGGAGAAGAAGTTGAATATGTATGAAAATCACCGCCCTTCCTTTTAACAAAAGAAAAAAAAAATCATAAAAAATCAAAAAAATAAAATTTAGTATGAAATACATATCAAAGCATTTAGTAACTTAAATATGATAAATGTGCAGTAAATGAATGTGTAAAATCATACGCTTATCGAGTTATTTAAAGAAATAGTGCAAAAATGTGCATTTCTGACAAAGTCCGAAAAGACGTCAAAAACGCGTCAAAAATTTGACTTCGGAGTGGAACCAAAATAACAATACATCTTAAGACATCTCTTTAGATCATCCTGATGCTTTCGGTTTGTCGATACATGCTTCCGTTGTGAAGAATAAGTTTGTCAAAGGAGGATACCCCCGTAACCTGCTTTTGCCTGTGGTGATGCCACCTATTGATGGATCCGGACGAAAAACGACAACACTTGTATGGGGATCATAAGTACTTCATTCCTACCAAGTTTCATGAAAATCTGTTCAGCAGTTCTGGAGAAGAAGTTGAATATATATGAAAATCACCGCCCTCCCTTTTTACATGAGAAAAAAATTCATAGAAAATTAAAATTTAGTATAAAATACATATCAAAGCATTTAGTAACTTAAATATGATAAATGTGCAGTAAATGAATGTGTAAAATCATACGCTTATCGAGTTTTTTTTAAAGAAATAGTGCAAAAATGTGCATTTCTGACAAAGTCCGAAAAGACGTTAAAAACGCGTCAAAATTTGACTTCGGAGTGGAACCAAAAATAACAGCACTTCTTTTAAAGACATCTCTCTAGATCATCCTGATGCGGTTTGTCGATACGTGATCGACTCCGTTCTGAAGAAGTTTGTCAAAGGAGGGTACCCCCTGTGACCTACTTTTGCCTGTTGTTGTGCCACCTGTTGACGGGTCCGGACGAAAAACAACAACACTTGTAGGGGACCATGAGTACTTCATTTCTACCTAGTTTCATCAAAATCCCTTCAGTGGTTCTGGAGAAGAAGTCGAAAATGTCGAAAAGTTTATGACGGAAGCCGGACGGTGCGCTTTGACAATAGCTCATACGAGCTTCGCTCAGGTGAGCTTAAAAGTTTTAACTCCGCGCATTCATGTTGATGACATATACATGTACATGTACATGTATCTAGGTTTTGTTGAAAAATAATGGGCAGTTACAAATTGCGAATAACGAATGAATATCCATTTGACAATACTTCAATTTAAATGTTCGCATTCCTTTCTATCTGTTTGAACGTTCTGTTGTAATCTTTGGCAACAAAGTTTGGTAGCAATTTCTTAATTTGGCGTCCTATTATATAATACATTACAGGAACAATATTAAGTTTTACAGGAACAAATCAACAGAATAAACCTTTATGGATTTACGGGACATAATTTACTATGTTCTCCTTATCATAAATTAATGACAACACACAACAAGTATTAGCTTTTACAAAAAGCTTGCCGGCAATTAGCTGACATTAAATGTTGTGAAATACTAGTACGAAAAAAAGGAATAAACGATTTTTGTTCTTGTTGACCAATCGCGCATTTCCGGGCTTTTCCGTTTTTATTTCCGATTCAAGCTACGGAAATTCCCGAGGATCTGTGATTGTGGTAGGGCGTATCTCGATGCACCTTTCGGATGAAAATGCACTGATACGATATGACTTTCATTTGTCAAGTCATCTAGACTCTTGAGCCGACCTGATGAAAGTATCTTATCCACAGATTCTGAATAATCTTGACGAATATTTGCATATTTTGTAATTGTCCATCAATCATATTGCCAAGAGTTATTTTATCCGTGCAAGTATGTCACGGTTGATTACAGTATACCGGCAGTCATGACTGCCGGTAATAACTCAAGTACACAAATTTTATGCTTCTTTGCCTTTATCAAGTGCGAAAACGACATATTGTCGTTTTGTGTACTCGACAAAGGCAATTGGTCGAAAATAGGTGCACTTGCGAGTTTGATTTAGTTGTATCATATTTTACTATAGATCTATGGTATTCAGATGTTCATAGAATCCGCCAATTGGTAGGCATACGGCAATTTAGTTATTTCCAAACATCGAAGGTTTGGAGTCTTATATTCATAGTCAGTCAGTGTGGAACTGCGAAATGAAAGCGTGTCATGCATACAGGAAGGGTAGTCGGGTGTCATCATACCGGTTTAACAACACTCATATACAATCAGAACATACTTCGCTTATTCTCCTAATTAGAAAGGTGAATGACTTCAAGATAAGGAAAACAGGACAAAGATATTATACCATAAATAGCTGCACCTTAATAAAAATGGCGTCAAGATTATTCCCCGTTATATTTCTACATTTATTCGGTAAGACCTCATTTATAGATAAAACTCCTTTTAAATTGCTTACTTTTTGTTTGTTCTACTTTTTGACAAAATTATAAAAAAAATTGGATCCTTCATAACACGTAATCACAGCATATATCATATGAACAATCGCATGTCATGTTTCCATATACAGTCAATTCCCAGCAACAAAGCTGTACGCCTGGGTGGTTACAATTCCAAACTTCCTGTTATGATTTCATTCTTGATGCGCCAAATGATTGGACTGAATCTGAGGTAAGAAGGATACTTCTTTCAAAGAAAACTGTTTCTTTTGGCACAAAAGAAGTATTAAAATTTTCTACTTTAGGCAATTACAATTTAATGGAATTTATTTGGTTGACGGAGGTCTAACAAACTGATGTCGAGCTTTTTTTTTTTTAAGTACTTCATTGATTTTTCACATCCCTTGCTTTGAAAGCTTTCCAAAATATAAACGTAGTCAGGTTCCCGAGACGTCTTTAATAAATACCAAAGAGGTATCTCACTTAATAAAAACATTGCTAAATGCATTATTCCGGAACTGTTTATTCCGAAAATAAGACCCAAAGAATGTATATCGTTATGAGAATTATGAGTACAAATCTATGAGAAGCTTATGTACCCTGATAGAGATTATTTGCATGTCAACTAAAATACTTGTTGTAGCCTCTTCCAGTATCTTTGCTTTCCTTGGCGAATTTTTGCTTTTTTTGTTAGTACCTTTGTTCTCTGCTTGGTGCCCATTTGGTGGAAATAGAGACGATTTAGGAGAACAATTTCGTGAAAGGACAGGCCCAAAAACTAATCAACAGTAGGTATTCTAGTAATCAGTCGATGATGTTTTGTCCCTTGAAATTGTAAAGTGTAAATACCAAAGACCAGTTTTTCTTGTATCTTGTTTGAAACCCATCGACCTATAGGTTCAATCCTGATTGTCCAACATTTAAAAAACCCCATATCCTGATTGCCCAACAAAAAGTTTTAGGTCCCCTGTATTGTTAAATAAACACACTTGTTTGTCTAAATAAACTTACCAATTAGGGTTTTTTTCATACAAAGTTAGTTTTAAATTTGATAAAAACGTTAAGTAAATGTTAAAGTTTCACTCAAAATTACTTTATTTCTCAATAATGATTTTTCAGTAGATAATCGGCTACATGTAATACGTAGTAGATAATTACTTAAAAAGATGAGGACAATAAGAAGACAAATTGACTACAATCTATAGTAAAGTTAAAAAAAATCCTAGAAAACTTTTGAAAGTTTTTTTTATGCAATACATTCACACACTTTCATACCATCAGGAGTAATTAACTGAAATGAAAAATCAATGTTGTATAGTGTAAAAAAGAAGTCATAGTGAAAGAATGAAGAAGAAAAAATTGCAAATGTTATGTAGACAGATAGGGAGAGAAACCACCACAGCTCTTCAAAGACATGAATTCTGAGTTAATACCTATCATTTTTACGAAAAGTCTCAGAATTTTGTCAACTTTGGTATATCACAGTCTAATAATACGGAAGTGTAACCTTGACAATGGGTCCTACGACCTTAACAATTTCTAGGTGAATTCTTAATCAAATTAAAAGTTCTTCAGTTTAGATGTACTAATAAATATTGCTTCAAAATGTATAAGGGGCAGCTATGACCGTTTATTTACTCTATATATGTGTTATTGTGTTGACCAGAATGTAAACATGGTAACCATCTTTGTATCCTTTTGAGCAGAAATGGGAATATGTCCGCCCAAGTTTTAAATAGCAGTTTTTATTTAAAAAAAAAAAGAACAGATTTCTGGACATTTCTGTAAAATGCAAGTGATTCCTGTAATAAAGGATATGTATTCCATGGTTTTACTATCGATTTATATGGTAGTAGCAAAAATAATTAAGTTACAAAAAATGTACTTTCCCCCTCAATGTTGGAGTAAAATGGAGGTTGTTCATGCGCATGCAACTCTTACATTGTATATGCTTAATGTTTGTTATAGAATCAGTAAATTTTAATATGGATGGTTAAAAATGTGAATGGAATTCTCCGCTAAAAAGAATACTTTAGATACATGTACTTAATATATACGTCTTTAATCTGATTTATTTTAAAGTATGAGGTTATGCCATATCTGTCCAACATTTACCTGAGCGGCAAGATCAATGAGATCAATTAACTAGGTAATTATGCAAACAATGTAATTAGTACTACCCCAAATCCTGATTGTTCATCATGAATTCTACCACATTTTTACCTTTTTATATAAATGTTGGACAATCAGGATGACACCGACCTATATCACGGAGGTATTGTTTCGTTATGTAGACACTCATGTTAGTATGTGGATTGGAGGTACCGATATAGAAAAGGAGGGGGAATTCAGATGGATGACAAGCCACGAGAAATTTGACTTCACAGACTGGCACCCTGGAAACCCCTCAGACTCCAATCACCACGAGGACTGTGTACATCTATGGTACTTAGCACGAATTTTCTTTTATACTCGTTTGAAAATTTATCGTTCAATACGTCAAAAGTTCATTTAAAAAAGAAAGAAATAGATCTGTTCAAGAACAGACATGGCACCTGGTATTTGACTCTGACCTTGCATGCATGCATGTGACCTTGACCCTCCTTGGGTGTAGAGTCTTATTATGCTTGAATTATCCATATTAGTTCGATGGAAGTATATGCAGGTATTTATTTTTTATAGCCGTTCATTTGAAAGCGTGACAGACAGACAGACAGACCTTTATGTCGCTCCTGCGTTGCAGTCAAATAAAAAGCTTTAATAAAGTTTTGTATGATACAAAAAGCTCAAGAGACAATTTGAAGTCAATTTCACAATTTTTTGCAGGTACGATTATCACTACAAACAACCTTTAGCTTGGAACGACATCGATTGCTCAAATAAATACCCATTCATCTGTGAAAAATTGTGAGTACAAATGTGCACTAAATAGGGAAAAGATATTCTACAAGAAAACGTTGTGCGCAATAAAAACAGCAAAAGAATGAATAATATAACATCAAATAATGGACACCATGTAAAACAATCATACCAACAAGGCAAAAGAGAACATCCAAATCAAGAGGACATACTAACAAATGAACCGAGCTAAGACAATGGGAAATGTGACTGACAAAACATAAAATAAAGGATACCAATGTGCACCTGGAGCAAACTTAGGACTACCAATTTGTAATATACATGTAAATAGCATAGATTACGTGCGCACAATCCTCTCACTCTTCTAGAAGCTTAGGTCTCAAAAGACACAAACTTGCTGTATAAACAAACGACATTCTCACTATCAGATGACGCCACAAACAGGAATTAAGGGCCATTAACTGTTTAAAATGAATATGAAAAGTATATGTCATGTCGAATTGCATGTACGAGTTCAAGCTTAGTCATTTGATAAAGGTTTAGGTTCCAGTATTCTCTGATGATATTTGGTCAGTACACATCATTGAGTACTAAAACATCTCGATATGAAAGGAAAGAAGCTAAAATCTTCGAGTTGTCGGAATTCTTGTTAAATGGAATTTCGTGGAGGTCAAAGGGTATGGTTAAATTCCGTACAACTTTTCCTTTGCAAGTCCAAAATTTCATTGACGCTATAGCAATTGGAGAATTGCAAAATGTCCAATAGTACATCCTTAATCATATAACATCATGATCATTAACAGTAATACAATTTGTACACGTAAAAGAATGCTTTTAATGCCTCATATTGAGGCGATCGAGCTTTATCTGAAATTCTTTATTTGAAATTCAATACATCGAACATTTATAGTAATGAAAAATATATTTCCTTTCCAAGACTGGACAACTTCCCTGGAGAAGTACTTGGATAACTGTCTAGTATGTTTAGGATGAATGCACGCGTGGACAGAAAAAGAGGAACTTATTGTTTGTCACCAAGGAGAAGTTTTCAAACCTGAATAAAGTTTCATTTGAAAAGTAGTTATTTATCTGTTAAATAAATACAAATGTAAGCCCCTAGGTGTGTAAGGAGTTTATTCTAGTTTCTTTTTTCTATACGAAGTACCTTGAAATCTCATGTTCACTACATTGAAATCAAGACCAAATACAGTTTTAAATTGGAATACAGATCTAGATATAGAACAAGCATATTGGAATACCTCCAAACAGTCTAAATCTAAGAGTACAATGGTAAGGCTTATCAAAATATAAGTGCTGAAACCAATTTTCTTCACAAAGAACAATAACATCCGTAAAAGTAGGTCAACAGCAACCATAGTCGAATTTGATCTATAGCTTATCAACTTTGAAGTTCAACACAAAGCTTCAATATTAAATATCTATAAAGATTACAGAAGGAAGACTGGAAAACCAAATTTTCTTCAATAACTCCTGAAAAGAAGCTCAATGGCAATTTAATCAATATTGATTTATAACTCAGTACTCTGAAGCTCTACAGAAAGTCTCATTCAAATATCTGTAACAGTTACTGAGAAGTCTGGAAAACAAAAATGCCATACCATGAAAAGTGGCATAGATGGTAAAGCTCATAATAGTCCACCATAAACTCCCATGCTTGCCAAAGATAATATAAGGAGCTGTAACATTGTGGAACAAATAAATTTATTACATTATTAAGAGAACTAAACCAGCAGGGGGTTTAGTTAATGTATTAAAATACATTTTTCTTGATCTATACCTCTCAAGTTCAAATTAATCTGTCCAAGTTTAGCTCATTTGACTAAGTGACTTAAAGATTAGCTGGCATGTTCCCTTCATCAAATACTAAAACCTTGTGTTTCAAAGCATAAAAGTCTGCTGGTGTAAAGATTGACCTTAAATGTGTGATCTTGACTGTATCTTGGAGCAACTCTATTTGTTGATTCTTGATGTAATCCATATTTTACCAGTGCTACGAGATTTGATGGGAAGATGTACACATGAATGAATAACATCCCCATAGGGCAATACTGATAGGAAATATAACAGGAATATCTGAGAGCTTGTTCAACTAAGGAAAACCCTATTTGGATACATGTATCACAACAAAGTTTTTGAACTTTAATGCAAGTAGGGTTGACTAAGGGCTTAACTAAAAAAGATAGCAAAGTTAAACCCACCCTGAAAAGAAAAGGTAGGTATCATACCTCAAATAAGTCTTCATCTATTAAATAATTAAGGAATAATACAACAAGCTGACAGGATTTCCATTTATCATATTCATGTTACACCACTTTAAATAACATTTCAATGTCAACAATAATACATTCAAAATTCATACATATTATTACAATTATCATTATTTCAAAATCAATACACAGTGACTAGCACCTCTCAGTAAACTGATGTATAGTGTAACAGAAGCACTTTTGAACAAGGTAGAATATACATTTTGTACCTTAATCTTCACTTACTGAAGTTGCAGGTCAGAAAATAAATATATCATATACGTAGAATTGTAATAAATATCATTAATATCAAAAGCAAAGTGAAATTCACAGAGAAAACGGAGAGGGCAGCCAAAATGAGAGGTACATGTTCAAACATACATTACATATCAATATTATTGCATTTTCATATCGGTATGAATTCAAGAGTTTTGAGAATTCATATATTGAAATTTTCCAGTCAGACAAGAAAGCAAATGATATTTACCCACACAGGACAAAGCATCTTGGTTTTTTTAACTATTGATGTTGATGGAAAAGACAAACTCAGCTGAATTAACCAAGAGCACTTTAAGATCAAACTACATGTAATAAATGATGATATTCATATATGTACACGCAACAAATTAAAAGTTAAAGCCCTTGCATCTTTCTTTTGATAATCATAGAATTAAAACTACAAAATTTAAAATCACTAAATACACCCACAAGAAACGGTGGGGTACAACATACAGACAAGTACCTATTTATCCATAGCTATCCATATTCCAAGTATTATCTATAGCAAAAGTATGAAGAAGTTATTGTATGCATAAGATATTTCTCAGGCAGCATCCAAATCCTCCTGTGTAGGTCATCGAACTGTTAAACACTACTTTTGTTTTCTCTTGAACAACCTTTACATTATCTCTCATACAAATATAAGCTTGCTTATTCTTATACAATTATAAGCCTGTTTATATCTTATACAATTACATGTATGAGCTTCCTTACATCTTATACAATTATAAGCCTGCTTATATCTTATACAATTATAATTTATAATCTTGCTCAGTGGCGGATCCAGTGCCTCCAGCGAGGGTGGGTGGGTATGGGGAGACGCCTCTCCCCCATCCCCTGAATCTGCCTCTGTTACTTACAAGTAAATTACGTTACAATGTATATAGAGTACAACACATGCAAGATAATCACTGTGTGGACAGATCCAAGAATATGTCACATCCCCTAGGTTTGACCTTAATCTTGACCGTTGTCTTTAATTGTCTATGAACTTTTTATAGTTATTTCCATAAAGATGTATGCGGAAATGTGGATAAACAAAACACCAGACAAAGATATACCTGCTTTGCAGGTGACAGAAATAATGCCTCAATAAAGCAAAGGTCATAAATTGGGTAGCTGCATCACATCAGTTTTCGTTTAAAACATTATAATTTTTTAAAGGAAACAAATCATTAGCTTTCTTTTTGATGATTCTCATGAAATTCAGTACTTTTTTGCTGTTCAAACTTTTGAATTCTTCTCCGTCTTATTTCATGCATACTGTCTTCATGTTCCTCTTTCTCTGGATCGTCCCATTCTGGTATGATTTCCTCCTTTGGAGGTGTGTATCCTGTTGCCCCTTCTAACCCTGATAAATCTGAAAGGAAAAGGCAGAATCAAATAAAATGAACAAAAATTTGAAACATTGAGTCATATCTTAGCAGAGTTAGTAATGTCACCAAAACACTAATTCAAGACAAAGCTAACATCTTTATTGGTGGTAGTATATAATAAATAATTAATAAAAGAACAAAAATGTTATAATATTGCTTTTTCGGTTCTTAGACTCTTTCCATAAATTTCTTATATCTTACCTAAATTACTATCATTTTTTGGTAAAGATGATTTTTCTATATTATCTTCTTTTTGACTGGAAGTCTCTTTGTCTGATGATTGTGATACTGGATTACTTTGTGACTGTGGACTTCCAGATGTGTTTATATTTGGTATACTGAAAAGTAATTTGTTAAATTATCATTTAGTAATTACTACTGAAATATTTCAACATGTAAAGAGAACCCTGGATGCAAGAAATTTCGATAAACACATGATCATTATCAAGGTAGCTAAATATGTCTGAAAGTGTTTTCTATACTAAATGGATGTCTCTCCTTTCCAGTTATGACTGAGTAAAGGGAATTTTGATGACAATTTTACACGAAAAGGAGCCATTTATATTTTCATTAATCTGGCACATATTATCAAGTACTTGTAAACATACATGTACAATGATACACATGTAGATTGTGGATGGTTTACATGTACATATTAGTATATTTATATCAAAGGACAAATTCATGAAATGCCTACCTGAAGATTACATGTATATAAGTGTATCTCTTTGGAATAAAACTCAAAGAGACTTTAGCGTTTGATTCCACATTACATTATGTGTGAATTTCTACAGTTAAACCTGTTTTAAGAGATCCTTCAAGGGGATCTCATATCAAGGTAACATAAAACATACGACAAGTAGTAAAACTGTTTACTTGGGAAATGAAAGCCTTAGTCACTTAAGACGGGAAGTCTCTCAAAGGAATGCAGATTTAACTGTATACTGAAGTCCTTTACATTACTCACTATATGAATCTTTACCTTGATTGAGATGCTACTGTATTATATTGATTAATGAGAATCATAGCTCCATCTAATAGTGACTGAATATCGCGTAACCACTGAATTCTGGCCTCTATATTCTCTCTTTCTTGACCCTCCATTCTCTGAAGTTCTTCTATGGAGAGTCCAGCAGGATTGGACGGAGGTCTGGGCATTCCTATTACGTAGAAATAATCATCTTTATCAACGACGAGAATCATATTACTTTCCTATATTAGTATATACACATTTCTCTATGCCACACAAGTAGTTTTGAAATGAGACATAGAAATAAAATTCATAGATTTTCATGGACTTCAGATTATGAAGCCATGTACCAAAAACTAGAAATTAGAACATTATTTTTTGCCAAATTCAAGGTTTCTGGTTATCTAGGAAGCAGAATTCCGCTTCAAGCAGAAAAAAATATTGAATTGTTTTCCATTTCTTTTTTTGTCCTTTTGTTTGCACTTTGTACATATGTGTTATGTCATTGTAATCTTATACATATACCAGCCTATCAAATGTAGGAGACTTACCATATGGCATCATGAAGGGGAACATAGGCATGACTGGTGGCATAGTGGAGGGAGACAGGGGTGTGGCCATGGAGGCAGTAGGATGTGTAAATGTGGAGGATACTGTTGCTGTTGAAGTGGACTGGGTTGCTTGTTGTTGTTGCTGAGAACTACTCGCTGATGCTGACACACTTGTGGCTGTGGAAGCTGTGGAAAATGTTACAAAAAATTAAACCCATTTCCTATGAAAATGATTTTGTCAAAGGTTGGTGCACTACTGGTTTGGCACATATTATCGCCACTTTTTTAAACATTTCTTGCTCTAAAATCTTTATTTCTTTACGAAATTTGATGAAATTTGCACAGAAGGATGAGGAACCCTGGATACACATTTCTTCCAATTTTCATGGAAATCTGACGATTTGTTCTTGTTTACCAGTGCTCAGTGAACTTAAGGGTTGCACCAAGTTTGAAAGAAGGGAGGGTACATATTATCGCCACCTCTACCTGTTCTTACTGAGAATCCAAATTTTTTTCTACAAAATTCACATTACTTGAATCTTTGAACTTTCTACTTTTCGTCCGTGAAAAATTTGTACAAAAAAATTCAAAAACCAAAGAGATATAGGAAGATGAAGAGACCTACCCTTTCCCCAGAGAGGCTGGGGAAATGCATTCACATTTACCAACTTTCTATCATAAAATTCAGTATTTGCAGGTTATGGAATTATTTGAAATTTTGTATACTGTTTCACGTTTCAGAGATGTAATTTAGGTGAGAAAATTAAATTCTTACATCAACAATATACAGAGATATAAATGAAGTGGCGATAATATGTGCCCGGCGATAATATGTACCCGACCAGTACATTCTTCCTGGATCTGTATCTTGATTTTGTATATTCATTGATTTTGATAACTTTACAATTCACAAATGTTTCTATAGTCATATTATCAGTGCAGTACATAAAACAACAAACACTATTCTTTCGATATTTCAAAACACTTTTCATTTGAATATTAAAATCTGACCTATTCTAAACTACATGCACATGTATATGAATATTAAAATGTCAAAGAACTAGATTTATATTTTTTTCCACTTTCTAAATTACTGATGTAACAGAAACAGTTGACAATACCTTGGTGTTGTGGTGGTGCCTGAGGGACTTGTGGTGGCTGCATTGGAGGCCACATTCCTGGTAGTCCACCAAATACTAAAATCAAAAACATACTGTCTATAAATCCATGGTTAATGCTATAGTAGGCTGTTATTTTCAAATTGATCAAATTTATAATGCTAAATTCAAAGGAGATTTTGTGTTCTCAAAGAATTGCAAGAAGAATTTTACAACTGTTCATAAAATTTTTCTATACATGTACTTCAACATAGACAATATATATATTTATGATTGCTGATTCTTTTAACAAAATATACCCAACTCCAAGGTCATGCATCCATCTGAATAGAAAATGTGGTAAATTTTCCAGTTTCATGTACACTCATCACAAGATAGTTGCTCTGTTTATATATGAAGATACAAATGCATAAGCACCACAGTCACTTACAGTTAGGTGGAATCTGAGGTTGCTGGGGAACTTGAGGTGGTTGTTGAGGAGGGGGAGGGGCTGTTTGTGGGCGTGGCATACGCAATACATCCATCCTACATGTAGGGCAAGTCTGTTGACGTTGGAACCATGAGCGCAGACAACTGGTATGGAAGATATGGTTACATGGAAGCTTCTTGGCAGACGTGTTCATCTCTTCACGGCAGATAATACACACATCCCCTGGCTGGAGGTCCTCAGGTACGGCATCAGGATATCTAAATGTTATCAAAATCTTCGTAATTTAGATTTTCATTTGGTTGTTTCTTTCTTAGAATTACAAAAGCCTCTGTGGAATTCTAATCTCATCTTTGACTTGTGGTGTATGATAACATTCCTGTTCTTCATCTTGATCAGAATAAATCAATTTCTAAATGATTAGATATATAATTCGATTTTGGATAACAAATCTTTTACTTGCAATTGGATAAAAAGCATATTCTTTCCTGTTCTTTATTTTCATTCTTCTGAATCATAACTAAACAACTTTTTATCATTAACATTTGAATTAAGATGACTCCTTATTTTGAAAGACTTACAATGTATTCATATTCCTGATTGCCCGTCTAGACATGATGACATCATGGAGGGCTTTCTTGAAGCTCCTGAAAATACACGTAGAATAATGAATTTAAGAAAACATAGTACATTCAATTTCTTGGCATATTAATAAGATAAGTTACACTGAATATGAGGAACGTGATTATTATGGTAAAAGTAATGTACCAACCTCATTGATAGATACATTGGTCTAATGGCAAACAGAGGGAAGGTGTGGATTTTGATCATTATTACCATGAAGGCCATGTACAGTATTACTTTGATTAAACCTGCAACAAGACAATTTCATTATTTTAGAAATGTTATCTTACATGTGAAAATATATAATGCATGACATCAAAGTTGTCTAATACTGTTAACATTGTTTATGGTGTAAAATGCAATTTTCATTTTCCCATCTACAGCAATTTTTTAAAATTACATGTATATACAAATGTGTACAAAATTTGAATACCATTCATGGCATATTGGATGTTTCCTTGAAGCAATTAACAAGTCTTTATACAATAAGAAAATCAAGCAATTAAAATCTAAATTTCGTGACAGAAAATGATATCATAGCGTAATAAAATTTGAAAACAAAGATTACCAAGAACTAATTCTGTGTATAATACATATACAGCTTTGTTCTCCCAAGGATTCTCACTCTGTAGATCAATGCTATGTAGGATGTACTTCATCACCGTCATCATCACAATGGTCAACAAAATGGCATACTGTAAATAAGTTTTAATTTCATTTATTCTGAAACTATTTACAGAACGTCATTATATCAAATTTCTGAAAGCTGCTCAATTTACTAGAAGCCAGATGGAATTCATGAAATGCAAAAACCAAACACGGATAGCTCTTCATAAACTTATTTCTGAACTTCATTCACATTTGCTCTCTTTTGATGATGAATATCCTTTCATATATATTATGATAATCATAGATAAACTGTTTATGCTAATGTGCATAAATCATGTAAATAATACTCAAGTAATGATAAACAGATTGTGCCAATGTCAACTTGTGTTTTAGATTTTAAAGTACCAAACTACATAATGTACCGAGGAATCACATATCATAGATAATATCATACACTGTATCAAACACGATACATTTACCTCGAAACCAAACACAAGCTGAACTGATGCTCCTTTGGTCAGTGTGCTGTAGTATGCATGATTTATGAAGTACAAATCTAGCACTGCAAGTAATCCCATTAACGCTGAAACAGGAAACAATGTATCGTTATAAATAATTATGCAGTAAAATTTGATTTTTTACATACAACACAAAGTTCATTTGGCTCTAAATCCTTATTTCAAATACTGTACAATGTTTCTATACTTACTTAAAGCTCTTATATGGAATAGAATAGGAATAACAGGACTCTGCTCCATCTGTTTGAAAACAAAATATACAGAAATTAGGACTGTTAAACATTCCTTCACGGATAACATATTATCTCTATTGAAATCATTTTAACTATACACACGTATATGCAATTTAGTAATTATGACAGTACAAAGAAAAAGTTCACTTGATGTCATAAGATATACAATGTAGGATTTTGCCAAAATTAACCTTCCATGTGAGTTGTGATGCACACATTTGCATTTCTTGATGTCTACGTAAATGTGCATACAGATAGAGGAGATGTGAAGCAGCCATATCTGCATGTGTTGCTATGCTCTCCACAGTAAACCTCCATTTCATGGTTCAAATAAATGATGAATCATTTCCTTGAAAGAATAAAGTAATTGAACTCACATAATCTATTCTGTCTTCTGCTAACCAATGAAAGCACTTAAGGAAGAGAAGAAGTGTGAAAAGTGCTACAAATCTTGGACTGAAGTCATCACGAAACACAGTAAAGGCTAGGCAAGTCTCTGTCACTGCATACCAAGATCTCTCAATCAAATGCTGGAAGAGATTTTTACAGATATATTAGCATATAGATGAGCAATACCCAATATGATTTAAAGCTACATGTAACAAAGCATAGAGGTGTTCATTCTACAAATTAATTCTTTTGCTTTAGTATAGGATATGTCAAAATGATATTTGAATTCAGGGACATAAAAATAGTTACATTAGATATACATTGCAGTGATTGGGATAAGCATGCGCCCTGCGCCATAGTCACATTCAATTCTAAAATGGCACATTGAAATTTTACTTAGTGCGCCAGTGTGGCGCATTAAAATTTTAAACAAATTGTGGAAATCTTCCGTTCTTTAATTTTAAATTTAAAGTTCTTCATGGGATTTCCGTATCAATTGATACACAAGACAGTAATTTGAAAGTGTCATTCATTCAAAACACCATCGATTTCTACTGTGACAATCCCTATATCAAAACTTTATACATGTATGTTAACGTCTTCAAATTGAATAGCATCATTTAAGAACAAATAAATTGGCAACGTGGACCAGACATGCACGTTTCGGGTACTTAACCCTCATCAGTGATCCTAAATCCTAAATCTAAACAATGTAATATGCCAAAAAGTATGAAAGTTACTATGTCGAAAAAGGGTACCGAAAGACGTAGCAGGATGGATGGGATATGATGCTACAGGACCCATTATACATGTATGTGCGTACAAATGGACATCACCAGTTAAGATGAATCGTGGAATTAAATTGATCACAAAACGCAAATTTCATACAAAGCTTTGTCATCAGATTTGGATTTACTGTATGTAGTTTACAACAATTTACAGCAGAGTTTGCGTGTGATTTTGGGAAAGGGGGGTCTAGCAATTTTTGAATCAAAAATTGAGAATCAAAGCATGCAATAAATCTTTAAGACAATCTTTTGAGACTGTTTTGGTCAAATGCGTCCCCCTATTTCCCATGTTTAAGTACAGAAAAGTCCGTCTGGCCATTTTTTTTTTAGTTTATATATTCTTGCTTTTTTTGCAAATTGCTCATGGCACATTCATTTTCAACAATGGCACATTCATTTTGTAAATGGCACATTGATGTTCCAGGATATGGGGCCATTGTCACATTCACCTGATTATCTATCCCGATCACTGACATTGTATATAAAAGTATATGAAATTTACGCTTACCTCCATTTCCGCAGGTCTCAATTGCCCAAAAAATATCTTTCTCATCAGTTTTCCTGTAAGAACCACTAAAACAAAAGCCTGTATGTACAGCATCTGAAAGTAAAATTTTGGATTTTAATCAGATGAAAAATCTTTGAAATTGAATTACAATGTACATGTACTACATTTGCAAACTCCAGGCAGCTCAAGTTTACGTTCCGTTACCCTACTCTACAACATCAATGCCACAGACTTGCCGCCATAAAGCATATTATCTTAACGTTACGCTGTTATGACGTCATAGTTACTTTATGGCAGGATTCTTGCCATTTCTTGAAGTCTGTGGCAGAGATTGTTTGACTGTAAGGATGAGACAACTCTGTTCGGAGAATGCTACATTTGTATACTCAACTTAATTCAAATCTTAACCTATAAATCTAATTTTACAACAATTAAAGTTTTGGTACTACAGCTTTACCACAACATGTACCGGTATTACATTTATGATTTATGTTCCTCTTCCGGACCATAACAGTCAGGAATAAATTAAATTTAAAAGATTTCCAATGAATATTCAATTGGGATTTAAAACTATTTACATTTTTGCAAGTGACCACTGAATTGGAAAGTTTATTCCTTCTATCTACAATGCTTTGGGAGAAACTGAATTTTCTGACATTACATGTAGTGCGACAATAATTCTTTGTGAGTTTATATTTGTGCGCCCTAGTTTGGGTCTTAGATATGGGGAATATATTCTCCTTATTGTTAATATTGTCTATGTCATGAATAATTCTAAAGGTGGATCAACCATATCAGCTCTATGAAATCGGTACTGGAGAGTTGATTAAGGATGATAAAAGCATGAACCATCCTTGTGGCCCTACATTGTACATTGCCTATGGCTATGGCTTCTTTTTATATATAACTGACCAAACATTGCTACCATATTCTACATGTAGGTGAGACAGGGGTCTAGAATTTTTTTCAAAACCTACTTGCCACGGGCAACTCACGACTTAAAAATTACTTGCCCGATCAATAAAATCACTTGCCCATCAAAAATTTTTAAATTACATGTAGAGAATGAAAGGTATACTGCTACTTATTTTAAAGGCCATGTTGAAATGTGGCATATCTAGCTAAAAATTGAGTGCTTGATTCTTCAGAAATTAGAATAAATGAAAACCCTGTCTTACTGGCAGAAGTAGGAGATAAAAAAAAGAAATCTGAATGAAGAGGGAAAAATGTTCAGCTACGGCCAAGAAAAAAAAAAATTGGTTCTCAGGCCCTGCCGCATACATGTACATGGTTTATCCCCCCCCCCTTCAATTTTTAAAACCAAAATTAAAAAAAAAACAAAAAAAAAAAAACAAAAAAAAAAAGGTCCGACTAGAGAAATAGAAGTCCCGGGCTAACATATCGAATTCAAGAGAATTTACGGAATAAGGACCCTGATGCATGAAGGAGCAGGCACTCCGTGGAAGGTGAAAACATAGCTAACGTTTCTCCGATCACATCTACAAAGCAGACGAGACTGGTATACATTTTATAGCATTATCAGACAGACCCAGACCTTCAGCACGAACATCAGTGGCAGATCCAAGGAGTTGAAGGAGAAGGTGATGGTACTAGCAACGCGTAAATGACCGCTTACGTGGCCAGGCAGATGCACAAATCTCATGTTCAGATCACCCGAAGGGTTCAATAAAGTGTTCTATTTCATTCAGATAAAATATTTTGTATTCTTGTTCTGCGCCTGAGATTTAAATCTCTAACGTCCACTTGCATCTTATCTAAATGTACATGAACTTGTGTTTGCGTCCGTCCGTCCGTAAAATTTTTATGTCATTTCAAGCGGTCATTCAATGGGTACAAATTGAAGTAATAAAACTGGACAGAAATGTCAATCACACGCTGAGGAAACAAATTACTAGCATAAAAGATGTCAACACATTCCAATTTGTAGTTGTTCTGAAAATGTTTAATGAAAAAAAAAAAAAAAACGGCCTGCCGCAAATGATTTGAAAAAAAAATTTAGCCTGAGAACCAACTTTATATTTTTGCTTGGCCTAATCTACTTGCCCACGGGCAAGTGAACACCTGCTTTGCACTTTCCCGACCCAACTTTTCACTTGCCCCGGGCAACGGGAAATGGGAATTCTAGACCCCTGCTGAGAGTGAACTAAACTCTTATTCAGGGTCAAGAAAATACTGTAAACGACTTGGATGAATTTCAAGTGTGTCTTTAATATTTTCCCTATCACTGCCTTTGTTTACATTAGAATTAGTTACCATCATAAGACGACAGTCCACGATCGTAAACGTCGATGTTAAGGGTGTTTGAGTTACAAACAAAGCAATTTTTTTTCTAAAATGGATAACAGATGTAAAAAAAAAAATTGGTTCAGTAGGTTGAAAAAAAAAATGTCAGCAAGCGGCGTGTTACATCAAAGGCATACCTACAGGTAATCCTTTATTATGCTAATGAGATACTCGAGTATCATCTGTTTTAAGCTGTCAATCAAAAATGATAGGGGTATAAGGATTAAAAGGAACCAATCAGATTCCAATGAGAGATGTTTACCCTATAGCGGTCAGTGATCGAGCAAATGACAGAAAATTTACCTGTCCTGTTATATAGTCCCCGTTGGCCTTTAATAGTAAATACACAATTTTTTATGGAAAAAATATAGCATGACGGCTATAAAATATAGCGTGGTGCTAATCCCGATGGCATGGCGTTAAATCTCGGTAGCATGGCTGGGCCGCCACGCTAAAACTGCCTGGGGAGAACACTGCTAATGTGTGCATATGCATCAAGACCAAATTTGTTTAATTAATTGGATTTAATTGTATAACGGAACTACAAAAACAGTGTTTTTAACTTCTCTACATCCGGCCATTTTCTGAGAGCTAATGGCTTTGAATATCAAAACCCTAACATCTCTTTGCCTTATTTGCATATCAAAAGCACAGGCACATGTAGAAAGAGCGTCAATATCCTGATGATACCCCTTCACAGATCATAAGAGAATATATGTATAGAAAGACAAGGCTTCCGACGAATTTTCAGCAAGAAGTAGCATCTGTATTTTTGCATTTGACATGTTTGAAGGGCAAAACGTGGTATGACCTTAAAGATTGAATTGTATATTTCCTAAAAACATCAATAATTCACCCAAAAAGATCTCAAAACATAGCTTAATCGCCTACCAAAGTTGGACTGTTTTCTACTTTCTGTCTTGAATCTCCATTGCCAGATTGGACAAATACTGATTCATTCAGAGGCTTTACTTTGCTTTCTGTAAGGAGAGTAAAACACCTGGGTGATTCAGACAAGCTAATCTGGCAATGGAGGTTCAAGACAGAAAGTAGAAAACAGTCCAACTTAGGTAGACAATTAGGCTATGTTACGAGATCTTTTTGGATGAATTATTGATGTTTTTAGGAAGTATTCAAATCAATCTTGATGGTCATTCCCCGATTTGCCCTTCAAATGCAAAAAACTACAAAAATGCTACTTCTAGCTGAAAATTCGTCAGAAGCCTTGTCTCTCTATAGATAACAGTATTCTCTTATGACCATACAGGATATCGACACTCGTTCTACATGTGCCTGTGATCAAAAGGGCACACGAGATGTTAACAGGGAAAAGACAGATTCCAATCCTTCTGTTTATAAGTCCTTGGGCAGGGCAAGTTTTTAAACAGTCTTTAATTTGGATTAGTGAGGAATAAACATTATGAATTTCGTATTCAATAACAGTTAACACGTCAGCAGTGTAGTCGTGCGCTAGCACTGCACTGGATACATGCATTACAAAACAACTTACAGCCATGCTAGGATTTGATTTCGTTATGTACACAACCGATGGATAAAATTGCTTCTTCTGATAGTATGCATTTCCGATTACAGCCGCTGTTAGGGCAAAACTAAGCCCTGTAAGGAGAACGGCCCTCATTTCTCTTGACATTAAAACTTGTTGTTTGGGCAAAATGGCGACGGAAGTTGAATCTCAAATGATAGTTTCGTTTCTAAAAATAACTAGATCCACGTAAACACTGAACTATTGAACACGTAGAGGGAAGAGGCTAATGACAAGAAAGTCTAATGACAAGAAAGACAAGAAAATGAGATTTTAAAGTATTAAAGTCTTTCAAAACCATTTAATGTGTTATGTTTTATGTTTTATTGATTAACAGTGGTTATAGAAACAAAAATAAGTGAATAATTTCACAAAAGTGACTTTGATGGCTTCTCTACAACGGTTTAAGTATTGACAAGAACACTGAAAAGGTCTAATGACAAGAAAACAGAATGACAAGAAAATATTTCTAACGAATAAAGAGCTGAATAAATTCATAATGCGTGACAATTTTTATCATTTTATCATAAAAATATTAACAAATGTTTGGAAACTGTTTTTGACAAAAGAAAGAATGTTGGTGGCTTCTTTACAAGGCCGTTCACTAGTATTATTGACAAGAAAATCATGAGAGTCTATTGACAAGAAAACAAATTGACAAGAAAAAGTGTTTATATGGAATATAGAACTGTATAAATTGATAATGCATGAAAATTTTATATTTTGTTTTAAGATAAGGTCTAATACTAATATTTAATACAACTTTTATACAAGTTTTGTATCATTTGGAATCACTGTGGTCGATTGTGTATTGACAAGAAAACTCCGGAGGAATTAAATGACAAGAAAACGAACAACAAGAGGTTTTAAAACTCCAAAACTGGAAAAAAAAAACATATTGAAAATTATATTTTATATCAAGATTAGATATAGATCTAAAATTTCATCCAACTTTTATCTAAAATGTGTACCATTTGGGGTCACATGTGACCAAATGTAGATTGACAAGATAACTCGGGTATATAATAACAAGAAAAAGAATGACATGAAAACAATTGTATATAAGGAATTGAAGTACATAATTGGAAAAAAAAAATACAGAGAAGTTATATTTCATTTGAAGATTAGATATAATAATAATATTCCATTTTACTTTTATTCAAGTTCAGTATAATTTGGGGTTACAATGTGATGTGATTTGTGTATAGACAAGAAAACCCTCAAGAGTATAATAACAAGAAAAGGGATGACAAGAAAACAATTATAAAATGATGTAAAGTAAATTGGGAAAAGTCTGGAAAATTATATTTTATTGAAAGATTATGATACTAATATTTATTATTTAAAGTATTCGGTACGATATATACAGCGGTTTACGGAAAAAGGGAAAATACAATAAGTTTCAATCTGTTGTATATGTTCTTTTTATATTCATTTGAATTTGCTCTATAAATCAAAATCTATTTCGTTATAATTTTTTTACAGATACGTGAATGAGTATCCGTAATAGAAAAATATAATGGAACTATATACAATATGTCCACACTCCTTCATTTCTCCTTCAATCGTTCTTTTTTCCTTTCTTCCTTTTTTCACTCCGTTTCGTACTGTCGGTGTTCATAAAAGAAATATTTAATGTACTTAATTATTCACGTTTTAATTATGTTGTTAAAATAATGAATCGATAATTTGAAAGTCCGCTTAATGAAAGAAGAAATAATTGCAATCATAAGCCGTCTTCTTTTGTTTTTCCACTTGAAACACATTTTTTTTACCAATTATGGGTACCCGATTTTTCAAAGTACGTTATATTCCATTGGCTGATTAAAAAGTACTCAAAATCCTTGCGACTTTGTGTATCAATTTTTCATTGGAGAAAATTTGCATAATTTATTCAAATGTAGAGATGCAATTATCCGACCGATCGACGAAAAAAACGTGTTTTTTAACTGGGTGAAATTTTGTTTGAGTAACTCAAAAGTTGTAAATTCATTGGTTACTGAAACAACTACTCAAATATTATCTTCCATGATTTTTCATTGGTAGAACAGTTTCAAATAAAAATTAATGTTTTACAGGAAAAAAACATTCTCCTCTCCTATCTCACGATGGGTTTGGCACGTATCTATCGCTCGTGTTTCGATTTCTTTCGATTTAACACTGTTTATATCGCTATCGCGTACGTTGTCGATTTCTTTTTAAGGTAATAAATTACTTCTTGTGTTTATATGTTACAATAAACTATCATGTGTTTGTATGTCATGTATATGTATTGTCTGCTTGTACCGCAATTATACGCTGTTCGGGGTCAGATTTGACACTTTTCGGCTAATTCAAAGTTTTCTCAACATTTCATTGTTAATGTAAATTCTTTTCGTTCAAAAACTCGTTTAGCGTATTCAATTGCACAGGTATAGTATTACATGTACGGAAACCTAACGGTGCCAACTAAAGTACATGGTTTATATTACTTTCACACACAATACACCTCCTTTCATACCTGCGTCTGCATCCCTCGGGGTGTTCGGGAGGAGTTTTAGCGGGACATTCGAGGTAGATGGCAATATGACGAAATAATCATATGAAATCTTCACTCATTGCACGTCCTAACTCCCGGCCGGGTATTACAGTAAAGGAGACTAACGTGTTAGGGCCCCCCACTAACAAATTTATATCATATTTCAATCATGCTTTACTGTATATTAATGTAAACGTTTGACTACAACCTGTACTTTACACAAATAAAGTAATTTTATAGATATAAATTTGCTTATTTCAAATAGATAATAAAAATTTCCATGTTTCGAACTTATAAATGGATATTTCATATTTTAAAACAAATTTGATTTTGATAATGTTTTCGATGTTTATACTACACAAATTTGATAAGAAAGAGCGGCAGAAATTTTCAGTCACAAATTAATTTTTTTTAAAATAAAAACTCCCATTAATATGATCATCTCAGAATATCGCTTTCTGCGTGTCCGTATCTTTAATTTAACTTGCATTTTAAATATGTTAGAATAGCTTGAATATTATTCTGCAAACTAAATAAGTATGGAACTACCCTCACATGTCAAAGCAGTTAATTGATTAATTGGATAATTACCCGGCGATACTACCTACGCATCAATAATTGGGGGGATAAATATTAGGGCTTCTTTCTACGCGAAAAAAGAATCCAAAGATCCGTTCTTATATATGTCTCGTAGGTTTATTTTTCTGAATCGCTTCTAGTTCAATATTGACAGATTTATTTATTATTTTTTTTAACGATTTCAAGAACTTAAAATTTCAAATAGATTTTACTTTAAGAAGGCATGCCACGTATTAAATTTTTTTACTTAAATATAAAGATACGCTTACAACATTTACTTATCAGATAGTTATGATTTTAAAGGAATTAATTTATTTCAATCAAAAACAGAAAATTAAGAGAATTTAAACATTCATATTTCATTTCGCAAAATCATTTACGTTAGAATACAGGTTGTAGTAGTCGTGTCAAGAACGTTATTTTCCGTGCAATGGTATTTGATTGTGTATCCCGTTAATAACATGATTTTTTTTTAATTCTAATGTAGGTAAGGGAGAGTGATATAAGTGTATTGAGAAAGCGTACAACCCAAGACAGATCGTCGAGTACCAATGCACTAGTTATAATCGCTCTGATAGGGTATCATGTACTGTGTACAACCTTAGACAGATCACATGTACATAATACATCATTGTACATAGTTTAGTTAGGATTTTTTTTTTATTCATAAGATTATTTATTTGAGCATTATTGTAAATAATTGAGTGTACTACCCTGGAAAGGCCAAACATCGGGCCCTATGATTGGGAAGGCGTACTACCTTAGACAGATCGTCTTCTCGTCATAGGTGGTAGAGACTCTTGTTAGGGGACCGTCCGATATGTACAACCTTAGACAGATCATATCGTGGGGTGATGTGTACATCCATGGGCCGTGCAGACGTTTGCATGGTCTGAGACAGATCACATCACTAACTTGCGGTACACAAAATATTGTATATATGATAGGATTTTTAAATGAACTTTATGAATGAATGAATGTAAAAATGGTATAGATTTTCTCCGTCTATATCCATTTTATTCCATGGAGAAACCTTTGCACGGAAATATACGTAAATATTATATAATACTATGAAATGTCATGTTTACTTTCTGATACTAATATTTTTCTTTATATATTTCAGGAATTCTGATGCAAGCGTACCGACCCATGACGATACACTACCAACCCGTAGCGATGCACTACCAACCCTTAACGATGTACCACCAACCCTTGACGATGTACCACCAACCTTTGACGATGCACTACCAACCCTTGATGATGTACCACCAACCCTTAACGATGTACCACCAACCCTTGACGATGCACTACCAACCCTTGACGATTCACTACCAACCAATGTAGACGATATATCTATTCTACATGGAGCCGGTTCCATTACATATACCTCAGACCCTTTAAGTCAAGACAGTATCATAAGCATTTTACGAAACCCTGATCTGTCTAAAGTATCTGATATGCCTCCTGTCAAACCTAGAGCTGGAGATACTTACGTTATGTCATGTCATAAGTCTCAGGACTGGTCATGTGATCAGTATCAGTGGGTCCAAGTTGGAAAGAACCGGAAAGAGATAGATAAGATGGTTCTCATTAAAACATATTATAGTATAAGAGTCCCCGGTGTAAAAGAAGGAAAGGGACGTGCAAGGCCAAACTTCTCGTCTAAGTTTAAGAGAAGTGCATACTTCCTAGAATCAAACCCTTCGAGGGTTTTAGTTACGTATGAGGGTGATGAAAAGTTATATGTACCTCTACCCCATGGTAACAGCAAGTTAGATAGCGCTGTCGAACGTGAATATGTTAAGACATGCAAATCTGTTCTTGATGAAATTAAACAAACAGCAGGAAAGCCAATGACAGTGTACAGAAAGATGGTTTGTAAAGATGGGATAGGTGGTGATCATCAGGGAGTTATGAATCCCAGAAACTTGAAACAAGTGAAGAACCATCAGTCTAAAGCCCGAATTCAAAAAACACTCGGGAAAGATGATATCTATAACATGGTTCAGCTTGCCCATCACGTTGATGGGTTTGTCGGCGAGATCACCGTCTATCCCGATCTCTTGACTGTCTTTGCTCTCCCCGATATTATTCATACATTTCAAGAGTTGCTTCAAAGCAACACGACATCTCCTGTTTGCTTAGTGTATGACACAACATTCAATTTAGGGGACTTCTATGTTTCGCCACTGGTCTTCAAACATGTACTGTTTGAAGAAACACCATGGATCCCTTTGGCTTTCTCATACATGACAGAAAACAACAGAAATGTCATAACAGACTATTTGAGTTTATATCCGAGAAAATTCCACTTCTCAAAACTCTGAACATTCCCTTCATCACAGACAGAGAACCCGCTCTGACAAATTCTGTTCATAAATACTTCCCTGATTTCACTATTCTACACTGTTGGAACCACATTAGACGGGATTTTAAGGAAGAACTGAGAAAACAGAATGCTGACTCTGCTGAGTCAGCAGTTTATCTGTCACAATGGAAACAGATGAGTCAGAGTGAGAGTGAACAAGACTTTCTTGATAAGTACGAGGAATTGACTACGAAATGGACCATGTCAGTAAAAACCTACTTTGACAAACACATCAAACCAGATATACTCAAGTACTCAGGCAAATGGTTGATGGATCAGTTCCCAGGACTGTACGATCCGTACTCGGGTATAACAAATAATCCCTCCGAGTCAATTAACTCTGTACTAAAACGAATGACAGGCTGGCAAGAGCTTCCTGTTGACAGTATGATGTTGAGCCTCTATCACCTACAAAACTATTATTTAGCAGAAATACAGAGAGGTCGCGCAGGTATAGG